>OY748330.1:15540116-16268449 GCA_963556525.1 Cochlearia excelsa | reverse complement strand
GCAAAAGGATTCAAGAGATCACAAGCCGAACATACTCTTTTTACCCTTCAAAACCAAGAAGGTATAGTAGTGGTACTAGTGTATGTAGACGACATCATAATCTCCGGAAACAACAAGGGAGGTATTCAAGAAACCAAATCCTTCCTCAAATCTAAATTTGACATTAAGGACCTCGGAATTCTTAAGTACTTCCTTGGGATTGAAGTGTGTAGATCGAAAAGAAGGTCTATTTCTTTCCCAAAGGAAGTACACCCATGATCTTTTGAGTGTTGTCAATATGATAGGTACAAAGGTGGCTAAGACTCCTCTTGAAGACGGCTACAAGACCATTCAAGAAGGAAGTAAGGATGATCAACCGTACCGAGATCCAATGCTCTATAGACGGCTAGTGGGTAAACTCATCTACTTGACGATCACTAGACCGGACCTATGCTTTGCCGTGAACCAAGTCTCTCAACACATGCAAAAGCCGAAGCAACACCATTGGAACATGATCATGAGGATCTTGGGATACCTTAAAGGAACCTCAAGTTTGGGTATTTGGATGGGTTGCAACAAGAACACGGAGGTCATTGGGTATTGTGACGCGGATTACGCCGGGGACCTAGAGAGTAGAAGATCAACCACCGGCTATTGCACTTTCATTGGTGGCAACCTTGTCACATGGAAGACAAAGAAGCAAAACATAGTATCTTGCTCAACCGCCGAAGCCGAGTATAGAGCCATGAGGAAGTTGACTCAAAAACTCATGTGGCTAAAGAACTTGCTAGGGGATTTGGGTCTCAAAATTGAAGCACCGATGACCATGCATTGTGATAATCAAGCGGCCATCCACATAGCAACAAACTCGGTCTTCCATGAGAGGACTAAACACATAGAGGTGGATTGTCACAAGGTTAGAGAGCAAATGGTCAAGGGCACTATCCTACCTTGCTACACGAAGAGTCAAGATCAACTCGCGGACATCTTCACCAAGTCCGCAAGCTTAAAAGTATGCGAGTCCATTCTACCAAGACTTGGACTCATCCGGGCTCTCAACGCCTAAGTCCCTAACCGTATGGTCTTGTACTCTTTTCCCTTAGGTGAGTTTTATCCCAAGTGGTTTTCTCACCAAGGTTTTTAACGAGGCAAGGTCATACGGGTTCCAAGCTTAGCCATTCCACTAGGCTAAGCTTGCGGGGGAGTGTAAACGAGACTAAGGCATTGCCCGGACGAGTTCCGTCCATCAAGGCAAAGCCGAAGTCAAAACTCAAGTTCGACTAAGGCAAAACCGAAGCCGAGTTCGGCTAAGGCAAAACCGAAGCCACAAGATTGCCGAAGTCACAAGTGTAAAAGAGACCAAGGCATCGTCCGAACAAGCCTTGTCCATCAAGACGATGACCTAGCATGTGACGAAGGCCGAAGGCAAGCTGCCGAAGTCACTAGTTCTCTTAGTTACCGTTGCAAAGGGAAACACAAGAAGACCGTTGCCAAGAGAGCCGTTTGGCAGAGTCACATGTGCGCCTTAAGGGCGCGTGCATCCAACTCGTCCTGACTTGTCACGGGTTGCCTTAAGGAAGGCGCGACTACACAAGGGATAGCGACGTGTGGCGCGGCTAACCGAGCAAGACTAGGACGTTTTTAGCATATTCCTTTATGCTATTTTGGGATCCTTTGTTGTTGCCTATTTATATCTTACTCTTTGTAAACAAACCGGTTAACACTTTCTAATCTAATGAAACCGAATCTTGTTACTCTCTCTCTATTCTCTCTCTCTTGTTCTTGGTGTTCTTGTTAAGAACTCAAGAACTTCATTCATTAATCTTCACTAATCTCTCAAATTCTAACATGGTATCAGAACAACCTTGCTCTTGGAACCTAAATCTCGCTTCCGCTACCATTCTCGTCGGCACTCGGGCATCCTCGTTGCTCGGTGTTTCGTTTACCGGGCATCCTCGTTGCTCGGTGTTTCCAGCATCCGGTAAACAATATTATCGGGCTTTTCCGGCGCCCGATAACAAAACTCTTCGTGCTTTTTTACTCTCGGCTATTATCGGTACCAACGCTTCCCGGTGCTCGGCTAGCCTCGGTTTCGGTGCCACTCAACACATAATCCTTCCCGGTGCTCGGCTAGACTGATTCGAGACATCCCCTTCAAACCAAACAGTAAACTATGGAAGACAAAGAATCCAAGAAGACTCCTTGTCCGGTTACCTTGAAAGGTATCAACTACCTCCTATGGGCGAGAACCATGAAGATTGCTCTTTGTGGTCGCGGCTATTGGTACCACATCCTCACTCGGCAAGATGCTCCTATTGAGTTTAACAATGAGCTCACAAGTGACGATGAGAAATGGTTCCAACTAGACCAAAAGGTTCTTGGAATCATCCAAGGATCCCTTGAGCCGTCTATCTTGGAAACCTATTCCTATTGTGAGAATGCCAAGGAATTATGGGACACTCTCCAAACCGTCTACGGCAACACATCGAACCTAAGTCGGGTCTATGAAGTCAAGAAGGCTATCAATGATTTGAACCAAGAAGACACCGAGTTCACAAAGCACTTCGGAAAGTTTAGGTCCCTATGGGCCGAACTGGAAATGCTCCGTCCAAGCACTATCGACCCGAAGGTGCTAAATGAACGAAGAGAACAAGACAAGGTGTTCGGTTTGCTCTTAACACTCAACGACAGCTATAAGGAGATTACCAAACATCTTCTCCGAGTCGATACCCTACCAAACCTTGAAGAGGTGTGTGCTCAACTTCAAAGGGAACAAGGCTCCATTGAGCTCTTTGAAGGCAAGAGGGAACTTGTAACCGCAAACAAGGTGGTTTTTAAACCAACGTCCAAGACATATGAAGAAAGGAGGGCCTTAACGTGTGATCATTGCAAGAAGAAAGGCCACCTCAAAGAGAAGTGTTGGATTCTACATCCTAACCTCAAGCCGGCCAAGTTCAAGGACGCCAAGGCCAACTACTCTCATGATGACTCGGCAAGTGTGTCGAGCTCAAGCTCAAGCGGACCGAACCATGGCAAGGAAGAGGAGTCTTCGGCTATTGTTCCCTACATGGATGAGTATGTGAGGAAGTCCGACCTTGACGCTCTCATCAAAGCCCTTAAGGGCTCCGGCATTTCAACCTTCTATTCACTTAGTGCTCAAAATATAGACAATAAACCGTTTAAGCCTATTATTATTGATTCGGGTGCTTCTCATCATATGATAGGTAACTTGGACTTGATTAGTAATATTAAACCGGCTTTAGGAAATGTCATTATTGCAAATGGAAGTGAAATTCCTATAGAAGGATTAGGGAACCTTAAGTTATTTGATAGAGACTCTCAAGCGCTTTACATGCCTAGTTTTACCTCAAACCTTATATCCGTGAAACGCGTTGCTTGTGATTTGAATTGCAATGTTATCTTCGGTCCTAATGATGTGATTTTTCAGGATATTAAGAGTAAGGAGATCATCGGGAAAGGGGTCACAAGAGGCGATCTCTATGTTCTTGAAGAAAACACCTCTAGTTCTTTTCTTTGTCATGCTTTTAAATCGGTTTTATCCGAAGCCAACAATGTTATTTGGCATTTTAGACTCGGTCATCCTCACTTAAATGCTTTGAAAACCATTTTGCCTAATGTTAAGTTTAATCATGAAGCTTGTGAAGCATGCATCTTAGGTAAACATTGCCGAACCGTTTTTCAAAAATCAAACATGACTTATAAACCTTTTGAACTTGTGCATTCGGATGTGTGGTCATCACCTTGTAAATCTAGGGATAATCACTCTTATTTTGTCACATTCATAGATGAAAGCTCTAAATACACTTGGGTTACCCTTTTACAAACAAAAGATAGGGTATTAGAAGTTTTTCAAAACTTTCAAAACTATGTGACTAACCATTATAATGTCAAGATTAAGACTTTTAGCCGAACGGAAGAACCGACACTTGATGGAAGTGACTCAGTCCATGATGTTCCACATGAACATACCGAAGAGGTTTTGGTCCGATGGGGTTCTCACGGCGTGCTATCTTATCAACCGAACACCAACACAAGTCTTGAAGAATGAATCTCCATTCAAGGTATTGAATAAGACTAATCCTTTTATTAACCATCTAAGAGTGTTCGGTTGTGTGTGTTATGTGTTTGTACCTAGTGAGCAAAGGAACAAGCTAGAAGCTAAAAGCACCAAGGCTATCTATGTTCATCGGCTACTCGAACACACAAAAGGGGTACAAATGCTATGTACCCGAAATAAGAAGGGTATTAGTATCAAGGGAGGTCAAGTTTCTAGAAGGACAAAGCTACTACAAGGAAAACAATTGGGAAAGTGTGAAGGACTTACCCGAAGTTGTTACGGATAGAGCTACAAGCCTTAGAAACTTGATGAGGAATCTTGGTATGGAGATTGACGAAGATACAAGAAATGAGGAACCAACTCAAGAGACCCACCTTGATCATGAGGGGGAGAACAATGAGCAAGTCGGTACTCAAGAACCAACTACGTCCGGGGGAGAGCCAAATGGTCAAGAAGAACCTCAAGTCTCAACCGAGACTAATGCTCAACAACAAAGTGATCAAGAAGTTCATGACCAAGGTGTGTCCCAAGAAGAAGAGTCGCTGGTTCTAAGAAGGAGCACTAGAGTCAAGAGGCATCCATCCAATTGGGTCAACACAAGGGTGTACTTTAACAACAAGGCCGAGGCACATCCTACTCAAGCCGTGTGTTCTCTTGCAAGCTTTCCAAAGGAACATAAGGCCTTTATCACCTCCATGGATCAACAAGTTATCCCAAGGACTTATGAAGAGGCAATGAAGGAGGAAGCTTGGGTTAAAACGGTGGAAGCCGAGAACAAGGCCATGGAAGATAATGAAACCTTCTATGAAACCAACCTACCAAAAGGGAAGAAGGCCGTGAGCTCAAGGTATGTCTTCACCATCAAATATCTAAGCAATGGAGAGATAGAGAGACACAAGGCAGATTTGGTAGCAAGAGGCTTTACTCAAACGTATGGAGAGGACTACCTAGACACATTTGCCCCGGTTGCAAAACTCCACACGGTTCGGGTAATTCTATCACTTGCCACTAACCTATCATGGGATCTCTTTCAAATGGATGTGAAGAATGCCTTTCTACAAGTAGAGCTTGAAGAAGAAGTCTACATGACTCCACCACCCGGCCTAAAAATCACTCCCGGGAAAGTCCTACGGTTAAGGAAATCCATCTACGGTCTCAAGCAATCACCAAGAGCTTGGTATCACAAGCTTAGCTCAACATTGATGGCAAAAGGATTCAAGAGATCACAAGCCGAACATACTCTTTTTACCCTTCAAAACCAAGAAGGTATAGTAGTGGTACTAGTGTATGTAGACGACATCATAATCTCCGGAAACAACAAGGGAGGTATTCAAGAAATCAAATCCTTCCTCAAATCTAAATTTGACATTAAGGACCTCGGAATTCTTAAGTACTTCCTTGGGATTGAAGTGTGTAGATCGAAAGAAGGTCTATTTCTTTCCCAAAGGAAGTACACCCATGATCTTTTGAGTGTTGTCAATATGATAGGTACAAAGGTGGCTAAGACTCCTCTTGAAGACGGCTACAAGACCATTCAAGAAGGAAGTAAGGATGATCAACCGTACCGAGATCCAATGCTCTATAGACGGCTAGTGGGTAAACTCATCTACTTGACGATCACTAGACCGGACCTATGCTTTGCCGTGAACCAAGTCTCTCAACACATGCAAAAGCCGAAGCAACACCATTGGAACATGATCATGAGGATCTTGGGATACCTTAAAGGAACCTCAAGTTTGGGTATTTGGATGGGTTGCAACAAGAACACGGAGGTCATTGGGTATTGTGACGCGGATTACGCCGGGGACCTAAAGAGTAGACGATCAACCACCGGCTATTGCACTTTCATTGGTGGCAACCTTGTCACATGGAAGACAAAGAAGCAAAACATAGTATCTTGCTCAACCGCCGAAGCCGAGTATAGAGCCATGAGGAAGTTGACTCAAGAACTCATGTGGCTAAAGAACTTTCTAGGGGATTTGGGTCTCAAAATTGAAGCACCGATGACCATGCATTGTGATAATCAAGCGGCCATCCACATAGCAACAAACTCGGTCTTCCATGAGAGGACTAAACACATAGAGGTGGATTGTCACAAGGTTAGAGAGCAAATGATCAAGGGCACTATCCTACCTTGCTACACGAAGAGTCAAGATCAACTCGCGGACATCTTCACCAAGTCCGCAAGCTTAAAAGTATGCGAGTCCATTCTACCAAGACTTGGACTCATCCGGGCTCTCAACGCCTAAGTCCCTAACCGTATGGTCTTGTACTCTTTTCCCTTAGGTGAGTTTTATCCCAAGTGGTTTTCTCACCAAGGTTTTTAACGAGGCAAGGTCATACGGGTTCCAAGCTTAGCCATTCCACTAGGCTAAGCTTGCGGGGGAGTGTAAACGAGACTAAGGCATTGCCCGGACGTGTTCCGTCCATCAAGGCAAAGCCGAAGTCAAAACTCAGGTTCGACTAAGGCAAAACCGAAGCCGAGTTCGGCTAAGGCAAAACCGAAGCCACAAGATTGCCGAAGTCACAAGGGATCGTCCGGACAAGCCTTGTCCTTCAAGACGATGACCTAGCATGTGACGAAGGCCGAAGGCAAGCTGCCGAAGTCACTAGTTCTCTTAGTTACCGTTGCAAAGGGAAACACAAGAAGACCGTTGCCAAGAGAGCCGTTTGGCAGAGTCACATGTGCGCCTTAAGGGCGCGTGCATCCAACTCGTCCTGACTTGTCACGGGTTGCCTTAAGGAAGGCGCGGCTACACAAGGGATAGCGACGTGTGGCGCGGCTAACCGAGCAAGACTAGGACGTTTTTAGCATATTCCTTTATGCTATTTTGGGATCCTTTGTTGTTGCCTATTTATATCTTACTCTTTGTAAACAAACCGGTTAACACTTTCTAATCTAATGAAACCGAATCTTGTTACTCTCTCTCTATTCTCTCTCTCTTGTTCTTGGTGTTCTTGTTAAGAACTCAAGAACTTCATTCATTAATCTTCACTAATCTCTCAAATTCTAACAATAAGTGTCTCAATGAGCTTTGTACTAGTTTGACGAACTTATGAAACATCTAATAACGCGTTTCTAAGACTCTAAACCAAGTTTCATGCAACATGAGTGCTTATAAGTGGCTCAATGAGCTTTGTACTAGTTTGACGAACTTATGAAACATCTAACAACGTGGTTGCTAGGACTCTAAACCAAGTTTCATGCAACATGAGTGCTTATAAGTGTCTCAATGAGCTTTGTACTAGATTGACGAACTTATGAAACATCTAACAACTCGGTTTCTAGGACTCTAAACCAAGTTTCATGCAACATGAGTGCTTATAAGTGTCTCAATGAGCTTTGTACTAGATTGACGAACTTATGAAACATCTAACAACGTGATTGCTAGGACTCTAAACCAAGTTTCATGCAACATGAGTGCTTATAAGTGGCTCAATGAGCTTTGTACTAGTTTGAAGAACTTATGAAACATCTAACAACGCGTTTCTAGGACTGTAAACCAAGTTTTTGCAACATGAGTGCTTATAAGTGTCTCAATGAGCTTTGTACTAGATTGACGAACTTATGAAACATCTAACAACGCGGTTTCTAGGACTCTAAACCAAGTTTCATGCAACATGAGTGCTTATAAGTGTCTCAATGAGCTTTGTACTAGTTTGACGAACTTATGAAACATCTAATAACGCGTTTCTAGGACTCTAAACCAAGTTTCATGCAACATGAGTGCTTATAAGTGGCTCAATGAGCTTTGTACTAATTTGACGAACTTATGAAACATCTAACAACGCGGTTTCTAGGACTCTAAACCAAGTTTCATGCAACATGAGTGCTTATAAGTGTCTCAATGAGCTTTGTATATGTTTGACGAACTTATGAAACATCTAACAAAGCGTTTCTATGACTCTAAACCAAGTTTCATGCAACATGAGTGCATATAAGTGTCTCAATGAGCTTTGTACTAGTTTGACGAACTTATGAAACATCTAATAACGCGTTTCTAGGACTCTAAACAAATTTTCATGCAACATGAGTGCTTATAAGTGGCTCAATGAGCTTTGTACTAGATTGACGAACTTATGAAACATCTAACAACTCGGTTTCTAGGACTCTAAACCAAGTTTCATGCAACATGAGTGCTTATAAGTGTCTCAATGAGCTTTGTACATGTTTGACGAACTTATGAAACATCTAACAACGCGTTTCTATGACTCTAAACCAAGTTTCATGCAACATGAGTGCTTATAAGTGGCTCAATGAGCTTTGTACTAGATTGACTAACTTATGAAACATCTAACATCGTGGTTTCTAAGACTCTAAACCAAGTTTCACGCAACATGAGTGCTTATAAGTGTCTCAATGAGCTTTGTACTAGTTTGACGAACTTATGAAACATCTAACAATGTGGTTGCTAGGACTCTAAACCAAGTTTCATGCAACATGAGTGCTTATAAGTGGCTCAATGAGCTTTGTACTAGATTGACGAACTTATGAAACATCTAACAACGCGTTTCTAGGACTCTAAACCAAGTTTTTGCAACATGAGTGCTTATAAGTGTCTCAATGAGCTTTGTACTAGATTGACGAACTTATGAAACATCTAACAACGCGGTTTCTAGAACTCTAAACCAAGTTTCATGCAACATGAGTGCTTATAAGTGTCTCAATGAGCTTTATACTAGTTTGACGAACTTATGAAACATCTAATAACGCGTTTCTAGGACTCTAAACCAAGTTTCATGCAACATGAGTGCTTATAAGTGGCTCAATGAGCTTTGTACTAGTTTGACGAACTTATGAAACATCTAACAACGTGGTTGCTAGGACACTAAACCAAGTTTCATGCAACATGAGTGCTTATAAGTGTCTCAATGAGCTTTGTACTAGATTGACGAACTTATGAAACATCTAACAACTCGGTTTCTAGGACTCTAAACCAAGTTTCATGCAATATGAGTGCTTATAAGTGTCTCAATGAGCTTAGTACTAGCTTGACGAACTTATGAAACATCTAACAACGTGATTGCTAGGACTCTAAACCAAGTTTCATGCAACATGAGTGCTTATAAGTGGTTCAATGAGCTTTGTACTAGTTTGAAGAACTTATGAAACATCTAATAACGCGTTTCTAGGACTCTAAACCAAGTTTTTGCAACATGAGTTCTTATAAGTGTCTCAATGAGCTTTGTACTAGATTGACGAACTTATGAAACATCTAACAACGCGGTTTCTAGGACTCTAAACCAAGTTTCATGAAACATGAGTGCTTATAAGTGTCTCAATGAGCTTTGTACTAGTTTGACGAACTTATGAAACATCTAATAAAGCGTTTCTAGGACTGTAAACCAAGTTTCATGCAACATGAGTGCTTATAAGTGGCTCAATGAGCTTTGTACTAGTTTTACGAACTTATGAAACATCTAACAACGTGGTTGCTAGGACTCTAAACCAAGTTTCATGCAACATGAGTGCTTATAAGTGTCTCAATGAGCTTTGTACTAGATTGACGAACTTATGAAACATCTAACAACTCGGTTTCTAGGACTCTAAACCAAGTTTCATGCAACATGAGTGCTTATAAGTGTCTCAATGAGCTTTGTACTAGATTGACGAACTTATGAAACATCTAACAACGTGATTGCTAGGACTCTAAACCAAGTTTCATGCAACATGAGTGCTTATAAGTGGCTCAATGAGCTTTGTACTAGTTTGACGAACTTATGAAACATCTAACAACGTGGTTGGTAGGACTCTAAACCAAGTTTCATGCAACAATAGTGCTTATAAGTGTCTCAATGAGCTTTGTACTAGATTGACGAACTTATGAAACATCTAACAACTCGGTTTCAAGGACTCTAAACTAGGTTTCATGCAACATGAGTGCTTATAAGTGCCTCAATGAGGTTTTTACTAGATTGACGAACTTATGAAACATCTAACAACGTGATTTCTAGGAATCTAAACCAAGTTTCATGCAACATGAGTGCTTATAAGTGTCTCAATGAGCTTAGTACTAGCTTGACGAACTTATGAAACATCTAATAACGCGTTTCTAGGACTCTAAACCAAGTTTCATGCAACATGAGTGCTTATAAGTATCTCAATGAGCTTTGTACTAGTTTGACGAACTTATGAAATATCTAACAACGTGGTTGCTAGGACTCTAAACCAAGTTTCATGCAACATGAGTGCTTATAAGTGTCTCAATGAGCTTTGTACTAGATTGACGAACTTATGAAACATCTAACAACTCGGTTTCTAGGACTCTAAACCAAGTTTCATGCAACATGAGTGCTTATAAGTGTCTCAATGAGCTTTGTACTAGATTGACGAACTTATGAAACATCTAACAACTCGGTTTCTAGGACTATAAACCAAGTTACATGCAACATGAGTCCTTATAAGTGTCTCAATGAGCTTTGTACTAGATTGACAAACTTATGAAACATCTAACAACTCGGTTTCTAGGACTCTAAACCAAGTTTCATGCAACATGAGTGATTATAAGTGTCTCAATGAGCTTAGTACTAGCTTGACGAACTTATGAAACATCTAACAACTCGGTTTCTAGGACTCTAAACCAAGTTTCATGCAACATGAGTGCTTATAAGTGGCTCAATGAGCTTTGTAATAGTTTGACGAACTTATGAAACATCTAACAACGCGTTTCTAGGACTCTAAACCAAGTTTTTGCAACATGAGTGCTTATAAGTGTCTCAATGTGCTTTGTACTAGATTGACGAACTTATGAACTTATGAAACATCTAACAACGCGGTTTCTAGGAATCTAAACCAAGTTTCATGCAACATGAGTGCTTATAAGTGTCTCAATGAGCTTTGTACTAGATTGACGAACTTATGAAACATCTAACAACTCGGTTTCTAGGACTCTAAACCAAGTTTCATGCAACATGAGTGCTTATAAGTGTCTCAATGAGCTTTGTACTAGATTGACGAACTTATGAAACATCTAACAACTCGGTTTCTAGGACTATAAACCAAGTTACATGCAACATGAGTGCTTATAAGTGTCTCAATGAGCTTTGTACTAGATTGACGAACTTATGAAACATCTAACAACTCGGTTTCTAGTACTCTAAACCAAGTTTCATGCAACATGAGTGCTTATAAGTGTCTCAATGAGCTTAGTACTAGCTTGACGAACTTATGAAACATCTAACAACGTGATTGCTAGGACTCTAACCCAAGTTTCATGCAACATGAGTGCTTATAAGTGGTTCAATGAGCTTTGTAATAGTTTGACGAACTTATGAAACATCTAACAACTCGGTTTCTAGGACTCTAAACCAACTTACATGCAACATGAGTGCTTATAAGTGTCTCAATGAGCTTTGTACTAGATTGACGAACTTATGAAACATCTAACAACTCGGTTTCTAGGAATATAAACCAAGTTACATGCAACATGAGTGCTTATAAGTGTCTCAATGAGCTTTGTACTAGATTGACGAACTTATGAAACATCTAACAACTCGGTTTCTAGGACTCTAAACCAAGTTTCATGCAACATGAGTGCTTATAAGTGTCTCAATGAGCTTAGTACTAGCTTGGCGAACTTATGAAACATCTAACAACGTGATTGCTAGGACTCTAAACCAAGTTTCATGCAACATGAGTGCTTATAAGTGGCTCAATGAGCTTTGTAATAGTTTGACGAACTTATGAAACATCTAACAACGCGTTTCTAGGACTGTAAACCAAGTTTTTGCAACATGAGTGCTTATAAGTGTCTCAATGAGCTTTGTACTAGATTGACGAAGTTATGAAACATCTAACAACGCGTTTCTATGACTCTAAACCAAGTTTCATGCAACATGAGTGCTTATAAGTGTCTCAATGAGCTTTGTATACTAGTTTGACGAACTTATGAAACATCTAACAACGTGATTGCTAGGACTCTAAACCAAGTTTCATGCAACATGAGTGCTTATAAGTGGCTCAATGAGCTTTGTACTAGTTTGAAGAACTTATAAAACATCTAACAACGCGTTTCTAGGACTCTAAACCAAGTTTTTGCAACATGAGTGGTTATAAGTGTCTCAATGAGCTTAGTACTAGATTGACGAACTTATGAAACATCTAACAACGCGGTTTCTAGAACTCTAAACCAAGTTTCATGCAACATGAGTGCTTATAAGTGGCTCAATGAGCTTTGTACTAGATTGACGAACTTATGAAACATCTAACAACGCGTTTCTAGGACTCTAAACCATGTTTTTGCAACATGAGTGCTTATAAGTGTCTCAATGAGCTTTGTACTAGATTGACGAACTTATGAAACATCTAACAACGCGGTTTCTAGGACTCTAAACCAAGTTTCATGCAACATGAGTGCTTATAAGTGTCTCAATGAGCTTTGTACTAGTTTGACGAACTTATGAAACATCTAATAACGCGTTTCTAAGACTCTAAACCAAGTTTCATGCAACATGAGTGCTTATAAGTGGCTCAATGAGCTTTGTACTAGTTTGACGAACTTATGAAACATCTAACAACGTGGTTGCTAGGACTCTAAACCAAGTTTCATGCAACATGAGTGCTTATAAGTGTCTCAATGAGCTTTGTACTAGATTGACGAACTTATGAAACATCTAACAACTCGGTTTCTAGGACTCGAAACCAAGTTTCATGCAACATGAGTGCTTATAAGTGTCTCAATGAGCTTTGTACTAGATTGACGAACTTATGAAACATCTAACATCGTGGTTTCTAAGACTCTAAACCAAGTTTCACGCAACATGAGTGCTTATAAGTGTCTCAATGAGCTTTGTACTAGTTTGACGAACTTATGAAACATCTAACAACGCGTTTCTAGGACTCTAACCCAAGTTTTTGCATCATGAGTGCTTATAAGTGTCTCAATGAGCTTTGTACTAGTTTGACGAACTTATGAAACATCTAACAACGCGTTTCTATGACTCTAAACCAAGTTTCATGCAACATGAGTGCTTATAAGTGGCTCAATGAGCTTTGTACTAGATTGACGAACTTATGAAACATCTAACAACGCGTTTCTAGGACTCTAAACAATGTTTTTGCAACATGAGTGCTTATAAGCGTATCAATGAGCTTTGTACTAGTTTGACGAACTTATGAAACATCTAACAACGCGTTTCTAGGACTCTAACCCAAGTTTCACGCAACATGAGTGCTTATAAGTGTCTCAATGAGCTTTGTACTAGTTTGACGAACTTATGAAACATCTAACAACGCGTTTCTAGGACTCTAACCCAAGTTTTTGCATCATGAGTGCTTATAAGTGTCTCAATGAGCTTTGTACTAGTTTGACGAACTTATGAAACATCTAACAACGCGTTTCTATGACTCTAAACCAAGTTTCATGCAACATGAGTGCTTATAAGTGTCTCAATGAGCTTTGTACTAGATTGACGAACTTATGAAACATCTAACAACGCGGTTTCTAGGACTCTAAACCAAGTTTCATGCAACATGAGTTCTTATAAGCGTATCAATGAGCTTTGTACTAGTTTGACGAACTTATGAAACATCTAATAACGCGTTTCTAGGACTCTAAACCAAGTTTCATGCAACTTGAGTGCTTATAAGTGGCTCAATGAGCTTTGTACTAGTTTGACGAACTTATGAAACATCTAACAACGTGGTTGCTAGGACTCTAAACCAAGTATCATGCAACATGAGTGCTTATAAGTGTCTCAATCAGCTTTGTACTAGATTGACGAACTTATGAAACATCTAACAACTCGGTTTCTAGGACTCTAAACCTAGTTTCATGCAACATGAGTGCTTATAAGTGTCTCAATGAGCTTTGTACTAGATTGACGAACTTATGAAACATCTAACAACGTGATTGCTAGGACTCTAAACCAAGTTTCATGCAACATGAGTGCTTATAAGTGGCTCAATGAGCTTTGTACTAGTTTGACGAACTTATGAAACATCTAACAACGCGTTTCTAGGACTCTAAACCAAGTTTTTGCAACATGAGTGCTTATAAGTGTCTCAATGAGCTTTGTACTAGATTGACGAACTTATGAAACATCTAACAACGCGGTTTCTAGGACTCTAAACCAAGTTTCATGCAACATGAGTGCTTATAAGTGTCTCAATGTGCTTTGTACTAGTTTGACGAACTTATGAAACATCTAATAACGCATTTCTAGGACTCTAAACCAAGTTTCATGCAACATGAGTGCTTATAAGTGGCCCAATGAGCTTTGTACTAGATTGACGAACTTATGAAACATCTAACAACGCGTTTCTAGGACTCTAAACCAAGTTTTTGCAACATGAGAGCTTATAAGTGTCTCAATAAGCTTTGTACTAGATTGACGAACTTATGAAACATCTAACAACGTGGTTTCTAGGACTCTAAACCAAGTTTCATGCAACATGAGTGCTTATAAGTGTCTCAATGAGCTTTGTACAAGTTTGACGAACTTATGAAACATCTAACAACGCGTTTCTATGACTCTAAACCAAGTTTCATGCAACATGAGTGCTTATAAGTGGCTCAATGAGCTTTGTACTAGATTGGCGAACTTATGAAACATCTAACATCGTGGTTTCTAGGACTCTAAACCAAGTTTCACGCAACATGAGTGCTTATAAGTGTCTCAATGGGCTTTGTACTAGTTTGACGAACTTATGAAACATCTAACAACGTGGTTGCTAGGACTCTAAACCAAGTTTCATGCAACATGAGTGCTTATAAGTGGCTCAATGAGCTTTGTACAAGTTTCACGAGCCTATGAAACAACTAACAACGCATTTCTAGGACTCTAAACTAAGTTTCATGCAACATGAGTGCTTATAAGTGTCTCAATGAGCTTTGTACTAGATTGACGAACTTATGAAACATCTAACAACTCGGTTTCTAGGACTCGAAACCAAGTTTCATGCAACATGAGTGCTTATAAGTGTCTCAATGAGCTTTGTACTAGATTGACGAACTTATGAAACATCTAACATCGTGGTTTCTAAGACTCTAAACCAAGTTTCACGCAACATGAGTGCTTATAAGTGTCTCAATGAGCTTTGTACTAGTTTGACGAACTTATGAAACATCTAACAACGCGTTTCTAGGACTCTAACCCAAGTTTTTGCATCATGAGTGCTTATAAGTGTCTCAATGAGCTTTGTACTAGTTTGACGAACTTATGAAACATCTAACAACGCGTTTCTATGACTCTAAACCAAGTTTCATGCAACATGAGTGCTTATAAGTGGCTCAATGAGCTTTGTACTAGATTGACGAACTTATGAAACATCTAACAACGCGTTTCTAGGACTCTAAACAATGTTTTTGCAACATGAGTGCTTATAAGCGTATCAATGAGCTTTGTACTAGTTTGACGAACTTATGAAACATCTAACAACGCGTTTCTAGGACTCTAACCCAAGTTTCACGCAACATGAGTGCTTATAAGTGTCTCAATGAGCTTTGTACTAGTTTGACGAACTTATGAAACATCTAACAACGCGTTTCTAGGACTCTAACCCAAGTTTTTGCATCATGAGTGCTTATAAGTGTCTCAATGAGCTTTGTACTAGTTTGACGAACTTATGAAACATCTAACAACGCGTTTCTATGACTCTAAACCAAGTTTCATGCAACATGAGTGCTTATAAGTGTCTCAATGAGCTTTGTACTAGATTGACGAACTTATGAAACATCTAACAACGCGGTTTCTAGGACTCTAAACCAAGTTTCATGCAACATGAGTTCTTATAAGCGTATCAATGAGCTTTGTACTAGTTTGACGAACTTATGAAACATCTAATAACGCGTTTCTAGGACTCTAAACCAAGTTTCATGCAACTTGAGTGCTTATAAGTGGCTCAATGAGCTTTGTACTAGTTTGACGAACTTATGAAACATCTAACAACGTGGTTGCTAGGACTCTAAACCAAGTATCATGCAACATGAGTGCTTATAAGTGTCTCAATCAGCTTTGTACTAGATTGACGAACTTATGAAACATCTAACAACTCGGTTTCTAGGACTCTAAACCTAGTTTCATGCAACATGAGTGCTTATAAGTGTCTCAATGAGCTTTGTACTAGATTGACGAACTTATGAAACATCTAACAACGTGATTGCTAGGACTCTAAACCAAGTTTCATGCAACATGAGTGCTTATAAGTGGCTCAATGAGCTTTGTACTAGTTTGACGAACTTATGAAACATCTAACAACGCGTTTCTAGGACTCTAAACCAAGTTTTTGCAACATGAGTGCTTATAAGTGTCTCAATGAGCTTTGTACTAGATTGACGAACTTATGAAACATCTAACAACGCGGTTTCTAGGACTCTAAACCAAGTTTCATGCAACATGAGTGCTTATAAGTGTCTCAATGTGCTTTGTACTAGTTTGACGAACTTATGAAACATCTAATAACGCATTTCTAGGACTCTAAACCAAGTTTCATGCAACATGAGTGCTTATAAGTGGCCCAATGAGCTTTGTACTAGATTGACGAACTTATGAAACATCTAACAACGCGTTTCTAGGACTCTAAACCAAGTTTTTGCAACATGAGAGCTTATAAGTGTCTCAATAAGCTTTGTACTAGATTGACGAACTTATGAAACATCTAACAACGTGGTTTCTAGGACTCTAAACCAAGTTTCATGCAACATGAGTGCTTATAAGTGTCTCAATGAGCTTTGTACAAGTTTGACGAACTTATGAAACATCTAACAACGCGTTTCTATGACTCTAAACCAAGTTTCATGCAACATGAGTGCTTATAAGTGGCTCAATGAGCTTTGTACTAGATTGGCGAACTTATGAAACATCTAACATCGTGGTTTCTAGGACTCTAAACCAAGTTTCACGCAACATGAGTGCTTATAAGTGTCTCAATGGGCTTTGTACTAGTTTGACGAACTTATGAAACATCTAACAACGTGGTTGCTAGGACTCTAAACCAAGTTTCATGCAACATGAGTGCTTATAAGTGGCTCAATGAGCTTTGTAATAGATTGACGAACTTATGAAACATCTAACAACGCGTTTCTAGGACTCTAAACCAAGTTTTTGCAACATGAGTGCTTATAAGTGTCTCAATGAGCTTTGTACTAGATTGACGAACTTATGAAACATCTAACAACGCGGTTTCTAGGACTCTAAACCAAGTTTCACGCAACATGAGTGCTTATAAGTGTCTCAATGAGCTTTGTACTAGTTTGACGAACTTATGAAACATCTAATAACGCGTTTCTAGTGTTGAAAAGAGACCAAGGCTTTGCCCGGACACACTTGTCCACCAAGGCAAAGACCTAGCTTGTGATCAAAGGCAAAGACACAAGCTCTCTCTATAGTTACCGTTACAAGAGGACAAAAGAAACAAAGGAAGGATCTAGAAGCCAAAGAAACGTTACACAAAAGAGCCGTTGGGCGTGTGGAGTTCACGCCGTCCGTACCGTCACGGGTGGCTCTAAGGACGCGCGTCTAACCGAGGAGAAAGAGACGTTTAGCGCATTGAACCGAGAAAGATGTGGACGGTTTTAGCATCTTCACATGATGCTATTTTTGATGCTATTCCTTTGTATATCTATCCTATTGTAACGACAGAAACAATTTATCTCACATACTCTTTTCGGATTAAACCTATTCTCTCTTTATTCTCTCTCTATTGTTCTTGATGTTCTTCATGGAACTCAAAAACACAATCTTCTAAACTCCACTTTAATCTCACTAAAATTAACATGGTATCAGAGCAACCTTGCTCTGGAACCTAAATCTCGCTTCCGCTACCATTCTCTTCGGCGCTCGAGCATCCTCGTTGCTCGGTATTTTGTTTACCGGGCATCCTCGTTGCTCGGTGTTTTTCAGCATCCGGTAAACCAAATCATCGGGCTTTTCCGGCGCCCGGTAACAAAACTCTCGGGCATCCTCGATACTTTCTCTCGGTAACGATTTCTTCGGTTCAAATTTCCAGATCTGAAATTTCAAACCAAGTCATCTCAAAACTCAACCATGGAAGACAAAGAATCCAAGAGGTCACTTTGTCCGGTTACTCTCAAAGGCATCAACTATCTTCTATGTGCAAGAACCATGAAGATAGCCCTTTGTGGCCGCGGCTATTGGAACCATATACTCACTCGGCAAGATGCTCCCATTGAGTTCAACAACGAACTTACAAACGACGATGAGAAGTGGTTCCAACTAGACCAAAAGGTCCTCGGAATCATCCAAGGATCCCTTGAGCCGTCCATTTTGGAGGCTTACTCCTATTGTGAAAACGCCAAAGAGTTATGGGACACTCTCCAAACCGTCTACGGCAACATCTCAAACCTTAGCCGGGTTTATGAAGTCAAAAAGGCCATCAATGACCTAAACCAAGAAGACACCGAGTTCACCAAGCACTTTGGGAGGTTTAGGTCACTTTGGGCAGAACTAGAGATGCTTCGTCCATTCACCGTGGATCCTAAGGTATTAAACGAACGAAGAGAGCAAGACAAGGTATTTGGCTTGCTTCTTACCCTCAACGGCAGCTACAAGGAGATTACCAAGCACCTACTCCGAGCCGACGCTCTACCAAACCTTGAAGAAGTGTGTGCACAACTCCAAAGGGAACAAGGCTCCATTGAACTATTTGATGGCAAGAAAGAGCTTGTGACCGCAAACAAGGTGGCGTTTAAACCGTCTTCCAAGACATATGAAGAAAGGAGAGCCTTGACATGTGAGCATTTCAAGAAGAAAGGCCACAACAAGGAGAAGTGTTGGATCCTACACCCTAGCCTCAAGCCGGCCAAGTTCAAGGACGCCAAGGCAAATTACTCTCACGATGACTCGGCTAGCATACCAAGTACAAGCGGACCAAGCCATGGCAAGGAAGAGGAGTCTTCGGCCATTGTCCCATACATGGACGAGTTCGTGAGGAAGTCGTACCTTGACGCACTCATCAAAGCCCTTAAGGGCTCCGGTATTTCACCCTATTACTCTCTTAGTGCTCAAAACATAGACATTAAACCATATAAGCCTATTATTGTTGATTCGGGTGCTTCTCATCATATGATTAATAACTTGGATTTAATTAGTAATGTTAAACCGGCTTTAGGTAATGTCATTATTGCAAATGGGAGTGAAATTCCTATAGAAGGGTTAGGAAATCTTAAGTTGTTTGATATTGATTCTCAAGCTCTTTATATGCCTAGTTTCACTTCCAATCTTATATCCGTTAAACGCATTGCTTGTGATTTGAATTGCAAGGTTATTTTCAGTCCTAATGATGTGATTTTTCAGGATATTAAGAGTGAGAAGGTCATTGGAAAAGGGGTCACAAGAGGGGACCTCTATGTTCTTGAAGAATTTGATTTCAAAAACTCTATTTCTACTTCTACTTCTCTTTGTCATGCTTTTAAATCGGTTATAGCCGAAGTTAACAATGTTATTTGGCATTTTAGACTTGGTCATCCTCATTTGAATGCTTTAAAAACTATTTTACCTAATGTTGTTTTTGATCATCAAACTTGTGAGACTTGCATTTTAGGCAAACATTGTAGAACCGTATTTTAAAAATCCAAAATGTGTTACAAACCTTTTGAATTGGTCCACTCGGACGTTTGGTCCTCTCCTTGCAAATCTAGGGATAATCAAGCTTATTTTGTCACATTTATAGATGAAAGCTCTAAATACACTTGGGTTACACTTTTACAAACTAAAGATAGGGTATTAGAGGCTTTCAAAAACTTTCAAAACTATGTGACTAACCATTACAATCCTAAGATTAAAACCTTTAGGTCGGAATATGGGGGAGAGTACACAAGCCGAGCATTCAAAGAACACAGCCAACCATGGGATTCTTCACCAAACCACATGCCCATATACACCGCAACAAAACGGTGTGGCCGAGAGGAAGAATAGGCATCTCATGGAGGTCACACGGTCAATGATGTTCCACATGAACATGCCAAAACGGTTTTGGTCAGATGGTGTTTTAACTGCGTGTTATCTCATCAACCGAACCCCTACTCAAATCTTAAACAACCAATCTCCCTTTCAAGTTTTGAATAAGAGTAAGCTTATTCTTAACCATCTAAGAGTTTTTGGTTGTGTGTGTTTTGTCTTTGTGCCTAGTGAACAAAGGAACAACCTTGAAGCAAAGAGCATCAAGGCCATGTTCATAGGCTACTCCAACACACAAAAAGGATACAAATGCTATGTACCCGAGACAAGAAGGGTCATAGTCTCAAGATATGTCAAGTTCCTTGAAGGCAAGAGCTTCTATGAAGACAAGAATTGGGATAGTGTGAAGGACTTACCCGAGAAGGTCACGGATAGAGCCACAAGCCTAAGGAACCTAATTAAAAACCTTGGCATGGACTTTGAAGAAGAGCCAAGCCAAGACATACCAAATCAACAACCCACTCATCTTGATCATGAGGGGGAGAACATCAATGAGCAAGCCAACTCCGAACCTCGAGAGTCTAATGAGTCCGGGGGAGAATCAAATGCTCATCAACAAGAAGACCAAGGACATGCTCAAGAGGATCATGATCAAGACGTGGGTCAAGGAGGAAGTGTATCACCGGAGCCGACTAGTGTACAACCGGAGCCGACTCTAAGGAGAAGCACTAGGGTAAAGAAGCATCCTTCTAATTGGGTAAACACAAGGGTCTACTACAATAGCAAGGCGGTGGCCCATCCTACTCAAGCAACATGTTCTCTTGCAAGAATTCCCAAGGAACACCGAGCCTTCCTTACCTCCATGGATCAACATGTGATACCAAGGACATATGAAGAAGCAATGAAGGAAGAAGTGTGGATCAATGCGGTTAGAGCCGAGAACAAGCTCTAGATACGTGTTCACCATCAAGTACCTAAGCAATGGAGATATTGAAAGACATAAGGCAAGACTTGTGGCAAGAGGCTTCACTCAAACCTATGGAGAGGATTACTTGGATACCTTTGCACCGGTGGCCAAACTTCACACGGTTAGGGTCATTCAATCCTTGGCTACTAATTTATCTTGGGATCTCTTTCAAATGGATGTGAAGAACGCCTTTCTACAAGGAGAACTTGAGGAAGAGGTATACATGACTCCACCACCCGGAGTAGAGATTACCCCCGGGAAAGTCTTTAGGTTAAGAAAGGCTATCTACGGTCTCAAACAATCACCAAGAGCTTGGTACCACAAGCTTAGCTCAACATTGATGGAAAGAGGATTCAAGAGATCACAAGCCGAACACACACTCTTCACACTACAAAACCAAGAAGGTATAGTAGTAGTACTTGTATACGTAGATGACATCATCATCTCCGGAAACAACAAGGGAGGTATTCAAGAAACCAAGTCTTTTCTTAAGTCCAAATTTGATATTAAAGATCTCGGTTTGCTTAAGTACTTCCTTGGGATTGAAGTATGTAGATCAAAGGAAGGTCTATTTCTCTCCCAAAGGAAGTACACCCATGATGTTTTAAGTGTTGTCAATATGGCAGGTACCAAGGTGGCCAAGACACCTCTTGAAGACGGCTACAAGACCATTCAAGAGGGTAGTGAAGACGATGAACCATACAAAGACCCTATGCTATATAGACGGCTAGTGGGAAAGCTCATTTACCTTACCATCACTAGACCGGATCTATGCTTTGCCGTGAATCAAGTCTCCCAACACATGCAAAGGCCGAAGCAACATCATTGGAACATGATCATGAGGATCTTGGGATACCTTAAGGGAACTTCAAGCTTGGGTATATGGATGGGTTGCAACAAAAGCACGGAGGTTGTTGGGTATTGTGACGCGGACTATGCCGGGAACCTAGAAGACAGGCGGTCAACCACCGGGTATTGTACTTTCATTGGAGGTAACCTTGTCACATGGAAGACAAAGAAGCAAAAGATAGTGTCTTGCTCAACCGCCGAAGCCGAGTATAGAGCCATGAGGAAGCTAACTCAAGAACTCATGTGGCTAAAGAACTTGCTAGGGGATTTGGGTTTCAAGATTGAAGCACCAATGACCATGCATTGTGATAACCAAGCGGCCATCCACATAGCAACCAACTCGGTCTTCCATGAACGGAACAAGCACATAGAGGTGGATTGTCACAAGGTTAGAGAGCAAATGGTCAAAGGGACCATCTTACCATGCTACACAAAAAGCGAAGACCAACTCGCGGACATCTTCACCAAATCAGCAAGCTTGAAGGTTTGTGAGTCCATCCTACCAAGACTAGGACTCACACGGGCTACCAAAGCCTAAGTCTCCAACCGCATAAGCTTGCACTCTTTTCCCTTAGGTGAGTTTTATCCCAAGAGGTTTTCTCACCAAGGTTTTAACGAGGCAAGGTTATGCGGGTTCCAAGCTTAGCCATTGCATTAGGTTAAGCTTGCGGGGGAGTGTTGAAAAGAGACCAAGGCTTTGCCCGGACACACTTGTCCACCAAGGCAAAGACCTAGCTTGTGATCAAAGGCAAAGACACAAGCTCTCTCTTTAGTTACAGTTACAAGAGGACAAAAGAAACAAAGGAAGGATCTAGAAGCCAAAGAAACGTTACACAAAAGAGTCGTTGGGCGTGTGGAGTTCACGCCGTCCGTACCGTCACGGGTGGCTCTAAGGACGCGCGTCTAACCGAGGAGAAAGCGACGTTTGGCGCATTGAACCGAGAAAGATGTGGATGGTTTTAGCATCTTCACATGATGCTATTTTTGATGTTATTCCTTTGTATATCTATCCTATTGTAACGACACAAACAATTAATCTCACATACTCTTTTCGGATTAAACCTATTCTCTCTCTATTCTCTCTTTATTCTCTCTCTATTGTTTTTGATGTTCTTCATGGAACTCAAGAACACAATCTTCTAAACTCCACTTTAATCTCACTAAAATTAACATCTAGGACTCTAAATCATGTTTCATGCAACATGAGTGCTTATAAGTGGCTCAATGAGCTTTGTACTAGTTTGACGAACTTATGAAACATCTAACAACGTGGTTGCTAGGACTCTAAACCAAGTTTCATGCAACATGAGTGCTTATAAGTGTCTCAATGAGCTTTGTACTAGATTGACGAACTTATGAAACATCTAACTACTCGGTTTCTAGGACTCTAAACCAAGTTTCATGCAACATGAGTGCTTATAAGTGTCTCAATGAGCTTAGTACTAGCTTGACGAACTTATGAAACATCTAACAACGTGATTGCTAGGACTCTAAACCAAGTTTCATGCAACATGAGTGCTTATAAGTGGCTCAATGAGCTTTGTACTAGTTTGACGAACTTATGAAACATCTAACAACGCGTTTCTAGGATTCTAAACCAAGTTTTTGCAACATGAGTGCTTATAAGTGTCTCAATGAGCTTTGTACTAGATTGACGAACTTATGAAACATCTAACAACACGGTTTCTAGGACTCTAAACCAAGTTTCATGCAACATGAGGGCTTATAAGTGTCTCAATGATCTTTGTACTAGTTTGACGAACTTATGAAACATCTAATACCGCGTTTCTAGGACTCTAAACCAAGTTTCATGCAACATGAGTGCTTATAAGTGGCTCAATGAGCTTTGTAGTAGTTTGACGAACTTATGAAACATCTAACAACGTGGTTGCTAGGACTCTAAACCAAGTTTCATGCAACATGAGTGCTTATAAGTGTCTCAATAAGCTTTGTACTAGATTGACGAACTTATGAAACATCTAACAACTCGGTTTCTAGGACTCTAAACCAAGTTTCATGCAACATGAGTGCTTATAAGTGTCTCAATGAGCTTAGTACTAGCTTGACAAACTTATGAAACATCTAACAACATGATTGCTAGGAATCTAAACCAAGTTTCATGCAACATGACTGCTTATAAGTGGCTCAATGAGCTTTGTACTAGTTTGACGAACTTATGAAACATCTGACAACGCGTTTCTAGGATTCTAAACCAAGTTTTTGCAACATGAGTGCTTATAAGTGTCTCAATGAGCTTTGTACTAGATTGACGAACTTATGAAACATCTAACAACGCGGTTTCTAGGACTCTAAACCAAGTTTCATGCAACATGAGTGCTTATATGTGTCTCTATAAGCTTTGTACTAGTTTGACGAACTTATGAAACATCTAATAACGCGTTTCTAGGACTCTGAACCAAGTTTCATGCAACATGAGTGCTTATAAGTGGCTCAATGAGCTTTGTACTAGTTTGACAAACTTATGAAACATCTAACAACGTGGTTGCTAGGACTCTAAACCAAGTTTCATGCAACATGAGTG
Source organism: Cochlearia excelsa (assembly GCA_963556525.1). NCBI lineage: Eukaryota > Viridiplantae > Streptophyta > Magnoliopsida > Brassicales > Brassicaceae > Cochlearia > Cochlearia excelsa. The sequence goes on along the minus strand of OY748330.1, from coordinate 16,244,176 downwards.
CTTATAAGTGTCTCAATGAGCTTTGTACTAGATTGACGAAATTATGAAACATCTAACAACTCGGTTTCTAGGACTCTAAACCAAGTTCTATGCAACATGAGTGCTTATAAGTGTCTCAATGAGCTTAGTACTAGCTTGACGAACTTATGAAACATCAAACAACGTGATTTCTAGGACTCTAAACCAAGTTTCATGCAACATGAGTGCTTATAAGTGGCTCAATGAGCGTTGTACTAGTTTGACGAACTTATGAAACATCTAACAACGCGTTTCTAGGACTCTAAACCAAGTTTTTGCAACATGAGTGCTTATAAGTGTCTCAATGAGCTTTGTACTAGATTGACGAACTTATGAAACATCTAACAACGCGGTTTCTAGGACTCTAAACCAAGTTTCATGCAACATGAGTGCTTATAAGTGTCTCAATGAGCTTTGTACAAGTTTGACGAACTTATGAAAAATCTAACAACGCGTTTCTAGGACTCTAAACCAAGTTTCATGCAACATGAGTGCTTATTAAGTGTCTCAATGAGCTTTTTACAAGTTTGACAAACTTATGAAACCTCTAACAACGCGTTTCTAGGACTCTTAACCAAGTTTTATGCAACATGAGTGCTTATAAGTGTCTCAATGAGCTTTGTACAAGTTTGACGAACTTATGAAACATCTAACAACGCGTTTCTATGACTCTAAACCAAGTTTCATGCAACATGAATGCTTATAAGTGGCTCAATGAGCTTTGTACTAGATTGACGAACTTATGAAACATCTAACATCGTGGTTTCTAGGACTCTAAACCAAGTTTCACGCAACATGAGTGCTTATAATGTCTCAATGAGCTTTGTACAAGATTGACGAACTTATGAAACAACTAACAACGCGTTTCTAGGACTATAAACCAAGTTTCATGCAACATGAGTGCTTATAAGTGGCTCAATGAGCTTTGTACTAGATTGACGAACTTATGAAACATCTACCAACAAGTTCCTAGGACTCTAAACCAAGTTTTTGCAACATGGGTGCTTATAAGTGTCTCAATGAGCTTTGTACTAGATTGACGAACTTATGAAACATCTAACAACGCGGTTTCTAGGACTCTAAACATGTTTCATGCAACATGAATGCTTATAAGTGTCTCAATGAGCTTTGTACAAGTTTGACGAACTTATGAAACATCTAACAACGCGTTTCTAGGACTCTAAACCAAGTTTCATGCAACATGAGTGCTTATAAGTGGCTCAATGAGCTTTGTACTAGTTTGACGAACTTATGAAACATCTAACAACGCGTTTCTAGGACTCTAAACCAAGTTTCATGCAACATGAGTGCTTATTAAGTGTCTCAATGAGCTTTTTACAAGTTTGACAAACTTATGAAACATCTAACAACGCGTTTCTATGACTCTAAACCAAGTTTCATGCAACATGAGTGCTTATAAGTGGCTCAATGAGCTTTGACTAGATTGACGAACTTATGAAACATCTAACATCGTGGTTTCTAGGACTCTAAACCAAGTTTCACGCAACATGAGTGCTTATAAGTGTCTCAATGAGCTTTGTACAAGATTGACGAACTTATGAAACAACTAAAAACGCGTTTCTAAGACTATAAACCAAGTTTCATGCAACATAAGTGCTTATAAGTGGCTCAATGAGCTTTGTACTAGATTGACGAACTTATGAAACATCTAACAACACGTTCCTAGGACTCTAAACATGTTTCATGCAACATCAGTGCTTATAAGTGTCTCAATGAGCTTTGTACAAGTTTGACGAACTTATGAAACATCTAACAACGCGTTTCTAGGACTCTAAACCAAGTTTCATGCAACATGAGTGCTTATAAGTGGCTCAATGAGCTTTGTACTAGTTTGACGAACTTATGAAACATCTAACAACGCGTTTCTAGGACTCTAAACCAAGTTTCATGCAACATGAGTGCTTATAAGTGGCTCAATGAGCTTTGTACTAGATTGACGAACTTATGAAACATCTAACAACGCGTTCCTAGGACTCTAAACCAAGTTTTTGCAACATGGGTGCTTATAAGTGTCTCAATGAGCTTTGTACTAGATTGACGAACTTATGAAACATCTAACAACGCGGTTTCTAGGACTCTAAACCAAGTTTCATGCAACATGAGTGCTTATAATTGTCTCAATGAGCTTTGTACAAGTTTGACGAACTTATGAAACATCTAACAACGCGTTTCTAGGACTCTAAACCAAGTTTCATGCAACATGAGTGCTTATAAGTGGCTCAATGAGCTTTGTACTAGTTTGACGAACTTATGAAACATCTAACAACGCGTTTCTAGGACTCTAAACCAAGTTTCATGCAACATGAGTGCTTATAAGTGGATCAATGAGCTTTGTACTAGATTGACGAACTTATGTAACATCTAACATCGTGGTTTCTAGGACTCTAAACCAAGTTTCACGCAACATGAGTGCTTATAAGTGGCTCATTGAGCTTAGTACTAGCTTGACGAACTTATGAAACATCTAACAACGTGATTGCTAGGACTCTAAACCAAGTTTCATGCAACATGAGTACTTATAAGTGGCTCAATGAGCTTTGTACTAGTTTGACGAACTTATGAAACATCTAACAACGCGTTTCTAGGACTCTAAACCAAGTTTTTGCAACATGAGTGCTTATAAGTGTCTCAATGAGCTTTGTACTAGATTGACGAACTTATGAAACATCTAACAACGCGGTTTCTAGGACTCTAAACCAAGTTTCATGCAACATGAGTGCTTATAAGTGTCTCAATGAGCTTTGTATAAGTTTGACGAACTTATGAAAAATCTAACAACGCGTTTCTAGGACTCTAAACCAAGTTTCATGTAACATGAGTGCTTATTAAGTGTCTCAATGAGCTTTTTACAAGTTTGACAAACTTATGAAACATCTAACAACGCGTTTCTATGACTCTAAACCAAGTTTCATGCAACATGAGTGCTTATAAGTGGCTCAATGAGCTTTGTCTAGATTGACGAACTTATGAAACATCTAACATCGTGGTTTCTAGGACTCTAAACCAAGTTTCACGCAACATGAGTGCTTATAAGTGTCTCAATGAGCTTTGTACAAGATTGACGAACTTATGAAACAACTAAAAACGCGTTTCTAAGACTATAAACCAAGTTTCATGCAACATAAGTGCTTATAAGTGGCTCAATGAGCTTTGTACTAGATTGACGAACTTATGAAACATCTAACAACACGTTCCTAGGACTCTAAACCAAGGTTTTGCAACATGAGTGCTTATAAGTGTCTCAATGAGCTTTGTACAAGTTTGACGAACTTATGAAACATCTAACAACGCGTTTCTAGGACTCTAAACCAAGTTTCATGCAACATGAGTGCTTATAAGTGGCTCAATGAGCTTTGTACTAGTTTGACGAACTTATGAAACATCTAACAACGCGTTTCTAGGACTCTAAACCAAGTTTCATGCAACATGAGTGCTTATAAGTGGCTCAATGAGCTTTGTACTAGTTTGACGAACTTATGAAACATCTAACAACGCGTTTCTAGGACTCTAAACCAAGTTTCATGCAACATGAGTGCTTATAAGTGGCTCAATGAGCTTTGTACTAGATTGACGAACTTATGAAACATCTAACAACGCGTTCCTAGGACTCTAAACCAAGTTTTTGCAACATGAGTGCTTATAAGTGTCTCAATGAGCTTTGTACTAGATTGACGAACTTATGAAACATCTAACAACGCGGTTTCTAGGACTCTAAACCAAGTTTCATGCAACATGAGTGCTTATAAGTGTCTCAATGTGCTTTGTACAAGTTTGACGAACTTATGAAACATCTAACAACACGTTTCTAGGACTCTAAACCAAGTTTCATGCAACATGAGTGCTTATAAGTGTCTCAATGAGCTTTGTACTAGATTGACGAACTTATGAAACATCTAACATCGTGGTTTCTAGGACTCTAAACCAAGTTTCACGCAACATGAGTGCTTATAAGTGTCTCAATGAGCTTTGTACTAGTTTGACGAACTTATGAAACATCTAACAACGTGGTTTCTAGGAATCTAAACCAAGTTTCATGCAACATGAGTGCTTATAAGTGGCTCAATGAGCTTTGTACTAGATTGACGAACTTATGAAACATCTAACAACGCGTTTCTAGGACTCTAAACCAAGTTTTTGCAACATGAGTGCTTATAAGTGTCTCAACGAGCTTTGTACTAGATTGACGAACTTATGAAACATCTAACAACGCGGTTTCTAGGACTCTAAACCAAGTTTCATGCAACATGAGTGCTTATAAGTGTCTCAATTTGCTTTGTACAAGTTTGACGAACTTATGAAACATCTAACAACACGTTTCTAGGACTCTAAACCAAGTTTCATGCAACATGAGTGCTTATAAGTGTCTCAATGAGCTTTGTACTAGATTGACGAACTTATGAAACATCTAACATCGTGGTTTCTAGGACTCTAAACCAAGTTTCACGCAACATGAGTGCTTATAAGTGTCTCAATGAGCTTTGTACTAGTTTGACGAACTTATGAAACATCTAACAACGTGGTTTCTAGGAATCTAAACCAAGTTTCATGCAACATGAGTGCTTATAAGTGGCTCAATGAGCTTTGTACTAGATTGACGAACTTATGAAACATCTAACAACGCGTTTCTAGGACTCTAAACCAAGTTTTTGCAACATGAGTGCTTATAAGTGTCTCAACGAGCTTTGTACTAGATTGACGAACTTATGAAACATCTAACAACGCGGTTTCTAGGACTCTAAACCAAGTTTCATGCAACATGATTGCTTATAAGTGTCTCAATGAGCTTTGTACTAGTTTGACGAACTTATAAAACATCTAATAACGCGTTTCTAGGACTCTAAACCAAGTTTCATGCAACATGAGTGCTTATAAGTGTCTCAATGAGCTTTGTACTAGTTTGACGAACTTATGAAACATCTAATAACGCGTTTCTAGGACTCTAAACCAAGTTTCATGCAACATGAGTGCTTATAAGTGGCTCAATGAGCTTTGTACTAGATTGACGAACTTATGAAATATCTAACAACGCGTTTCTAGGACTCTAAACCAAGTTTTTGCAACATGAGTGCTTATAAGTATTTCAATGAGCTTTGTACTAGATTGACGAACTTATGAAACATCTAACAACGCGGTTTCTAGGACTCTAAACCAAGTTTCATGCAACATGATTGCTTATAAGTGTCTCAATGAGCTTTGTACTAGTTTGACGAACTTATAAAACATCTAATAACGCGTTTCTAGGACTCTAAACCAAGTTTCATGCAACATGAGTGCTTATAAGTGGCTCAATGAGCTTTGTACTAGTTTGACGAACTTATGAAACATCTAACAACGTGGTTGCTAGGACTCTAAACCAAGTTTCATGCAACATGAGTGCTTATAAGTGTCTCAATGAGCTTTGTACTAGATTGACGAACTTATGAAACATCTAACAACGCGTTTCTAGGACTCTAAACCAAGTTTTTGCAACATGAGTGCTTATAAGTGTCTCAATGAGCTTTGTACTAGATTGACGAACTTATGAAACATCTAACAACGCGGTTTCTAGGACTCTAAACCAAGTTTCATGCAACATGAGTGCTTATAAGTGTCTCAATGAGCTTTGTACTAGTTTGACGAACTTATGAAACATCTAATAACGCGTTTCTAGGACTCTAAACCAAGTTTCATGCAACATGAGTGCTTATAAGTGGCTCAATGAGCTTTGTACTAGTTTGACGAACTTATGAAACATCTAACAACGTGGTTGCTAGGACTCTAAACCAAGTTTCATGCAACATGAGTGCTTATAAGTGTCTCAATGAGCTTTGTACTAGATTGACGAACTTATGAATCATCTAACAACTCGGTTTCTAGGACTCTAAACCAAGTTTCATGCAACATGAGTGCTTATAAGTGTCTCAATGAGTTCAGTACTAGCTTGACGAACTTATGAAACATCTAACAACGTGATTGCTAGGACTCTAAACCAAGTTTCATGCAACATGAGTGCTTATAAGTGGCTCAATGAGCTTTGTACTAGTTTGACGAACTTATGAAACATCTAACAACGCGTTTCTAGGACTCTAAACAAAGTTTTTGCAACATGAGTGCTTATAAGTGTCTCAATGAGCTTTGTACTAGATTGACGAACTTATGAAACATTTAACAACGCGGTTTCTAGGACTCTAAACCAAGTTTCATGCAACATGAGTGCTTATAAGTGTCTCAATGAGCTTTGTACAAGTTTGACGAACTTATGAAACATCTAACAACGCGTTTCTAGGACTCTAAACCAAGTTTCATGCAACTTGAGTGCTTATAAGTGGCTAAATGAGCTTTGTACTAGTTTGACGAACTTATGAAACATCTAACAACGCGTTTCTAGGACTCTAAACCAAGTTTCATGCAACATGAGTGCTTATAAGTGGCTCAATGAGCTTTGTACTAGATTGACGAACTTATGAAACATCTAACAACGCGTTCCTAGGATTCTAAACCAAGTTTTTGCAACATGAGTGCTTATAAGTGTCTCAATGAGCTTTGTACTAGATTGACGAACTTATGAAACATCTAACAACGCGGTTTCTAGGACTCTAAACCAAGTTTCATGCAACATGAGTGCTTATAATTGTCTCAATGAGCTTTGTACTAGTTTGACGAACTTATGAAACATCTAACAACGCGTTTCTAGGACTCTAAACCAAGTTTCATGCAACATGAGTGCTTATAAGTGGCTCAATGAGCTTTGTACTAGATTGACGAACTTATGAAACATCTAACAACGCGTTCCTAGGACTCTAAACCAAGTTTTTGCAACATGAGTGCTTATAAGTGTCTCAATGAGCTTTGTACTAGATTGACGAACTTATGAAACATCTAACAACGCGGTTTCTAGGACTCTAAAACAAGTTTCATGCAACATGAGTGCTTATAAGTGTCTCAATGAGCTTTGTACAAGTTTGACGAACGTATGAAACATCTAACAACGCGTTTCTAGGACTCTAAACCAAGTTTCATGCAACATGAGTGCTTATAAGTAGCTCAATGACCTTTGTACTAGTTTGACGAACTTATGAAACATCTAACAACGCGTTTCTAGGACTCTAAACCAAGTTTCATGCAACATGAGTGCTTATAAGTGGCTCAATGAGCTTTGTACTAGATTGACGAACTTATGAAACATCTAACATCGTGGTTTCTAGGACTCTAAACCAAGTTTCACGCAACATGAGTGCTTATAAGTGTCTCAATGAGCTTTGTACAAGTTTGACGAACTTATGAAACATCTAAGAACGCGTTTCTAGGACTCTAAACCAAGTTTCATGCAACATGAGTGCTTATAAGTGGCTCAATGAGCTTTGTACTAGTTTGACGAACTTATGAAACATCTAACAACGCGTTTCTAGGACTCTAAACCAAGTTTCATGCAACATGAGTGCTTATAAGTGGTTCAATGAGCTTTGTACTAGATTGACGAACTTATTAAACATCTAACATCGTGGTTTCTAGGACTCTAAAACAAGTTTCACGCAACATGAGTGCTTATAAGTGTCTCAATGAGCTTTGTACTAGATTGACGAACTTATGAATCATCTAACAACTCGGTTTCTAGGACTCTAAACCAAGTTTCATGCAACATGAGTGCTTATAAGTGTCTCAATGAGTTCAGTACTAGCTTGACGAACTTATGAAACATCTAACAACGTGATTGCTAGGACTCTAAACCAAGTTTCATGCAACATGAGTGCTTATAAGTGGCTCAATGAGCTTTGTACTAGTTTGACGAACTTATGAAACATCTAACAACGCGTTTCTAGGACTCTAAACCAAGTTTTTGCAACATGAGTGCTTATAAGTGTCTCAATGAGCTTTGTACTAGATTGACGAACTTATGAAACATTTAACAACGCGGTTTCTAGGACTCTAAACCAAGTTTCATGCAACATGAGTGCTTATAAGTGTCTCAATTAGCTTTGTACAAGTTTGACGAACTTATGAAAAATCTAACAACGCGTTTCTAGGACTCTAAACCAAGTTTCATGCAACATGAGTGCTTATACGTGGCTCAATGAGCTTTTTACTAGTTTGACGAACTTATGAAACATCTAACAACGTGGTTGCTAGGACTCTAAACCAAGTTTCATGCAACATGAGTGCTTATAAGTGTCTCAATGAGCTTTGTACTAGATTGACGAACTTATGAATCATCTAACAACTCGGTTTCTAGGACTCTAAACCAAGTTTCATGCAACATGAGTGCTTATAAGTGTCTCAATGAGTTCAGTACTAGCTTGACGAACTTATGAAACATCTAACAACGTGATTGCTAGGACTCTAAACCAAGTTTCATGCAACATGAGTGCTTATAAGTGGCTCAATGAGCTTTGTACTAGTTTGACGAACTTATGAAACATCTAACAACGTGTTTCTAGGACCCTAAACCAAGTTTTTGCAACATGAGTGCTTATAAGTGTCTCAATGAGCTTTGTACTAGATTGACGAACTTATGAAACATTTAACAACGCGGTTTCTAGGACTCTAAACCAAGTTTCATGCAACATGAGTGCTTATAAGTGTCTCAATGAGCTTTGTACAAGTTTGACGAACTTATGAAAAATCTAACAACGCGTTTCTAGGACTCTAAACCAAGTTTCATGCAACATGAGTGCTTATACGTGGCTCAATGAGCTTTGTACTAGTTTGACGAACTTATGAAACATATAACAACGTGGTTGCTAGGACTCTAAACCAAGTTTCATGCAACATGAGTGCTTATAAGTGTCTCAATGAGCTTTGTACTAGATTGACGAACTTATGAATCATCTAACAACTCGGTTTCTAGGACTCTAAACCAAGTTTCATGCAACATGAGTGCTTATAAGTGTCTCAATGAGTTCAATACTAGCTTGACGAACTTATGAAACATCTAACAACGTGATTGCTAGGACTCTAAACCAAGTTTCATGCAACATGAGTGCTTATAAGTGGCTCAATGAGCATTGTACTAGTTTGACGAACTTATGAAACATCTAACAACGCGTTTCTAGGACTCTAAACCAAGTTTTTGCAACATGAGTGCTTATAAGTGTCTCAATGAGCTTTGTACTAGATTGACGAACTTATGAAAAATCTAACAACGCGGTTTCTAGGACTCTAAACCAAGTTTCATGCAATATGAGTGCTTATAAGTGTCTCAATGAGTTTTGTACAAGTTTGACGAACTTATGAAACATCTAACAACGCGTTTCTAGGACTCTAAACCAAGTTTCATGCAGCTTGAGTGCTTATAAGTGGCTAAATGAGCTTTGTACTAGTTTGACGAACTTATGAAACATCTAACAACGCGTTTCTAGGACTCTAAACCAAGTTTCATGCAACATGAGTGCTTATAAGTGGCTCAATGAGCTTTGTACTAGATTGACGAACTTATGAAACATCTAACAACGCGTTCCTAGGACTCTAAACCAAGTTTTTGCAACATGAGTGCTTATAAGTGTCTCAATGAGCTTTGTACTAGATTGACGAACTTATGAAACATCTAACAACGCGGTTTCTAGGACTCTAAACCAAGTTTCATGCAACATGAGTTCTTATAATTGTCTCAATGAGCTTTGTACTAGTTTGACGAACTTATGAAACATCTAACAACGCGGTTTCTAGGACTCTAAACCAAGTTTTTGCAACATGAGTGCTTATAAGTGTCTCAATGAGCTTTGTACTAGATTGACGAACTTATGAAACATCTAACAACGCGGTTTCTAGGACTCTAAAACAAGTTTCATGCAACATGAGTGCTTATAAGTGTCTCAATGAGCTTTGTACAAGTTTGACGAACTTATGAAACATCTAACAACGCGTTTCTAGGACTCTAAACCAAGTTTCATGCAACATGAGTGCTTATAAGTAGCTCAATGAGCTTTGTACTAGTTTGACGAACTTATGAAACATCTAACAACGCGTTTCTAGGACTCTAAACCAAGTTTCATGCAACATGAGTGCTTATAAGTGGCTCAATGAGCTTTGTACTAGATTGACGAACTTATGAAACATCTAACATCGTGGTTTCTAGGACTCTAAACCAAGTTTCACGCAACATGAGTGCTTATAAGTGTCTCAATGAGCTTTGTACAAGTTTGACGAACTTATGAAACATCTAACAACGCGTTTCTAGGACTCTAAACCAAGTTTCATGCAACATGAGTGCTTATAAGTGGCTCAATGAGCTTTGTACTAGTTTGACGAACTTATGAAACATCTAACAACGCGTTTCTAGGACTCTAAACCAAGTTTCATGCAACATGAGTGCTTATAAGTGGCTCAATGAGCTTTGTACTAGATTGACGAACTTATTAAACATCTAACATCGTGGTTTCTAGGACTCTAAAACAAGTTTCACGCAACATGAGTGCTTATAAGTGTCTCAATGAGCTTTGTACTAGTTTGACGAACTTATGAAACATCTAACAACGTGGTTGCTAGGAATCTAAACCAAGTTTAATGCAACATGAGTGCTTATAAGTGGCTCAATGAGCTTTGTACTAGATTGACGAACTTATGAAACATCTAACAACGCGTTTCTAGGACTCTAAACCAAGTTTTTGCAACATGAGTGCTTATAAGTGTCTCAATGAGCTTTGTACTAGATTGACGAACTTATGAAACATCTAACAACACGGTTTCTAGGACTCTAAACCAAGTTTCATGCAACATGAGTGCTTATAAGTGTCTCAATGAGCTTTGTACTAGTTTGACGAACTTATGAAACATCTAATAACGCATTTCTAGGACTCTAAACCAAGTTTTTGCAACATGAGTGCTTATAAGTGTCTCAATGAGCTTTGTACTAGATTGACGAATTTATGAAACATCTAACAACGCGGTTTCTAGGACTCTAAACCAAGTTTCATGCAACATGAGTGCTTATAAGTGTCTCAAGGAGCTTTGTACTAGTTTGACGAACTTATGAAACATCTAATAACGCGTTTCTAGGACTCTAAACCAAGTTTCATGCAACATGAGTGCTTATAAGTGGCTCAATGAGCTTTGTACTAGTTTGACGAACTTATGAAACATCTAACAACGTGGTTGCTAGGACTCTAAACCAAGTTTCATGCAACATGAGTGCTTATAAGTGTATCAATGAGCTTTGTACTAGATTGACGAACTTATGAATCATCTAACAACTCGGTTTCTAGGACTCTAAACCAAGTTTCATGCAACATGAGTGCTTATAAGTGTCTCAATGAGTTCAGTACTAGCTTGACGAACTTATGAAACATCTAACAACGTGATTGCTAGGACTCTAAACCAAGTTTCATGCAACATGAGTGCTTATAAGTGGCTCAATGAGCTTTCTACTAGTTTGACGAACTTATGAAACATCTAACAACGCGTTTCTAGGACTCTAAACCAAGTTTTTGCAACATGAGTGCTTATAAGTGTCTCAATGAGCTTTGTACTAGATTGACGAACTTATGAAACATTTAACAACGCGGTTTCTAGGACTCTAAACCAAGTTTCATGAAACATGAGTGCTTATAAGTGTCTCAATGAGCTTTGTACAAGTTTGACGAACTTATGAAAAATCTAACAACGCGTTTCTAGGACTCTAAACCAAGTTTCATGCAACATGAGTGCTTATAAGTGTCTCAATGAGCTTTTTACAAGTTTGACAAACTTATGAAACATCTAACAACGCGTTTCTAGGACCCTTAACCAAGTTTCATACAACATGAGTGCTTATAAGTGTCTCGATCAGCTTTGTACAAGTTTGACGAACTTATGAAACATCTAACAACGCGTTTCTATGACTCTAAACCAAGTTTCATGCAACATGAGTGCTTATAAGTGGCTCAATGAGCTTTGTACTAGATTGACGAACTTATGAAACATCTAACATCGTGGTTTATAGGACTCTAAACCAAGTTTCACGCAACATGAGTGCTTATAAGTGTCTCAATGAGCTTTGTACAAGATTGACGAACTTATGAAACAACTAACAACGCGTTTCTAGGACTATAAACCAAGTTTCATGCAACATGAGTGCTTATAAGTGGCTCAATGATCTTTGTACTAGATTGACGAACTTATGAAACATCTAACAACGCGTTCCTAGGACTCTAAACCAAGTTTTTGCAACATGAGTGCTTATAAGTGTCTCAATGAGCTTTGTACTAGATTGACGAACTTATGAAACATCTAACAACGCGGTTTCTAGGACTCTAAAACAAGTTTCATGCAACATGAGTGCTTATAAGTGTCTCAATGAGCTTTGTACAAGTTTGACGAACTTATGAAACATCTAACAACACGTTTCTAGGACTCTAAACCAAGTTTCATGCAACATGAGTGCTTATAAGTGGCTCAATGAGCTTTGTACTAGATTGACGAACTTATGAAACATCTAACATCGTGGTTTCTAGGACTCTAAACCAAGTTTCATGCAACATGAGTGCTTATAAGTGTCTCAATGAGCTTTGTACTAGTTTGACGAACTTATGAAACATCTAACAACGTGGTTGCTAGGAATCTAAACCAAGTTTCATGCAACATGAGTGCTTATAAGTGGCTCAATGAGCTTTGTACTAGATTGACGAACTTATGAAACATCTAACAACGCGTTTCTAGGACTCTAAACCAAGTTTTTGCAACATGAGTGCTTATAAGTGTCTCAATGAGCTTTGTACAAGATTGACGAACTTATGAAACATCTAACAATGCGGTTTCTAGGACTCTAAAACAAGTTTCATGCAACATGAGTGCTTATAAGTGTCTCAATGAGCTTTGTACTAGTTTGACGAACTTATGAAACATCTAATAACACGTTTCTAGGACTCTAAACCAAGTTTCATGCAACATGAGTGCTTATAAGTGGCTTAATGAGCTTTGTACTAGTTTGACGAACTTATGAAACATCTAACAACGTGGTTGCTAGGACTCTAAACCAAGTTTCATGCAACATGAGTGCTTATAAGTGTCTCAATGAGCTTTGTACTAGATTGACGAACTTATGAAACATCTAACAACTCGGTTTCTAGGACTCTAAACCAAGTTTCATGCAACATGAGTGGTTATAAGTGTCTCAATGAGTTTAGTACTACCTTGACGAACTTATGAAACATCTAACAACGTGATTGCTAGGACTCTAAACCAAGTTTCATGCAACATGAGTGCTTATAAGTGGCTCAATGAGCTTTGTACTAGTTTGACGAACTTATGAAACATCTAACATCGTGGTTTCTAGGACTCTAAACCAAGTTTCACGCAACATGAGTGCTTATAATGTCTCAATGAGCTTTGTACAAGATTGACGAACTTATGAAACAACTAACAACGCGTTTCTAGGACTATAAACCAAGTTTCATGCAACATGAGTGCTTATAAGTGGCTCAATGAGCTTTGTACTAGATTGACGAACTTATTAAACATCTAACATCGTGGTTTCTAGGACTCTAAAACAAGTTTCACGCAACATGAGTGCTTATAAGTGTCTCAATGAGCTTTGTACTAGTTTGACGAACTTATGAAACATCTAACAACGTGGTTGCTAGGAATCTAAACCAAGTTTCATGCAACATGAGTGCTTATAAGTGGCTCAATGAGCTTTGTACTAGATTGACGAACTTATGAAACATCTAACAATGCGTTTCTAGGACTCTAAACCAAGTTTTTGCAATATGAGTGCTTATAAGTGTCTCAATGAGCTTTGTACTAGATTGACGAACTTATGAAACATCTAACAACACGGTTTCTAGGACTCTAAACCAAGTTTCATGCAACATGAGTGCTTATAAGTGTCTCAATGAGCTTTGTACTAGTTTGACGAACTTATGAAACATCTAATAACGCATTTCTAGGACTCTAAACCAAGTTTTTGCAACATGAGTGCTTATAAGTGTCTCAATGAGCTTTGTACTAGATTGACGAATTTATGAAACATCTAACAACGCGGTTTCTAGGACTCTAAACCAAGTTTCATGCAACATGAGTGCTTATAAGTGTCTCAAGGAGCTTTGTACTAGTTTGACGAACTTATGAAACATCTAATAACGCGTTTCTAGGACTCTAAACCAAGTTTCATGCAACATGAGTACTTATAAGTGGCTCAATGAGCTTTGTACTAGTTTGACGAACTTATGAAACATCTAACAACGTGGTTGCTAGGACTCTAAACCAAGTTTCATGCAACATGAGTGCTTATAAGTGTATCAATGAGCTTTGTACTAGATTGACGAACTTATGAATCATCTAACAACTCGGTTTCTAGGACTCTAAACCAAGTTTCATGCAACATGAGTGCTTATAAGTGTCTCAATGAGTTCAGTACTAGCTTGACGAACTTATGAAACATCTAACAACGTGATTGCTAGGACTCTAAACCAAGTTTCATGCAACATGAGTGCTTATAAGTGGCTCAATGAGCTTTCTACTAGTTTGACGAACTTATGAAACATCTAACAACGCGTTTCTAGGACTCTAAACCAAGTTTTTGCAACATGAGTGCTTATAAGTGTCTCAATGAGCTTTGTACTAGATTGACGAACTTATGAAACATTTAACAACGCGGTTTCTAGGACTCTAAACCAAGTTTCATGAAACATGAGTGCTTATAAGTGTCTCAATGAGCTTTGTACAAGTTTGACGAACTTATGAAAAATCTAACAACGCGTTTCTAGGACTCTAAACCAAGTTTCATGCAACATGAGTGCTTATAAGTGTCTCAATGAGCTTTTTACAAGTTTGACAAACTTATGAAACATCTAACAACGCGTTTCTAGGACCCTTAACCAAGTTTCATACAACATGAGTGCTTATAAGTGTCTCGATCAGCTTTGTACAAGTTTGACGAACTTATGAAACATCTAACAACGCGTTTCTATGACTCTAAACCAAGTTTCATGCAACATGAGTGCTTATAAGTGGCTCAATGAGCTTTGTACTAGATTGACGAACTTATGAAACATCTAACATCGTGGTTTATAGGACTCTAAACCAAGTTTCACGCAACATGAGTGCTTATAAGTGTCTCAATGAGCTTTGTACAAGATTGACGAACTTATGAAACAACTAACAACGCGTTTCTAGGACTATAAACCAAGTTTCATGCAACATGAGTGCTTATAAGTGGCTCAATGATCTTTGTACTAGATTGACGAACTTATGAAACATCTAACAACGCGTTCCTAGGACTCTAAACCAAGTTTTTGCAACATGAGTGCTTATAAGTGTCTCAATGAGCTTTGTACTAGATTGACGAACTTATGAAACATCTAACAACGCGGTTTCTAGGACTCTAAAACTAGTTTCATGCAACATGAGTGCTTATAAGTGTCTCAATGAGCTTTGTACAAGTTTGACGAACTTATGAAACATCTAACAACACGTTTCTAGGACTCTAAACCAAGTTTCATGCAACATGAGTGCTTATAAGTGGCTCAATGAGCTTTGTACTAGATTGACGAACTTATGAAACATCTAACATCGTGGTTTCTAGGACTCTAAACCAAGTTTCATGCAACATGAGTGCTTATAAGTGTCTCAATGAGCTTTGTACTAGTTTGACGAACTTATGAAACATCTAACAACGTGGTTGCTAGGAATCTAAACCAAGTTTCATGCAACATGAGTGCTTATAAGTGGCTCAATGAGCTTTGTACTAGATTGACGAACTTATGAAACATCTAACAACGCGTTTCTAGGACTCTAAACCAAGTTTTTGCAACATGAGTGCTTATAAGTGTCTCAATGAGCTTTGTACAAGATTGACGAACTTATGAAACATCTAACAATGCGGTTTCTAGGACTCTAAAACAAGTTTCATGCAACATGAGTGCTTATAAGTGTCTCAATGAGCTTTGTACTAGTTTGACGAACTTATGAAACATCTAATAACACGTTTCTAGGACTCTAAACCAAGTTTCATGCAACATGAGTGCTTATAAGTGGCTTAATGAGCTTTGTACTAGTTTGACGAACTTATGAAACATCTAACAACGTGGTTGCTAGGACTCTAAACCAAGTTTCATGCAACATGAGTGCTTATAAGTGTCTCAATGAGCTTTGTACTAGATTGACGAACTTATGAAACATCTAACAACTCGGTTTCTAGGACTCTAAACCAAGTTTCATGCAACATGAGTGGTTATAAGTGTCTCAATGAGTTTAGTACTACCTTGACGAACTTATGAAACATCTAACAACGTGATTGCTAGGACTCTAAACCAAGTTTCATGCAACATGAGTGCTTATAAGTGGCTCAACGAGCTTTGTACTAGTTTGACGAACTTATGAAACATCTAACAACGCGTTTCTAGGACTCTAAACCAAGTTTTTGCAACATGAGTGCTTATAAGTGTCTCAATGAGCTTTGTACTAGATTGACGAACTTATGAAACATCTAACAACGCGGTTTCTAGGACTCTAAACCAAGTTCCATGCAACATGAGTGCTTATAAGTGTCTCAATGAGCTTTGTACAAGTTTGACGAACTTATGAAAAATCTAACAACGCGTTTCTAGGACTCTAAACCAAGTTTCATGCAACATGAGTGCTTATAAGTGTCTCAATGAGATTTTTACAAGTTTGACAAACTTATGAAACATCTAACAACGCGTTTCTAGGACTCTTCACCAAGTTTCATGCAACATGAGTGCTTATAAGTGTCTCAATGAGCTTTATACAAGTTTGACGAACTTATGAAACATCTAACAACGCGTTTCTATGACTCTAAACCAAGTTTCATGCAACATGAGTGCTTATAAGTGGCTCAATGAACTTTGTACTAGATTGACGAACTAATGAAACATCTAACATCGTGGTTTCTAGGACTCTAAACCAAGTTTCACGCAACATGAGTGCTTATAAGGGTCTCAATGAGCTTTGTACAAGATTGACGAACTTATGAAACAACTAACAACGCGTTTCTAGGACTATAAACCAAGTTTCATGCAACATGAGTGCTTATAAGTGGCTCAATGAGCTTTGTACTAGATTGACGAACTTATGAAACATCTAACAACGCGTTCCTAGGACTCTAAACCAAGTTTTTACAACATGAGTGCTTATAAATGTCTCAATGAGCTTTGTACTAGATTGACGAACTTATGAAACATCTAACAACGCGGTTTCTAGGACTCTAAACCAAGTTTCATGCAACATGAGTACTTATAAGTGTCTCAATGAGCTTTGTACAAGTTTGACGAACTTATGAAACATCTAACAACGCGTTTCTAGGACTCTAAACCAAGTTTCATGCAACATGAGTGCTTAAAAGTGGCTCAATGAGCTTTGTACTAGTTTGACGAACTTATGAAACATCTAACAACGCGTTTCTAGGACTCTAAACCAAGTTTCATGCAACATGAGTGCTTATAAGTTGCTCAATGAGCTTTGTACTAGATTGACGAACTTATGAAACATCTAACATCGTGGTTTCTAGGACTCGAAACCAAGTTTCACGCAACATGAGTGCTTATAAGTGTCTCAATGAGCTTTGTACTAGTTTGACGAACTTATGAAACATCTAACAACGTGGTTGCTAGGAATCTAAACCAAGTTTCATGCAACATGAGTGCTTATAAGTGGCTCAATGAGCTTTGTACTAGATTGAAGAACTTATGAAACATCTAACAACGCGTTTCTAGGACTCTAAACCAAGTTTTTGCAACATGAGTGCTTATAAGTGTCTCAATGAGCTTTGTACAAGATTGACGAACTTATGAAACATCTAACAACGCGGTTTCTAGGACTCTAAACCAAGTTTCATGCAACATGAGTGCTTATAAGTGTCTCAATGAGCTTTGTACTAGTTTGACGAACTTATGAAACATCTAATAACGCGTTTCTAGGACTCTAAACCAAGTTTCATGCAACATGAGTGCTTATAAGTGGCTCAATGAGCTTTGTACTAGTTTGACGAACTTATGAAACATCTAACAACGTGGTTGCTAGGACTCTAAACCAAGTTTCGTGCAACATGAGTGCTTATAAGTGTCTCAATGAGCTTTGTACTAGATTGACGAACTTATGAAACATCTAACAACTCGGTTTCTAGGACTCTAAACCAAGTTTCATGCAACATGAGTGCTTATAAGTGTCTCAATGAGCTTAGTACTAGCTTGACGAACTTATGAAACATCTAACAACGTGATTGCTAGGACTCTAAACCAAGTTTCATGCAACATGAGTGCTTATAAGTGGCTCAATGAGCTTTGTACTAGTTTGACGAACTTATGAAACATCTAACAACGCGTTCCTAGGACTCTAAACCAAGTTTTTGCAACATGAGTGCTTATAAGTGTCTCAATGAGCTTTGTACTAGATTGACGAACTTATGAAACATCTAACAACGCGGTTTCTAGGACTCTAAACCAAGTTTCATGCAACATGAGTGCTTATAAGTGTCTCAATGAGCTTTGTACAAGGTTGACGAACTTATGAAACATCTAACAACGCGTTTCTAGGACTCTAAACCAAGTTTCATGCAACATGAGTGCTTATAAGTGGCTCAATGAGCTTTGTACTAGTTTGACGAACTTATGAAACATCTAACAACGCGTTTCTAGGACTCTTAACCAAGTTTCATGCAACATGAGTGCTAATAAGTGGCTCAATGAGCTTTGTACTAGATTGACGAACTTATGAAACATCTAACATCGTGGTTTCTAGGACTCTAAACCAAGTTTCACGCAACATGAGTGCTTATAAGTGTCTCAATGAGCTTTGTACTAGTTTGACGAACTTATGAAACATCTAACAACGTGGTTGCTAGGAATCTAAACCAAGTTTCATGCAACATGAGTGCTTATAAGTGGCTCAATGAGCGTTGTACAAGATTGACGAACTTATGAAACATCTAACAACGCGGTTTCTAGGACTCTAAACCAAGTTTCATGCAACATGAGTGCTTATAAGTGTCTCAATGAGCTTTGTACAAGTTTGACGAACTTATGAAAAATCTAACAACGCGTTTCTAGGACTCTAAACCAAGTTTCATGCAACATGAGTGCTTATAAGTGTCTCAATGAGCTTTTTACAAGTTTGACAAACTTATGAAACATCTAACAACGCGTTTCTAGTACTCTAAACCAAGTTTCATGCAACATGAGTGCTTATAAGTGGCTCAATGAGCTTTGTACTAGATTGATGAACTTATGAAACATCTAACTTTGTGGTTTCTAGGACTCTAAACCAAGTTTCATGCAACATGAGTGCTTATAAGTGTCTCAATAAGCTTTGTACAAGTTTGACGAACTTATGAAACATCTAACAACGTGGTTGCTAGGAATCTAAACCAAGTTTCATGCAACATGAGTACTTATAAGTGGCTCAATGAGCTTTGTACTAGATTGACGAACTTATGAAACATCTAACAACGTGGTTGCTAGGAATCTAAACCAAGTTTCATGCAACATGAGTGCTTATAAGTGGCTCAATGAGCTTTGTACTAGATTGACGAACTTATGAAACATCTAACAACGCGTTTCTAGGACTCTAAACCAAGTTTTTGCAACATGAGTGCTTATAAGTGTCTCAATGAGCTTTGTACAAGATTGACGAACTTATGAAACATCTAACAATGCGGTTTCTAGGACTCTAAAACAAGTTTCATGCAACATGAGTGCTTATAAGTGTCTCAATGAGCTTTGTACTAGTTTGACGAACTTATGAAACATCTAATAACACGTTTCTAGGACTCTAAACCAAGTTTCATGCAACATGAGTGCTTATAAGTGGCTTAATGAGCTTTGTACTAGTTTGACGAACTTATGAAACATCTAACAACGTGGTTGCTAGGACTCTAAACCAAGTTTCATGCAACATGAGTGCTTATAAGTGTCTCAATGAGCTTTGTACTAGATTGACGAACTTATGAAACATCTAACAACTCGGTTTCTAGGACTCTAAACCAAGTTTCATGCAACATGAGTGGTTATAAGTGTCTCAATGAGTTTAGTACTACCTTGACGAACTTATGAAACATCTAACAACGTGATTGCTAGGACTCTAAACCAAGTTTCATGCAACATGAGTGCTTATAAGTGGCTCAACGAGCTTTGTACTAGTTTGACGAACTTATGAAACATCTAACAACGCGTTTCTAGGACTCTAAACCAAGTTTTTGCAACATGAGTGCTTATAAGTGTCTCAATGAGCTTTGTACTAGATTGACGAACTTATGAAACATCTAACAACGCGGTTTCTAGGACTCTAAACCAAGTTCCATGCAACATGAGTGCTTATAAGTGTCTCAATGAGCTTTGTACAAGTTTGACGAACTTATGAAAAATCTAACAACGCGTTTCTAGGACTCTAAACCAAGTTTCATGCAACATGAGTGCTTATAAGTGTCTCAATGAGATTTTTACAAGTTTGACAAACTTATGAAACATCTAACAACGCGTTTCTAGGACTCTTCACCAAGTTTCATGCAACATGAGTGCTTATAAGTGTCTCAATGAGCTTTATACAAGTTTGACGAACTTATGAAACATCTAACAACGCGTTTCTATGACTCTAAACCAAGTTTCATGCAACATGAGTGCTTATAAGTGGCTCAATGAACTTTGTACTAGATTGACGAACTTATGAAACATCTAACATCGTGGTTTCTAGGACTCTAAACCAAGTTTCACGCAACATGAGTGCTTATAAGGGTCTCAATGAGCTTTGTACAAGATTGACGAACTTATGAAACAACTAACAACGCGTTTCTAGGACTATAAACCAAGTTTCATGCAACATGAGTGCTTATAAGTGGCTCAATAAGCTTTGTACTAGATTGACGAACTTATGAAACATCTAACAACGCGTTCCTAGGACTCTAAACCAAGTTTTTACAACATGAGTGCTTATAAATGTCTCAATGAGCTTTGTACTAGATTGACGAACTTATGAAACATCTAACAACGCGGTTTCTAGGACTCTAAACCAAGTTTCATGCAACATGAGTACTTATAAGTGTCTCAATGAGCTTTGTACAAGTTTGACGAACTTATGAAACATCTAACAACGCGTTTCTAGGACTCTAAACCAAGTTTCATGCAACATGAGTGCTTAAAAGTGGCTCAATGAGCTTTGTACTAGTTTGACGAACTTATGAAACATCTAACAACGCGTTTCTAGGACTCTAAACCAAGTTTCATGCAACATGAGTGCTTATAAGTTGCTCAATGAGCTTTGTACTAGATTGACGAACTTATGAAACATCTAACATCGTGGTTTCTAGGACTCGAAACCAAGTTTCACGCAACATGAGTGCTTATAAGTGTCTCAATGAGCTTTGTACTAGTTTGACGAACTTATGAAACATCTAACAACGTGGTTGCTAGGAATCTAAACCAAGTTTCATGCAACATGAGTGCTTATAAGTGGCTCAATGAGCTTTGTACTAGATTGAAGAACTTATGAAACATCTAACAACGCGTTTCTAGGACTCTAAACCAAGTTTTTGCAACATGAGTGCTTATAAGTGTCTCAATGAGCTTTGTACAAGATTGACGAACTTATGAAACATCTAACAACGCGGTTTCTAGGACTCTAAACCAAGTTTCATGCAACATGAGTGCTTATAAGTGTCTCAATGAGCTTTGTACTAGTTTGACGAACTTATGAAACATCTAATAACGCGTTTCTAGGACTCTAAACCAAGTTTCATGCAACATGAGTGCTTATAAGTGGCTCAATGAGCTTTGTACTAGTTTGACGAACTTATGAAACATCTAACAACGTGGTTGCTAGGACTCTAAACCAAGTTTCGTGCAACATGAGTGCTTATAAGTGTCTCAATGAGCTTTGTACTAGATTGACGAACTTATGAAACATCTAACAACTCGGTTTCTAGGACTCTAAACCAAGTTTCATGCAACATGAGTGCTTATAAGTGTCTCAATGAGCTTAGTACTAGCTTGACGAACTTATGAAACATCTAACAACGTGATTGCTAGGACTCTAAACCAAGTTTCATGCAACATGAGTGCTTATAAGTGGCTCAATGAGCTTTGTACTAGTTTGACGAACTTATGAAACATCTAACAACGTGTTTCTAGGACTCTAAACCAAGTTTCATGCAACATGAGTGCTTATAAGTGTTTCAATGAGCTTTGTACAAGGTTGACGAACTTATGAAACATCTAACAACGCGTTTCTAGGACTCTAAACCAAGTTTCATGCAACATGAGTGCTTATAAGTGGCTCAATGAGCTTTGTACTAGTTTGACGAACTTATGAAACATCTAACAACGCGTTTCTAGGACTCTTAACCAAGTTTCATGCAACATGAGTGCTTATAAGTGGCTCAATGAGCTTTGTACTAGATTGACGAACTTATGAAACATCTAACATCGTGGTTTCTAGGACTCTAAACCAAGTTTCACGCAACATGAGTGCTTATAAGTGTCTCAATGAGCTTTGTACAAGATTGACGAACTTATGAAACATCTAACAACGTGGTTGCTAGGACTCTAAACAAAGTTTCATGCAACATGAGTGCTTATAAGTGGCTCAATGAGCTTTGTACTAGATTGACGAACTTATGAAACATCTAACAACGCGTTTCTAGGACTCTAAACCAATTTTTTGCAACATGAGTGCTTATAAGTGTCTCAATGAGCGTTGTACAAGATTGACGAACTTATGAAACATCTAACAACGCGGTTTCTAGGACTCTAAACCAAGTTTCATGCAACATGAGTGCTTATAAGTGTCTCAATGAGCTTTGTACAAGGTTGACGAACTTATGAAACATCTAACAACGCGTTTCTAGGACTCTAAACCAAGTTTCATGCAACATGAGTGCTTATAAGTGGCTCAATGAGCTTTGTACTAGTTTGACGAACTTATGAAACATCTAACAACGCGTTTCTAGGACTCTAAACCAAGTTTCATGTAACATGAGTGCTTATAAGTGTCTCAATGAGATTTGTACTATATTGACGAACTTATGAAACATCTAACAACGCGGTTTCTAGGACTCTAAACCAAGTTTCACGCAACATGAGTGCTTATAAGTGTCTCAATGAGCTTTGTACTAGTTTGACGAACTTATGAAACATCTAACAACGTGGTTGCTAGGAATCTAAACCAAGTTTCATGCAACATGAGTACTTATAAGTGGCTCAATGAGCGTTGTACAAGATTGACGAACTTATGAAACATCTAACAACGCGGTTTCTAGGACTCTAAACCAAGTTTCATGCACTATGAGTGCTTATAAGTGTCTCAATAAGCTTTGTACAAGTTTGACGAACTTATGAAACATCTAACAACCCGATTCTAGGACTCTAAACCAAGTTTCATGTAACATGAGTGCTTATAAGTGTCTCAATGAGATTTGTACTAGATTGACGAACTTATGAAACATCTAAAAACGCGTTTCTAGGACTCTAAACCAAGTTTTTGCAACATGAGTGCTTATAAGTGTCTCAATGAGCGTTGTACAAGTTTGACGAACTTATGAAACATCTAACAACGCGGTTTCTAGGACTCTAAACCAAGTTTCATGCAACATGAGTGCTTATAAGTGTCTCAATAAGATTTGTACAAGTTTGACGAACTTATGAAACATCTAACAACGCGGTTTCTAGGACTCTAAACCAAGTTTCATGCAACATGAGTGCTGATAAGTGTCTCAATGAGTTTTGTACAAGTTTGACGAACTTATGAAACATCTAACAACGCGTTTCTAGGAATCTAAGTACCAAGTTTCATGCAACATGAGTGCTTTCAAGTGGCTCAATGAGCTTTGTACAAGTTTGACGAACTTATGAAACAACTAACAACGCGTTTCTAGGACTCTAAACCAAGTTTCATGCAACATGAGTGCTTATAAGTGTCTCAATGAGCTTTGTACTTGATTGAAGAACTTATGAAACATCTAACATCGTGGTTTCTAGGACTCTAAATCAAGTTTCACGCAACATGAGTGCTTATAAGTGTCTCAATGAGCTTTGTACAAGTTTGACAAACTTATGAAACATCTAACAACGCGTTTCTATGACTCTAAACCAAGTTTCTTTCAACATGAGTTCTTATAAGTGTCTCAATGAGCTTTGTACAAGTTTGACGAACTAATGAAACATCTAACAACGCGTTTCTAGGACTCTAAACCAAGTTTCATGCAACATGAGTGCTTATAAATGTCTCAATGAGCTTTGTACAAGTTTGACGAACTTATGAAACAACTAACAACGCGTTTCTAGGACTCTAAACCAAGTTTCATGCAACATGAGTGCTTATAAGTGTCTCAATGAGCTTTGTATTTGATTGAAGAACTTATGAAACATCTAACATCGTGGTTTCTAGGACTCTAAATCAAGTTTCACGCAACATGAGTGCTTATAAGTGTCTCAATGAGCTTTGTACAAGTTTGACGAACTTATGAAACATCTAACAACGCGTTTCTATGACTCTAAACCAAGTTTCTTTCAACATGAGTTCTTATAAGTGTCTCAATGAGCTTTGTACAAGTTTGACGAACTAATGAAACATCTAACAACGCGTTTCTAGGACTCTAAACCAAGTTTCATGCAACATGAGTGCTTATAAATGTCTCAATAAGCTTTGTATAAGTTTGACGAACTTATGAAACAACTAACAACGCGTTTCTAGGACTCTAAACCAAGTTTCATGCAACATGAGGGCTTATAAGTTGCTCAATGAGCTTTGTACTAGATTGACGAACTTATGAAACATCTAACAATGCGTTTCTAGGACTCTAAACCAAGTTTTTGCAACATGAGTGCTTATAAGTGTCTCAATGAGATTTGTACTAGATTGACGAACTTATGAAACATCTAACAACGCGGTTTCTAGGACTCTAAACGAAGTTTCATGCAACATGAGTGCTTATAAGTGTCTCAATGAGCTTTGTACAAGTTTGACGAACTTATGAAACATCTAACAACGTGTTTCTAGGACTCTAAACCAAGTTTCATGCAACATGAGTGCTTATAAGTGTCTCAATGAGCTTTGTACAAGGTTGACGAACTTATGAAACATCTAACAACGCGTTTCTAGGACTCTAAACCAAGTTTCATGCAACATGAGTGCTTATAAGTGTCTCAATGAGCTTTGTACAAGTTTGACGAACTTATGAAACATCTAACAACACGTTTCTAGGACTCTAAACCAAGTTTCATGCAACATGAGTGCTTATAAGTGGCTCAATGAGCTTTGTACTAGATTGACGAACTTATGAAACATCTAACATCGTGGTTTCTAGGACTCTAAACCAAGTTTCACGCAACATGAGTGCTTGTAAGTGTCTCAATGAGCTTTGTACTAGTTTGACGAACTTATGAAACATCTAACAACGTGGTTGCTAGGAATCTAAACCAAGTTTCATGCAACATGAGTGCTTATAAGTGGCTCAATGAGCTTTGTACTAGATTGACGAACTTATGAAACATCTAACAACGCGTTTCTAGGACTCTAAACCAAGTTTTTGCAACATGAGTGCTTATAAGTGTCTCAATGAGCTTTGTACTAGATTGACGAACTTATGAAAAATCTAACAACGCGGTTTCTAGGACTCTAAACCAAGTTTCATGCAACATGAGTGCTTATAAGTGTCTCAATGAGCTTTGTACTAGTTTGACGAACTTATGAAACATCTAATAACGCGTTTCTAGGACTCTAAACCAAGTTTCATGCAACATGAGTGCTTATAAGTGGCTCAATGAGCTTTGTACTAATTTGACGAACTTATGAAACATCTAACAACGTGGTTGCTAGGACTCTAAACCAAGTTTCATACAACATGAGTGCTTATAAGTGTCTCAATGAGCTTTGTACAAGTTTGACGAGCTTATGAAACATCTAACAACGCGTTTCTATGACTCTAAACCAAGTTTCAAGCAACATGAGTGCTTATAAGTGGCTCAATGAGCGTTGTACAAGATTGACGAACTTATGAAACATCTAACAACGCGGTTTCTAGGACTCTAAACCAAGTTTCATGCACTATGAGTGCGTATAAGTGTCTCAATAAGCTTTGTACAAGTTTGACGAACTTATGAAACATCTAACAACGCGTTTCTAGGACTCTAAACCAAGTTTCATGTAACATGAGTGCTTATAAGTGTCTCAATGAGATTTGTACTAGATTGACGAACTTATGAAACATCTAAAAACGCGTTTCTAGGACTCTAAACCAAGTTTTTGCAACATGAGTGCTTATAAGTGTCTCAATGAGCGTTGTACAAGTTTGACGAACTTATGAAACATCTAACAACACGGTTTCTAGGACTCTAAACAAAGTTTCATCCAACATGAGTGCTTATAAGTGGCTCAATGATCTTTGTACTAGATTGACGAACTTATGAAACATCTAACAACGCGTTCCTAGGACTCTAAACCAAGTTTTTGCAACATGAGTGCTTATAAGTGTCTCAATGAGCTTTGTACTAGATTGACGAACTTATGAAACATCTAACAACGCGGTTTCTAGGACTCTAAAACAAGTTTCATGCAACATGAGTGCTTATAAGTGTCTCAATGAGCTTTGTACAAGTTTGACGAACTTATGAAACATCTAACAACACGTTTCTAGGACTCTAAACCAAGTTTCATGCAACATGAGTGCTTATAAGTGGCTCAATGAGCTTTGTACTAGATTGACGAACATATGAAACATCTAACATCGTGGTTTCTAGGACTCTAAACCAAGTTTCACGCAACATGAGTGCTTGTAAGTGTCTCAATGAGCTTTGTACTAGTTTGACGAACTTATGAAACATCTAACAACGTGGTTGCTAGGAATCTAAACCAAGTTTCATGCAACATGAGTGCTTATAAGTGGCTCAATGAGCTTTGTACTAGATTGACGAACTTATGAAACATCTAACAACGCGTTTCTAGGACTCTAAACCAAGTTTTTGCAACATGAGTGCTTATAAGTGTCTCAATGAGCTTTGTACAAGATTGACGAACTTATGAAACATCTAACAACGCGGTTTCTAGGACTCTAAACCAAGTTTCATGCAACATGAGTGCTTATAAGTGTCTCAATGAGCTTTGTACAAGGTTGACGAACTTATGAAACATCTAACAACGCGTTTCTAGGACTCTAAACCAAGTTTCATGCAACATGAGTGCTTATAAGTGGCTCAATGAGCTTTGTACTAGTTTGACGAACTTATGAAACATCTAACAACGCGTTTCTAGGACTCTTAACCAAGTTTCATGCAACATGAGTGCTTATAAGTGGCTCAATGAGCTTTGTACTAGATTGACGAACTTATGAAACATCTAACATCGTGGTTTCTAGGACTCTAAACCAAGTTTCACGCAACATGAGTGCTTATAAGTGTCTCAATGAGCTTTGTACTAGTTTGACGAACTTATGAAACATCTAACAACGTGGTTGCTAGGAATCTAAACCAAGTTTCATGCAACATGAGTGCTTATAAGTGGCTCAATGAGCGTTGTACAAGATTGACGAACTTATGAAACATCTAACAACGCGGTTTCTAGGACTCTAAACCAAGTTTCATGCAACATGAGTGCTTATAAGTGGCTCAATGAGCTTTGTACTAGATTGACGAACTTATGAAACATCTAACAACGCGTTTCTAGGACTCTAAACCAAGTTTTTGCAACATGAGTGCTTATAAGTGTCTCAATGAGCTTTGTACAAGATTGACGAACTTATGAAACATCTAACAACGCGGTTTCTAGGACTCTAAACCAAGTTTCATGCAACATGAGTGCTTATAAGTGTCTCAATGAGCTTTGTACAAGTTTGACGAACTTATGAAACATCTAACAACACGTTTCTAGGACTCTAAACCAAGTTTCATGCAACATGAGTGCTTATAAGTGGCTCAATGAGCTTTGTACTAGATTGACGAACTTATGAAACATCTAACATCGTGGTTTCTAGGACTCTAAACCAAGTTTCACGCAACATGAGTGCTTGTAAGTGTCTCAATGAGCTTTGTACTAAATTGACGAACTTATGAAACATCTAACAACGTGGTTGCTAGGAATCTAAACCAAGTTTCATGCAACATGAGTGCTTATAAGTGGCTCAATGAGCTTTGTACTAGATTGACGAACTTATGAAACATCTAACAACGCGTTTCTAGGACTCTAAACCAAGTTTTTGCAACATGAGTGCTTATAAGTGTCTCAATGAGCTTTGTACAAGATTGACGAACTTATGAAACATCTAACAACGCGGTTTGTAGGACTCTAAACCAAGTTTCATGCAACATGAGTGCTTATAAGTGTCTCAATGAGCTTTGTACTAGTTTGACGAACTTATGAAACATCTAATAACGCGTTTCTAGGACTCTAAACCAAGTTTCATGCAACATGAGTGCTTATAAGTGGCTCAATGAGCTTTGTACTAGTTTGACGAACTTATGAAACATCTAATAACACGTTTCTAGGACTCTAAACCAAGTTTCATGCAACATGAGTGCTTATAAGTGGCTTAATGAGCTTTGTACTAGTTTGACGAACTTATGAAACATCTAACAACGTGGTTCCTAGGACTCTAAACCAAGTTTCATGCAACATGAGTGCTTATAAGTGTCTCAATTAGCTTTGTACTAGATTGACGAACTTATGAAACATCTAACAACTCGGTTTCTAGGACTCTAAACCAAGTTTCATGCAACATGAGTGCTTATAAGTGTCTCAATGAGTTTAGTACTAGCTTGACGAACTTATGAAACATCTAACAACGTGATTGCTAGGACTCTAAACCAAGTTTCATGCAACATGAGTGCTTATAAGTGGCTCAATGAGCTTTGTACTAGTTTGACGAACTTATGAAACATCTAACAACGCGTTTCTAGGACTCTAAACCAAGTTTTTGCAATATGAGTGCTTATAAGTGTCTCAATGAGCTTTGTACTAGATTGACGAACTTATGAAACATCTAACAACGCAGTTTCTAGGACTCTAAACCAAGTTTCATGCAACATGAGTGCTTATATGTGTCTCAATGAGCTTTGTACAAGTTTGACGAACTTATGAAAAATCTAACAACGCGTTTCTAGGACTCTAAACCAAGTTTCATGCAACATGAGTTCTTATAAGTGTCTCAATGAGCTTTGTACAAGTTTGACGAACTAATGAAACATCTAACAACGCGTTTCTAGGACTCTAAACCAAGTTTCATGCAACATGAGTGCTTATAAATGTCTCAATGAGCTTTGTACAAGTTTGACGAACTAATGAAACATCTAACAACGCGTTTCTAGTACTCTAAACCAAGTTTCATGCAACATGAGTGCTTATAAGTGGCTCAATGAGCTTTGTACTAGATTGATGAACTTATGAAACATCTAACATCGTGGTTTCTAGGACTCTAAACCAAGTTTCACGAAACATGAGTACTTATAAGTGACTCAATGAGCTTTGTACAAGATTGACGAACTTATGAAACAACTAACAACGCGTTTCTAGGACTCTAAACCAAGTTTCATGCAACATGAGGGCTTATAAGTTGCTCAATGAGCTTTGTACTAGATTGAAGAACTTATGAAACATCTAACAATGCGTTTCTAGGACTCTAAACCAAGTTTTTGCAACATGAGTGCTTATAAGTGTCTCAATGAGCTTTGTACTAGATTGACGAACTTATGAAACATCTAACAACGCGGTTTCTAGGACTCTAAACGAAGTTTCATGCAACATGAGTGCTTATAAGTGTCTCAATGAGCTTTGTACAAGTTTGACGAACTTATGAAACATCTAACAACGTGTTTCTAGGACTCTAAACCAAGTTTCATGCAACATGAGTGCTTATAAGTGTCTCAATGAACTTTGTACAAGTTTGACGAACTTATGAAACATCTAACAAAGCGTTTCTAGGACTCTAAACCAAGTTTCATGTAACATGAGTGCTTATAAGTGTCTCAATGAGATTTGTACTAGATTGACGAACTTATGAAACATCTAACAACGCGGTTTCTAGGACTCTAAACCAAGTTTCATGCAACATGAGTGATGATAAGTGTCTCAATGAGCTATGTACAAGTTTGACGAACTTATGAAACATCTAACAACGCGTTTCTAGGACTCTAAACCAAGTTTCATGCAACATGAGTGCTTATAAGTGGCTCAATGAGCTTTGTACTAGTTTGACGAACTTATGAAACATCTAACAACGTGGTTGCTAGGACTCTAAACCAAGTTTCATGCAACATGAGTGCTTTTAAGTGTCTCAATGAGCTTTGTACTAGATTGACGAACTTATGAATCATCTAACAACTCGGTTTCTCGGACTCTAAAACAAGTTTCATGCAACATGAGTGCTTATAAGTGTCTCAATGAGTTCAGTACTAGCTTGACGAACTTATGAAACATCTAACAACGTGATTGCTAGGACTCTAAACCAAGTTTCATGCAACATGAGTGCTTATAAGTGGCTCAATGAGCTTTGTACTAGTTTGACGAACTTATGAAACATCTAACAACGCGTTTCTAGGACTCTAAACCAAGTTTTTGCAACATGAGTGCTTATAAGTGTCTCAATGAGCTTTGTACTAGATTGACGAACTTATGAAACATTTAACAACGAGGTTTCTAGGACTCTAAACCAAGTTTCATGCAACATGAGTGCTTATAAGTGTCTCAATGAGCTTTGTACAAGTTTGACGAAGTTATGAAAAATCTAACAACGCGTTTCTAGGACTCTAAACCAAGTTTCATGCAACATGAGTGCTTATAAGTGTCTCAATGAGCTTTTTACAAGTTTGACAAACTTATGAAACATCTAACAACGCGTTTCTAGGACTCTTAACCAAGTTTCATACAACATGAGTGCTTATAAGTGTCTCGATGAGCTTTGTACAAGTTTGACGAACTTATGAAACATCTAACAACGCGTTTCTATGACTCTAAACCAAGTTTCATGCAACATGAGTGCTTATAAGTGGCTCAATGAGCTTTGTACTAGATTGACGAACTTATGAAACATCTAACATCGTGGTTTATAGGACTCTAAACCAAGTTTCGCGCAACATGAGTGCTTATAAGTGTCTCAATGAGCTTTGTACAAGATTGACGAACTTATGAAACAACTAACAACGCGTTTCTAGGACTATAAACCAAGTTTCATGCAACATGAGTGCTTATAAGTGGCTCAATGATCTTTGTACTAGATTGACGAACTTATGAAACATCTAACAACGCGTTCCTAGGACTCTAAACCAAGTATTTGCAACATGAGTGCTTATAAGTGTCTCAATGAGCTTTGTACTAGATTGACGAACTTATGAAACATCTAACAACGCGGTTTCTAGGACTCTAAAACAAGTTTCATGCAACATGAGTGCTTATAAGTGTCTCAATGAGCTTTGTACAAGTTTGACGAACTTATGAAACATCTAACAACACGTTTCTAGGACTCTAAACCAAGTTTCATGCAACATGAGTGCTTATAAGTGGCTCAATGAGCTTTGTACTAGATTGACGAACTTATGAAACATCTAACATCGTGGTTTCTAGGACTCTAAACCAAGTTTCACGCAACATGAGTGCTTGTAAGTGTCTCAATGAGCTTTGTACTAGTTTGACGAACTTATGAAACATCTAACAACGTGGTTGCTAGGAATCTAAACCAAGTTTCATGCAACATGAGTGCTTATAAGTGGCTCAATGAGCTTTGTACTAGATTGACGAACTTATGAAACATCTAACAACGCGTTTCTAGGACTCTAAACCAAGTTTTTGCAACATGAGTGCTTATAAGTGTCTCAATGAGCTTTGTACAAGATTGACGAACTTATGAAACATCTAACAACGCGGTTTCTAGGACTCTAAAACAAGTTTCATGCAACATGAGTGCTTATAAGTGTCTCAATGAGCTTTGTACTAGTTTGACGAACTTATGAAACATCTAATAACACGTTTCTAGGACTCTAAACCAAGTTTCATGCAACATGAGTGCTTATAAGTGGCTTAATGAGCTTTGTACTAGTTTGACGAACTTATGAAACATCTAACAACGTGGTTCCTAGGACTCTAAACCAAGTTTCATGCAACATGAGTGCTTATAAGTGTCTCAATTAGCTTTGTACTAGATTGACGAACTTATGAAACATCTAACAACTCGGTTTCTAGGACTCTAAACCAAGTTTCATGCAACATGAGTGCTTATAAGTGTCTCAATGAGTTTAGTACTAGCTTGACGAACTTATGAAACATCTAACAACGTGATTGCTAGGACTCTAAACCAAGTTTCATGCAACATGAGTGCTTATAAGTGGCTCAATGAGCTTTGTACTAGTTTGACGAACTTATGAAACATCTAACAACGCGTTTCTAGGACTCTAAACCAAGTTTTTGCAATATGAGTGCTTATAAGTGTCTCAATGAGCTTTGTACTAGATTGACGAACTTATGAAACATCTAACAACGCAGTTTCTAGGACTCTAAACCAAGTTTCATGCAACATGAGTGCTTATATGTGTCTCAATGAGCTTTGTACAAGTTTGACGAACTTATGAAAAATCTAACAACGCGTTTCTAGGACTCTAAACCAAGTTTCATGCAACATGAGTGCTTATAAGTGTCTCAATGAGATTTTTACAAGTTTGACAAACTTATGAAACATCTAACAACGCGTTTCTAGGACTCTTAACCAAGTTTCATGCAACTTGAGTGCTTATAAGTGTCTCAATGAGCTTTGTACAAGTTTGACGAACTTATGAAACATCTAACAACGCGTTTCTATGACTCTAAACCAAGTTTCATGCAACATGAGTGCTTATAAGTGGCTCAATGAACTTTGTACTAGATTGACGAACTTATGAAACATCTAACATCGTGGTTTCTAGGACTCTAAACCAAGTTTCACGCAACATGAGTGCTTATAAGGGTCTCAATGAGCTTTGTACAAGATTGACGAACTTATGAAACAACTAACAACGCGTTTCTAGGACTGTAAACCAAGTTTCATGCAACATGAGTGCTTATAAGTGGCTCAATGAGCTTTGTACGAGATTGACGAACTTATGAAACATCTAACAACGCGTTCCTAGGACTCTAAACCAAGTTTTTACAACATGAGTGCTTATAAATGTCTCAATGAGCTTTGTACTAGATTGACGAACTTATGAAACATCTAACAACGCGGTTTCTAGGACTCTAAACCAAGTTTCATGCAACATGAGTGCTTATAAGTGTCTCAATGAGCTTTGTACAAGTTTGACGAACTTATGAAACATCTAACAACGCGTTTCTAGGACTCTAAACCAAGTTTCATGCAACATGAGTGCTTAAAAGTGGCTCAATGAGCTTTGTACTAGTTTGACGAACTTATGAAACATCTAACAACGCGTTTCTAGGACTCTAAACCAAGTTTCATGCAACATGAGTGCTTATAAGTTGCTCAATGAGCTTTGTACTAGATTGACGAACTTATGAAACATCTAACATCGTGGTTTCTAGGACTCGAAACCAAGTTTCACGCAACATAAGTGCTTATAAGTGTCTCAATGAGCTTTGTACTAGTTTGACGAACTTATGAAACATTTAACAACGTGGTTGCTAGGAATCTAAACCAAGTTTCATGCAACATGAGTGCTTATAAGTGGCTCAATGAGCTTTGTACTAGATTGAAGAACTTATGAAACATCTAACAACGCGTTTCTAGGACTCTAAACCAAGTTTTTGCAACATGAGTGCTTATAAGTGTCTCAATGAGCTTTGTACAAGATTGACGAACTTATGAAACATCTAACAACGCGGTTTCTAGGACTCTAAACCAAGTTTCATGCAACATGAGTGCAAATAAGTGTCTCAATGAGCTTTGTACTAGTTTGACGAACTTATGAAACATCTAATAACGCGTTTCTAGGACTCTAAACCAAGTTTCATGCAACATGAGTGCTTATAAGTGGCTCAATGAGCTTTGTACTAGTTTGACGAACTTATGAAACATCTAACAACGTGGTTGCTAGGACTCTAAACCAAGTTTCATGCAACATGAGTGCTTATAAGTGTCTTAATGAGCTTTGTACTAGATTGACGAACTAATGAAACATCTAACAACGCGTTTCTAGGACTCTAAACCAAGTTTAATGCAACATGAGTGCTTATAAGTGGCTCAATGAGCTTTGTACTAGATTGACGAACTTATGAAACATCTAACATCGTGGTTTCTAGGACTCTAAACCAAGTTTCACGCAACATGAGTGCTTATAAGTGTCTCAATGAGCTTTGTACAAGATTGACGAACTTATGAAACATCTAACAACGTGGTTGCTAGGACTCTAAACCAAGTTTCATGCAACATGAGTGCTTATAAGTGGCTCAATGAGCTTTGTACTAGATTGACGAACTTATGAAACATCTAACAACGCGGTTTCTAGGACTCTAAACCAAGTTTCATGCAACATGAGTGCTTATAAGTGTCTCAATGAGCTTTGTACAAGTTTGACGAACTTATGAAACATCTAACAACGCGTTTCTAGGACTCTAAACCAAGTTTCATGCAACATGAGTGCTTAAAAGTGGCTCAATGAGCTTTGTACTAGTTTGACGAACTTATGAAACATCTAACAACGCGTTTCTAGGACTCTAAACCAAGTTTCATGCAACATGAGTGCTTATAAGTTGCTCAATGAGCTTTGTACTAGATTGACGAACTTATGAAACATCTAACATCGTGGTTTCTAGGACTCGAAACCAAGTTTCACGCAACATAAGTGCTTATAAGTGTCTCAATGAGCTTTGTACTAGTTTGACGAACTTATGAAACATTTAACAACGTGGTTGCTAGGAATCTAAACCAAGTTTCATGCAACATGAGTGCTTATAAGTGGCTCAATGAGCTTTGTACTAGATTGAAGAACTTATGAAACATCTAACAACGCGTTTCTAGGACTCTAAACCAAGTTTTTGCAACATGAGTGCTTATAAGTGTCTCAATGAGCTTTGTACAAGATTGACGAACTTATGAAACATCTAACAACGCGGTTTCTAGGACTCTAAACCAAGTTTCATGCAACATGAGTGCTTATAAGTGTCTCAATGAGCTTTGTACTAGTTTGACGAACTTATGAAACATCTAATAACGCGTTTCTAGGACTCTAAACCAAGTTTCATGCAACATGAGTGCTTATAAGTGGCTCAATGAGCTTTGTACAAGTTTGACGAACTTATGAAACATCTAACAACGTGGTTGCTAGGACTCTAAACCAAGTTTCATGCAACATGAGTGCTTATAAGTGTCTCAATGAGCTTTGTACTAGATTGACGAACTTATGAAACATCTAACAACTCGGTTTCTAGGACTCTAAGCCAAGTTTCATGCAACATGAGTGCTTATAAGTGTCTCAATGAGCTTTGTACTTGATTGAAAAATTATGAAACATCTAACATCGTGGTTTCTAGGACTCTAAATCAAGTTTCACGCAACATGAGTGCTTATAAGTGTCTCAATGAGCTTTGTACAAGTTTGACGAACTTATGAAACATCTAACAACGCGTTTCTATGACTCTAAACCAAGTTTCTTTCAATATGAGTTCTTATAAGTGTCTCAATGAGCTTTGTACAAGTTTGACGAACTAATGAAACATCTAACAACGCGTTTCTAGGACTCTAAACCAAGTTTCATGCAACATGAGTGCTTATAAATGTCTCAATGAGCTTTGTACTAGTTTGACGAACTTATGAAACATCTAACAACGTGTTTCTAGTACTCTTAACCAAGTTTCATGAAACATGAGTGCTTATAAGTGGCTCAATGAGCTTTGTACTAGATTGATGAACTTATGAAACATCTAACATCGTGGTTTCTAGGACTCTAAACCAAGTTTCACGCAAGATGAGTGCTTATAAGTGACTCAATGAGCTTTGTACAAGATTGACGAACTTATGAAACAACTAACAACGCGTTTCTAGGACTCTAAACCAAGTTTCATGCAACATGAGTGCTTATAAGTTGCTCAACGAGCTTTGTACTAGATTGACGAACTTATGAAACATCTAACAACGCGTTTCTAGGACTCTAAACCAAGTTTTTGCAACATGAGTGCTTATAAGTGTCTCAATGAGCTTTGTACTAGATTGACGAACTTATGAAACATCTAACAACGCGGTTTCTAGGACTCTAAACGAAGTTTCATGCAACATGAGTGCTTATAAGTGTCTCAATGAGCTTTGTACAAGTTTGACGAACTTATGAAACATCTAACAACGTGTTTCTAGGACTCTAAACCAAGTTTCATGCAACATGAGTGCTTATAAGTGTCTCAATGAGCTTTGTACTAGTTTGACGAACTTATGAAACATCTAACAACGCGTTTCTAGGACTCTTAACCAAGTTTCATGCAACATGAGTGCTTATAAGTGGCTCAATGAGCTTTGTACTAGATTGACGAACTTATGAAACATCTAACATCGTGGTTTCTAGGACTCTAAACCAAGTTTCACGCAACATGAGTGCTTATAAGTGCCTCAATGAGCTTTGTACTAGTTTGACGGACTTATGAAACATCTAACAACGTGGTTGCTAGGAATCTAAACCAAGTTTCATGCAACATGAGTGCTTATAAGTGGCTCAATGAGCGTTGTACAAGATTGACGAACTTATGAAACATCTAACAACGCGGTTTCTAGGACTCTAAACCAAGTTTCATGCAACATGAGTGCTTATAAGTGTCTCAATAAGCTTTGTACAAGTTTGACGAACTTATGAAACATCTAACAACGCGTTTCTAGGACTCTAAACCAAGTTTCATGTAACATGAGTGCTTATAAGTGTCTCAATGAGATTTGTACAAGTTTGACGAACTTATGAAACATCTAACAACGTGGTTGCTAGGAATCTAAACCAAGTTTCATGCAACATGAGTGCTTATAAGTGGCTCAATGAGCGTTGTACAAGATTGACGAACTTATGAAACATCTAACAACGCGGTTTCTAGGACTCTAAACCAAGTTTCATGCAACATGAGTGCTTATAAGTGTCTCAATAAGCTTTGTACAAGTTTGACGAACTTATGAAACATCTAACAACGCGTTTCTAGGACTCTAAACCAAGTTTCATGTAACATGAGTGCTTATAAGTGTCTCAATGAGATTTGTACTAGATTGACGAACTTATGAAACATCTAACAACGCGTTTCTAGGACTCTAAACCAAGTTTTTGCAACATGAGTGCTTATAAGTGTCTCAATGAGCGTTGTACAAGATTGACGAACTTATGAAACATCTAACAACGCGGTTTCTAGGACTCTAAACCAAGTTTCATGCAACATGAGTGCTTATAAGTGTCTCAATAAGCTTTGTAAAAGTTTGAAGAACTTATGAAACATCTAACAACGCGTTTCTAGGCCTCTAAACCAAGTTTCATGTAACATGAGTGCTTATAAGTGTCTCAATGAGATTTGTACTATATTGACGAACTTATGAAACATCTAACAACGCGGTTTCTAGGACTCTAAACCAAGTTTCATGCAACATGAGTGCGATAAGTGTCTCAATGAGCTTTGTACAAGTGTGACGAACTTATGAAACATCTAACAACGCGTTTCTAGGAATCTAAACCAAGTTTCATGCAACATGAGTGCTTTCAAGTGGCTCAATGAGCTTTGTACAAGTTTGACGAACTTATGAAACAACTAACAACGCGTTTCTAGGACTCTAAACCAAAATTCATGCAACATGAGTGCTTATAAGTGTCTCAATGAGCTTTGTACTTGATTGAAAAATTATGAAACATCTAACATCGTGGTTTCTAGGACTCTAAATCAAGTTTCACGCAACATGAGTGCTTATAAGTGTCTCAATGAGCTTTGTACAAGTTTGACGAACTTATGAAACATCTAACAACGCGTTTCTATGACTCTAAACCAAGTTTCTTTCAATATGAGTTCTTATAAGTGTCTCAATGAGCTTTGTACAAGTTTGACGAACTAATGAAACATCTAACAACGCGTTTCTAGGACTCTAAACCAAGTTTCATGCAACATGAGTGCTTATAAATGTCTCAATGAGCTTTGTACAAGTTTGACGAACTAATGAAACATCTAACAACGTGTTTCTAGTACTCTAAACCAAGTTTCATGCAACATGAGTGCTTATAAGTGGCTCAATGAGCTTTGTACTAGATTGATGAACTTATGAAACATCTAACATCGTGGTTTCTAGGACTCTAAACCAAGTTTCACGAAACATGAGTGCTTATAAGTGACTCAATGAGCTTTGTACAAGATTGACGAACTTATGAAACAACTAACAACGCGTTTCTAGGACTCTAAACCAAGTTTCATGCAACATGAGTGCTTATAAGTTGCTCAACGAGCTTTGTACTAGATTGACGAACTTATGAAACATCTAACAACGCGTTTCTAGGACTCTAAACCAAGTTTTTGCAACATGAGTGCTTATAAGTGTCTCAATGAGCTTTGTACTAGATTGACGAACTTATGAAACATCTAACAACGCGGTTTCTAGGACTCTAAACGAAGTTTCATGCAACATGAGTGCTTATAAGTGTCTCAATGAGCTTTGTACAAGTTTGACGAACTTATGAAACATCTAACAACGTGTTTCTAGGACTCTAAACCAAGTTTCATGCAACATGAGTG
Organism: Cochlearia excelsa; assembly: GCA_963556525.1. NCBI lineage: Eukaryota > Viridiplantae > Streptophyta > Magnoliopsida > Brassicales > Brassicaceae > Cochlearia > Cochlearia excelsa. The sequence continues at coordinate 16,205,602 of OY748330.1, read as the reverse complement.
CTTATAAGTGTCTCAATGAACTTTGTACAAGTTTGACGAACTTATGAAACATCTAACAACGCGTTTCTAGGACTCTAAACCAAGTTTCATGTAACATGAGTGCTTATAAGTGTCTCAATGAGATTTGTACTAGATTGACGAACTTATGAAACATCTAACAACGCGGTTTCTAGGACTCTAAACCAAGATTCATGCAACATGAGTGCTGATAAGTGTCTCAATGAGCTATGTACAAGTTTGACGAACTTATGAAACATCTAACAACGCGTTTCTAGGACTCTAAACCAAGTTTCATGCAACATGAGTGCTTATAAGTGGCTCAATGAGCTTTGTACTAGTTTGACGAACTTATGAAACATCTAACAACGTGGTTGCTAGGACTCTAAACCAAGTTTCATGCAACATGAGTGCTTATAAGTGTCTCAATGAGCTTTGTACAAGTTTGACGAACTTATGAAACATCTAACAACGTGGTTGCTAGGAATCTAAACCAAGTTTCATGCAACATGAGTGCTTATAAGTGGCTCAATGAGCGTTGTACAAGATTGACGAACTTATGAAACATCTAACAACGCGGTTTCTAGGACTCTAAACCAAGTTTCATGCAACATGAATGCTTATAAGTGTCTCAATAAGCTTTGTACAAGTTTGACGAACTTATGAAACATCTAACAACGCGTTTCTAGGACTCTAAACCAAGTTTCATGTAACATGAGTGCTTATAAGTGTCTCAATGAGATTTGTACTATATTGACGAACTTATGAAACATCTAACAACGCAGTTTCTAGGACTCTAAACCAAGTTTCACGCAACATGAGTGCTTATAAGTGTCTCAATGAGTTTTGTACTAGTTTGACGAACTTATGAAACATCTAACAACGTGGTTGCTAGGAATCTAAACCAAGTTTCATGCAACATGAGTGCTTATAAGTGGCTCAATGAGCGTTGTACAAGATTGACGAACTTATGAAACATCTAACAACGCGGTTTCTAGGACTCTAAACCAAGTTTCATGCAACATGAGTGCTTATAAGTGTCTCAATAAGCTTTGTACAAGTTTGACGAACTTATGAAACATCTAACAACGCGTTTCTAGGACTCTAAACCAAGTTTCATGTAACATGAGTGCTTATAAGTGTCTCAATAAGATTTGTACTAGATTGACGAACTTATGAAACATCTAAAAACGCGTTTCTAGGACTCTAAACCAAGTTTTTGCAACATGAGTGCTTATAAGTGTCTCAATGAGCGTTGTACAAGATTGACGAACTTATGAAACATCTAACAACGCGGTTTCTAGGACTCTAAACCAAGTTTCATGCAACATGAGTGCTTATAAGTGTCTCAATAAGCTTTGTAAAAGTTTGACGAACTTATGAAACATCTAACAACGCGTTTCTAGGCCTCTAAACCAAGTTTCATGTAACATGAGTGCTTATAAGTGTCTCAATGAGATTTGTACTATATTGACGAACTTATGAAACATCTAACAACGCGGTTTCTAGGACTCTAAACCAAGTTTCATGCAACATGAGTGCTGATAAGTGTCTCAATGAGCTTTGTACAAGTGTGACGAACTTATGAAACATCTAACAACGCGTTTCTAGGAATCTAAACCAAGTTTCATGCAACATGAGTGCTTTCAAGTGGGTCAATGAGCTTTGTACAAGTTTGACGAACTTATGAAACAACTAACAACGCGTTTCTAGGACTCTAAACCAAAATTCATGCAACATGAGTGCTTATAAGTGTCTCAATGAGCTTTGTACTTGATTGAAAAATTATGAAACATCTAACATCGTGGTTTCTAGGACTCTAAATCAAGTTTCACGCAACATGAGTGCTTATAAGTGTCTCAATGAGCTTTGTACAAGTTTGACGAACTTATGAAACATCTAACAACGCGTTTCTATGACTCTAAACAAAGTTTCTTTCAATATGAGTTCTTATAAGTGTCTCAATGAGCTTTGTACAAGTTTGACGAACTAATGAAACATCTAACAACGCGTTTCTAGGACTCTAAACCAAGTTTCATGCAACATGAGTGCTTATAAGTGTCTCAATGAGTTTTGTACTAGTTTGACGAACTTATGAAACATCTAACAACGTGGTTGCTAGGAATCTAAACCAAGTTTCATGCAACATGAGTGCTTATAAGTGGCTCAATGAGCGTTGTACAAGATTGACGAACTTATGAAACATCTAACAACGCGGTTTCTAGGACTCTAAACCAAGTTTCATGCAACATGAGTGCTTATAAGTGTCTCAATAAGCTTTGTACAAGTTTGACGAACTTATGAAACATCTAACAACGCGTTTCTAGGACTCTAAACCAAGTTTCATGTAACATGAGTGCTTATAAGTGTCTCAATGAGATTTGTACTAGATTGACGAACTTATGAAACATCTAAAAACGCGTTTCTAGGACTCTAAACCAAGTTTTTGCAACATGAGTGCTTATAAGTGTCTCAATGAGCGTTGTACAAGATTGACGAACTTATGAAACATCTAACAACGCGGTTTCTAGGACTCTAAACCAAGTTTCATGCAACATGAGTGCTTATAAGTGTCTCAATAAGCTTTGTAAAAGTTTGAAGAACTTATGAAACATCTAACAACGCGTTTCTAGGCCTCTAAACCAAGTTTCATGTAACATGAGTGCTTATAAGTGTCTCAATGAGATTTGTACTATATTGACGAACTTATGAAACATCTAACAACGCGGTTTCTAGGACTCTAAACCAAGTTTCATGCAACATGAGTGCTGATAAGTGTCTCAATGAGCTTTGTACAAGTGTGACGAACTTATGAAACATCTAACAACGCGTTTCTAGGAATCTAAACCAAGTTTCATGCAACATGAGTGCTTTCAAGTGGCTCAATGAGCTTTGTACAAGTTTGACGAACTTATGAAACAACTAACAACGCGTTTCTAGGACTCTAAACCAAAATTCATGCAACATGAGTGCTTATAAGTGTCTCAATGAGCTTTGTACTTGATTGAAAAATTATGAAACATCTAACATCGTGGTTTCTAGGACTCTAAATCAAGTTTCACGCAACATGAGTGCTTATAAGTGTCTCAATGAGCTTTGTACAAGTTTGACGAACTTATGAAACATCTAACAACGCGTTTCTATGACTCTAAACCAAGTTTCTTTCAATATGAGTTCTTATAAGTGTCTCAATGAGCTTTGTACAAGTTTGACGAACTAATGAAACATCTAACAACGCGTTTCTAGGACTCTAAACCAAGTTTCATGCAACATGAGTGCTTATAAATGTCTCAATGAGCTTTGTACAAGTTTGACGAACTAATGAAACATCTAACAACGTGTTTCTAGTACTCTAAACCAAGTTTCATGCAACATGAGTGCTTATAAGTGGCTCAATGAGCTTTGTACTAGATTGATGAACTTATGAAACATCTAACATCGTGGTTTCTAGGACTCTAAACCAAGTTTCACGAAACATGAGTGCTTATAAGTGACTCAATGAGCTTTGTACAAGATTGACGAACTTATGAAACAACTAACAACGCGTTTCTAGGACTCTAAACCAAGTTTCATGCAACATGAGTGCTTATAAGTTGCTCAACGAGCTTTGTACTAGATTGACGAACTTATGAAACATCTAACAACGCGTTTCTAGGACTCTAAACCAAGTTTTTGCAACATGAGTGCTTATAAGTGTCTCAATGAGCTTTGTACTAGATTGACGAACTTATGAAACATCTAACAACGCGGTTTCTAGGACTCTAAACGAAGTTTCATGCAACATGAGTGCTTATAAGTGTCTCAATGAGCTTTGTACAAGTTTGACGAACTTATGAAACATCTAACAACGTGTTTCTAGGACTCTAAACCAAGTTTCATGCAACATGAGTGCTTATAAGTGTCTCAATGAACTTTGTACAAGTTTGACGAACTTATGAAACATCTAACAACGCGTTTCTAGGACTCTAAACCAAGTTTCATGTAACATGAGTGCTTATAAGTGTCTCAATGAGATTTGTACTAGATTGACGAACTTATGAAACATCTAACAACGCGGTTTCTAGGACTCTAAACCAAGATTCATGCAACATGAGTGCTGATAAGTGTCTCAATGAGCTATGTACAAGTTTGACGAACTTATGAAACATCTAACAACGCGTTTCTAGGACTCTAAACCAAGTTTCATGCAACATGAGTGCTTATAAGTGGCTCAATGAGCTTTGTACTAGTTTGACGAACTTATGAAACATCTAACAACGTGGTTGCTAGGACTCTAAACCAAGTTTCATGCAACATGAGTGCTTATAAGTGTCTCAATGAGCTTTGTACAAGTTTGACGAACTTATGAAACATCTAACAACGTGGTTGCTAGGAATCTAAACCAAGTTTCATGCAACATGAGTGCTTATAAGTGGCTCAATGAGCGTTGTACAAGATTGACGAACTTATGAAACATCTAACAACGCGGTTTCTAGGACTCTAAACCAAGTTTCATGCAACATGAATGCTTATAAGTGTCTCAATAAGCTTTGTACAAGTTTGACGAACTTATGAAACATCTAACAACGCGTTTCTAGGACTCTAAACCAAGTTTCATGTAACATGAGTGCTTATAAGTGTCTCAATGAGATTTGTACTATATTGACGAACTTATGAAACATCTAACAACGCAGTTTCTAGGACTCTAAACCAAGTTTCACGCAACATGAGTGCTTATAAGTGTCTCAATGAGTTTTGTACTAGTTTGACGAACTTATGAAACATCTAACAACGTGGTTGCTAGGAATCTAAACCAAGTTTCATGCAACATGAGTGCTTATAAGTGGCTCAATGAGCGTTGTACAAGATTGACGAACTTATGAAACATCTAACAACGCGGTTTCTAGGACTCTAAACCAAGTTTCATGCAACATGAGTGCTTATAAGTGTCTCAATAAGCTTTGTACAAGTTTGACGAACTTATGAAACATCTAACAACGCGTTTCTAGGACTCTAAACCAAGTTTCATGTAACATGAGTGCTTATAAGTGTCTCAATAAGATTTGTACTAGATTGACGAACTTATGAAACATCTAAAAACGCGTTTCTAGGACTCTAAACCAAGTTTTTGCAACATGAGTGCTTATAAGTGTCTCAATGAGCGTTGTACAAGATTGACGAACTTATGAAACATCTAACAACGCGGTTTCTAGGACTCTAAACCAAGTTTCATGCAACATGAGTGCTTATAAGTGTCTCAATAAGCTTTGTAAAAGTTTGACGAACTTATGAAACATCTAACAACGCGTTTCTAGGCCTCTAAACCAAGTTTCATGTAACATGAGTGCTTATAAGTGTCTCAATGAGATTTGTACTATATTGACGAACTTATGAAACATCTAACAACGCGGTTTCTAGGACTCTAAACCAAGTTTCATGCAACATGAGTGCTGATAAGTGTCTCAATGAGCTTTGTACAAGTGTGACGAACTTATGAAACATCTAACAACGCGTTTCTAGGAATCTAAACCAAGTTTCATGCAACATGAGTGCTTTCAAGTGGGTCAATGAGCTTTGTACAAGTTTGACGAACTTATGAAACAACTAACAACGCGTTTCTAGGACTCTAAACCAAAATTCATGCAACATGAGTGCTTATAAGTGTCTCAATGAGCTTTGTACTTGATTGAAAAATTATGAAACATCTAACATCGTGGTTTCTAGGACTCTAAATCAAGTTTCACGCAACATGAGTGCTTATAAGTGTCTCAATGAGCTTTGTACAAGTTTGACGAACTTATGAAACATCTAACAACGCGTTTCTATGACTCTAAACAAAGTTTCTTTCAATATGAGTTCTTATAAGTGTCTCAATGAGCTTTGTACAAGTTTGACGAACTAATGAAACATCTAACAACGCGTTTCTAGGACTCTAAACCAAGTTTCATGCAACATGAGTGCTTATAAGTGTCTCAATGAGTTTTGTACTAGTTTGACGAACTTATGAAACATCTAACAACGTGGTTGCTAGGAATCTAAACCAAGTTTCATGCAACATGAGTGCTTATAAGTGGCTCAATGAGCGTTGTACAAGATTGACGAACTTATGAAACATCTAACAACGCGGTTTCTAGGACTCTAAACCAAGTTTCATGCAACATGAGTGCTTATAAGTGTCTCAATAAGCTTTGTACAAGTTTGACGAACTTATGAAACATCTAACAACGCGTTTCTAGGACTCTAAACCAAGTTTCATGTAACATGAGTGCTTATAAGTGTCTCAATGAGATTTGTACTAGATTGACGAACTTATGAAACATCTAAAAACGCGTTTCTAGGACTCTAAACCAAGTTTTTGCAACATGAGTGCTTATAAGTGTCTCAATGAGCGTTGTACAAGATTGACGAACTTATGAAACATCTAACAACGCGGTTTCTAGGACTCTAAACCAAGTTTCATGCAACATGAGTGCTTATAAGTGTCTCAATAAGCTTTGTAAAAGTTTGAAGAACTTATGAAACATCTAACAACGCGTTTCTAGGCCTCTAAACCAAGTTTCATGTAACATGAGTGCTTATAAGTGTCTCAATGAGATTTGTACTATATTGACGAACTTATGAAACATCTAACAACGCGGTTTCTAGGACTCTAAACCAAGTTTCATGCAACATGAGTGCTGATAAGTGTCTCAATGAGCTTTGTACAAGTGTGACGAACTTATGAAACATCTAACAACGCGTTTCTAGGAATCTAAACCAAGTTTCATGCAACATGAGTGCTTTCAAGTGGCTCAATGAGCTTTGTACAAGTTTGACGAACTTATGAAACAACTAACAACGCGTTTCTAGGACTCTAAACCAAAATTCATGCAACATGAGTGCTTATAAGTGTCTCAATGAGCTTTGTACTTGATTGAAAAATTATGAAACATCTAACATCGTGGTTTCTAGGACTCTAAATCAAGTTTCACGCAACATGAGTGCTTATAAGTGTCTCAATGAGCTTTGTACAAGTTTGACGAACTTATGAAACATCTAACAACGCGTTTCTATGACTCTAAACCAAGTTTCTTTCAATATGAGTTCTTATAAGTGTCTCAATGAGCTTTGTACAAGTTTGACGAACTAATGAAACATCTAACAACGCGTTTCTAGGACTCTAAACCAAGTTTCATGCAACATGAGTGCTTATAAATGTCTCAATGAGCTTTGTACAAGTTTGACGAACTAATGAAACATCTAACAACGTGTTTCTAGTACTCTAAACCAAGTTTCATGCAACATGAGTGCTTATAAGTGGCTCAATGAGCTTTGTACTAGATTGATGAACTTATGAAACATCTAACATCGTGGTTTCTAGGACTCTAAACCAAGTTTCACGAAACATGAGTGCTTATAAGTGACTCAATGAGCTTTGTACAAGATTGACGAACTTATGAAACAACTAACAACGCGTTTCTAGGACTCTAAACCAAGTTTCATGCAACATGAGTGCTTATAAGTTGCTCAACGAGCTTTGTACTAGATTGACGAACTTATGAAACATCTAACAACGCGTTTCTAGGACTCTAAACCAAGTTTTTGCAACATGAGTGCTTATAAGTGTCTCAATGAGCTTTGTACTAGATTGACGAACTTATGAAACATCTAACAACGCGGTTTCTAGGACTCTAAACGAAGTTTCATGCAACATGAGTGCTTATAAGTGTCTCAATGAGCTTTGTACAAGTTTGACGAACTTATGAAACATCTAACAACGTGTTTCTAGGACTCTAAACCAAGTTTCATGCAACATGAGTGCTTATAAGTGTCTCAATGAACTTTGTACAAGTTTGACGAACTTATGAAACATCTAACAACGCGTTTCTAGGACTCTAAACCAAGTTTCATGTAACATGAGTGCTTATAAGTGTCTCAATGAGATTTGTACTAGATTGACGAACTTATGAAACATCTAACAACGCGGTTTCTAGGACTCTAAACCAAGATTCATGCAACATGAGTGCTGATAAGTGTCTCAATGAGCTATGTACAAGTTTGACGAACTTATGAAACATCTAACAACGCATTTCTAGGACTCTAAACCAAGTTTCATGCAACATGAGTGCTTATAAGTGGCTCAATGAGCTTTGTACTAGTTTGACGAACTTATGAAACATCTAACAACGTGGTTGCTAGGACTCTAAACCAAGTTTCATGCAACATGAGTGCTTATAAGTGTCTCAATGAGCTTTGTACAAGTTTGACGAACTTATGAAACATCTAACAACGTGGTTGCTAGGAATCTAAACCAAGTTTCATGCAACATGAGTGCTTATAAGTGGCTCAATGAGCGTTGTACAAGATTGACGAACTTATGAAACATCTAACAACGCGGTTTCTAGGACTCTAAACCAAGTTTCATGCAACATGAGTGCTTATAAGTGTCTCAATAAGCTTTGTACAAGTTTGACGAACTTATGAAACATCTAACAACGCGTTTCTAGGACTCTAAACCAAGTTTCATGTAACATGAGTGCTTATAAGTGTCTCAATGAGATTTGTACTAGATTGACGAACTTATGAAACATCTAAAAACGCGTTTCTAGGACTCTAAACCAAGTTTTTGCAACATGAGTGCTTATAAGTGTCTCAATGAGCGTTGTACAAGATTGACGAACTTATGAAACATCTAACAACGCGGTTTCTAGGACTCTAAACCAAGTTTCATGCAACATGAGTGCTTATAAGTGTCTCAATAAGCTTTGTAAAAGTTTGAAGAACTTATGAAACATCTAACAACGCGTTTCTAGGCCTCTAAACCAAGTTTCATGTAACATGAGTGCTTATAAGTGTCTCAATGAGATTTGTACTATATTGACGAACTTATGAAACATCTAACAACGCGGTTTCTAGGACTCTAAACCAAGTTTCATGCAACATGAGTGCTGATAAGTGTCTCAATGAGCTTTGTACAAGTGTGACGAACTTATGAAACATCTAACAACGCGTTTCTAGGAATCTAAACCAAGTTTCATGCAACATGAGTGCTTTCAAGTGGCTCAATGAGCTTTGTACAAGTTTGACGAACTTATGAAACAACTAACAACGCGTTTCTAGGACTCTAAACCAAAATTCATGCAACATGAGTGCTTATAAGTGTCTCAATGAGCTTTGTACTTGATTGAAAAATTATGAAACATCTAACATCGTGGTTTCTAGGACTCTAAATCAAGTTTCACGCAACATGAGTGCTTATAAGTGTCTCAATGAGCTTTGTACAAGTTTGACGAACTTATGAAACATCTAACAACGCGTTTCTATGACTCTAAACCAAGTTTCTTTCAATATGAGTTCTTATAAGTGTCTCAATGAGCTTTGTACAAGTTTGACGAACTAATGAAACATCTAACAACGCGTTTCTAGGACTCTAAACCAAGTTTCATGCAACATGAGTGCTTATAAATGTCTCAATGAGCTTTGTACAAGTTTGACGAACTAATGAAACATCTAACAACGTGTTTCTAGTACTCTAAACCAAGTTTCATGCAACATGAGTGCTTATAAGTGGCTCAATGAGCTTTGTACTAGATTGATGAACTTATGAAACATCTAACATCGTGGTTTCTAGGACTCTAAACCAAGTTTCACGAAACATGAGTGCTTATAAGTGACTCAATGAGCTTTGTACAAGATTGACGAACTTATGAAACAACTAACAACGCGTTTCTAGGACTCTAAACCAAGTTTCATGCAACATGAGTGCTTATAAGTTGCTCAACGAGCTTTGTACTAGATTGACGAACTTATGAAACATCTAACAACGCGTTTCTAGGACTCTAAACCAAGTTTTTGCAACATGAGTGCTTATAAGTGTCTCAATGAGCTTTGTACTAGATTGACGAACTTATGAAACATCTAACAACGCGGTTTCTAGGACTCTAAACGAAGTTTCATGCAACATGAGTGCTTATAAGTGTCTCAATGAGCTTTGTACAAGTTTGACGAACTTATGAAACATCTAACAACGTGTTTCTAGGACTCTAAACCAAGTTTCATGCAACATGAGTGCTTATAAGTGTCTCAATGAACTTTGTACAAGTTTGACGAACTTATGAAACATCTAACAACGCGTTTCTAGGACTCTAAACCAAGTTTCATGTAACATGAGTGCTTATAAGTGTCTCAATGAGATTTGTACTAGATTGACGAACTTATGAAACATCTAACAACGCGGTTTCTAGGACTCTAAACCAAGATTCATGCAACATGAGTGCTGATAAGTGTCTCAATGAGCTATGTACAAGTTTGACGAACTTATGAAACATCTAACAACGCATTTCTAGGACTCTAAACCAAGTTTCATGCAACATGAGTGCTTATAAGTGGCTCAATGAGCTTTGTACTAGTTTGACGAACTTATGAAACATCTAACAACGTGGTTGCTAGGACTCTAAACCAAGTTTCATGCAACATGAGTGCTTATAAGTGTCTCAATGAGCTTTGTACAAGTTTGACGAACTTATGAAACATCTAACAACGTGGTTGCTAGGAATCTAAACCAAGTTTCATGCAACATGAGTGCTTATAAGTGGCTCAATGAGCGTTGTACAAGATTGACGAACTTATGAAACATCTAACAACGCGGTTTCTAGGACTCTAAACCAAGTTTCATGCAACATGAGTGCTTATAAGTGTCTCAATAAGCTTTGTACAAGTTTGACGAACTTATGAAACATCTAACAACGCGTTTCTAGGACTCTAAACCAAGTTTCATGTAACATGAGTGCTTATAAGTGTCTCAATGAGATTTGTACTATATTGACGAACTTATGAAACATCTAACAACGCAGTTTCTAGGACTCTAAACCAAGTTTCACGCAACATGAGTGCTTATAAGTGTCTCAATGAGTTTTGTACTAGTTTGACGAACTTATGAAACATCTAACAACGTGGTTGCTAGGAATCTAAACCAAGTTCCATGCAACATGAGTGCTTATAAGTGGCTCAATGAGCGTTGTACAAGATTGACGAACTTATGAAACATCTAACAACGCGGTTTCTAGGACTCTAAACCAAGTTTCATGCAACATGAGTGCTTATAAGTGTCTCAATAAGCTTTGTACAAGTTTGACGAACTTATGAAACATCTAACAACGCGTTTCTAGGACTCTAAACCAAGTTTCATGTAACATGAGTGCTTATAAGTGTCTCAATAAGATTTGTACTAGATTGACGAACTTATGAAACATCTAAAAACGCGTTTCTAGGACTCTAAACCAAGTTTTTGCAACATGAGTGCTTATAAGTGTTTCAATGAGCGTTGTACAAGATTGACGAACTTATGAAACATCTAACAACGCGGTTTCTAGGACTCTAAACCAAGTTTCATGCAACATGAGTGCTTATAAGTGTCTCAATAAGCTTTGTAAAAGTTTGACGAACTTATGAAACATCTAACAACGCGTTTCTAGGCCTCTAAACCAAGTTTCATGTAACATGAGTGCTTATAAGTGTCTCAATGAGATTTGTACTATATTGACGAACTTATGAAACATCTAACAACGCGGTTTCTAGGACTCTAAACCAAGTTTCATGCAACATGAGTGCTGATAAGTGTCTCAATGAGCTTTGTACAAGTGTGACGAACTTATGAAACATCTAACAACGCGTTTCTAGGAATCTAAACCAAGTTTCATGCAACATGAGTGCTTTCAAGTGGCTCAATGAGCTTTGTACAAGTTTGACGAACTTATGAAACAACTAACAACACGTTTCTAGGACTCTAAACCAAAATTCATGCAACATGAGTGCTTATAAGTGTCTCAATGAGCTTTGTACTTGATTGAAAAATTATGAAACATCTAACATCGTGGTTTCTAGGACTCTAAATCAAGTTTCACGCAACATGAGTGCTTATAAGTGTCTCAATGAGCTTTGTACAAGTTTGACGAACTTATGAAACATCTAACAACGCGTTTCTATGACTCTAAACAAAGTTTCTTTCAATATGAGTTCTTATAAGTGTCTCAATGAGCTTTGTACAAGTTTGACGAACTAATGAAACATCTAACAACGCGTTTCTAGGACTCTATACCAAGTTTCATGCAACATGAGTGCTTATAAGTGTCTCAATGAGTTTTGTACTAGTTTGACGAACTTATGAAACATCTAACAACGTGGTTGCTAGGAATCTAAACCAAGTTTCATGCAACATGAGTGCTTATAAGTGGCTCAATGAGCGTTGTACAAGATTGACGAACTTATGAAACATCTAACAACGCGGTTTCTAGGACTCTAAACCAAGTTTCATGCAACATGAGTGCTTATAAGTGTCTCAATAAGCTTTTTACAAGTTTGACGAACTTATGAAACATCTAACAACGCGTTTCTAGGACTCTAAACCAAGTTTCATGTAACATGAGTGCTTATAAGTGTCTCAATGAGATTTGTACTAGATTGACGAACTTATGAAACATCTAAAAACGCGTTTCTAGGACTCTAAACCAAGTTTTTGCAACATGAGTGCTTATAAGTGTCTCAATGAGCGTTGTACAAGATTGACGAACTTATGAAACATCTAACAACGCGGTTTCTAGGACTCTAAACCAAGTTTCATTCAACATGAGTGCTTATAAGTGTCTCAATAAGCTTTGTAAAAGTTTGACGAACTTATGAAACATCTAACAACGCGTTTCTAGGCCTCTAAACCAAGTTTCATGTAACATGAGTGCTTATAAGTGTCTCAATGAGATTTGTACTATATTGACGAACTTATGAAACATCTAACAACGCGGTTTCTAGGACTCTAAACCAAGTTTCATGCAACATGAGTGCTGATAAGTGTCTCAATGAGCTTTGTACAAGTGTGACGAACTTATGAAACATCTAACAACGCGTTTCTAGGAATCTAAACCAAGTTTCATGCAACATGAGTGCTTTCAAGTGGCTCAATGAGCTTTGTACAAGTTTGACGAACTTATGAAACAACTAACAACGCGTTTCTAGGACTCTAAACCAAAATTCATGCAACATGAGTGCTTATAAGTGTCTCAATGAGCTTTGTACTTGATTGAAAAATTATGAAACATCTAACATCGTGGTTTCTAGGACTCTAAATCAAGTTTCACGCAACATGAGTGCTTATAAGTGTCTCAATGAGCTTTGTACAAGTTTGACGAACTTATGAAACATCTAACAACGCGTTTCTATGACTCTAAACCAAGTTTCTTTCAATATGAGTTCTTATAAGTGTCTCAATGAGCTTTGTACAAGTTTGACGAACTAATGAAACATCTAACAACGCGTTTCTAGGACTCTAAACCAAGTTTCATGCAACATGAGTGCTTATAAATGTCTCAATGAGCTTTGTACAAGTTTGACGAACTAATGAAACATCTAACAACGCGTTTCTAGTACTCTAAACCAAGTTTCATGCAACATGAGTGCTTATAAGTGGCTCAATGAGCTTTGTACTAGATTGATGAACTTATGAAACATCTAACATCGTGGTTTCTAGGACTCTAAACCAAGTTTCACGAAACATGAGTGCTTATAAGTGACTCAATGAGCTTTGTACAAGATTGACGAACTTATGAAACAACTAACAACGCGTTTCTAGGACTCTAAACCAAGTTTCATGCAACATGAGTGCTTATAAGTTGCTCAACGAGCTTTGTACTAGATTGACGAACTTATGAAACATCTAACAACGCGTTTCTAGGACTCTAAACCAAGTTTTTGCAACATGAGTGCTTATAAGTGTCTCAATGAGCTTTGTACTAGATTGACGAACTTATGAAACATCTAACAACGCGGTTTCTAGGACTCTAAACGAAGTTTCATGCAACATGAGTGCTTATAAGTGTCTCAATGAGCTTTGTACAAGTTTGACGAACTTATGAAACATCTAACAACGTGTTTCTAGGACTCTAAACCAAGTTTCATGCAACATGAGTGCTTATAAGTGTCTCAATGAACTTTGTACAAGTTTGACGAACTTATGAAACATCTAACAACGCGTTTCTAGGACTCTAAACCAAGTTTCATGTAACATGAGTGCTTATAAGTGTCTCAATGAGATTTGTACTAGATTGACGAACTTATGAAACATCTAACAACGCGGTTTCTAGGACTCTAAACCAAGTTTCATGCAACATGAGTGCTGATAAGTGTCTCAATGAGCTATGTACAAGTTTGACGAACTTATGAAACATCTAACAACGCGTTTCTAGGACTCTAAACCAAGTTTCATGCAACATGAGTGCTTATAAGTGGCTCAATGAGCTTTGTACTAGTTTGACGAACTTATGAAACATCTAACAACGTGGTTGCTAGGACTCTAAACCAAGTTTCATGCAACATGAGTGCTTATAAGTGTCTCAATGAGCTTTGTACAAGTTTGACGAACTTATGAAACATCTAACAACGTGGTTGCTAGGAATCTAAACCAAGTTTCATGCAACATGAGTGCTTATAAGTGGCTCAATGAGCGTTGTACAAGATTGACGAACTTATGAAACATCTAACAACGTGGTTTCTAGGACTCTAAACCAAGTTTCATGCAACATGAGTGCTTATAAGTGTCTCAATAAGCTTTGTACAAGTTTGACGAACTTATGAAACATATAACAACGCGTTTCTAGGACTCTAAACCAAGTTTCATGTAACATGAGTGCTTATAAGTGTCTCAATGAGATTTGTACTATATTGACGAACTTATGAAACATCTAACAACGCAGTTTCTAGGACTCTAAACCAAGTTTCATGCAACATGAGTGCTTATAAGTGTCTCAATGAGTTTTGTACTAGTTTGACGAACTTATGAAACATCTAACAACGTGGTTGCTAGGAATCTAAACCAAGTTTCATGCAACATGAGTGCTTATAAGTGGCTCAATGAGCGTTGTACAAGATTGACGAACTTATGAAACATCTAACAACGCGGTTTCTAGGACTCTAAACCAAGTTTCATGCAACATGAGTGCTTATAAGTGTCTCAATAAGCTTTGTACAAGTTTGACGAACTTATGAAACATCTAACAACGCGTTTCTAGGACTCTAAACCAAGTTTCATGTAACATGAGTGCTTATAAGTGTCTCAATAAGATTTGTACTAGATTGACGAACTTATGAAACATCTAAAAACGCGTTTCTAGGACTCTAAACCAAGTTTTTGCAACATGAGTGCTTATAAGTGTCTCAATGAGCGTTGTACAAGATTGACGAACTTATGAAACATCTAACAACGCGGTTTCTAGGACTCTAAACCAAGTTTCATGCAACATGAGTGCTTATAAGTGTCTCAATAAGCTTTGTATAAGTTTCATGTAACATGAGTGCTTATAAGTGTCTCAATAAGATTTGTACTAGATTGACGAACTTATGAAACATCTAAAAACGCGTTTCTAGGACTCTAAACCAAGTTTTTGCAACATGAGTGCTTATAAGTGTCTCAATGAGCGTTGTACAAGATTGACGAACTTATGAAACATCTAACAACGCGTTTCTAGGCCTCTAAACCAAGTTTCATGTAACATGAGTGCTTATAAGTGTCTCAATGAGATTTGTACTATATTGACGAACTTATGAAACATCTAACAACGCGGTTTCTAGGACTCTAAACCAAGTTTCATGCAACATGAGTGCTGATAAGTGTCTCAATGAGCTTTGTACAAGTGTGACGAACTTATGAAACATCTAACAACGCGTTTCTAGGAATCTAAACCAAGTTTCATGCAACATGAGTGCTTTCAAGTGGCTCAATGAGCTTTGTACAAGTTTGACGAACTTATGAAACAACTAACAACGCGTTTCTAGGACTCTAAACCAAAATTCATGCAACATGAGTGCTTATAAGTGTCTCAATGAGCTTTGTACTTGATTGAAAAATTATGAAACATCTAACATCGTGGTTTCTAGGACTCTAAATCAAGTTTCACGCAACATGAGTGCTTATAAGTGTCTCAATGAGCTTTGTACAAGTTTGACGAACTTATGAAATATCTAACAACGCGTTTCTATGACTCTAAACAAAGTTTCTTTCAATATGAGTTCTTATAAGTGTCTCAATGAGCTTTGTACAAGTTTGACGAACTAATGAAACATCTAACAACGCGTTTCTAGGACTCTAAACCAAGTTTCATGCAACATGAGTGCTTATAAGTGTCTCAATGAGTTTTGTACTAGTTTGACGAACTTATGAAACATCTAACAACGTGGTTGCTAGGAATCTAAACCAAGTTTCATGCAACATGAGTGCTTATAAGTGGCTCAATGAGCGTTGTACAAGATTGACGAACTTATTAAACATCTAACAACGCGGTTTCTAGGACTCTAAACCAAGTTTCATGCAACATGAGTGCTTATAAGTGTCTCAATAAGCTTTGTACAAGTTTGACGAACTTATGAAACATCTAACAACGCGTTTCTAGGACTCTAAACCAAGTTTCATGTAACATGAGTGCTTATAAGTGTCTCAATGAGATTTGTACTAGATTGACGAACTTATGAAACATCTAAAAACGCGTTTCTAGGACTCTAAACCAAGTTTTTGCAACATGAGTGCTTATAAGTGTCTCAATGAGCGTTGTACAAGATTGACGAACTTATGAAACATCTAACAACGCGGTTTCTAGGACTCTAAACCAAGTTTCATGCAACATGAGTGCTTATAAGTGTCTCAATAAGCTTTGTAAAAGTTTGACGAACTTATGAAACATCTAACAACGCGTTTCTAGGCCTCTAAACCAAGTTTCATGTAACATGAGTGCTTATAAGTGTCTCAATGAGATTTGTACTATATTGACGAACTTATGAAACATCTAACAACGCGGTTTCTAGGACTCTAAACCAAGTTTCATGCAACATGAGTGCTGATAAGTGTCTCAATGAGCTTTGTACAAGTGTGACGAACTTATGAAACATCTAACAACGCGTTTCTAGGAATCTAAACCAAGTTTCATGCAACATGAGTGCTTTCAAGTGGCTCAATGAGCTTTGTACAAGTTTGACGAACTTATGAAACAACTAACAACGCGTTTCTAGGACTCTAAACCAAAATTCATGCAACATGAGTGCTTATAAGTGTCTCAATGAGCTTTGTACTTGATTGAAAAATTATGAAACAT
Organism: Cochlearia excelsa; assembly: GCA_963556525.1. NCBI lineage: Eukaryota > Viridiplantae > Streptophyta > Magnoliopsida > Brassicales > Brassicaceae > Cochlearia > Cochlearia excelsa. Next base: position 16,188,518 of record OY748330.1, on the reverse strand, counting down.
CTAACATCGTGGTTTCTAGGACTCTAAATCAAGTTTCACGCAACATGAGTGCTTATAAGTGTCTCAATGAGCTTTGTACAAGTTTGACGAACTTATGAAACATCTAACAACGCGTTTCTATGACTCTAAACATAGTTTCTTTCAATATGAGTTCTTATAAGTGTCTCAATGAGCTTTGTACAAGTTTGACGAACTAATGAAACATCTAACAACGCGTTTCTAGGACTCTAAACCAAGTTTCATGCAACATGAGTGCTTATAAATGTCTCAATGAGCTTTGTACAAGTTTGACGAACTAATGAAACATCTAACAACGCGTTTCTAGTACTCTAAACCAAGTTTCATGCAACATGAGTGCTTATAAGTGGCTCAATGAGCTTTGTACTAGATTGATGAACTTATGAAACATCTAACATCGTGGTTTCTAGGACTCTAAACCAAGTTTCACGAAACATGAGTGCTTATAAGTGACTCAATGAGCTTTGTACAAGATTGACGAACTTATGAAACAACTAACAACGCGTTTCTAGGACTCTAAACCAAGTTTCATGCAACATGAGTGCTTATAAGTTGCTCAACGAGCTTTGTACTAGATTGACGAACTTATGAAACATCTAACAACGCGTTTCTAGGACTCTAAACCAAGTTTTTGCAACATGAGTGCTTATAAGTGTCTCAATGAGCTTTGTACTAGATTGACGAACTTATGAAACATCTAACAACGCGGTTTCTAGGACTCTAAACGAAGTTTCATGCAACATGAGTGCTTATAAGTGTCTCAATGAGCTTTGTACAAGTTTGACGAACTTATGAAACATCTAACAACGTGTTTCTAGGACTCTAAACCAAGTTTCATGCAACATGAGTGCTTATAAGTGTCTCAATGAACTTTGTACAAGTTTGACGAACTTATGAAACATCTAACAACGCGTTTCTAGGACTCTAAACCAAGTTTCATGTAACATGAGTGCTTATAAGTGTCTCAATGAGATTTGTACTAGATTGACGAACTTATGAAACATCTAACAACGCGGTTTCTAGGACTCTAAACCAAGTTTCATGCAACATGAGTGCTGATAAGTGTCTCAATGAGCTTTGTACAAGTTTGACGAACTTATGAAACATCTAACAACGCGTTTCTAGGAATCTAAACCAAGTTTCATGCAACATGAGTGCTTTCAAGTGGCGCAATGAGCTTTGTACAAGTTTTACGAACTTATGAAACAACTAACAACGCGTTTCTAGGACTCTAAACCAAGTTTCATGCAACATGAGTGCTTATAAGTGTCTCAATGAGCTTTGTAATTGATTGACGAACTTATGAAACATCTAACATCGTGGTTTCTAGGACTCTAAACCAAGTTTCACGCAACATGAGTGCTTATAAGTGTCTCAATGAGCTTTGTACAAGTTTAACGAACTTATGAAACATCTAACAACGCGTTTCAATGACTCTAAACCAAGTTTCTTTCAACATGAGTTCTTATAAGTGTCTCAATGAGCTTTGTACAAGTTTGACGAACTAATGAAACATCTAACAACGCGTTTCTAGGACTCTAAACCAAGTTTAATGCAACATGAATGCTTATAAGTGGCTCAATGAGCTTTGTACTAGATTGACGAACTTATGAAACATCTAACATCGTGGTTTCTAGGACTCTAAACCATGTTTCACGCAACATGAGTGCTTATAAGTGTCTCAATGAGCTTTGTACAAGATTGACGAACTTATGAAACATCTAACAACGTGGTTGCTAGGACTCTAAACTAAGTTTCATGCAACATGAGTGCTTATAAGTGGCTCAATGAGCTTTGTACTAGATTGACGAACTTATGAAACATCTAACAATGCGTTTCTAGGACTCTAAACCAAGTTTTTGCAACATGAGTGCTTATAAGTGTCTCAATGAGCGTTGTACAAGATTGACGAACTTATGAAACATCTAACAACGCGTTTTCTAGGACTCTAAACCAAGTTTCATGCAACATGAGTGCTTATAAGTGTCTCAATGAGCTTTGTACAAGGTTGACGAACTTATGAAACATCTAACAACGCGTTTCTAGGACTCTAAACCAAGTTTCATGCAACATGAGTGCTTATAAGTGGCTCAATGAGTTTTGTACTAGATTGACGAACTTATGAAACATCTAACAACGCGTTTCTAGGACTCTAAACCAAGTTTTTGCAACATGAGTGCTTATAAGTGTCTCAATGAGCTTTGTACTAGATTGACGAACTTATGAAACATCTAACAACGCGTTTCTAGGACTCTAAACCAAGTTTCATGTAACATGAGTGCTTATAAGTGTCTCAATGAGATTTGTACTAGATTGACGAACTTATGAAACATCTAACAACGCGGTTTCTAGGACTCTAAACCAAGTTTCATGCAACATGAGTGCTGATAAGTGTCTCAATGAGCTTTGTACAAGTTTGACGAACTTATGAAACATCTAACAACGCGTTTCTAGGAATCTAAACCAAGTTTCATGCAACATGAGTGCTTTCAAGTGGCGCAATGAGCTTTGTACAAGTTTGACGAACTTATGAAACAACTAACAACGCGTTTCTAGGACTCTAAACCAAGTTTCATGCAACATGAGTGCTTATAAGTGTCTCAATGAGCTTTGTAATTGATTGACGAACTTATGAAACATCTAACAACGCGGTTTCTAGGACTCTAAACCAAGTTTCATGCAATATGAGTGCTTATAAGTGTCTCAAAGAGCTTTGTACAAGGTTGACGAACTTATGAAACATCTAACAACGCGTTTCTAGGACTCTAAACCAAGTTTCATGCAACATGAGTGCTTATAAGTGGCTCAATGAGCTTTGTACTAGTTTGACGAACTTATGAAACATCTAACTATTAAGACTAATGATAACCTACAAAGGCATTAGATCAAGATACATCAAATAAGGGAAAAGTGTAGTTGAGACGTGTAGTCGGCTAATATAGTTGAGTCATGTAGTCGACTACATCGCAAGACTAAAGAGCCGTTAGAGCTATGGACCAATGGAATCAAGAGAGGGAAAATATAGTTGAGGCGTGTAGTCGACTAATGTAGTTGAGTCATGTAGTCGACTACATCGCAAGACTAAAGAGCCGTTAGAGAATTCAAATTTGAATTCTAGCCGTTGGAGACTTCTCTTGTTGTATCTTTTCTTTATATAAGTGTGATAAACTCTTGTAAAACCTTCAAGGAGGTGGTTCCTCTTTCAATATACTAAAAGACACTTTCTCTCACATACTCTCTCTCTTTCTAATCTCAAATACTCTCTCCATACACTCAAGAACCAAGCAACCTTGCTTCGCTTCTATACACTCAAGATCCGAGCCTAACCAACTCGGATCTATACACTAATCTCTCCTAAATCCAACATGGTATCAGAGCATAAGCTCTTGATGACCTAGGTAAGTTGCTTCCGCTAATCTTCAACCTCTTTCTTCTTATTTATTGCTTATAAACACAAAGATCTAGAGGAGAAAAAGAATGACCAAGATCCGAGTGGTTAAAACCCTTAAGATCTTGGTGAATCAATGCTCCTCTTAGGAAGAGAACCATGATTCTTTGTCTCTTAATGAGTGAAGATACATGTTGAATCCAAGTTCCTTTCAAGAACAATCCAATCAAAACCGAATCATAGTGAGCATAGATTGAAAATCTAGCTACATGATGTTTTTGGTTGAGTTGTTCTTTAAGATCTTTGTTTAGGCCGAAAGTTGTGGATGAGAACCATTGTTTCCTCACTCTTATGAGTTTAAAAGGGACCTTGATGAATCCAAAATCCATCTAACTTAGGCATTAGGCAATGACCAAGTATTCAAAGCATAAAGCTTGAAACTTGTGAGCTAAAGAGTGAGAGAACCATGCTCATTGATTCTTTAAGAACAATGCCTTGTTGAATCCGAAACTCTATGCTTTTCTTAAGATACAAAGATAAAAGGATGAGATCCATGATTCGCCATGAGCGATAAGTGTTGTATCCAAATCCGAAGATAATTACTTCATCTTTGTAAGGCCGAAAGCAAGAGGATGAGAACCATGGTCTCCCCACTCTTATGAGTCCAAGGGAACCTTGATGAATCCAAATCCGACTATGCTAAGGCATTAAGCGATGAACAAGAACCTCAAAGCTCAAAGCTTGAGACTTGTGAGCTAAAGGTATGAGAACCTTTCTTGTGTATCTTATGAGAATACAAGATAGTTGAATCCATAACCTCTTGTTTATTTTGAAAAGTTCATGAGCATGTAATTTCAAATGTTTTAGTATGTGCTCATGTGTGTCCGAATTTCAAACACTCCAAGACTCAGTCGTCATGTAGTCATGTGACATAGTCGACTACATGACTCAACTATTTTGTCTTTGAAAGATCTAGGATACAAGGTCCACTTATGTTTTTGTCTAAGACCAAATCACTAGTCCTTGTTTGGTGAAGTGGTTTGAATCTTGGTAAAAGACTAAGTAAACTTAAAACCTTGGTTAATCCAAAAGATCTTCGGTTTAACAAAGGGTAAGGAACCAAGATCCGCTTGTGATAAAGCATATAAGATCTTTGTGTATCCGATACTCTCTTAGAGGGAAGAGAACCAAGCCTCCATAAGTGTTAATAAAACACCGAGAGCTTGATGAATCCTTCATAACCTCGTCTAACATGAGTCTATAAAGAGATCCATGACCACTTAAAAGGTGATACTTTAAAGGGTCATGATGAATCCATCCTTAGACTTATGGGGAAATGATTCGTTACTTTAACATCTATATAAGGTGAAGAATGGAATGATGATCTATGTTTGTTTGTCATAAACCGCCTATGGGCATGTAAGTTTATGATACAAGATGAGTAACTAGCTATGAAAGCATTTAAGTTACAATGAATCTTGTTGGTGTGTTTATAAGACCAAGATCCGCCTTTGTGCACTTAAGATCCTGGTCCCTTTAATTTCAAAATGGCAAGAAGCCATAAGCAAAAGACTCTTGTTGCTAAACCTTCTTTATGTGTAGGTATTAAGCTATTAAGAGCATTTCATAAGGGAAGTCATAAAACTCAATCATAGACTAACTAAATAAAGGTGCTCTAAGAGTGTAATGACTCTCCCATATGACCATCTACTCAAGGACTTAACCGAAAAAGGCCATTTCTAAACCCTCTTTACTCCCTTATTTATATTATTAGATACTTGTCTAAGTGTTCATGTGTGCTTGAAATTGTTATATGCCTTAGATCACTTAGAAATTTGTTTGTCAATTTCAAAACTATAAGACCGAAACTTGAACTTGTTAGGGTGCATACTATACTCGGGTTTAATCAAAAGACATAGGGAACATCTTGAACTATTGTCTTAAACTCTTCCTTGCATTCTTGCTTGTACTTGTGAATGGTTAATCAATAGTTTGTAAATTGTTAAAGGTTATTATCTTGTGCCGGTTAGTCATGAAATTTAAATCAATTTTTGTCTTTGGTATGATGTAGGATCATCATGTCTAAGGATTGAAAGAGATCATCATGAAAACCCCTAAGCATAAAGAAGTAACAAAGAAGTGTGAAAGGGAAAAGAAGTAAAGAGAAGAATGAAAGAAGCCATGAATGGTGTCCGAAGGAAAAGATGAGAAACCTTTCTCATGAAGCTTGTGAAGAACAAAGCCGAGAAAGGGAAATAGTTCATACCTTCCATCTTAATCATGAAGGGGGAGAAGAAGTGTTAAATCACACAACTCTTCATGATCAAATGGAAGCCAATCACCGCTACCACCAAACTTAGGCAAAGCCTCTCAACCAAGAATGCAAAAGCCTCCTCAATTCATCATCACTCGGCCAAACTCGTCAAAGGGAAAGGTAAAACCATCTACCACCAAATCATCTACCACCAAACTTAGGCAAAGCATCTCAACCATGAATGCAAAAGCCTCCTCATTCACTCTCGGCCAAATCTTCTACAAGAGCAAGCCGATCCATCTTATCATCAACATTTGGTCAAGATCTAGCAAGTCAAAGACCTCCGTTCAACCACCAACAAAGCCGGCCAAAGTATCAAGAAGGACTAAGCCGCCACTACCGCCAATCCGGCTAAGTATTGACTAAAGTACCAAGAAGGACGAAGTTAATACAAAGCTCTCACTCTCGGCTAAAGTACAAAGAAGGACGAAGCCTCCACAATCAACCAATCCATCTCGGCTTAAGTATCAACAAGATACAAGGCCAAAGTCTCATTGAAGCAAAGAAGAATCGCAACTAGCTAAAGACACTTGAAGGAAGATCATAACTTGCTCAAGGAGTCTAAGAGCCTTCATCAATCACTCGGTCAAGCTTCTACAAAGAAGCAAGACAAACCCGTCCATACCATCAACACTAGGCTCGGTCAAGTTCCTAGCAACGACAAAACCGAGCCATCCATGTTCTAGAAAGAGACCGATAATCAACCATGATCAATCGGCTCTCACCATTCTCGGCCTAGCAACTATCAAGTGCAAAGCCAAATACTTGTTACTCGGCCTAAGCATCTACCAAGAGCTAAGCCAAAAGACTCCAAACCAACCTTGTTCCAATTGCACAAAGGATAAAGCCGCAAGACCTCATGAAGAAGTCAAAGGGCTCAAGCCAAATGCAACTACAAGGGACCATCAATCTATCACACCCCTACAAACTAAAGGCTGTCCCTAAAACCTTCTCTTTAACATACTTAATAAGAATCATTAGACTAGAACTAAATCTCATTATCTTGTTTAAGTCTATGGTCAATCACTTGCTAAAAAGGAATTGCTTAAATCAATGTTCTAAATTGACTTTAGATTAAAGCTTATCCTTTATATATCCAATTGTCTTTACTAAGTCTAAATTTCCTTGGATCTTTTGAAGGTTCAAAGGAGTGATAGACCAAAGGCAAGAAGGAAGTCTCAAAGAAGAAATAAAAGAGAAGGAAAGGAAGTCACTATGTTTTTGTCAAGTCCATCCACACCCAAGCTTGTGAAGAACAAAGCCGTGGATAGGAATCAAATCAAAGTCTCACACCAAAGTTTGTGAAGAACAAACCGTGAAGACCAAATCAAGTATCCAAAGAACCCTCATTGAAGAACACGGCAAAGTCAAGAAGATCAAACCGGTTCTATCTTAAGGGGGAGTTTCGGCCAAGTCAAGAAGAAGGCCAAGATTAAGAAGACCCCTATTGCAAAGACTTACACTCTTTTTCCCTTAGTAATGCTTTTATCCCAAGTGGTTTTGCTTACTAAGGGTTTTAATGAGGTTTGTTTAGCAATGTCCAATCTTAGCCATTTCATTGGGCTAAGCTTGAGGGGGAGTATTAAGACTAATGATAACCTACAAAGGCATTAGATCAAGATACATCAAATAAGGGAAAAGTGTAGTTGAGACGTGTAGTCGGCTAATATAGTTGAGTCATGTAGTCGACTACATCGCAAGACTAAAGAGCCGTTAGAGCTATGGACCAATGGAATCAAGAGAGGGAAAATATAGTTGAGGCGTGTAGTCGACTAATGTAGTTGAGTCATGTAGTCGACTACATCGCAAGACTAAAGAGCCGTTAGAGAATTCAAATTTGAATTCTAGCCGTTGGAGACTTCTCTTGTTGTATCTTTTCTTTATATAAGTGTGATAAACTCTTGTAAAACCTTCAAGGAGGTGGTTCCTCTTTCAATATACTAAAAGACACTTTCTCTCACATACTCTCTCTCTTTTTCTAATCTCAAATACTCTCTCCATACACTCAAGAACCAAGCAACCTTGCTTCGCTTCTATACACTCAAGATCCGAGCCTAACCAACTCGGATCTATACACTAATCTCTCCTAAATCCAACACTAACAACGCGTTTCTAGGACTCTTAACCAAGTTTCATGCAACATGAGTGCTTATAAGTGGCTCAATGAGCTTTGTGCTAGATTGACGAACTTATGAAACATCTAACATCGTGGTTTCTAGGACTCTAAACCAAGTTTCACGCAACATGAGTGCTTATAAGTGTCTCAATGAGCTTTGTATTAGTTTGACGAACTTATGAAACATCTAACAACGTGGTTGCTAGGAATCTAAACCAAGTTTCATGCAACATGAGTGCTTATAAGTGGCTCAATGAGCTTTGTACTAGATTGACGAACTTATGAAACATCTAACAACGCGGTTTCTAGGACTCTAAACCATGTTTTTGCAACATGAGTGCTTATAAGTGGTCTCAATGAGCGTTGTACAAGATTGACGAACTTATGAAACATCTAACAACGCGGTTTCTAGGACTCTAAACCAAGTTTCATGCAACATGAGTGCTTATAAGTGTCTCAATAAGCTTTGTACAAGTTTGACGAACTTATGAAACATCTAACAACGCGTTTCTAGGACTCTAAACCAAGTTTCATGTAACATGAGTGCTTATAAGTGTCTCAATGAAATTTGTACTATATTGACGAACTTATGAAACATCTAACAACGCGGTTTCTAGGACTCTAAACCAAGTTTCATGCAACATGAGTGCTGATAAGTGTCTCAATGAGCTTTGTACAAGTTTGACGAACTTATGAAACATCTAACAACGCGTTTCTAGGAATCTAAACCAAGTTTCATGAAACATGAGTGCTTTCAAGTGGCTCAATGAGCTTTGTACAAGTTTGACGAACTTATGAAACAACTAACAACGCGTTTCTAGGACTCTAAACCAAGTTTCATGCAACATGAGTGCTTATAAGTGTCTCAATGAGCTTTGTACTTGATTGAAGAACTTATGAAACATCTAACATCGTGGTTTCTAGGACTCGAAATCAAGTTTCACGCAACATGAGTGCTTATAAGTGTCTCAATGAGCTTTGTACAAGTTTGACGAACTTATGAAACATCTAACAACGCGTTTCTATGACTCTAAACCAAGTTTCTTTCAACATGAGTTCTTATAAGTGTCTCAATGAGCTTTGTACAAGTTTGACGAACTAATGAAACATCTAACAACGCGTTTCTAGGACTCTAAACCAAGTTTCATGCAACATGAGTGCTTATAAATGTCTCAATGAGCTTTGTACAAGTTTGACGAACTAATGAAACATCTAACAACGCGTTTCTAGTACTCTAAACCAAGTTTCATGCACATGAGTGCTTATAAGTGGCTCAATGAGCTTTGTACTAGATTGATGAACTTATGAAACATCTAACATCGTGGTTTCTAGGACTCTAAACCAAGTTTCACGAAATATGAGTGCTTATAAGTGACTCAATGAGCTATTGTACAAGATTGCTTACGAACTTATGAAAAAACTCAATGAGCTTTGTACAAGATTGACGAACTTTTTGCAACATGAGTGCTTATAAGTGGCTCAATGAGCTTTGTACTAGATTGACGAACTTATGAAACATCTAACAACGCGTTTCTAGGACTCTAATCTCAAATACTCTCTCCATACACTCAAGAACCAAGCAACCTTGCTTCGCTTCTATACACTCAAGATCCGAGCCTAACCAACTCGGATCTATACACTAATCTCTCCTAAATCCAACACTAACAACGCGTTTCTAGGACTCTTAACCAAGTTTCATGCAACATGAGTGCTTATAAGTGGCTCAATGAGCTTTGTGCTAGATTGACGAACTTATGAAACATCTAACATCGTGGTTTCTAGGACTCTAAACCAAGTTTCACGCAACATGAGTGCTTATAAGTGTCTCAATGAGCTTTGTATTAGTTTGACGAACTTATGAAACATCTAACAACGTGGTTGCTAGGAATCTAAACCAAGTTTCATGCAACATGAGTGCTTATAAGTGGCTCAATGAGCTTTGTACTAGATTGACGAACTTATGAAACATCTAAAAACGCGTTTCTAGGACTCTAAACCAAGTTTCATGCAACATGAGTGCTTATAAGTGGCTCAATGAGCTTTGTACTAGTTTGACGAAATTATGAAACATCTAACAACGTGGTTGCTAGGACTCTAAACCAAGTTTCATGCAATATGAGTGCTTATAAGTGTCTCAATGAGCTTTGTACAAGATTGACGAACTTATGAAACAACTAACAACGCGTTTCTAGGACTCTAAACCATGTTTCATGCAACATGAGTGCTTATAAGTGGCTCAATGAGCTTTGTACTAGATTGACGAACTTATGAAACATCTAACAACGCGTTTATAGGACTCTAAACCAAGTTTTTGCAACATGAGTGCTTATAAGTGTCTCAATGAGCTTTGTACTAGATTGAAGAACTTATGAAACAACTAACAACGCGTTTCTAGGACTCTAAACCAAGTTTCATGCAACATGAGTGCTTATAAGAGTCTCAATGAGCTTTGTACTTGATTGACGAACTTATGAAACATCTAAAATCGTGGTTTCTAGGACTCTAAACCAAGTTTCATGTAACATGAGTGCTTATAAGTGTCTCAATGAGATCTGTACTAGATTGACGAACTTATGAAACATCTAACAACGCGTTTCTAGGACTCTAATCTCAAATACTCTCTCCATACACTCAAGAACCAAGCAACCTTGCTTCGCTTCTATACACTCAAGATCCGAGCCTAACCAACTCGGATCTATACACTAATCTCTCCTAAATCCAACACTAACAACGCGTTTCTAGGACTCTTAACCAAGTTTCATGCAACATGAGTGCTTATAAGTGGCTCAATGAGCTTTGTGCTAGATTGACGAACTTATGAAACATCTAACATCGTGGTTTCTAGGACTCTAAACCAAGTTTCACGCAACATGAGTGCTTATAAGTGTCTCAATGAGCTTTGTATTAGTTTGACGAACTTATGAAACATCTAACAACGTGGTTGCTAGGAATCTAAACCAAGTTTCATGCAACATGAGTGCTTATAAGTGGCTCAATGAGCTTTGTACTAGATTGACGAACTTATGAAACATCTAAAAACGCGTTTCTAGGACTCTAAACCAAGTTTCATGCAACATGAGTGCTTATAAGTGGCTCAATGAGCTTTGTACTAGTTTGACGAAATTATGAAACATCTAACAACGTGGTTGCTAGGACTCTAAACCAAGTTTCATGCAATATGAGTGCTTATAAGTGTCTCAATGAGCTTTGTACAAGATTGACGAACTTATGAAACAACTAACAACGCGTTTCTAGGACTCTAAACCATGTTTCATGCAACATGAGTGCTTATAAGTGGCTCAATGAGCTTTGTACTAGATTGACGAACTTATGAAACATCTAACAACGCGTTTATAGGACTCTAAACCAAGTTTTTGCAACATGAGTGCTTATAAGTGTCTAAATGAGCTTTGTACTAGATTGAAGAACTTATGAAACAACTAACAACGCGTTTCTAGGACTCTAAACCAAGTTTCATGCAACATGAGTGCTTATAAGAGTCTCAATGAGCTTTGTACTTGATTGACGAACTTATGAAACATCTAAAATCGTGGTTTCTAGGACTCTAAACCAAGTTTCATGTAACATGAGTGCTTATAAGTGTCTCAATGAGATCTGTACTAGATTGACGAACTTATGAAACATCTAACAACGCGTTTCTATGACTCTAAACCAAGTTTCTTTCAACATGAGTTCTTATAAGTGTCTCAATGAGCTTTGTACAAGTTTGACGAACTAATGAAACATCTAACAACGCGTTTCTAGGACTCTAAACCAAGTTTCATGCAACATGAGTGCTTATAAGTGGCTCAATGAGCTTTGTACTAGTTTGACGAACTTATGAAACATCTAACAACTCGGTTTCTAGTACTATAAACCAAGTTTCATGCAACATGAGTGCTTATAAGTGTCTCAATGAGCTTTGTACTAGATTGACGAACTTATGAAACATCTAACAACGCGGTTTCTAGGACTCTAAACCAATTTTCATGCAACATGAGTGCTTATAAATGGCTCAATGAGCTTTGTACTAGTTTGACGAAATTATGAAACATCTAACAACGTGGTTGCTAGGACTCTAAACCAAGTTTCATGCAACATGAGTGCTTATAAGTGTCTCAATGAGCTTTGTACAAGATTGACGAACTTATGAAACAACTAACAACGCGTTTCTAGGACTCTAAACCAAGTTTCATGCAACATGAGTGCTTATATGTGGCTCAATGAGCTTTGTACTAGATTGACGAACTTATGAAACATCTAACAACGCGTTTCTAGGACTCTAAAACCAAGTTTTTGCAACATGAGTGCTTATAAATGTCTCAATGAGCTTTGTACTAGATTGACGAACTTATGAAACAACTAACAACGCGTTTCTAGGACTCTAAACCAAGTTTCATGCAACATGAGTGCTTATAAGTGTCTCAATGAGCTTTGTACTAGATTGACGAAGTTATGAAACATCTAACAACGTGGTTGCTAGGAATCTAAACCAAGTTTCATGCAACATGAGTGCTTATAAGTGTCTCAATGAGCTTTGTACAAGTTTGACGAACTTATGAAACATCTAACAACGCGTTTCTATGACTCTAAACCAAGTTTCATGCAACATGAATGCTTATAAGTGGCTCAATGAGCTTTGTACTAGATTGACGAACTTATGAAACATCTAACAACGTGATTGCTAGGACTCTAAACCAAGTTTCATGCAACATGAGTGCTTATAAGTGGCTCAATGAGCTTTGTACTAGTTTGACGAACTTATGAAACATCTAATAACGCGTTTCTAGGACTCTAAACCAAGTTTCATGAAACATGAGTGCTTATAAGTGATACGATCGGCCTTGAAGGATCTACTCTCCGAACGAGGCTGTGCGAGGAGGGATGAGGATGGGGAGGATAGATATGGGTAGTCGCGGGAGTATGCGGATGTGGCGGAGTGGACAAATGGGAAAAGAGGTAACGGTGTGGGCGTGGACTTGTTAAGCGATGATGAAGCTTACACAAGTGATAGAAGTTCTCTCCAAAGGCGGCTGCGCAAGGAGAAGAACGGATCTCTTCACAAGATCTAAGAGGAACCGATCTCTTCACAAGATCAAAGAGGCGACAAAGACCTTAGGTTAAGTTTTTCTATTAAGTTGTTCGATGAAATGAAAGTTGTGCGGCGAGAAGCTTTATATAGGCAAGCACAAGTCGCTTCCTTTAGGGCTTCACGCGTTTAACAAGAAAAAGGAAATCGCAAAAGAAAAAGGAAATCGCACAAGAAAATGGAAATCCAAAGAAAAGGAAAATTGCGGGATAGATAAGCAAGTAGTGGAAGTGCCTTGCTTTAACACACTCTTCAAGCTATGGTGGCTAATGGACGACGTAGTGATCTTCTTGGCCTCGTTAAAACCCGGTGGAAAGAGTACCAAGCGAGTCACTTAGTCCGCTTAGCTACCATAGCTTGGTCTTCCTCAAGTAGCCGTGGTGAAGATGTTGAAGTAGCTTCTCGTGTCGGCTTCTCCAATCTTCTCTTCCTTGATCATCGTGTGAGCTTTCCTTGCTAACTCCTTAGCTCGGCCCGAGTGATAACTCCTTCTTGTACGTCCATCCTCTCCTCGGCATTCGATGTTCGGGTACTTGGCAACTTCTCGGTATCGGATGGTCGAGTGGTCGATATCGGCATTTCGTCGATGTCGAGTGGTCGAGTGGTCGATGTCGACATTTCGTCGGTGTCGAGTGCTCGAGTGGTCGATATCGGATCGTATATCGGATCGTTCGCGGTTTCCTCGTCCGATGGCTTGGTTACGATCGCATCATCCTCCCCCACTTGAAAAGGATTTGACCTCAAATCGAATGCGAAATAAAACGAGCTAAGTCGACACGTTAAACGAATCGAGATTGTGTACTTCCCTTGAAGATCAATTTTGTAGGCGTTGTCGTTGATCCTCTTCAAGACTTTGAACGGGCCATCTACTCTCGGCATCAGCTTGGACTTTCTCTCGGCTGGGAACCTCTCCTTCCTTAGGTGAACCCACACCAGGTCGCCTTCTTCAAAGATAACCTCCTTGCGACCCTTGTTGGCTTTCTTTGCGTATAGCCGCGTCTTGTGCTCGATGTTGATCCTAGCCTTCTCGTGGATTTTCCTTACTTGTTCCGCCTTCTTCTTACCGTCTAAACTGCCACGTTCACTCAAAGGCAACGAGATTAAATCTAGGGGTGAAGACGGGTTAAACCCATAAACAATTTCAAAAGGAGAGAACAAAGTAGAGGAGTGTTGAGAATGATTGTAAGCAAACTCAACGTGGGGTAGACAATCCTCCCACGACTTGAGATTGCTTCTTTCTTACCATCGTCCTTAGCAAGGTGCTTAAGGACCGGTTGACTACCTCCGTCCGACCATCGTCTGTGGGTGGCAAGTGGTGGAAAAGGTCAGCTTGGTTCCTAGCTTTGCCCACAAGGTTCTCCAAAAATGGCTAAGAAACTTCGTATCCCCGTCGGACACAATAACAAGAGGCATACCATGCAACCTAACAACTTCTCTAAAGAATAGGTTAGCGACATTAACAGCATCATCGGTCTTATGACAAGCAATAAAGTGAGCCATCTTAGAAAACCTATCAACAACCACAAAGATCGAGTCTCTACCAGTCTTAGTCCTAGGCAATCCTATCACAAAGTCCATCGATATATCTGTCCAAGGATGCTCAGGAATAGGTAAAGGAAGATACAAACCGTGCGGCTGGACCTTACTCTTAGCCTGTTTGCATGTAGCACACCTAGCACAAACTTTCTCCACGTCCTTCCTCATGGCCGGCCAATAGAAGTGTTGTTGTAGGCTGTGAAGAGTCTTAGTAACTCCAAAGTGCCCGGCAAGTCCACCCCCATGGGATTCCCTGACTAACAACTCTCTAACGAAACATTAGGCACACACAACTTATGGTTATAAAAGAGATATCCATCGTGCCTATAGTAACCATCACAAGAGAATTTTGCACACTTCCTATACGCCTCACTAAACTCATTGTCGATCTCATATAGTTCTTTCAACCTCTCAAATCCAATAAGTTTAGATGTCAAAGTACTAAGAAGAGTGTACCTCCGGGACAATGCATCGGCGACTACATTGTCCTTACCTTTCTTGTACTTAATGACATATGGGAAGGTCTCGATGAACTCTATCCAACGTCCATGCCTCCGGTTCAGCTTCGTTGTCCCTTTAGATATTTCAAGGATTCATGGTCCGTGTGTATGACGAACTCCTTGGGCCACGATAGTGCCGCCATGTTTGTAGAGCTCTCACCAGCGCGTATAGCTCCTTGTCATATGTTGGATAGTTGACCGTTGAGCCTCCTAACTTTTCGCTGAAGTAAGCAATGGGTCTTTTGTCCCGCATTAGAACAGCTCCAATGCCTACACCGGACGCATCACACTCAATTTCAAAAGTTTTCATAAAATCGGTAAGGCAAGTAGAGGGGAATTGATAAGCTTCTCTTTAAGAGCCTCGAAAGGCTTGCTCTTGGGCGGCTTCCCACTTGAATCCTACTTCCTTCTTGATGACTTCGGTGAGTGGTGCGGCTATGGTGCTGAAGTCTTTGACGAACCGGCGGTAGAAGCCGGCTAGGCCGTGGAAACTCCTAACTTCTCCGACGTTCTTAGGACTCGGCCGGTCTCGGATGGCCTTTATCTTGTCCTCGTCAACCCGTACGCCGTCCGCACTCACAACAAAACCTAAGAAAATAACTCGGTTAGTGCAAAAGGTACACTTGCCGAGGTTAGCAAACAAGCGCTCCTTCCGAAGTACTTCTAGCACCATCCGGATGTGAGTGAGATGGGTCTCCATATCCCTGCTATAAATCAGTATATCATCAAAGTAAACGACTACAAAGACTCCTATAAAAGGCCTCAACACATGATTCATTAGACGCATGAAGGTACTAGGAGCATTAGTCAAACCGAAGGGCATTACAAGCCATTCGTACAACCCTTGTTTAGTCTTAAAGGCGGTCTTCCATTCGTCACCTTCCTTCATCCTAATCTGATGATAACCACTCTTAAGATCGATCTTAGAGAACACGTTAGAACCACACAATTCATCTAACATATCATCAAGTCTAGGGATAGGGTGGCGATACTTAACCGTGATGTTATTGATGGCTCGGCAATCAACACACATGCGCCACGTTCCATCTTTCTTTGGCACCCGTAAGACCGGGACGGCACATGGACTCATACTCTCACGGATGTGACCCTTCTTCATCAACTCCTCCACTTGGTTTTGGAGTTCTTTGGTCTCACCGGGTTGGTGCGGTAAGCTGGCCGGTTTGGCAAGGTAGCTCCGGGCACCAAGTCTATCTGATGCTCAATCCCTCGGATAGGTGGCGATCTGGCGCGGGCATCCTCCGGAACACGTCCTTAAAATCCCGCAAAAGCCGAGACATACCACTAGGAAGATCCCGTGCAAACTCGGTTAAACTAACAAGCGTTTCTCTATATATAAGCATTATAATAGGTAGTTCGAGTTTAGGTCTTTGAAAACTTCACTAGAGTGGATGAGAAGGTTGGTATTAGGCGGTATCTCCTTATCCTTCTCGTTCTTTAGTTTGATGTAGAGCTGGTCTTGGTAGACTTCGCTAGGGGTGAGAGGGAGAAGGGTGATTTTGCGGCCCTTGAACTCAAAGGAGTGCTTGTTGGTGTATCCGTCATGCGGGACCTTGCGGTCGATTGCCACGGTCTACCCGGAAGGAGGTGGCTCGAGCCCATGGGCAAGACATCACGAGTATGTCATCCTCATACTTTCCTATGGCAAAGGCTACCTTGACTTGGTGGGTAACCGTCAGGGCTCCTCCTTCATTCAGCCATTGCAGCTTATATGGCCTCGGATGTGGGGTGGTTTGGAGGTGAAGTTTCTCGACCATATGCTCACTTGCAGCGTTGGTGCAACTCCCTCCATCTATGATTAGGCTGCACACCCTTTCCTTGACGATGCACCGGGTGTGGAACAAGTTGTCCCTTTGTTGTAGCTCCTCGGCCTGGTTCTGGACACTTAAGGTTCTGTGGGCTACAAGCATTTCTCCAACCGCGGCGGACTCTTCTTCCTCTTCTTCATGAGGGTCAGATTCAGAGTCTGTTTCCGGTGGGAGGATGTCTCCGTTGTCAAGCAGCATGTAGACCTTTTTGTTGACACAATCCCTAGCGTAATGACCCATGCCTTGACACTTGTAGCACCTGACATGGCTCAAGGATGCTCCACTCCTATCCTTGAAGGCTGTCTTGGGCTCTTCTTTCACGCCGCTAGGTGGTGGTTTGAACTCTCGGCGGTATTCTGGTTTGGTTGGCTGGACATCCCGCGGCTTGGTTGCATTGGATGGGTAGCTTGGCCTAGTGTACCGGCGCTTGTTCTGGCTCTCAATCAACTCGGCTTTGTGCACTAGCTCCTCAAGATCTTCGTAAGATTGGAGTTCCAGCTTGTCCTGGATGTCCCGAGCAAGTCCTCCGATGAACCGGGCCATGGCGACCTCGTCGTCTTCTTCTAGGCCGGCTCGGACCAGCAGAGTTTCCATTTCTTGGTAGTAGTCTCTGACGGAGCTTGACCCTTGGGTGAGCTTCCTGAGTCTGTGGAGAGTCTCACGGTGGTAGTGGTTGGGAACAAAACGCTTCCTCATGTGCGTGGTAAGTTGTGCCCAAGTGGTGATAGCCGGCTCGTTGTGTCGGCTCCTGGTGTTGCATAGCCGATCCCACCACAGGAGAGCATAGTCACCGAATTCGACACGGCAATCTTTACCTTGTTGACGGGTAAGTGTCATGGTAGATGAAGCTAGACTCCATCTTCCTTTCCCAATCTAGGTAGACCTCGGGATCGTTCTTACCTTGGAAGGGAGGGAACTTAGCCTTGATGTGTCTAAGTTGTTGCCTAACGGATCCCTGGCCTCCCCGTCCCGCCTATGGCTTCTATGGCTGCGGTCCGATGCGCCTAGCTCATAGTAATCTTCGTCGGAGTGGATGTGGATCCTATGGTCCCCAACGGTTTCGGTTCGGCCTACCGTGGTCGAAGTGTGGAGCGCGTCTATGAGCGAAAGGTGCCGGTCGATGCGCCTAGGCTCTATCTCTAGGTAACCGGGTCTCCTTCTCGGTATTGTCTCGGGGAAAGACGTGGCGGACGGCCTGTACCCTGGAACTACCGGCTGGGCCTTTTCCTTTGGCAAGGCGGATAGCTTCGGATGGAGTTGGTGTGTGACCACTCTCGGACTCCGAGGATACTTCCTTGGCTTCCCCGGCTTGCTTCTCACGTTCCAAGGTGAGCCGCCGGGAGATTTGTTGCGGTAGGAGCTGAGCCATGGCCTCGGCAACTTGGGTAGCGATGAGCTTCGGAGGTCGTCTAACGCCTCGGGTGATAGCGCCATGGTACCTGGTACACGCCAAAATAACCCAAAGTAAGGTGTTCACAATAAACTGGTCTAAGCAATGCCCAAACAGAAACACGCTACAAAGTAAACAACACACACAAAAAAAAGGAAATCGTCTCACGCGGTTTTAACAAAAAGGAAACTTGTCACGCGGTTTTGTCAAAAGGAAATTTGTCACGCGGTTTTGTCAAAAAGGAAATCGTCTTACTTAAGTGAAACGCACGTTTTATGGAAAAAGGAAATCACAAATACATGTTTCGAAAGATGCGATTAGGTTTTAAAAGATCAAGGTTTTTAAATAACGCCGCCAAGCAAGAACACAACGAACAAGCAAGAACGACCTAACAATGATTCAACAAGTTACTAGTAGCATCAAGCAAGCAACGAAATCAACAACAAAGTTGCGGACAATCACTCAAGCAAGCAAGTAAGATGAAACAACCGGTATAGATCTACAAGTTAAGCATAAACGATAAAGAAGAAAAGTAAGAGATAGAAGCGACTCAGCCTTGGTTCAGAGGCGGCTCTGATACCACATGATACGATCGGCCTTGAAGGATCTACTCTCCGAACGAGGCTGTGCGAGGAGGGATGAGGATGGGGAGGATAGATATGGGTAGTCGCGGGAGTATGCGGATGTGGCGGAGTGGACAAATGGGAAAAGAGGTAACGGTGTGGGCGTGGACTTGTTAAGCGATGATGAAGCTTACACAAGTGATAGAAGTTCTCTCCAAAGGCGGCTGCGCAAGGAGAAGAACGGATCTCTTCACAAGATCTAAGAGGAACCGATCTCTTCACAAGATCAAAGAGGCGACAAAGACCTTAGGTTAAGTTTTTCTATTAAGTTGTTCGATGAAATGAAAGTTGTGCGGCGAGAAGCTTTATATAGGCAAGCACAAGTCGCTTCCTTTAGGGCTTCACGCGTTTAACAAGAAAAAAGGAAATCGCAAAAGAAAAAGGAAATCGCACAAGAAAATGGAAATCCAAAGAAAAGGAAATTGCGGATAGATAAGCAAGTAGTGGAAGTGCCTTGCTTTAACACACTCTTCAAGCTATGGTGGCTAATGGACGACGTAGTGATCTTCTTGGCCTCGTTAAAACCCGGTGGGAAAGAGTACCAAGCGAGTCACTTAGTCCGCTTAGCTACCATAGCTTGGTCTTCCTCAAGTAGCCGTGGTGAAGATGTTGAAGTAGCTTCTCGTGTCGGCTTCTCCAATCTTCTCTTCCTTGATCATCGTGTGAGCTTTCCTTGCTAACTCCTTAGCTCTGGCCCGAGTGATAACTCCTTCTTGTACGTCCATCCTCTCCTCGGCATTCGATGTTCGGGTACTTGGCAACTTCTCGGTATCGGATGGTCGAGTGGTCGATATCGGCATTTCGTCGATGTCGAGTGGTCGAGTGGTCGATGTCGACATTTCGTCGGTGTCGAGTGCTCGAGTGGTCGATATCGGATCGTATATCGGATCGTTCGCGGTTTCCTCGTCCGATGGCTTGGTTACGATCGCATCAATAAGTGTCTCAGTGAGCTTTGTACTAGATTGACGAACTTATGAAACATCTAACAACGTGGTTGCTAGGACTCTAAACCAAGTTTCATGCAAAATGAGTGCTTATAAGTGGCTCAATGAGATTTGTACTAGTTTGACGAACTTATGAAACATCTAACAACGCTGTTTCTAGGACTCTAAACCAAGTTTCATGCAACTTGAGTGCTTATAAGTGGCTCAATGAGCTTTGTACTAGTTTGACGAACTTATGAAACATCTAACAACGTGGTTGCTAGGACTCTAAACCAAGTTTCATGCAACATGAGTGCTTATAAGTGGCTCAATGAGCTTTGTACAAGTTTGACGAACTTATGAAACAACTAACAACGCGTTTCAAGGACTCTAAACCAAGTTTCATGCAACATGAGTGCTTATAAGTGTCTCAATGAGCTTTGTACTAGATTGACGAACTTATGAAACATCTAACAACGTGGTTGCTAGTACTCTAAACCAAGTTTCATGCAACATGAGTGCTTATAAGTGTCTCAATGAGCTTTGTACAAGTTTGACAAACTTATGAAACAACTAACAACGCGGTTTCTAGGACTCTAAACCAAGTTTCATGCAACATGAGTGCTTATAAGTGGCTCAATGAGCTTTGTACTAGTTTGACGAACTTATGAAACATCTAACAACTCGGTTTCTAGGACTAAAACCAAGTTTCATGCAACATGAGTGCTTATAAGTGTAATGAGCTTTGTACTAGATTGACGAACTTATGAAACATCTAACAACGCGGTTTCTAGGACTCTAAACCAAGTTTCATGCAACATGAGTGCTTAGAAGTGGCTCAATGAGCTTTGTACTAGTTTGACGAAATTATGAAACACCTAACAACGTGGTTGCTAGGACTCTAAACCAAGTTTCATGCAAGATGAGTGCTTATAAGTGTCTCAATGAGCTTTGTACAAGATTGACAAACTTATGAAACAACTAACAACGCGTTTCTAGGACTCTAAACCAAGTTTCATGCAACATGAGTGCTTATAAGTGGCTCAATGAGCTTTGTACTAGATTGACGAACTTATGAAACATCTAACAACGCGTTTCTAGGACTCTAAACCATGTTTTTGCAACATGAGTGCTTATAAGTGTCTCAATGAGCTTTGTACTAGATTGACGAACTTATGAAACATCTAACAACGCGTTTCTAGGACTCTAAACCAAGTTTTTGCAACATGAGTGCTTATAAGTGTCTCAATGAGCTTTGTACTAGATTGACGAACTTATGAAACATCTAACAACGTGTTTCTAGGACTCTAAACCAAGTTTCATGCAACATGAGTGCTTATAAGTGTCTCAATGAACTTTGTACAAGTTTGATGAACTTATGAAACATCTAACAACGCGTTTCTAGGACTCTAAACCAAGTTTCATGTAAGATGAGTGCTTATAAGTGTCTCAATGAGATTTGTACTAGATTGACGAACTTATGAAACATCTAACAACGCGGTTTCTAGGACTCTAAACCAAGTTTCACACAACATGAGTGCTTATAAGTGTCTCAATGAGCTTTGTACTAGATTGACGAACTTATGAAACATCTAACAACGCGGTTTCTAGGACTCTAAACCAAGTTTCATGCAACATGAGTGCTTATAAGTGGCTCAATGAGCTTTGTACTAGTTTGACGAAATTATGAAACATCTAACAACGTGGTTGCTAGGACTCTAAACCAAGTTTCATGCAACATTAGTGCTTATAAGTGTCTCAATGAGCTTTGTACAAGATTGACGAACTTATGAAACAACTAACAACGCGTTTCTAGGACTCTAAACCATGTTTCATGCAACATGAGTGCTTATAAGTGGCTCAATGAGCTTTGTACTAGATTGACGAACTTATGAAACATCTAACAACGCGTTTATAGGACTCTAAACCAAGTTTTTGCAACATGAGTGCTTATAAGTGTCTCAATGAGCTTTGTACTAGATTGAAGAACTTATGAAACAACTAACAACGCGTTTCTAGGACTCTAAACCAAGTTTCATGCAACATGAGTGCTTATAAGTGTCTCAATGAGCTTTGTACTTGATTGACGAACTTATGAAACATCTAAAATCGTGGTTTCTAGGACTCTAAACCAAGTTTCATGTAACATGAGTGCTTATAAGTGTCTCAATGAGATTTGTACTAGATTGACGAACTTATGAAACATCTAACAACGCGTTTCTATGACTCTAAACCAAGTTTCTTTCAACATGAGTTCTTATAAGTGTCTCAATGAGCTTTGTACAAGTTTGACGAACTAATGAAACATCTAACAACGCGTTTCTAGGACTCTAAACCAAGTTTCATGCAACATGAGTGCTTATAAGTGGCTCAATGAGCTATGTACTAGTTTGACGAACTTATGAAACATCTAACAACTCGGTTTCTAGTACTATAAACCAAGTTTCATGCAACATGAGTGCTTATAAGTGTCTCAATGAGCTTTGTACTAGATTGACGAACTTATGAAACATCTAACAACGCGGTTTCTAGGACTCTAAACCAAGTTTCATGCAACATGAGTGCTTATAAATGGCTCAATGAGCTTTGTACTAGTTTGACGAAATTATGAAACATCTAACAACGTGGTTGCTAGGACTCTAAACCAAGTTTCATGCAACATGAGTGCTTATAAGTGTCTCAATGAGCTTTGTACAAGATTGACGAACTTATGAAACAACTAACAACGCGTTTCTAGGACTCTAAACCAAGTTTCATGCAACATGAGTGCTTATATGTGGCTCAATGAGCTTTGTACTAGATTGACGAACTTATGAAACATCTAACAACGCGTTTCTAGGACTCTAAACCAAGTTTTTGCAACATGAGTGCTTATAAATGTCTCAATGAGCTTTGTACTAGATTGACGAACTTATCAAACAACTAACAACGCGTTTCTAGGACTCTAAACCAAGTTTCATGCAACATGAGTGCTTATAAGTGTCTCAATGAGCTTTGTACTAGATTGACGAAGTTATGAAACATCTAACAACGTGGTTGCTAGGAATCTAAACCAAGTTTCATGCAACATGAGTGCTTATAAGTGTCTCAATGAGCTTTGTACAAGTTTGACGAACTTATGAAACATCTAACAACGCGTTTCTATGACTCTAAACCAAGTTTCATGCAACATGAATGCTTATAAGTGGCTCAATGAGCTTTGTACTAGATTGACGAACTTATGAAACATCTAATAACGTGATTGCTAGGACTCTAAACCAAGTTTCATGCAACATGAGTGCTTATAAGTGGCTCAATGAGCTTTGTACTAGTTTGACGAACTTATGAAACATCTAATAACGCGTTTCTAGGACTCTAAACCAAGTTTCATGAAACATGAGTGCTTATAAGTGTCTCAGTGAGCTTTGTACTAGATTGACGAACTTATGAAACATCTAACAACGTGGTTGCTAGGACTCTAAACCAAGTTTCATGCAAAATGAGTGCTTATAAGTGGCTCAATGAGATTTGTACTAGTTTGACGAACTTATGAAACATCTAACAACGCTGTTTCTAGGACTCTAAACCAAGTTTCATGCAACTTGAGTGCTTATAAGTGGCTCTATGAGCTTTGTACTAGTTTGACGAACTTATGAAACATCTAACAACGTGGTTGCTAGGACTCTAAACCAAGTTTCATGCAACATGAGTGCTTATAAGTGGCTCAATGAGCTTTGTACAAGTTTGACGAACTTATGAAACAACTAACAACGCGTTTCAAGGACTCTAAACCAAGTTTCATGCAACATGAGTGCTTATAAGTGTCTCAATGAGCTTTGTACTAGATTGACGAACTTATGAAACATCTAACAACGTGGTTGCTAGTACTCTAAACCAAGTTTCATGCAACATGAGTGCTTATAAGTGTCTCAATGAGCTTTGTACAAGTTTGACAAACTTATGAAACAACTAACAACGCGGTTTCTAGGACTCTAAACCAAGTTTCATGCAACATGAGTGCTTATAAGTGGCTCAATGAGCTTTGTACTAGTTTGACGAACTTATGAAACATCTAACAACTCGGTTTCTAGGACTAAAACCAAGTTTCATGCAACATGAGTGCTTATAAGTGTAATGAGCTTTGTACTAGATTGACGAACTTATGAAACATCTAACAACGCGGTTTCTAGGACTCTAAACCAAGTTTCATGCAACATGAGTGCTTAGAAGTGGCTCAATGAGCTTTGTACTAGTTTGACGAAATTATGAAACACCTAACAACGTGGTTGCTAGGACTCTAAACCAAGTTTCATGCAAGATGAGTGCTTATAAGTGTCTCAATGAGCTTTGTACAAGATTGACAAACTTATGAAACAACTAACAACGCGTTTCTAGGACTCTAAACCAAGTTTCATGCAACATGAGTGCTTATAAGTGGCTCAATGAGCTTTGTACTAGATTGACGAACTTATGAAACATCTAACAACACGTTTCTAGGACTCTAAACCATGTTTTTGCAACATGAGTGCTTATAAGTGTCTCAATGAGCTTTGTACTAGATTGACGAACTTATGAAACATCTAACAACGCGTTTCTAGGACTCTAAACCAAGTTTTTGCAACATGAGTGCTTATAAGTGTCTCAATGAGCTTTGTACTAGATTGACGAACTTATGAAACATCTAACAACGTGTTTCTATGACTCTAAACCAAGTTTCATGCAACATTAGTGCTTATAAGTGTCTCAATGAACTTTGTACAAGTTTGATGAACTTATGAAACATCTAACAACGCGTTTCTAGGACTCTAAACCAAGTTTCATGTAACATGAGTGCTTATAAGTGTCTCAATGAGATTTGTACTAGATTGACGAACTTATGAAACATCTAACAACGCGGTTTCTAGGACTCTAAACCAAGTTTCACACAACATGAGTGCTTATAAGTGTCTCAATGAGCTTTGTACTAGTTTGACGAACTTATGAAACATCTAACAACGCGTTTCTAGGAATCTAAACCAAGTTTCATGCAACATGAGTGCTTTCAAGTGGCTCAATGAGCTTTGTACAAGTTTGACGAACTTATGAAACAACTAACAACGCGTTTCTAGGACTCTAAACCAAGTTTCATGCAACATGAGTGCTTATAAGTGTCTCAATGAGCTTTGTACTTGATTGACGAACTTATGAAACATCTAACATCGTGGTTTCTAGGACTCTAAACCAAGTTTCACGCAACATGAGTGCTTATAAGTGTCTCAATGAGCTTTGTACAAGTTTGACGAACTTATGAAACAACTAACAACGCGGTTTCTATGACTCTAAACCAAGTTTCTTTCAACATGAGTTCTTATAAGTGTCTCAATGAGCTTTGTACAAGTTTGATGAACTAATGAAACATCTAACAACGCGTTTCTAGGACTCTAAACCAAGTTTCATGCAACATGAGTGCTTATAAGTGTCTCAATGAGCTTTGTACTAGATTGACGAACTTATGAAACATCTAACAACGTGGTTGCTAGGAATCTAAACCAAGTTTCATGCAACATGAGTGCTTATAAGTGTCTCAATGAGCTTTGTACAAGTTTGACGAACTTATGAAACATCTAACAACGCGTTTCTATGACTCTAAACCAAGTTTCATGCAACATGAGTGCTTATAAGTGGCTCAATGAGCTTTGTACTAGATTGACGAACTTATGAAACATCTAACAACGCGTTTCTATGACTCTAAACCAAGTTTCTTTCAACATGAGTTCTTATAAGTGTCTCAATGAGCTTTGTACAAGTTTGACGAACTAATGAAACATCTAACAACGCGTTTCTAGGACTCTAAACCAAGTTTCATGCAACATGAGTGCTTATAAGGGTCTCAATGAGCTTTGTACTAGACTGACGAACTTATGAAACATCTAACAACGTGGTTGCTAGTACTCTAAACCAAGTTTCGTGCAACATGAGTGCTTATAAGTGTCTCAATGAGCTTTGTACAAGTTTGACAAACTTATGAAACAACTAACAACGCGGTTTCTAGGACTCTAAACCAAGTTTCATGCAACATGAGTGCTTATAAGTGGCTCAATGAGCTTTGTACTAGTTTGACGAACTTATGAAACATCTAACAACTCGGTTTCTAGGACTATAAACCAAGTTTCATGCAACATGAGTGCTTATAAGTGTCTCAATGAGCTTTGTACTAGAATGACGAACTTATGAAACATCTAACAACGCGGTTTCTAGGACTCTAAACCAAGTTTCATGCAACATGAGTGCTTATAAGTGGCTCAATGAGCTTTGTACTTGTTTGACGAAATTATAAAACATCTAACAACGTGGTTGCTAGGACTCTAAACCAAGTTTCATGCAACATGAGTGCTTATAAGTGGCTCAATGAGCTTTGTACAAGTTTGACGAACTTATGAAATAACTAACAACGCGTTTCTAGGACTCTAAACCAAGTTTCATGCAACATGGGTGCTTATAAGTGGCTCAATGAGCTTTGTACGAGTTTGACGAACTTATGAAACATCTAACAACTCGGTTTCTAGGACTCTAAACGAAGTTTCATGCAACATGAGTGCTTATAAGTGGCTCAATGTGCTTTGTACTAGTTTGACGAACTTATGAAACATATAACAACGCGTTTCTAGGACTCTAAACCAAGTTTCATGCAACATGAGTGCTTATAAGTGGCTCAATGAGCTTTGTACTAGTTTGACGAACTTATGAAACATCTAACAACGCGGTTTCTAGGACTCTAAACCAAGTTTCATGCAACATGAGTGCTTATAACTGTCTCAATAAGCTTTGTACTAGATTGACGAACTTATGAAACATCTAACAACGTGGTTGCTACAACTCTAAACCAAGTTTCATGCAACATGAGTGCTTATAAGTGTCTCAATGAACTTTGTACTAGTTTGACGAACCTATGAAACAACTAACAACGCGTTTCTAGGACTCTAAACTAATTTTCATGAAACATGAGTCCTTATAAGTGTCTCAATAAGCTTTGTACTAGATTGACGAACTTATGAAACATCTAACAACGCGTTTCTATGACTCTAAACCAAGTTTCTTTCAACATGAGTTCTTATAAGTGTCTCAATGAGCTTTGTACAAGTTTGACGAACTAATGAAACATCTAACAACGCGTTTCTAAGACTCTAAACCAAGTTTCATGCAACATGAGTGCTTATAAGTGGCTCAATGAGCTTTGTACTAGTTTGACGAACTTATGAAACATCTAACAACTCGGTTTCTAGTACTATAAACCAAGTTTCATGCAACATGAGTGCTTATAAGTGTCTCAATGAGCTTTGTACTAGATTGACGAACTTATGAAACAACTAACAACGCGGTTTCTAAGACTCTAAACCAAGTTTCATGCAACATGAGTGCTTATAAGTGGCTCAATGAGCTTTGTACTAGTTTGACGAACTTATGAAACATCTAACAACTCGGTT
Organism: Cochlearia excelsa; assembly: GCA_963556525.1. Classification (NCBI taxonomy): domain Eukaryota; kingdom Viridiplantae; phylum Streptophyta; class Magnoliopsida; order Brassicales; family Brassicaceae; genus Cochlearia; species Cochlearia excelsa. Next base: position 16,161,353 of record OY748330.1, on the reverse strand, counting down.
TCTAGGACTATAAACCAAGTTTCATGCAACATGAGTGCTTATAAGTGTCTCAATGAGCTTTGTACTAGAATGACGAACTTATGAAACATCTAACAACGCGGTTTCTAGGACTCTAAACCAAGTTTCATGCAACATGAGTGCTTATAAGTGGCTCAATGAGCTTTGTACTTGTTTGACGAAATTATGAAACATCTAACAACGTGGTTGCTAGGACTCTAAACCAAGTTTCATGCAACATGAGTGCTTATAAGTGGCTCAATGAGCTTTGTACAAGTTTGACGAACTTATGAAATAACTAACAACGCGTTTCTAGGACTCTAAACCAAGTTTCATGCAACATGGGTGCTTATAAGTGGCTCAATGAGCTTTGTACGAGTTTGACGAACTTATGAAACATCTAACAACTCGGTTTCTAGGACTCTAAACGAAGTTTCATGCAACATGAGTGCTTATAAGTGGCTCAATGTGCTTTGTACTAGTTTGACGAACTTATGAAACATATAACAACGCGTTTCTAGGACTCTAAACCAAGTTTCATGCAACATAAGTGCTTATAAGTGGCTCAATGAGCTTTGTACTAGTTTGACGAACTTATGAAACATCTAACAACGCGGTTTCTAGGACTCTAAACCAAGTTTCATGGAACATGAGTGCTTATAACTGTCTCAATAAGCTTTGTACTAGATTGACGAACTTATGAAACATCTAACAACGTGGTTGCTACAACTCTAAACCAAGTTTCATGCAACATGAGTGCTTATAAGTGTCTCAATGAACTTTGTACTAGTTTGACGAACCTATGAAACAACTAACAACGCGTTTCTAGGACTCTAAACCAAGTTTCATGAAACATGAGTCCTTATAAGTGTCTCAATAAGCTTTGTACTAGATTGACGAACTTATGAAACATCTAACAACGTGGTTGCTAGGAATCTAAACCAAGTTTCATGCAACATGAGTGCTTATACGTGGCTCAATGAGCTTTGTACTAGTTTGACAAACTTATGAAACATCTAACAACGCGGTTTCTAGGACTCTGCACCAATTTTCATGCAACATGAGTGCTTATAAGTGGCTCAATGAGCTTTGTACTAGTTTGACGAACTTATGAAACATCTAACAACGCGGTTTCTAGGACTCTAAACCAAGTTTCATGCAACATGAGTGCTTATAAGTGTCTCAATGAGCTTTATACTAGTTTTACGAACTTATGAAACACCTAACAATGCGTTTTTAGGACTGTAAACCAAGTTCCATGCAACATGAGTGCTTATAAGTGGCTCAATGAGCTTTGTACTAGATTGACGAACTTATGAAACATCTAACAACGCGGTTTCTAGGACTCTAAACCAAGTTTCATGCAACATGAGTGCTTATAAGTGTCTCAATGAGCTTTGTACTAGATTGACGAACTTATGAAACATCTAACAACTCGGTTTCTAGGACTCTAAACCAAGTTTCATGCAACATGAGTGCTTATAAGTGTCTCAATGAGCTTAGTACTAGCTTGACGAACTTATGAAACATCTAACAACGTGATTGCTAGGACTCTAAACCAAGTTTCATGCAACATGAGTGCTTATAAGTGGCTCAATGAGGTTTGTACTAGATTGACGAACTTATGAAACATCTAACAACGCGGTTTCTAGGACTCTAAACCAAGTTTCATGCAACATGAGTGCTTATAAGTGGCTCAATGAGTTTGTACTAGTTTGACGAACTTATGAAACATCTAACAACGTGGTTGCTAGGACTCTAAACCAAGTTTCATGCAAGTGCTTATAAGTGTCTCAATGAGCTTTGTACTAGATTGACGAACTTATGAAACATCTAACAACTCGGTTTCTAGGACTCTAAACCAAGTTTCATGCAACATGAGTGCTTATAAGTGTCTCAATGAGCTTAGTACTAGCTTGACGAACTTATGAAACATCTAACAACGTGATTGCTAGGACTCTAAACCAAGTTTCATGCAACATGAGTGCTTATAAGTGGCTCAATGAGCTTTGTACTAGTTTGACGAACTTATGAAACATCTAACAACGCGTTTCTAGGACTCTAAACCAAGTTTTTGCAACATGAGTGCTTATAAGTGTCTCAATGAGCTTTGTACTAGATTGACGAACTTATGAAACATCTAACAACGCGGTTTCTAGGACTCTAAACCAAGTTTCATGCAACATGAGTGTTTATAAGTGTCTCAATGAGCTTTGTACTAGTTTTACGAACTTATGAAACATATAATAACGCGTTTCTAGGACTCTAAACCAAATTTCATGCAACATGAGTGCTTATAATTGGCTCAATGAGCTTTGTACTTGTTTTGACGAACTTTTGAAACATCTAACAACGTGGTTGCTAGGAATCTAAACCAAGTTACATGCAACATGAGTGCTTATAAGTGTCTCAATGAGCTTTGTACAAGTTTGACGAACTTATGAAACATCTAACAACGCGTTTCTATGACTCTAAACCAAGTTTCATGCAACATGAGTGCTTATAAGTGGCTCAATGAGCTTTGTACTAGTTTGACGAACTTATGAAACATCTAACAACTCGTTTTCTAGGACTATAAACCAAGTTTCATGCAACATGAGTGCTTATAAGTGTCTCAATGAGCTTTGTACTAGAATGACGAACTTATGAAACATCTAACAACGCGGTTTCTAGGACTCTAAACCAAGTTTCATGCAACATGAGTGCTTATAAGTGGATCAATGAGCTTTGTACTTGTTTGACGAAATTATGAAACATCTAACAACGTGGTTGCTAGGACTCTAAACCAAGTTTCATGCAACATGAGTGCTTATAAGTGGCTCAATGAGCTTTGTACAAGTTTGACGAACTTATGAAATAACTAACAACGCGTTTCTAGAACTCTAAACCAAGTTTCATGCAACATGGGTGCTTATAAGTGGCTCAATGAGCTTTGTACGAGTTTACGAACTTATGAAACATCTAACAACTCGGTTTCTAGGACTCTAAACGAAGTTTCATGCAACATGAGTGCTTATAAGTGGCTCAATGTGCTTTGTACTAGTTTGACGAACTTATGAAACATATAACAACGCGTTTCTAGGACTCTAAACCAAGTTTCATGCATCATGAGTGCTTATAAGTGGCTCAATGAGCTTTGTACTAGTTTGACGAACTTATGAAACATCTAACAACGCGGTTTCTAGGACTCTAAACCAAGTTTCATGCAACATGAGTGCTTATAACTGTCTCAATAAGCTTTGTACTAGATTGAAGAACTTATGAAACATCTAACAACGTGGTTGCTACAACTCTAAACCAAGTTTCATGCAACATGAGTGCTTATAAGTGTCTCAATGAACTTTGTACTAGTTTGACGAACCTATGAAACAACTAACAACGCGTTTCTAGGACTCTAAACCAAGTTTCATGAAACATGAGTCCTTATAAGTGTCTCAATAAGCTTTGTACTAGATTGACGAACTTATGAAACATCTAACAACGTGGTTGCTAGGAATCTAAACCAAGTTTCATGCAACATGAGTGCTTATAAGTGGCTCAATGAGCTTTGTACTAGTTTGACAAACTTATGAAACATCTAACAACGCGGTTTCTAGGACTCTGCACCAATTTTCATGCAACATGAGTGCTTATAAGTGGCTCAATGAGCTTTGTACTAGTTTGACGAACTTATGAAACATCTAACAACGCGGTTTCTAGGACTCTAAACCAAGTTTCATGCAACATGAGTGCTTATAAGTGTCTCAATGAGCTTTATACTAGTTTTACGAACTTATGAAACACCTAACAATGCGTTTTTAGGACTGTAAACCAAGTTCCATGCAACATGAGTGCTTATAAGTGGCTCAATGAGCTTTGTACTAGATTGACGAACTTATGAAACATCTAACAACGCGGTTTCTAGGACTCTAAACCAAGTTTCATGCAACATGAGTGCTTATAAGTGTCTCAATGAGCTTTGTACTAGATTGACGAACTTATGAAACATCTAACAACTCGGTTTCTAGGACTCTAAACCAAGTTTCATGCAACATGAGTGCTTATAAGTGTCTCAATGAGCTTAGTACTAGCTTGACGAACTTATGAAACATCTAACAACGTGATTGCTAGGACTCTAAACCAAGTTTCATGCAACATGAGTGCTTATAAGTGGCTCAATGAGCTTTGTACTAGATTGACGAACTTATGAAACATCTAACAACGCGGTTTCTAGGACTCTAAACCAAGTTTGATGCAACATGAGTGCTTATAAGTGGCTCAATGAGTTTGTACTAGTTTGACGAACTTATGAAACATCTAACAACGTGGTTGCTAGGACTCTAAACCAAGTTTCATGCAAGTGCTTATAAGTGTCTCAATGAGCTTTGTAGTAGATTGACGAACTTATGAAACATCTAACAACTCGGTTTCTAGGACTCTAAACCAAGTTTCATGCAACATGAGTGCTTATAAGTGTCTCAGTGAGCTTAGTACTAGCTTGACGAACTTATGAAACGTCTAACAACGTGATTGCTAGGACTCTAAACCAAGTTTCATGCAACATGAGTGCTTATAAGTGGCTCAATGAGCTTTGTACTAGTTTGACGAACTTATGAAACATCTAACAACGCGTTTCTAGGACTCTAAACCAAGTTTTTGCAACATGAGTGCTTATAAGTGTCTCAATGAGCTTTGTAGTAGATTAACGAACTTATGAAACATCTAACAACGCGGTTTCTAGGACTCTAAACCAAGTTTCATGCAACATGAGTGCTTATAAGTGTCTCAATGAGCTTTGTACTAGTTTTACGAACTTATGAAACATATAATAACGCGTTTCTAGGACTCTAAACCAAGTTTCATGCAACATGAGTGCTTATAATTGGCTCAATGAGCTTTGTACTTGTTTTGACGAACTTTTGAAACATCTAACAACGTGGTTGCTAGGAATCTAAACCAAGTTACATGCAAAATGAGTGCTTATAAGTGTCTCAATGAGCTTTGTACAAGTTTGACGAACTTATGAAACATCTAACAACGCGTTTCTATGACTCTAAACCAAGTTTCATGCAACATGAGTGCTTATAAGTGGCTCAATGAGCTTTGTACTAGATTGACGAACTTATGAAACATCTAACATCGTGGTTTCTAGGACTCTAAACCAAGTTTCATGCAACATGAGTGCTTATAAGTGGCTCAATGAGCTTTGTACTAGATTGACGAACTTATGAAACATCTAACAACGCGTTTCTAGGACTCTAAACCAAGTTTTTGCAACATGAGTGCTTATAAGTGTCTCAATGAGCTTCTTACTAGATTGACGAACTTATGAAACATCTAACAACGCGGTTTCTAGGACTCTAAACCAAGTTTCATGCAACATGAGTGCTAATAAGTGTCTCAATGAGCTTTGTACTAGTTTGACAAACTTATGAAACATCTAATAACGCGTTTCTAGGACTCTAAATCAAGTTTCATGCAACATGAGTGCTTATAAGTGTCTCAATGAGCTTTGTACTAGATTGACGAACTTATGAAACATCTAACAACGTGGTTGCTACAACTCTAAACAAAGTTTCATGCACCATGAGTTCTTATAAGTGTCTCAATGAACTAGTGCAAAGCTCATTGAGCCACTTACAAGCACTCCTGTTTCATGCAACTTGGTTTAGAGTCCTAGAAACGCGTTGTTAGATGTTTCATAAGTTCGTCAAACAAGTACAAAGCTCATTGAGACACTTATAAGTACTCATGTTGCATAAAACTTGGTTTAGAGTCCTAGAAACGTGTTGTTAGATGTTTCATAAGTTCGTCAAACTTGTACAAATCTCATTGAGACACTTATAAGCACTCATGTTGCATGAAACTTGGTTTAGAGTCCTAGCAACCACGTTGTTAGATGTTTCATAAGTTCTTCAAACTTGTACAAAGCTCATTGAGACACTTATAAGCACTCATGTTGCATGAAACTTGGTTTAAATTCCTAGAAACGCGTTGTTAGATGTTTCATAAGTTCATCAAACTAATACAAAGCGCATTGAGACACTTATAAGCACTCATGTTACATGAAACTTGGTTTAGAGTCCTAGAAACGAGTTGTTAGATGTTTCATAATTTCGTCAAACTTGTACAAATCTCATTGAGACACTTATAAGCACTCATGTTGCATGAAACTTGGTTTAGAGTCCTAGCAACCACGTTGTTAGATGTTTCAGAAGTTCTTCAAACTTGTACAAAGCTCATTGAGACACTTATAAGCACTCATGTTGCATGAAACTTGGTTTAAATTCCTAGAAACGCGTTGTTAGATGTTTCATAAGTTCATCAAACTAGTACAAAGCGCATTGAGACACTTATAAGCACTCATGTTGCATGAAACTTGGTTTAGAGTCCTAGAAACGAGTTGTTAGATGTTTCATAATTTTGTCAAACTTGTACAAAGCTTATTGAGACACTTATAAGCACTCATGTTGCATGAAACTTGGTTTAGAGTCCTAGAAAGGCATTATTAGATGTTTCATAAATTTGCCAAACTAGTACAAAGCTCATTGAGACAGTTATAAGCACTCATGGTTCATGAAACTTGGTTTAGAGTCCTAGAAACGCGTTGTTAGATGTTTCATAAGTTCGTCAAACAAGTACAAAGCTCATTGAGACACTTATAAGCAGTCATGTTGCATGAAACTTGGTTTAGAGTCCTAGAAACGCGTTGTTAGATGTTTCATAAGTTCGTCAAACTTGTACAAAGCTCATTGAGACACTTATATGCACTCATGTTTAATGAAACTTGGTTAAGACTCCTAGAAACGCGTTGTTAGATGTTTCATAAGTTCGTTAAACTAGTACAAATCTCATTGAGACACTTATAAGCATTCATGTTGCATGAAACTTGGTTTAGAGTCCTAGAAACGCGTTGTTAGATTTTTCATAAGTTCGTCAAACTAGTACAAAGCTCATTGAAACATTTATAAGCACTCATGTTGCATGTAACTTGGTTTAGAGTTCAAGAAACCGCGTTGTTAGATGTTTCATAAGTTCGTCAAACTAGTACAAAGTTCATTGAGCCACTTATAAGCACTCATGTTGCATGAAACTTGGTTTAGAGTCCTAGAAACGCGTTGTTAGATGTTTCATAAGTTCGTCAAACAAGTACAAAGCTCATTGAGACACTTATAAGCACTCATGTTGCATGAAACTTGGTTTTGAATCCTAGAAACGCGTTGTTAGATGTTTCATAAGTTCGTTAAACTTGTACAAAGTTCATTAAGACACTTATATGCACTCATGTTGAATGCAACTTTGTTAAGACCCCTAGAAACGCGTTGTTAAATGTTTCATAAGTTCGTCAAACTAGTACAAAGCTCATTGAGACACTTATAAGCACTCATGTTGCATGAAACTTGGTTTAGAGTCCTATAAACGCGTTGTTAGATGTTTCATAAGTTCGTCAAACTAGTACAAAACTCATTGAGACACTTATAAGCACTAATTTTGCATGAAAATTGGTTTACAGTACTATAAACCGCGTTGTTAGAAGTTCAATAAGTTCATCAAACTAGTACAAAGTTCATTGAGCCACTTATAAGCACTCATGTTGCATGAAATTTGGTTTAGAGTCCTAAAAACGCGTTGTTAGATGTTTCATAAGTTCGTCAAACAAGTACAAAGCTCATTGAGACACTTATAAGAACTCATGTTGCATGAAACTTGGTTTAGAGTCCTAGAAACACGTTGTTAGATGTTTCATAAGTTTGTTAAACTTGTACAAAACTCATTGAGACACTTATATGCACTCATGTTGAATGCAACTTTGTTAAGACTCCTAGAAACGCGTTGTTAGATGTTTCATAAGTTCGTCAAAACTAGTACAAACTCATTAAGACACTTATAAGCACTCATGTTGCATGAAACTTGGTTTAGAGTCCTAGAAACGCGTTGTTAGATGTTTCATAAGTTCGTAAAACTAGTACAAAGCTCATTGAGACACTTATAAGCAAATCATGTTGCATGAAACTTGGTTTAGTGTCCTAGAAACCGCGTTGTTAGATGTTTCATAGGTTCGTAAAACTAGTACAAATCTCATTGAGCCACTTATAAGCACTCATGTTGCATGAAACTTGGTTTAGAGTCCTAGAAACGCGTTGTTAGATGTTTCATAAGTTCGTCAAACAAGTATAAAGCTAATTGAGACACTTATAAGCACTCATGTTGCATGAAACTTTGTTTAGAGTCCTAGAAACACGTTGTTAGATGTTTCAGAAGTTCGTTATACTTGTACAAAACTCATTGAGACAATTATATGCACTCATGTTGAATGCAACTTTGTTAAGACTCCTAGAAACGCGTTGTTAGATGTTTCATAAGTTCGTCAAACTAGTACAAAGCTCATTGAGACACTTATAAGAACTCATGCTGCATGAAACTTGGTTTAGAGTCCTAGAAACCGCGTTGTTAGATGTTTCATAAGTTCGTCAAACAAGTAAAAAGCTCATTGAGACACTTATAAGGCTTACTCATGTTGCATGAAACTTATAAGGCTTACTCATGTCCTAGAAACGCGTTGTTAGATTTTTCATAAGTTCGTCAAACTAGTACAAAGCTCATTGAGACACTTATAAGCATTCATGTTGCATGAAACTTGGTTTAGAGTCCTAGAAACGCGTTGTTAGATTTTTCATAAGTTCGTCAAACTAGTGCAAAGCTCATTGAGACACTTATAAGCACTCATGTTGCATGAAACTTGGTTTAGAGTCCTAGAAACGCGTTGTTAGATGTTTCATAAGTTCGTCAAACTAGTACAAAGCTCATTGAAACAATTATAACCACTCATGTTGCATGAAACTTGGTTTAGAGTCCTAGAAACGCGTTATGAGATGTTTCATAAGTTCGTCAAACTAGTACAAAGCTCATAAGTTCGACACTTATAAGCAAACTATGTACATGAAACTTGGCTCATTGAGACACTTAGAAAGGCGTTATTAGATGTTTCATAAGTTCGTCAAACTAGTAAAAAGCTCATTTAGACACTTATAAGCACTCATGTTGCATGAAACTTTGTTTAGAGTCCTAGAAACGCGTTGTTAGATGTTTCATAAGTTCGTCAAACTAGTACAAAGCTCATTGAGACACTTATAAGCATTCATGTTGCATGAAACTTGGTTTAGAGTCCTAGAAACGCGTTGTTAGATTTTTCATAAGTTCGTCAAACTAGTACAAAGCTCATTGAAACATTTATAAGCACTCATGTTGCATGTAACTTGGTTTAGAGTTCTAGAAACCGCGTTGTTAGATGTTTCATAAGTTCGTCAGACAAGTACAAAGCTCATTGAGACACTTATAAGAACTCATGTTGCATGAAACTTGGTTTTGAATCCTAGAAACGCGTTGTTAGATGTTTCATAAGTTCGTTAAACTTGTACAAAGCTCATTGAGACACTTATATGCACTCATGTTGAATGCAACTTTGTTAAGACTCCTAGAAACGCGTTGTTAGATGTGTCATAAGTTCGTCAAACTAGTACAAAGCTCATTGAGACACTTATAAGCACTCATGTTGCATGAAACTTGGTTTAGAGTCTAAGAAACACGTTGTTAGATGTTTCATAAGTTCGTTAAACTTGTACAAAACTCATTGAGACACTTATATGCACTCATGTTGAATGCAACTTTGTTAAGACTCCTAGAAACGCGTTGTTAGATGTTTCATAAGTTCGTCAAACTAGTACAAAGCTCATTGAGACACTTATAAGCACTCATGTTGCATGAAACTTGGTTTAGAGTCGTAGAAACGCGTTTTTAGATGTTTCATAAGTTCGTAAAACTAGTACAAAGCTCATTGAGACACTTATAAGCACTCATGTTTCATGAAACTTGGTTTAGAGTCCTAGAAACCGCGTTGTTAGATGTTTCATAAGTTCGTAAAACTAGTACAAAGCTCATTGAGCCACTTATAAGCACTCATGTTGCATGAAACTTGGTTTAGAGTCCTAGAAACAAAGTTGTTAGATGTTTCATAACTTCGTCAAACAAGTACAAAGCTCATTGAGACACTTATAAGCACTCATGTTGCATGAAATTTGGTTTAGAGTCCTAGAAACACGTTGTTAGATGTTTCATAAGTTCGTCAAACTTGTACAAAACTCATTGAGACACTTATATGCACTCATGTTGAATGCAACTTTGTTAAGACTCCTAGAAACGCATTGTTAGATGTTTCATAAGTTCGTCAAACTAGTACAAAGCTCATTGAGACAATTATAAGAACTCATGTTGCATGAAACTTGGTTTAGAGTCCTGGAAACCGCGTTGTTAGATGTTTCATAAGTTCGTCAAACAAGTACAAAGCTCACCGAGACACTTATAAGGCTTACTCATGTTGCATGAAACTTGGTTTAGAGTCCTAGAAACGCGTTGTTAGATTTTTCATAAGTTCGTCAAACTAGTACAAAGCTCATTGAGACACTTATAAGCATTCATGTTGCATGAAACTTGGTTTAGAGTCCTAGAAACGCGTTGTTAGATTTTTCATAAGTTCGTCAAACTAGTGCAAAGCTCATTGAGACACTTATAAGCACTCATGTTGCATGAAACTTGGTTTAGAGTCCTAGAAACGCGTTGTTAGATGTTTCATAAGTTCGTCAGACAAGTACACAGCTCATTGAAACAATTATAACCACTCATGTTGCATGAAACTTGGTTTAGAGTCCTAGAAACGCGTTATGAGATGTTTCATAAGTTCGTCAAACTAGTACAAAGCTCATTGAGACACTTATAAGCACTCATGTTGCATGAAACTTGGTTTAGAGTCCTAGAAAGGCGTTATTAGATGTTTCATAAGTTCGTCAAACTAGTAAAAAGCTCATTTAGACACTTATAAGCACTCATGTTGCATGAAACTTTGTTTAGAGTCCTAGAAACGCGTTGTTAGATGTTTCATAAGTTCGTCAAACTAGTACAAAGCTCATTGAGACACTTATAAGCATTCATGTTGCATGAAACTTGGTTTAGAGTCCTAGAAACGCGTTGTTAGATTTTTCATAAGTTCGTCAAACTAGTACAAAGCTCATTGAAACATTTATAAGCACTCATGTTGCATGTAACTTGGTTTAGAGTTCTAGAAACCGCGTTGTTAGATGTTTCATAAGTTCGTGAAACTAATACAAAGTTCATTGAGCCACTTATAAGCACTCATGTTGAATGAAATTTGGTTTAGAGTCCTAGAAACGCGTTGTTAGATGTTTCATAAGTTCGTCGACAAGTACAAAGCTCATTGAGACACTTATAAGCACTCATGTTGCATGAAACTTGGTTTTGAATCCTAGAAACGCGTTGTTAGATGTTTCATAAGTTCGTTAAACTTGTACAAAGCTCATTGAGACACTTATATGCACTCATGTTGAACGCAACTTTGTTAAGACTCCTAGAAACGCGTTGTTAGATGTTTCATAAGTTCGTCAAACTAGTACAAAGCTCATTGAGACACTTATATGCACTCATGTTGAATGCAACTTTGTTAAGACTCCTAGATACGCGTTCTTAGATGTTTCATAAGTTCGTCAAACTAGTACAAAGCTCATTGAGACACTTATAAGCACTAATGTTGCATGAAAATTGGGTTACAGTACTATAAACCGCGTTGTTAGATGTTCCATAAGTTCATCAAACTAGTACAAAGCTCATTGAGCCACTTATAAGCACTCATGTTGCATGAAAATTGGTTTAGAGTCCTAGAAACGCGTTGTTAGATGTTTCATAAGTTCGTCAAACAAGTACAAAGCTCATTGAGACACTTATAAGCACTCATGTTGCATGAAACTTGGTTTAGAGGCTAAGAAACAAGTTGTTAGATGTTTCATAAGTTCGTTAAACTTGTACAAAACTCATTGAGACACTTATATGCACTCATGTTGAATGCAACTTTGTTAAGATTCCTAGAAACGCGTTGTTAGATGTTTCATAAGTTCGTCAAACTAGTACAAAGCTCATTGAGAAACTTATAAGAACTCATGTTGCATGAAACTTGGTTTAGATTCCTAGAAACCGCGTTGTTAGATGTTTCATAAGTTCGTCAAACAAGTACAAAGCTCACTGAGACACTTATAAGGCTTACTCATGTTGAATGAAACTTGGTTTAGAGTCCTAGAAACACGTTGTTAGATGTTTCATAAGTTCGTCAAACTAATACAAAGCTCATTGAGACACTTATAAGCACTCATGTTTCATGAAACTTTGTTTAGAGTCCTAGAAACGCGATGTTAGATTTTTCATAAGTTCGTCAAACTAGTGCAAAGCTCATTGAGCCACTTACAAGCACTCATGTTGCATGAAACTTGGTTTAGAGTCCTAGAAACGCGTTGTTAGATGTTTCATAAGTTCGTCAAACAAGTACAAAGCTCATTGAGACACTTATAAGTACTCATGTTGCATGAAAATTGGTTTAGAGACCTAGAAACGTGTTGTTAGATGTTTCAAAAGTTCGTCAAACTTTTACAAATCTCATTGAGACACTTATAAGAACTCATGTTGCATGAAACTTGGTTTAGAGTCCTAGCAACCACGTTGTTAGATGTTTCATAAGTTCGTCAAACTAGTAAAAAGCTCATTTAGACACTTATAAGCACTCATGTTGCATGAAAGTTGGTTTAGAGTCCTAGAAACGCGTTGTTAGATGTTTCATAAGTTCGTCAAAACTAGTACAAAGCTCATTGAGACACTTATAAGCACTCATGTTGCATGAAACTTGGTTTAGAGTCCTAGAAACCGCGTTGTTAGATGTTTCATAAGTTCGTAAAACTAGTACAAAGCTCATTGAGCCACTTATAAGCACTCATGTTGCAGGAAACTTGGTTTAGAGTCCTAGAAACGCGTTGTTAGATGTTTCATAAGTTTCGTCAAACAAGTACAAAGCTCATTGAGACACTTATAAGAACTCATGTTGCATGAAACTTGGTTTAGAGTCCTAGAAATATGTTGTTAGATGTTTCAAAAGTTCGTCATACTTGTACAAAGCTCCTTGAGACACTTATATGCACCGATGTTGCATGAAACTTGGTTAAGACTCCTAGAAACGCGTTGTTAGATGTTTCATAAGTTCGTCAAACTAGTACAAAGCTCATTGAGACAATTATAAACACTCATGTTGCATGAAACTTGGTTGAGAGTCCTAGCAACCATGTTTTTAGATGTTTCATAAGTTTGTCAAATTTGTACAAAGCTCATTGAGACACTTATAAGCACTCATGTTGCATGAAACTTGGTTTAGAGTCCTAGAAACGCGTTGTTATATGTTTCATAAGTTCGTCAAACTAGTACAAAGCTCATTGAGACACTTATAAGCACTCATGTTGCATGAAAGTTGGTTTAGAGTCCTAGAAACCGCATTGTTAGATGTTTCATAAATTCATCAAACTAGTACAAAGCTCATTGAGACACCTATAAGCACTCATGTTGCATGAAACTTGGTTTAGAGTCCTAGAAACGCGTTGTTAGATGTTTCATAAGATCGTTAAACTTGTACAAAGCTCATTGAGAAACTTATAAGCACTCATGTTGCATGTAACTTGGTTTAGAGTCCTAGATACGCTTTTTTAGATGTTTCATAAGTTCGTCAAACTTGTACACAGCTCATTGAGACACTTATATGCACCGATGTTGCATGAAACTTGGTTAAGACTCCTAGAAACGCGTTGTTAGATGTTTCATAAGTTCGTCAAACTAGTACAAAGCTCACTGAGACAATTATAAGCACTCATGTTGCATGAAACTTGGTTTAGAGTCCTAGAAACGCGTTGTTAGATGTTTCATAAGTTCGTCAAACTAGTATACAAAGCTCATTGAGACACTTATAAGCACTCATGTTGCATGAAACTTTGTTTAGAGTCCTAGAAACGCGTTGTTAGATGTTTCATAAGTTCGTCAAACTTGTAGAAAGCTCATTGAGACATTTATATGCACTGATGTTGCATGAAACTTGGTTAAGACTCCTAGAAACGCGTTTTTAGATGTTTCATAAGTTCGTCAAACTAGTACAAAGCTCATTGAGACACTTATAAGCACTCATGTTGCATGAAAGTTGGTTTAGAGTCCTATAAACCGCGTTGTTAGATGTTTCATAAGTTCATGAAACTAGTACAAAGCTCATTGAGACACTTATAAGCACTCATGTTGCATGAAACTTGGTTTAGAGTCCTAGAAACGCGTTGTTAGATGTTTCATAAGATCGTTAAACTTGTACAAAGCTCATTGAGAAACTTATAAGCACTCATGTTGCATGAAACTTGGTTTAGAGTCCTAGAAACGCTTTGTTAGATGTTTCATAAGTTCGTCAAACTTGTACACAGCTCATTGAGACACTTATATGCACTGATGTTGCATGAAACTTGGTTAAGACTCCTAGAAACGCGTTGTTAGATGTTTCATAAGTTGTGAAACTAGTACAAAGCTCACTGAGACAATTATAAACACTCATGTTGCATGAAACTTGGTTTAGAGTCCTAGAAACGCGTTGTTAGATGTTTCATAAGTTCGTCAAACTAGTACAAAGCTCATTGAGACACTTATAAGCACTCATGTTGCATGAAACTTTGTTTAGAGTCCTAGAAACGCGTTGTTAGATGTTTCATAAGTTCGTCAAACTTGTACAAAGCTCATTGAGACACTTATATGCACTGATGTTGCATGAAACTTGGTTAAGACTCCTAGAAACGCGTTGTTAGATGTTTCATAAGTTCGTCAAACTAGTACAAAGCTCATTGAGACACTTATAAGCACTCATGTTGCATGAAACTTGGTTTAACGTCCTAGAAACGCGTAGTTAGATGTTTCATAAGTTCGTCAAACTAGTACAAAGCTCACTGAGACAATTATAAGCACTCATGTTGCATGAAACTTGGTTTAGAGTCCTAGAAATGCGTTGTTAGATGTTTCATAAGTTCGTCAAACTAGTAGAAAGCTCATTGAGACACTTATAAGCACTCATGTTGCATGAAACTTTGTTTAGAGTCCTAGAAACGCGTTGTTAGATGTTTCATAAGTTCGTCAAACTTGTACAAAGCTCATTGAGACACTTATATGCACCGATGTTGCATGAAACTTGGTTAAGACTCCTAGAAACGCGTTGTTAGATGTTTCATAAGTTCGTCAAACTAGTACAAAGCTCATTGAGACACTTATAAGCACACATGTTGCATGAAACTTGATTTAGAGTCCTAGAAACGCGTTGTTAGATGTTTCATAAGTTCGTCAAACTAGTACAAAGCTCATTGAGACACTTATAAGCACTCATGTTGCATGAAACTTGGTTTAGAGTCCTCGAAACGCGTTGTTAGATGTTTCATAAATTCGTCAAACTAGGACAAAGCTCATTGAGACACTTATAAGCACTCATGTTGCATGAAACTTGGTTTAAAGTCCTAGAAACGCGTTGTTAGATGTTTCTTAAGTTCGGAAAAAACTTGTACAAAGCTCATTGAGACACTTATATGCACTGATGTTGCATGAAACTTGGTTAAGACTCCTAGAAACGCGTTGTTAGATTTTTATAAGTTCGTCAAACTAGTAAAAATCTCACTGAGACAATTATAAGCACTCATGTTGCATGAAACTTGGTTTAGAGTCCTAGAAACGCGTTGTTAGATGTTTCATAAGTTCGTCAACTAGTACAAAGCTCATTGAGACACTTATAAGCACTCATGTTTCATGAAACTTGGTTTAGAGTCCTAGAAACGCGTTGTTAGATGTTTCAAAAATTCGTCAAACTAGGACAAAGCTCATTGAAACACTAATAAGCACTAATGTTGCATGAAACTTGGTTTAAAGTCCTAGAAACGCGTTGTTAGATGTTTCATAAGTTCGTAAAACTTGTACAAAGCTCATTGAGACACTTATAAGCACTCATGTTGAATGAAACTTGGTTTAGAGTCCTAGAAACACGTTGTTAGATGTTTCATAAGTTCGTCAAACTAATACAAAGCTGATTGAGACACTTATAAGCACTCATGTTGCATGAAACTTTGTTTAGAGTCCTAGAAACGCGATGTTAGATTTTTCATAAGTTCGTCAAACTAGTGCAAAGCTCATTGAGCCACTTACAAGCACTCCTGTTTCATGCAACTTGGTTTAGAGTCCTAGAAACGCGTTGTTAGATGTTTCATAAGTTCGTCAAACAAGTACAAAGCTCATTGAGACACTTATAAGTACTCATGTTGCATGAAACTTGGTTTAGAGTCCTAGAAACGTGTTGTTAGATGTTTCATAAGTTCGTCAAACTTGTACAAATCTCATTGAGACACTTATAAGCACTCATGTTGCATGAAACTTGGTTTAGAGTCCTAGCAACCACGTTGTTAGATGTTTCATAAGTTCTTCAAACTTGTACAAAGCTCATTGAGACACTTATAAGCACTCATGTTGCATGAAACTTGGTTTAAATTCCTAGAAACGCGTTGTTAGATGTTTCATAAGTTCATCAAACTAATACAAAGCGCATTGAGACACTTATAAGCACTCATGTTACATGAAACTTGGTTTAGAGTCCTAGAAACGAGTTGTTAGATGTTTCATAATTTCGTCAAACTTGTACAAATCTCATTGAGACACTTATAAGCACTCATGTTGCATGAAACTTGGTTTAGAGTCCTAGCAACCACGTTGTTAGATGTTTCAGAAGTTCTTCAAACTTGTACAAAGCTCATTGAGACACTTATAAGCACTCATGTTGCATGAAACTTGGTTTAAATTCCTAGAAACGCGTTGTTAGATGTTTCATAAGTTCATCAAACTAGTACAAAGCGCATTGAGACACTTATAAGCACTCATGTTGCATATAACTTGGTTTAGAGTCCTAGAAACGAGTTGTTAGATGTTTCATAATTTTGTCAAACTTGTACAAAGCTTATTGAGACACTTATAAGCACTCATGTTGCATGAAACTTGGTTTAGAGTCCTAGAAAGGCATTATTAGATGTTTCATAAATTCGCCAAACTAGTACAAAGCTCATTGAGACAGTTATAAGCACTCATGGTTCATGTAACTTGGTTTAGAGTCTTAAAAATCGCGTTGTTAGATGTTTCATAAGTTCGATAAACTAGGACAAAGCTCATTGAGCCACTTATAAGCACTTATGTTGAATGAAACTTGGTTTAGAGTCCTAGAAACGCGTTGTTAGATGTTTCATAAGTTCGTCAAACAAGTACAAAGCTCATTGAGACACTTATAAGCAGTCATGTTGCATGAAACTTGGTTTAGAGTCCTAGAAACGCGTTGTTAGATGTTTCATAAGTTCGTCAAACTTGTACAAAGCTCATTGAGACACTTATATGCACTCATGTTTAATGAAACTTGGTTAAGACTCCTAGAAACGCGTTGTTAGATGTTTCATAAGTTCGTTAAACTAGTACAAATCTCATTGAGACACTTATAAGCATTCATGTTGCATGAAACTTGGTTTAGAGTCCTAGAAACGCGTTGTTAGATTTTTCATAAGTTCGTCAAACTAGTACAAAGCTCATTGAAACATTTATAAGCACTCATGTTGCATGTAACTTGGTTTAGAGTTCTAGAAACCGCGTTGTTAGATGTTTCATAAGTTCGTCAAACTAGTACAAAGTTCATTGAGCCACTTATAAGCACTCATGTTGCATGAAACTTGGTTTAGAGTCCTAGAAACGCGTTGTTAGATGTTTCATAAGTTCGTCAAACAAGTACAAAGCTCATTGAGACACTTATAAGCACTCATGTTGCATGAAACTTGGTTTTGAATCCTAGAAACGCGTTGTTAGATGTTTCATAAGTTCGTTAAACTTGTACAAAGTTCATTGAGACACTTATATGCACTCATGTTGAATGCAACTTTGTTAAGACCCCTAGAAACGCGTTGTTAAATGTTTCATAAGTTCGTCAAACTAGTACAAAGCTCATTGAGACACTTATAAGCACTCATGTTGCATGAAACTTGGTTTAGAGTCCTATAAACGCGTTGTTAGATGTTTCATAAGTTCGTCAAACTAGTACAAAACTCATTGAGACACTTATAAGCACTAATTTTGCATGAAAATTGGTTTACGTACTACTATAAACCGCGTTGTTAGAAGTTCAATAAGTTCATCAAACTAGTACAAAGTTCATTGAGCCACTTATAAGCACTCATGTTGCATGAAATTTGGTTTAGAGTCCTAAAAACGCGTTGTTAGATGTTTCATAAGTTCGTCAAACAAGTACAAAGCTCATTGAGACACTTATAAGAACTCATGTTGCATGAAACTTGGTTTAGAGTCCTAGAAACACGTTGTTAGATGTTTCATAAGTTTGTTAAACTTGTACAAAACTCATTGAGACACTTATATGCACTCATGTTGAATGCAACTTTGTTAAGACTCCTAGAAACGCGTTGTTAGATGTTTCATAAGTTCGTCAAAACTAGTACAAACTCATTAAGACACTTATAAGCACTCATGTTGCATGAAACTTGGTTTAGAGTCCTAGAAACGCGTTGTTAGATGTTTCATAAGTTCGTAAAACTAGTACAAAGCTCATTGAGACACTTATAAGCAGTCATGTTGCATGAAACTTGGTTTAGTGTCCTAGAAACCGCGTTGTTAGATGTTTCATAGGTTCGTAAAACTAGTACAAATTTCATTGAGCCACTTATAAGCACTCATGTTGCATGAAACTTGGTTTAGAGTCCTAGAAACGCGTTGTTAGATGTTTCATAAGTTCGTCAAACAAGTATAAAGCTAATTGAGACACTTATAAGCACTCATGTTGCATGAAAATTTGTTTAGAGTCCTAGAAACACGTTGTTAGATGTTTCAGAAGTTCGTTATACTTGTACAAAACTCATTGAGACAATTATATGCACTCATGTTGAATGCAACTTTGTTAAGACTCCTAGAAACGCGTTGTTAGATGTTTCATAAGTTCGTCAAACTAGTACAAAGCTCATTGAGACACTTATAAGAACTCATGCTGCATGAAACTTGGTTTAGAGTCCTAGAAACCGCGTTGTTAGATGTTTCATAAGTTCGTCAAACTAGTACAAATCTCATTGAGACACTTATAAGCACTCATGTTGCATGAAACTTGGTTTAGAGTCCTAGAAACACGTTGTTAGGTTTTTCATAAGTTCGTCAAACTAGTACAAAGGTCATTGAGCCACTTATAAGCACTCATGTTGCATGAAACTTGTTTTAGAGTCCTAGAAACGCGTTGTTAGATGTTTCATAAGTTCGTCAAACAAGTACAAAGCTCATTGAGACACTTATAAGTACTCATGTTGCATGAAACTTGGTTTAGAGTCCTAGAAACGCGTTGTTAGATGTTTCATAAGTTCGTCAAACTTGTACAAAGCTCATTGAGGAACTTATAAGCAATCATGTAGCATGAAACTTGGCTTGGAGTCCTAGAAAGGCGTTGTTAGTTGTTTCATAAGTTCGTCAAACTTGTACAAATCTCATTGAGACACTTATAAGCACTCATGTTGCATGAAACTTGGTTTAGAGTCCTAGCAACCACGTTGTTAGATGTTTCATAAGTTCTTCAAACTTGTACAAAGCTCATTGAGACACTTATAAGAACTCATGTTGCATGAAACTTGGTTTAAATTCCTAGAAACGCGTTGTTAGATGTTTCATAAGTTCATCAAACTAATACAAAGCGCATTGAGACACTTATAAGCACTCATGTTACATGAAACTTGGTTTAGAGTCCTAGAAACGAGTTGTTAGATGTTTCATAATTTCGTCAAACTTGTACAAATCTCATTGAGACACTTATAAGCACTCATGTTGCATGAAACTTGGTTTAGAGTCCTAGCAACCACGTTGTTAGATGTTTCATAAGTTCTTCAAACTTGTACAAAGCTCATTGAGACACTTATAAGCACTCATGTTGCATGAAACTTGGTTTAAATTCCTAGAAACGCGTTGTTTGATGTTTCATAAGTTCATCAAACTAGTACAAAGCGCATTGAGACACTTATAAGCACTCATGTTGCATGAAACTTGGTTTAGAGTCCTAGAAACGAGTTGTTAGATGTTTCATAATTTTGTCAAACTTGTACAAAGCTTATTGAGACACTTATAAGCACTCATGTTGCATGAAACTTGGTTTAGAGTCCTAGAAAGGCATTATTAGATGTTTCATAAATTCGCCAAACTAGTACAAAGCTCATTGAGACAGTTATAAGCACTCATGGTTCATGAAACTTGGTTTAGAGTCTTAGAAATCGCGTTGTTAGATGTTTCATAAGTTCGATAAACTAGGACAAAGCTCATTGAGCCACTTATAAGCACTTATGTTGCATGAAACTTGGTTTAGAGTCCTAGAAACGCGTTGTTAGATGTTTCATAAGTTCGTCAAACAAGTACAAAGCTCATTGAGACACTTATAAGCAGTCATGTTGCATGAAACTTGGTTTAGAGTCCTAGAAACGCGTTGTTAGATGTTTCATAAGTTCGTCAAACTTGTACAAAGCTCATTGAGACACTTATATGCACTCATGTTTAATGAAACTTGGTTAAGACTCCTAGAAACGCGTTGTTAGATGTTTCATAAGTTCGTTAAACTAGTACAAAGCTCATTGAGACACTTATAAGCATTCATGTTGCATGAAACTTGGTTTAGAGTCCTAGAAACGCGTTGTTAGATTTTTCATAAGTTCGTCAAACTAGTACAAAGCTCATTGAAACATTTATAAGCACTCATGTTGCATGTAACTTGGTTTAGAGTTCTAGAAACCGCGTTGTTAGATGTTTCATAAGTTCGTCAAACTAGTACAAAGTTCATTGAGCCACTTATAAGCACTCATGTTGCATGAAACTTGGTTTAGAGTCCTAGAAACGCGTTGTTAGATGTTTCATAAGTTCGTCAAACAAGTACAAAGCTCATTGAGACACTTATAAGCACTCATGTTGCATGAAACTTGGTTTTGAATCCTAGAAACGCGTTGTTAGATGTTTCATAAGTTCGTTAAACTTGTACAAAGTTCATTGAGACACTTATATGCACTCATGTTGAATGCAACTTTGTTAAGACCCCTAGAAACGCGTTGTTAAATGTTTCATAAGTTCGTCAAACTAGTACAAAGCTCATTGAGACACTTATAAGCACTCATGTTGCATGAAACTTGGTTTAGAGTCCTATAAACGCGTTGTTAGATGTTTCATAAGTTCGTCAAACTAGTACAAAACTCATTGAGACACTTATAAGCACTAATGTTGCATGAAAATTGGTTTACGAGTACTATAAACCGCGTTGTTAGAAGTTCAATAAGTTCATCAAACTAGTACAAAGCTCATTGAGCCACTTATAAGCACTCATGTTGCATGAAATTTGGTTTAGAGTCCTAAAAACGCGTTGTTAGATGTTTCATAAGTTCGTCAAACAAGTACAAAGCTCATTGAGACACTTATAAGAACTCATGTTGCATGAAACTTGGTTTAGAGTCCTAGAAACACTTTGTTAGATGTTTCATAAGTTTGTTAAACTTGTACAAAACTCATTGAGACACTTATATGCACTCATGTTGAATGCAACTTTGTTAAGACTCCTAGAAACGCGTTGTTAGATGTTTCATAAGTTCGTCAAAACTAGTACAAACTCATTAAGACACTTATAAGCACTCATGTTGCATGAAACTTGGTTTAGAGTCCTAGAAACGCGTTGTTAGATGTTTCATAAGTTCGTAAAACTAGTACAAAGCTCATTGAGACACTTATAAGCAGTCATGTTGCATGAAACTTGGTTTAGTGTCCTAGAAACCGCGTTGTTAGATGTTTCATAGGTTCGTAAAACTAGTACAAATCTCATTGAGCCACTTATAAGCACTCATGTTGCATGAAACTTGGTTTATAGTCCTAGAAACGCGTTGTTAGATGTTTCATAAGTTCGTCAAACAAGTATAAAGCTAATTGAGACACTTATAAGCACTCATGTTGCATGAAACTTGGTTTAGAGTCCTAGAAACACGTTGTTAGATGTTTCATAAGTTCGTTATACTTGTACAAAACTCATTGAGACAATTATATGCACTCATGTTGAATGCAACTTTGTTAAGACTCCTAGAAACGCGTTGTTAGATGTTTCATAAGTTCGTCAAACTAGTACAAAGCTCATTGAGACACTTATAAGAACTCATGCTGCATGAAACTTGGTTAAGAGTCCTAGAAACCGCGTTGTTAGATGTTTCATAAGTTCGTCAAACAAGTAAAAAGCTCATTGAGACACTTATAAGGCTTACTCATGTTGCATGAAACTTGGTTTAGAGTCCTAGAAACGCGTTGTTAGATTTTTGATAAGTTCGTCAAACTAGTACAAATCTCATTGAGACACTTATAAGCACTCATGTTGCATGAAACTTGGTTTAGAGTCCTAGAAACACGTTGTTAGGTTTTTCATAAGTTCGTCAAACTAGTACAAAGGTCATTGAGCCACTTATAAGCACTCATGTTGCATGAAACTTGTTTTAGAGTCCTAGAAACGCGTTGTTAGATGTTTCATCAGTTCGTCAAACAAGTACAAACCTCATTGAGACACTTATAAGCAGTCATGTTGCATGAAACTTGGTTTAGAGTCCTAGAAACGCGTTGTTAGATGTTTCATAAGTTCGTCAAACTTGTACAAAGCTCATTGAGACACTTATATGCACTCATGTTGAATGAAACTTGGTTAAGACTCCTAGAAACGCGTTGTTAGATGTTTCATAAGTTCGTCAAACTAGTATAAAGCTGATTGAGACATTTATAAGCATTCATGTTGCATGAAACTTGGTTTAGAGTCCTAGAAACGCGTTGTTAGATTTTTCATAAGTTCGTCAAACTAGTACAAATCTCATTGAGACACTTATAAGCACTCATGTTGCATGAAACTTGGTTTAGAGTCCTAGAAACGCGTTGTTAGATTTTTCATAAGTTCGTCAAACTAGTACAAAGCTCATTGAGCCACTTATAAGCACTCATGTTGCATGAAAATTGTTTTAGAGTCCTAGAAACGCGTTGTTAGATGTTTCATAAGTTCGTCACACAAGTACAAAGCTCATTGAGACACTTATAAGTACTCATGTTGCATGAAACTTGGTTTAGAGTCCTAGAAACGCGTTGTTAGATGTTTCATAAGTTCGTCAAACTTGTACAAAGCTCATTGAGGAACTTATAAGCAATCATGTAGCATGAAACGTGGTTTGGAGTCCTAGAAAGGCGTTGTTAGTTGTTTCATAACTTCGTCAAAACAAATCTCATTGAGACACTTATAAGCACTCATGTTGCATGAAACTTGGTTTAGAGTCCTAGCAACCACGTTGTTAGATGTTTCATAAGTTCTTCAAACTTGTACAAAGCTCATTGAGACACTTATAAGAACTCATGTTGCATGAAACTTGGTTTAAATTCCTAGAAACGCGTTTTTAGATGTTTCATAAGTTCATCAAACTAATACAAAGCTCATTGAGACACTTATAAGCACTCATGTTGCATGAAACTTGGTTTAGAGTCCTAGAAACGAGTTGTTAGATGTTTCATAAGTTCGTCAAACTTGTACAAAGCTCATTGAGACACTTATAAGCACTCACGTTGCATGAAACTTGGTTTAGAGTCCTAGAAAGGCGTTATTAGATGTTTCATAAATTCGCCAAACTAGTACAAAGCTCATTGAGACACTTATAAGCACTCATGGTTCATGAAACTTGGTTTAGAGTCTTAGAAATCGCGTTGTTAGATGTTTCATAAGTTCGACAAACTAGGACAAAGCTCATTGAGCCACTTATAAGCACTCATGTTGCATGAAACTTGGTTTAGAGTCCTAGAAACGCGTTGTTAGAAGTTTCATAAGTTCGTCAAACAAGTACAAAGCTCATTGAGACACTTATAAGCACTCATGTTGCATGAAACTTGGTTTTGAATCCTAGAAACGCGTTGTTAGATGTTTCATAAGTTCGACAAACTAGGACAAAGTTCATTGAGCCACTTATAAGCACTCATGTTGCATGAAACTTGGTTTAGAGTCCTAGAAACGCGTTGTTAGATGTTTCATAAGTTCGTCAAACTTGTAAAAAGCTCATTGAGACACTTATATGCACCCATGTTGCATGAAACTTGGTTTAGCGTCCTAGAAACCGCGTTGTTAGATGTTTCATTAGTTCGTCAAACTAGTACAAAGCTCGTTGAGACACTTATAAGCAGTCATGTTGCATGAAACTTGGTTTAGAGTCCTAGAAACGCGTTGTTAGATGTTTCATAAGTTCGTCAAACTTGTACAAAGCTCATTGAGACACTTATATGCACTCATGTTGAATGAAACTTGGTTAAGACTCCTAGAAACGCGTTGTTAGATGTTTCATCAGTTCGTCAAACAAGTACAAACCTCATTGAGACACTTATAAGCAGTCATGTTGCATGAAACTTGGTTTAGAGTCCTAGAAACGCGTTGTTAGATGTTTCATAAGTTCGTCAAACTTGTACAAAGCTCATTGAGACACTTATATGCACTCATGTTGAATGAAACTTGGTTAAGACTCCTAGAAACGCGTTGTTAGATGTTTCATAAGTTCGTCAAACTAGTATAAAGCTGATTGAGACATTTATAAGCATTCATGTTGCATGAAACTTGGTTTAGAGTCCTAGAAACGCGTTGTTAGATTTTTCATAAGTTCGTCAAACTAGTACAAAGCTCATTGAAACATTTATAAGCACTCATGTTGCATGTAACTTGGTTTAGAGTCCTAGAAACCGCGTTGTTAGATGTTTCATAAGTTTGTCAAACTAGTACAAAGTTCATTGAGCCACTTATAGGCACTCATGTTGCATGAAACTTGGTTTAGAGTCCTAGAAACGCGTTGTTAGATGTTTCATAAGTTCGTCAAACAAGTAAAAAGCTCATTGAGACACTTATAAGCACTCATGTTGCATGAAACTTGGTTTTGAATCCTAGAAACGCGTTGTTAGATGTTTCATAAGTTCGTTAAACTTGTACAAAGCTCATTGAGACACTTATATGCACTCATGTTGAATGCAACTTTGTTAAGACTCCTAGAAACGCGTTGTTAGATGTTTCATAAGTTCGTCAATCTAGTACAAAACTCATTGAGACACTTATAAGCACTCATGTTGCATGAAACTTGGTTTAGAGTCCTATAAACGCGTTGTTAGATGTTTCATAAGTTCGTCAAACTAGTACAAAACTCATTGAGACACTTCTAAGCACTAATGTTGCATGAAAATTGGTTTACAGTACTAGAAACCGCGTTGTTAGATGTTCCATAAGTTCATCAAACTAGTACAAAGCTCATTGAGCCACTTATAAGCACTCATGTTGCATGAAACTTGGTTTAGAGTCCTAGAAACGCGTTGTTAGATGTTTCATAAGTTCGTCAAACAAGTACAAAGCTCATTGAGACACTTATAAGCACTCTTGTTGCATGAAACTTGGTTTAGAGTCCTAGAAACGCGTTGTTAAATGTTTCATAAGTTCGACAAACTTGTACAAAGCTCATTGAGACACTTATATGCACTCATGTTGAATGAAACTTGGTTAAGAGTCCTAGAAACGCGTTGTTAGATGTTTCATAAGTTCGTAACACTAGTACAAAGCTCATTGAGACACTTATAAGCACTCATGTTGCATGAAACTTGGTTTAGAGTCCTAGAAACCGCGTTGTTAGATGTTTCATAAGTTCGTAAAACTAGTACAAAGCTCATTGAGCCACTTATAAGCACTCATGTTGCTTGAAACTTGGTTTAGAGTCCTAGAAACGCGTTGTTAGATGTTTCATAAGTTCGTCAAACAAGTACAAAGCTAATTGAGACACTTATAAGCACTCATGTTGCATGAAACTTGGTTTAGAGTCCTAGAAACACGTTGTTAGATGTTTCATAAGTTCGTTAAACTTGTACAAAACTCATTGAGACAATTATATGCACTCATGTTGAATGAAACTTTGTTAAGACTCCTAGAAACGCGTTGTTAGATGTTTCATAAGTTCGTCAAACTAGTACAAAGCTCATTGAGACACTTATAAGAACTCATGCTGCATGAAACTTGGTTTAGAGTCCTAGAAACCGCGTTGTTAGATGTTTCATAAGTTCGTCAAACAAGTACAAAGCTCATTGAGAAACTTATAAGGCTTACTCATGTTGCATGAAACTTGGTTTAGAGTCCTTGAAACGCGTTGTTAGATTTTTCATAAGTTCGTCAAACTAGTACAAATATCATTGAGACACTTATAAGCACTCATGTTGCATGAAATTTGGTTTAAAGTCCTAGAAACGCGTTGTTAGATTTTTCATAAGTTCGTCAAACTAGTACAAAGCTCATTGAGCCACTTATAAGCACTCATGTTGCATGAAACTTGTTTTAGAGTCCTAGAAACGCGTTGTTAGATGTTTCATAAGTTCGTCAAACAAGTACAAAGCTCATTGAGACACTTATAAGTACTCATGTTGCATGAAACTTGGTTTAGAGTCCTAGAAACGCGTTGTTAGATGTTTCATAAGTTCGTCAAACTTGTACAAAGCTCATTGAGGAACTTATAAGCAATCATGTAGCATGAAAATTGGTTTGGAGTCCTAGAAAGGCGTTGTTAGTTGTTTCATAAGTTCGTCAAACTTGTACAAATCTCATTGAGACACTTATAAGCACTCATGTTGCATGAAACTTGGTTTAGAGTCCTAGCAACCACGTTGTTAGATATTTCATAAGTTTTTCAAACTTGTACAAAGCTCATTGAGACACTTATAAGAACTCATGTTGCATGAAACTTGGTTTAAATTCCTAGAAACGCGTTGTTAGATGTTTCATAAGTTCATCAAACTAGTACAAAGCTCATTGAGACACTTATAAGCACTCATGTTGCATGAAACTTGGTTTAGAGTCCTAGAAACGAGTTGTTAGATGTTTCATAAGTTCGTCAAACTTGTACAAAGCTCATTGAGACACTTATAAGAACTCATGTTGCATGAAACTTGGTTTAGAGTCCTATAAAGGCATTATTAGATGTTTCATAAATTCGCCAAACTAGTACAAAGCTCATTGAGACCCTTATAAGCACTCATGGTTCATGAAACTTGGTTTAGAGTCTTAGAAACGCGTTGTTAGATTTTTCATAAGTTCGTCAAACTAGTGCAAAGCTCATTGAGCCACTTATAAGCACTCATGTTGCATGAAACTTGGTTTAGAGTCCTAGAAACGCGTTGTTAGAAGTTTCATAAGTTCGTCAAACAAGTACAAAGCTCATTGAGACACTTATAAGCACTCATGTTTCATGAAACTTGGTTTTGAATCCTAGAAACGCGTTGTTAGATGTTTCATAAGTTCGACGAACTAGGACAAAGCTCATTGAGCCACTTATAAGCACTCATGTTGCATGAAACTTGATTTAGAGTCCTAGAAACGCGTTGTTAGATGTTTCATAAGTTCGTCAAACTTGTACAAAGCTCATTGAGGAACTTATAAGCAATCATGTAGCATGAAAATTGGTTTGGAGTCCTAGAAAGGCGTTGTTAGTTGTTTCATAAGTTCGTCAAACTTGTACAAATCTCATTGAGACACTTATAAGCACTCATGTTGCATGAAACTTGGTTTAGAGTCCTAGCAACCACGTTGTTAGATGTTTCATAACTTCTTCAAACTTGTACAAAGCTCATTGAGACACTTATAAGAACTCATGTTGCATGAAACTTGGTTTAAATTCCTAGAAACGCGTTGTTAGATGTTTCATAAGTTCGTCAAACTTGTACAAAGCTCATTGAGACACTTATAAGCACTCATGTTGCATGAAACTTGGTTTAGAGTCCTAGAAAGGCGTTATTAGATGTTTCATAAATTCGCCAAACTAATACAAAGCTCATTGAGACACTTATAAGCATTCATGGTTCATGAAACTTGGTTTAGAATCTTAGAAATCGCGTTGTTAGATGTTTCATAAGTTCGACAAACTAGGAAAAATCTCATTGAGACACTTATAAGCACTCATGTTGCATGAAACTTGGTTTAGAGTCCTAGAAACGCGTTGTTAGATGTTTCATAAGTTCGTCAAACAAGTACAAAGCTCGTTGAGACACTTATAAGCAGTCATGTTGCATGAAACTTGGTTTAGAGTCCTAGAAACGCGTTGTTAGATGTTTCATAAGTTCGTCAAACTTGTACAAAGCTCATTGAGACACTTATATGCACTCATGTTGAATGAAACTTGGTTAAGACTCCTAGAAACGCGTTGTTAGATGTTTCATAAGTTCGTCAAACTAGTACAAAGCTCATTGAGACACTTATAAGCATTCATGTTGCATGAAACTTGGTTTATAGTCCTAGAAACTCGTTGTTAGATGTTTCATAAGTTCGTAAAACTAGTACAAAGTTCATTGAGCCACTTATAATCACTCATGTTGCATGAAACTTGGTTTAGAGTCCTAGAAACGCGTTGTTAGATGTTTCATAAGTTCGACAAACTAGGACAAAGCTCATTTAGCCACTTATAAGCACTCATGTTGCATGAAACTTGGTTTAGAGTCCTAGAAACGCGTTGTTAGATGTTTCATAAGTTCGTCAAACAAGTACAAAGCTCATTGAGACACTTATAAGCAGTCATGTTGCATGAAACTTGTTTTAGAGTCCTAGAAACGCGTTGTTAGATGTTTCATAAGTTCGTCAAACTTGTACAAAGCTCATTGAGACACTTATATGCACTCATGTTGAATGAAACTTGGTTAAGACTCCTAGAAACGCGTTGTTAGATGTTTCATAAGTTCGTCAAACTAGTATAAAGCTCATTGAGACACTTATAAGCATTCATGTTGCATGAAACTTGGTTTAGAGTCCTAGAAACGCGTTGTTAGATTTTTCATAAGTTCGTCAAATTAGTACAAAGATCATTGAAACATTTATAAGCACTCATGTTGCATGTGACTTGGTTTAGAGTCCTAGACACCGCGTTGTTAGATGTTTCATAAGTTCGTCAAACTAGTACAAAGTTCATTAAGCCACTTATAAGCACTCATGTTGCATGAAACTTGGTTTAGAGTCCTAGAAACGCGTTGTTAGATGTTTCATAAGTTTGTCAAACAAGTACAAAGCTCATTGAGACACTTATAAGCACTCATGTTGCATGAAACTTGGTTTTGAATACTAGAAACGCGTTGTTAGATGTTTCATAAGGTCGTTAAACTTGTACAAAGCTCATTGAGACACTTATATGCACTCATGTTGAATGCAACTTTGTCAAGACTCCTAGAAACGCGTTGTTAGATGTTTCATAAATTCGTCAAACTAGTACAAAACTCATTGAGACACTTCTAAGCACTAATGTTGCATGAAAATTGGTTTACAGTACTAGAAACCGCGTTGTTAGATGTTCCATAAGTTCATCAAACTAATACAAAGCTCATTGAGCCACTTAAAAGCACTCATGTTGCATGAAACTTGGTTTAAATTCCTAGAAACGCGTTGTTAGATGTTTCATAAGTTCATCAAACTAGTACAAAGCTCATTGAGACACTTATAAGCACTCATGTTACATGAAACTTGGTTTAGAGTCCTAGAAACGAGTTGTTAGATGTTTCATAAGTTCGTCAAACTTGTACAAAGCTCATTGAGACACTTATAAGCACTCATGTTGCATGAAACTTGGTTTTGAATACTAGAAACGCGTTGTTAGATGTTTCATAAGGTCGTTAAACTTGTACAAAGCTCATTGAGACACTTATATGCACTCATGTTGAATGCAACTTTGTTAAGACTCCTAGAAACGCGTTGTTAGATGTTTCATAAGTTCGTCAAACTAGTACCAAACTCATTGAGACACTTCTAAGCACTAATGTTGCATGAAAATTGGTTTACAGTACTAGAAACCGCGTTGTTAGATGTTCCATAAGTTCATCAAACTAATACAAAGCTCATTGAGCCACTTAAAAGCACTCATGTTGCATGAAACTTGGTTTAAATTCCTAGAAACGCGTTGTTAGATGTTTCATAAGTTCATCAAACTAGTACAAAGCTCATTGAGACACTTATAAGCACTCATGTTACATGAAACTTGGTTTAGAGTCCTAGAAACGAGTTGTTAGATGTTTCATAAGTTCGTCAAACTTGTACAAAGCTCATTGAGACACTTATAAGCACTCATGTTGCATGAAACTTGGTTTAGAGTCCTAGAAAGGCGTTATTAGATGTTTCATAAATTCGCCAAACTAGTACAAAGCTCATTGAGACACTTATAAGCATTCATGGTTCATGAAACTTGGTTTAGAGTCTTAGAAATCGCGTTGTTAGATGTTTCATAAGTTCGACAAACTAGGAAAAATCTCATTGAGCCACTTATAAGCACTCATTTTGCATGAAACTTGGTTTAGAGTCCTAGAAACGCGTTGGTAGATGTTTCATAAGTTCGTCAAACAAGTACAAAGCTCGTTGAGACACTTATAAGCACTCATGTTGCATGAAACTTGGTTTTGAATCCTAGAAACGCGTTGTTAGATGTTTCATAAGTTGGACAAACTAGGACAAAGCTCATTTAGCCACTTATAAGCACTCATGTTGCATGAAACTTGGTTTAGAGTCCTAGAAACGCGTTGTTAGATGTTTCATAAGTTCGTCAAACAAGTACAAACCTCATTGAGACACTTATAAGCAGTCATGTTGCATGAAACTTGGTTTAGAGTCCTAGAAACGCGTTGTTAGATGTTTCATAAGTTCGTCAAACTTGTACAAAGCTCATTGAGACACTTATATGCACTCATGTTGAATGAAACTTGGTTAAGACTCCTAGAAACGCGTTGTTAGATGTTTCATAAGTTCGTCAAACTAGTATAAAGCTCATTGAGACACTTATAAGCATTCATGTTGCATGAAACTTGGTTTAGAGTCCTAGAAACGCGTTGTTAGATTTTTCATAAGTTCGTCAAATTAGTACAAAGCTCATTGAAACATTTATAAGCACTCATGTTTCATGTAACTTGGTTTAGAGTCCTAGAAACCGCGTTGTTAGATGTTTCATAAGTTCGTCAAACTAGTACAAAGTTCATTGAGCCACTTATAAGCACTCATGTTGCATGAAACTTGGTTTAGAGTTCTAGAAACGCGTTGTTAGATGTTTCATAAGTTTGTCAAACAAGTACAAAGCTCATTGAGACACTTATAAGCACTCGTGTTGCATGAAACTTGGTTTTGAATACTAGAAACGCGTTGTTAGATGTTTCATAAGGTCGTTAAACTTGTAAAAAGCTCATTGAGACACTTATATGCACTCATGTTGAATGCAACTTTGTTAAGACTCCTAGAAACGCGTTGTTAGATCTTTCATAAGTTCGTCAAACTAGTACAAAGCTCATTGAGACACTTATAAGCAGTCATGTTGCATGAAACTTTGTTTAGAGTCCTATAAACGCGTTGTTAGATGTTTCATAAGTTCGTCAAACTAGTACAAAACTCATTGAGACACTTCTAAGCACTAATGTTGCATGAAAATTGGTTTACAGTACTAGAAACCGCGTTGTTAGATGTTCCATAAGTTCATCAAACTAGTACAAAGCTCATTGAGACACTTATAAGCACTCCTGTTGCATGAAACTTGGTTTAGAGTCCTAGAAACACGTTGTTAGAGGTTTCATAAGTTCGTCAAACAAGTACAAAGCTCATTGAGACACTTATAAGCACTCATATTGCATGAAACTTGGTTTAGAGTCCTAGAAACGCGTTGTTAGATGTTTCATAAGTTCGTCAAACTTGTACAAAGCTCATTGAGGAACTTATAAGCAATCATGTAGCATGAAACTTGGTTTAGAGTCCGAGCAACCACGTTGTTAGATGTTTCATAAGTTCTTCAAACTTATACAAAGCTCATTGAGACACTTATAAGCACTCATGTTGCATGAAACTTGGTTTAAATTCCTAGAAACGCGTTGTTAGATGTTTCATAAGTTCATCAAACTAGTACAAAGCTCATTGAGACACTTATAAGCACTCATGTTACATGAAACTTGGTTTAGAGTCGAAGAAACGAGTTGTTAGATGTTTCATAAGTTCGTCAAACTTGTACAAAGCTCATTGATACACTTATAAGCACTCATGTTGCATGAAACTTGGTTTAGGGTCCTAGAAAGGCGTTATTAGATGTTTCATAAATTCGCCAAACTAGTACAAAGCTCATTGAGACACTTATAAGCATTCATGGTTCATGAAACTTGGTTTAGAGTCTTAGAAATCGCGTTGTTAGATGTTTCATAAGTTCGACAAACTAGGAAAAAGCTCATTGAGCCACTTATAAGCACTCATGTTGCATGAAACTTGGTTTAAAGTCCTAGAAACGCGTTGTTAGATGTTTCATAAGTTCGTCAAACAAGTACAAAGCTCGTTGAGACACTTATAAGCAGTCATGTTGCATGAAACTTGGTTTAGAGTCCTAGAAACGCGTTGTTAGATGTTTCATAAGTTCGTCAAACTTGTACAAAGCTCATTGAGACACTTATATGCACTCATGTTGAATGAAACTTGGTTAAGACTCCTAGAAACGCGTTGTTAGATGTTTCATAAGTTCGTTAAACTAGTACAAAGCTCATTGAGACACTTATAAGCATTCATGTTGCATGGAACTTGGTTTAGAGTCCTAGAAACGCGTTGTTAGATTTTTCATAAGTTCGTAAAACTAGTACAAAGCTCATTGAAACATTTATAAGCACTCATGTTGCATGTAACTTGGTTTAGAGTCCTAGAAACCGCGTTGTTAGATGTTTCATAAGTTCGTAAAACTAGTACAAAGTTCATTGAGCCACTTATAAGCACTCATGTTGCATGAAACTTGGTTTAGAGTCCTAGAAACGTGTTGTTAGATGTTTTATAAGTTCGTCAAACAAGTACAAAGCTCATTGAGACACTTATAAGCACTCATGTTGCATACAACTTGGTTTTGAATCCTAGAAACGCGTTGTTAGATGTTTCATAAGTTCGACAAACTAGGACAAAGCTCATTGAGCCACTTATAAGCAGTCATGTTGCATGAAACTCGGTTTAGAGTCCTAGAAACGCGTTGTTAGATGTTTCATAAGTTCGTCAAACTTGTACAAAGCTCATTGAAACACTTATATGCACTCATGTTGAATGAAACTTGGTTAAGACTCCTAGAAACGCGTTGTTAGATGTTTCATAAGTTCGTCAAACTTGTACAAAGCTCATTGAAACACTTATATGCACTCATGTTGAATGAAACGTGGTTAAGACTCCTAGAAACGCGTTGTTAGATGTTTCATAAGTTCGTCAAACTTGTACAAAGCTCATTGAGGAACTTATAAGCAATCATGTAGCATGAAACTTGGTTTAGAGTCCTAGAAAGGCGTTGTTAGTTGTTTCATAAGTTCTTCAAACTTGTACAATTCTCATTGAGACAATTATAAGCACTCATGTTGCATGAAACTTGGTTTAGAGTCCTAGAAACCACGTTGTTAAATGTTTCATAAGTTCTTCAAACTTATACAAAGCTCATTGAGACACTTATAAGCACTCATGTTGCATGAAACTTGGTTTAGAGTCCTAGAAACGCGTTGTTAGATGTTTCATAAGTTCGTCAAACTTGTACAAAGCTCATTGAGACACTTATATGCACTCATGTTGAATGAAACTTGGTTAAGACTCCTAGAAACGCGTTGTTAGATGTTTCATAAGTTCGTCAAACTAGTATAAAGCTCATTGAGACACTTATAAGCATTCATGTTGTATGAAACTTGGTTTAGAGTCCTAGAAACGCGTTGTTAGATTTTCATAAGTTTGTCAAATTAGTACAAAGCTCATTGAAACATTTATAAGCACTCATGTTGCATGTAACTTGGTTTAGAGTCCTAGAAACCGCGTTGTTAGATGTTTCATAAGTTCGTCAAACTAGTACAAAGTTCATTGAGCCACTTATAAGCATTCATGTTGCATGAAACTTGGTTAAGAGTCCTAGAAACGCGTTGTTAGATGTTTCATAAGTTTGTCCAACAAGTACAAAGCTCATTGAGACACTTATAAGCACTCGTGTTGCATGAAACTTGGTTTTGAATACTAGAAACCGCGTTGTTAGATGTTCCATAAGTTCATCAAACTAGTACAAAGCTCATTGAGCCACTTATAAGCACTCATGTTGCATGAAACCTGGTTTAGAGTCCTAGAAACGCGTTGTTAGATGTTTCATAAGTTCGTCAAACAAGTACAAAGCTCATTGAGACACTTATAAGCACTCATGTTGCATGAAACTTGGTTTAGAGTCCTAGAAACGCGTTGTTAGATGTTTCATAAGTTCGTCAAACTTGTACAAAGCTCATTGAGGAACTTATAAGCAATCATGTAGCATGAAACTTGGTTTAGAGTCCTAGAAATGCGTCATTAGTTGTTTCATAAGTTCGTCAAACTTGTACAAATCTCATTGAGACACTTATAAGCACTCATGTTGCATGAAACTTGGTTTAGAGTCCTAGCAACCACGTTGTTAGATGTTTCATAAGTTCTTCAAACTTATACAAAGCTCATTGAGGCAATTATAAGCACTCATGTTGCATGAAACTTGGTTTAAATTCCTAGAAACGCGTTGTTAGATGTTTCATAAGTTCATCAAACTAGTACAAAGCCCATTGAGACACTTATAAGCACTCATGTTACATGAAACTTGGTTTAGAGTCCTAGAAACGAGTTGTTAGATGTTTCATAAGTTCGTCAAACTTGTACAAAGCTCATTGAGACACTTATAAGCACTCATGTTGCATGAAACTTGGTTTAGAGTCCTAGAAAGGCGTTATTAGATGTTTCATAAATTCGCCAAACTAGTACAAAGCTCATTGAGACACTTATAAGCATTCATGGTTCATGAAACTTGGTTTAGAGTCTTAGAAATCGCGTTGTTAGATGTTTCATAAGTTCGAAAAACTAGGAAACAGCTCATTGAGCCACTTATAAGCACTCATGTTGCATGAAACTTGGTTTAGAGTCCTAGAAACGCGTTGTTAGATGTTTCATAAGTTCGTCAAACAAGTACAAAGCTCGTTGAGACACTTATAAGCACTCATGTTGCATGAAACTTGGTTTTGAATCCTAGAAACGCGTTGTTAGATGTTTCATAAGTTCGACAAACTAGGACAAAGCTCATTTAGCCACTTATAAGCACTCATGTTGCATGAAACTTGGTTTAGAGTCCTAGAAACGCGTTGTTAGATGTTTCATAAGTTCGTCAAACAAGTACAAAGCTCATTGAGACACTTATAAGCAGTCATGTTGCATGAAACTTGGTTTAGAGTCCTAGAAACGCGTTGTTAGATGTTTCATAAGTTCGTCAAACTTGTACAAAGCTCATTGAGACACTTATATGCACTCATGTTGAATGAAACTTGGTTAAGACTCCTAGAAACGCGTTGTTAGATGTTTCATAAGTTCGTCAAACTAGTATAAAGCTCATTGAGACACTTATAAGCATTCATGTTGCATGAAACTTGGTTTAGAGTCCTAGAAACGCGTTGTTAGATTTTTCATAAGTTCGTCAAATTAGTACAAAGCTCATTGAAACATTTATAAGCACTCATGTTGCATGTAACTTGGTTTAGAGTCCTAGAAACCGCGTTGTTAGATGTTTCATAAGTTCGTCAAACTAGTACAAAGTTCATTGAGCCACTTATAAGCACTCATGTTGCATGAAACTTGGTTTAGAGTCCTAGAAACGCGTTGTTAGATGTTTCATAAGTTTGTCAAACAAGTACAAAACTCATTGAGACACTTATAAGCACTCGTGTTGCATGAAACTTGGTTTTGAATACTAGAAACGCGTTGTTAGATGTTTCATAAGGTCGTTAAACTTGTACAAAGCTCATTGAGACACTTATATGCACTCATGTTGAATGCAACTTTGTTAAGACTCCTAGAAACGCGTTGTTAGATGTTTCATAAGTTCGTCAAACTAGTACAAAGCTCATTGAGACACTTATAAGCAGTCATGTTGCATGAAACTTTGTTTAGAGTCCTATAAACGCGTTGTTAGATGTTTCATAAGTTCGTCAAACTAGTACAAAACTCATTGAGACACTTCTAAGCACTAATGTTGCATGAAAATTGGTTTACAGTACTAGAAACCGCGTTGTTAGATGTTCCATAAGTTCATCAAACTAGTACAAAGCTCATTTAGCCACTTATAAGCACTCATGTTGCATGAAACTTGGTTTAGAGTCCTAGAAACGCGTTGTTAGATGTTTCCTAAGTTCGTCAAACAAGTACAAAGCTCATTGAGACACTTATAAGCACTCATGTTGCGTGAAACTTGGTTTAGAGTCCTAGAAACGCGTTGTTAGATGTTTCATAAGTTCGTCAAACTTGTACAAAGCTCATTGAGGAACTTATAAGCAATCATGTAGCATGAAACTTGGTTTAGAGTCCTAGAAAGGCGTTGTTAGTTGTTTCATAAGTTTGTGAAACTTATACAAAGCTCATTGAGACACTTATAAGCACTCATGTTGCATGAAACTTGGTTTAAATTCCTAGAAACGCGTTGTTAGATGTTTCATAAGTTCATCAAACTAGTACAAAGCTCATTGAGACACTTATAAGCACTCATGTTACATGAAACTTGGTTTAGAGTCCTAGAAACAAGTTGTTAGATGTTTCATAAGTTCGTCAAACTTGTACAAAGCTCATTGAGACACTTATAAGCACTCATGTTGCATGAAACTTGGTTTAGAGTCCTAGAAAGGCGTTATTAGATGTTTCATAAATTCTCCAAACTAGTACAAAGCTCATTGAGACACTTATAAGCATTCATGGTTCATGAAACTTGGTTTAGAGTCTTAGAAATCGCGTTGTTAGATGTTTCATAAGTTCGAAAAACTAGGAAAAAGCTCATTGAGCCACTTATAAGGACTCATGTTGCATGAAACTTGGTATAGAGTCCTAGAAACGCGTTGTTAGATGTTTCATAAGTTCGTCAAACAAGTACAAAGCTCGTTGAGACACTTATAAGCAGTCATGTTGCATGAAACTTGGTTTAGAGTCCTAGAAACGCGTTGTTAGAAGTTTCATAAGTTCGTCAAACTTGTACAAAGCTCATTGAGACACTTATATGCACTCATGTTGAATGAAACTTGGTTAAGACTCCTAGAAACGCGTTGTTAGATGTTTCATAAGTTCGTTAAACTAGTACAAAGCTCATTGAGACACTTATAAGCATTCATGTTGCATGAAACTTGGTTTAGAGTCCTAGAAACGCGTTGTTAGATTTTTCATAAGTTCGTAAAACTGGTACAAAGCTCATTGAAACATTTATAAGCACTCATGTTGCATGTAACTTGGTTTAGAGTCCTAGAAACCGCGTTGTTAGATGTTTCATAAGTTCGTAAAACTAGTACAAAGTTCATTGAGCCACTTATATGCACTCATGTTGAATGAAACTTGGTTAAGACTCCTAGAAACGCGTTGTTAGATGTTTCATAAGTTCGTCAAACTAGTACAAAGCTCATTGAGACACTTATAAGCATTCATGTTGCATGAAACTTGGTTTAGAGTCCTAGAAACGCGTTGTTAGATTTTTCATAAGTTCGTCAAACTAGTACAAAGCTCATTGAAACATTTATAAGCACTCATGTTGCATGTAACTTGGTTTAGAGTCCTAGAAACCGCGTTGTTAGATGTTTCATAAGTTCGTCAAACTAGTACAAAGTTCATTGAGCCACTTATAAGCACTCATGTTGCATGAAACTTGGTTTAGAGTTTTAGAAACGCGTTGTTAGATGTTTCATAAGTTCGTCAAACAAGTACAAAGCTAATTGAGACACTTATAAGCACTCATGTTGCATGAAACTTGGTTTTGAATACTAGAAACGCGTTGTTAGATGTTTCATAAGTTCGTTAAACTTGTACAAAGCTCATTGTGACACTTATATGCACTCATTTTGAATGCAACTTTGTTAAGACTCCTAGAAACGCGTTATTAGATGTTTCATAAGTTCGTCAAACAAGTACAAAGCTCATTGAGACACTTATAAGCACTCATGTTGCATAAAACTTGGTTTTGAATCCTAGAAACGCGTTGTTAGATGTTTCATAAGTTCGACAAACTAGGACAAAGCTCATTGAGCCACTTATAAGCACTCATGTTGCATAAAACTTTGTTTAGAGTCCTAGAAAAGCGTTGTTAGATGTTTCATAAGTTCGTCAAACAAGTACAAAGCTCATTGAGACACTTATAAGCAGTCATGTTGCATTAAACTTGGTTTAGAGTCCTAGAAACGCGTTGTTAGATGTTTCATAAGTTCGTCAAACTTGTACAAAGCTCATTGAGACACTTATATGTACTCATGTTGAATTAAACTTGGTTAAGACTCCTAGAAACTCGTTGTTAGATGTTTCATAAGTTCGTCAAACTAGTACAAAGCTCATTGAGACACTTATAAGCATTCATGTAGCATGAAACTTGGTTTAGAGTCCTAGAAATGTGTTGTTAGATGTTTCATAAGTTTGTCAAACAAGTACAAAGTTCATTGAGACACTTATAAGTACTCATGTTGCATGAAACTTGGTTTAGAGTCCTAGAAACGCGTTGTTAGATGTTTCATAAGTTCGTCAAACTTGTACAAAGCTCATTGAGGGACTTATAAGCAATCATGTAGCATGAAACTTGGTTTAGAGTCCTAGAAAGGAGTTGTTAGTTGTTTCATAAGTTCGTTAAACTTGTACAAATATCATTGAGACACTTATAAGCACTCATGTTGCATGAAACTTGGGTTAAAGTCCTAGCAACCACGTTGTTAAATGTTTCATAAGTTCTTCAAACTTGTACAAAGCTCATTGAGACACTTATAAGCACTCATGTTGAATGAAACTTGGTTTAAATTCCTAGAAACGCGTTGTTAGATGTTTCACAAGTTCATCAAACTAGTACAAAGCTCATTCAAACACTTATAAGCACTCATGTTGCATGAAACTTGGTTTAGAGTCCTAGAAACGAGTTGTTAGATGTTTCATAAGTTCGTCAAACTTGTACAAAGCTCATTGAGACACTTATAAGCACTCATGTTGCATGAAACTTGGTTTAGAGTCATAGAAAGGCGTTATTAGATGTTTCATAAATTCGCCAAACTAATACAAAGCTCATTGAGACACTTATAAGCATTCATGGTTCATGAAACTTGGTTTAGAGTCTTAGAAATCGCGTTGTTAGATGTTTCATAAGTTCGACAAACTAGGACAAAGCTCATTGAGCCACTTATAAGCACTCATGTTGCATGAAACTTGGTTTAGAGTCCTAGAAACGCGTTGTTAGATGTTTCATAAGTTCGTCAAACAAGTACAAAGCTCATTGAGACACTTATATGCACTCATGTTGAATGCAACTTTGTTAAGACTCCTACAAACGCGTTGTTAGATGTTTCATAAGTTCGTCAAACTAGTACAAAGCTCATTGATAGACTTATAAGCACTCATGTTGCATGAAACTTTGTTTAGAGTCCTATAAACGCGTTTTTAGATGTTTCATAAGTTCGTCAAACTAGTACAAAACTCATTGAGACACTTCTAAGCACTAATGTTGCATGAAAATTGGTTTACAGTACTAGAAACCGCGTTGTTAGATGTTCCATAAGTTCATCAAACTAGTACAAAGCTCATTGAGCCACTTATAAGCACTCATATTGCATGAAACTTGGTTTAGAGTCCTAGAAACGCGTTGTTAGATGTTTCATAAGTTCGTCAAACAAGTACAACGCTCATTGAGACACTTATAAGCACTCATGTTGCATGAAACTTGGTTTAGAGTCCTAGAAACGCGTTGTTAGATGTTTCATAAGTTCGTCAAACAAGTACAAAGCTCATTGAGACACTTATATGCACTCATGTTGAATGCAACTTTGTTAAGACTCCTAGAAACGCGTTGTTAGATGTTTCATAAGTTCGTCAAACTAGTACAAAGCTCATTGATACACTTATAAGCACTCATGTTGCATGAAACTTTGTTTAGAGTCTTATAAACGCGTTGTTAGATGTTTCATAAGTTCGTCAAACTAGTACAAAACTCATTGAGACACTTCTAAGCACTAATGTTGCATGAAAATTGGTTTACGGTACTAGAAAC
This sequence comes from Cochlearia excelsa, assembly GCA_963556525.1. NCBI lineage: Eukaryota > Viridiplantae > Streptophyta > Magnoliopsida > Brassicales > Brassicaceae > Cochlearia > Cochlearia excelsa. The sequence goes on along the minus strand of OY748330.1, from coordinate 16,121,328 downwards.
CGCGTTGTTAGATGTTCCATAAGTTCATCAAACTAGTACAAAGCTCATTGAGCCACTTATAAGCACTCATGTTGCATGAAACTTGGTTTAGAGTCCTAGAAACGCGTTGTTAGATGTTTCATAAGTTCGTCAAACAAGTACAAAGCTCATTGAGACACTTATAAGCACTCATGTTGCATGAAACTTGGTTTAGAGTCCTAGAAACGCGTTGTTAGATGTTTCATAAGTTCGTCAAACTTGTACAAAACTCATTGAGGAACTTATAAGCAATCATGTAGCATGAAACTTGGTTTAGAGTCCTAGAATGGCGTTGTTAGTTGTTTCATAAGTTTGTCAAACTTGTACAAATCTCATTGAGACACTTGGTTTAGAGTCCTAGCGGACACTTGGTTTAGAGTCCTAGCAACCACGTTGTCAAACTCATGTTGCATGAAACTTGGTTTAGAGTCCTAGCAACCACGTTGTTAGATGTTTCATAAGTTCTTCAAACTTGTACAAAGCTCATTGAGACACTTATAAGAACTCATGTTGCATGAAACTTGGTTTAAATTCCTAGAAACGCGTTGTTAGATGTTTCATAAGTTCTTCAAACTAGTACAAATCTCATTGAGACACTTATAAGCACTCATGTTACATGAAACTTGGTTTACAGTCCTAGAAACAAGTTGTTAGATGTTTCATAAGTTCGTCAAACTTGTACAAAGCTCATTGAGACACTTATAAGCACTCATGTTGCATGAAACTTGGTTTAGAGTCCTAGAAAGGCGTTATTAGATGTTTCATAAATTCGCCAAACTAGTTCAAAGCTCATTGAGACACTTATAAGCATTCATGGTTCATGAAACTTGGTTTAGAGTCTTAGAAATCGCGTTGTTAGATGTTTCATAAGTTCGACAAACTAGGACAAAGCTCATTGAGCCACTTATAAGCACTCATGTTGCGTGAAACTTGGTTTAGAGTCCTAGAAACGCGTTGTTAGATGTTTCATAAGTTCGTCAAACAAGTACAAAGCTCTTTGAGACACTTATAAGCAGTCATGTTGCATGAAACTTGGTTTAGAGTCCTAGAAACGCGTTGTTAGATGTTTCATAAGTTCGTCAAACTTGTACAAAGCTCATTGAGACACATATATGCACTCATGTTGAATGAAACTTGGTTAAGACTCCTAGACACGCGTTGTTAGATGTTTCATAAGTTCGTTAAACTAGTACAAAGCTCATTGAGATACTTATAAGCATTCATGTTGCATGAAACTTGGTTTAGAGTCCTAGAAACGCGTTGTTAGATTTTTCATAAGTTCGTCAAACTAGTACAAAGCTCATTGAAACATTTATAAGCACTCATGTTGCATGTAACTTGGTTTAGAGTCCTAGAAACCGCGTTGTTAGATGTTTCATAAGTTCGTAAAACTAGTACAAAGTTCATTGAGCCACTTATAATCACTCATGTTGCAAGAAACTTGGTTTAGAGTCCTAGAAACGCGTTGTTAGATGTTTCAAAAGTTCGTCAAACAAGTACAAAGCTCATTGAGACACTTATAAGCACTCATGTTGCATAAAACTTGGTTTTGAATCCTAGAAACGCGTTGTTAGATGTTTCATAAGTTCGACAAACTAGGACAAAGCTCATTGAGCCACTTATAAGCACTCATGTTGCATGAAACTTAGTTTAGAGTCCTTGAAACGCGTTGTTAGATGTTTCATAAGTTCGTCAAACAAGTACAAAGCTCATTGAGACACTTATAAGTAGTCATGTTGCATGAAACTTGGTTTAGAGTCCTAGAAACGCGTTGTTAGATGTTTCATAAGTTCGTCAAACTTGTAAAAGCTCATTGAGACACTTATATGCACTCATGTTGAATGAAACTTGGTTAAGACTCCTAGAAACGCGTTGTTAGATGTTTCATAAGTTCGTCAAACTAGTACAAAGCTCATTGAGACACTTATAAGCATTCATGTTGCATGAAACTTGGTTTAGAGTCCTAGAAATGCGTTGTTAGATGTTTCATAAGTTCGTCAAACAAGTACAAAGCTCATTGAGACACTTATAAGTACTCATGTTGCATGAAACTTGGTTTAGAGTCCTAGAAACGCGTTGTTAGATGTTTCATAACTTCGTCAAACTTGTACAAAGCTCATTGAGGAACTTATAAGCAATCATGTAGCATGAAACTTGGTTTAGAGTCCTAGAAAGGAGTTGTTAGTTGTTTCATAAGTTCGTCAAACTTGTACAAAGCTCATTGAGACACTTATAAGCACTCATGTTGCATGAAACTTGGTTTAGAGTCCTAGAAACACGTTGTTAGATGTTTCATAAGTTCGTCAAACTTGTACAAAGCTCATTGAGACACTTATAAGCACTCATGTTGCATGAAACTTGGTTTAGAGTCCTAGAAATGCGTTGTTAGATGTTTCATAAGTTTGTCAAATAAGTACAAAGTTCATTGAGACACTTATAAGTACTCATGTTGCATGAAACTTGGTTTAGAGTCCTAGAAACGCGTTGTTAGATGTTTCATAAGTTCGTCAAACTTGTACAAAGCTCATTGAGGGACTTATAAGCAATCATGTAGCATGAAACTTGGTTTAGAGTCCTAGAAAGGAGTTGTTAGTTGTTTCATAAGTTCGTTAAACTTGTACAAATCTCATTGAGACACTTATAAGCACTCATGTTGCATGAAACTTGGGTTAGAGTCCTAGCAACCACGTTGTTAGATGTTTCATAAGTTCTTCAAACTTGTACAAAGCTCATTGAGACACTTATAAGCACTCATGTTGAATGAAACTTGGTTTAAATTCCTAGAAACGCGTTGTTAGATGTTTCACAAGTTCATCAAACTAGTACAAAGCTCATTCAAACACTTATAAGCACTCATGTTGCACGAAACTTGGTTTACGAGTCCTAGAAACGAGTTGTTAGATGTTTCATAAGTTCGTCAAACTTGTACAAAGCTCATTGAGACACTTATAAGCACTCATGTTGCATGAAACTTGGTTTAGAGTCATAGAAAGGCGTTATTAGATGTTTCATAAATTCGCCAAACTAATACAAAGCTCATTGAGACACTTATAAGCATTCATGGTTCATGAAACTTGGTTTAGAGTCTTAGAAATCGCGTTGTTAGATGTTTCATAAGTTCGACAAACTAGGACAAAGCTCATTGAGCCACTTATAAGCACTCATGTTGCATGAAACTTGGTTTAGAGTCCTAGAAACGCGTTGTTAGATGTTTCATAAGTTCGTCAAACAAGTACAAAGCTCATTGAGACACTTATATGCACTCATGTTGAATGCAACTTTGTTAAGACTCCTAGAAACGCGTTGTTAGATGTTTCATAAGTTCGTCAAACTAGTACAAAGCTCATTGATACACTTATAAGCACTCATGTTGCATGAAACTTTGTTTAGAGTCCTATAAACGCGTTGTTAGATGTTTCATAAGTTCGTCAAACTAGTACAAAACTCATTGAGACACTTTTAAGCACTAATGTTGCATGAAAATTGGTTTACAGTACTAGAAACCGCGTTGTTAGATGTTCCATAAGTTCATCAAACTAGTACAAAGCTCATTGAGCCACTTATAAGCACTCATATTGCATGAAACTTGGTTTAGAGTCCTAGAAACGCGTTGTTAGATGTTTCATAAGTTCGTGAAACAAGTAAAACGCTCATTGAGACAATTATAAGCACTCATGTTGCATGAAACTTGGTTTAGAGTCCTAGAAACGCGTTGTTAGATGTTTCATAAGTTCGTCAAACAAGTACAAAGCTCATTGAGACACTTATATGCACTCATGTTGAATGCAACTTTGTTAAGACTCCTAGAAACGCGTTGTTAGATGTTTCATAAGTTCGTCAAACTAGTACAAAGCTCATTGATACACTTATAAGCACTCATGTTGCATGAAACTTTGTTTAGAGTCTTATAAACGCGTTGTTAGATGTTTCATAAGTTCGTCAAACTAGTACAAAACTCATTGAGACACTTCTAAGCACTAATGTTGCATGAAAACTGGTTTACAGTACTAGAAACCGCGTTGTTAGATGTTCCATAAGTTCATCAAACTAGTACAAAGCTCATTGAGCCACTTATAAGCACTCATGTTGCATGAAACTTGGTTTAGAGTCCTAGAAACGCGTTGTTAGATGTTTCAAAAGTTCGTCAAACAAGTACAAAGCTCATTGAGACACTTATAAGCACTCATGTTGCATAAAACTTGGTTTTGAATCCTAGAAACGCGTTGTTAGATGTTTCATAAGTTCGACAAACTAGGACAAAGCTCATTGAGCCACTTATAAGCACTCATGTTGCATGAAACTTAGTTTAGAGTCCTTGAAACGCGTTGTTAGATGTTTCATAAGTTCGTCAAACAAGTACAAAGCTCATTGAGACACTTATAAGTAGTCATGTTGCATGAAACTTGGTTTAGAGTCCTAGAAACGCGTTGTTAGATGTTTCATAAGTTCGTCAAACTTGTAAAAGCTCATTGAGACACTTATATGCACTCATGTTGAATGAAACTTGGTTAAGACTCCTAGAAACGCGTTGTTAGATGTTTCATAAGTTCGTCAAACTAGTACAAAGCTCATTGAGACACTTATAAGCATTCATGTTGCATGAAACTTGGTTTAGAGTCCTAGAAATGCGTTGGTAGATGTTTCATAAGTTCGTCAAACAAGTACAAAGCTCATTGAGACACTTATAAGTACTCATGTTGCATGAAACTTGGTTTAGAGTCCTAGAAACGCGTTGTTAGATGTTTCATAACTTCGTCAAACTTGTACAAAGCTCATTGAGGAACTTATAAGCAATCATGTAGCATGAAACTTGGTTTAGAGTCCTAGAAAGGAGTTGTTAGTTGTTTCATAAGTTCGTCAAACTTGTACAAAGCTCATTGAGACACTTATAAGCACTCATGTTGCATGAAACTTGGTTTAGAGTCCTAGAAACACGTTGTTAGATGTTTCATAAGTTCGTCAAACTTGTACAAAGCTCATTGAGACACTTATAAGCACTCATGTTGCATGAAACTTGGTTTAGAGTCCTAGAAATGCGTTGTTAGATGTTTCATAAGTTTGTCAAACAAGTACAAAGTTCATTGAGACACTTATAAGTACTCATGTTGCATGAAACTTGGTTTAGAGTCCTAGAAACGCGTTGTTAGATGTTTCATAAGTTCGTCAAACTTGTACAAAGCTCATTGAGGGACTTATAAGCAATCATGTAGCATGAAACTTGGTTTAGAGTCCTAGAAAGGAGTTGTTAGTTGTTTCATAAGTTCGTTAAACTTGTACAAATCTCATTGAGACACTTATAAGCACTCATGTTGCATGAAACTTGGGTTAGAGTCCTAGCAACCACGTTGTTAGATGTTTCATAAGTTCTTCAAACTTGTACAAAGCTCATTGAGACACTTATAAGCACTCATGTTGAATGAAACTTGGTTTAAATTCCTAGAAACGCGTTGTTAGATGTTTCACAAGTTCATCAAACTAGTACAAAGCTCATTCAAACACTTATAAGCACTCATGTTGCACGAAACTTGGTTTACAATCCTAGAAACGAGTTGTTAGATGTTTCATAAGTTCGTCAAACTTGTACAAAGCTCATTGAGACACTTATAAGCACTCATGTTGCATGAAACTTGGTTTAGAGTCATAGAAAGGCGTTATTAGATGTTTCATAAATTCGCCAAACTAATACAAAGCTCATTGAGACACTTATAAGCATTCATGGTTCATGAAACTTGGTTTAGAGTCTTAGAAATCGCGTTGTTAGATGTTTCATAAGTTCGACAAACTAGGACAAAGCTCATTGAGCCACTTATAAGCACTCATGTTGCATGAAACTTGGTTTAGAGTCCTAGAAACGCGTTGTTAGATGTTTCATAAGTTCGTCAAACAAGTACAAAGCTCATTGAGACACTTATATGCACTCATGTTGAATGCAACTTTGTTAAGACTCCTAGAAACGCGTTGTTAGATGTTTCATAAGTTCGTCAAACTAGTACAAAGCTCATTGATACACTTATAAGCACTCATGTTGCATGAAACTTTGTTTAGAGTCCTATAAACGCGTTGTTAGATGTTTCATAAGTTCGTCAAACTAGTACAAAACTCATTGAGACACTTTTAAGCACTAATGTTGAATGAAAATTGGTTTACAGTACTAGAAACCGCGTTGTTAGATGTTCCATAAGTTCATCAAACTAGTACAAAGCTCATTGAGCCACTTATAAGCACTCATATTGCATGAAACTTGGTTTAGAGTCCTAGAAACGTGTTGTTAGATGTTTCATAAGTTCGTCAAACAAGTACAACGCTCATTGAGACACTTATAAGCACTCATGTTGCATGAAACTTGGTTTAGAGTCCTAGAAACGCGTTGTTAGATGTTTCATAAGTTCGTCAAACAAGTACAAAGCTCATTGAGACACTTATATGCACTCATGTTGAATGCAACTTTGTTAAGACTCCTAGAAACGCGTTGTTAGATGTTTCATAAGTTCGTCAAACTAGTACAAAGCTCATTGATACACTTATAAGCACTCATGTTGCATGAAACTTTGTTTAGAGTCTTATAAACGCGTTGTTAGATGTTTCATAAGTTCGTCAAACTAGTACAAAACTCATTGAGACACTTCTAAGCACTAATGTTGCATGAAACTGGTTTACGTACTAGAAACCGCGTTGTTAGATGTTCCATAAGTTCATCAAACTAGTACAAAGCTCATTGAGCCACTTATAAGCACTCATGTTGCATGAAACTTGGTTTAGAGTCCTAGAAACGCGTTGTTAGATGTTTCATAAGTTCGTCAAACAAGTACAAAGCTCATTGAGACACTTATAAGCACTCATGTTGCATGAAACTTGGTTTAGAGTCCTAGAAACGCGTTGTTAGATGTTTCATAAGTTCGTCAAACTTGTACAAAACTCATTGAGGAACTTATAAGCAATCATGTAGCATGAAACTTGGTTTAGAGTCCTAGAATGGCGTTGTTAGTTGTTTCATAAGTTTGTCAAACTTGTACAAATCTCATTGAGACACTTGGTTTAGAGTCCTAGCAGACACTTGGTTTAGAGTCCTAGCAACCACGTTGTCAAACTCATGTTGCATGAAACTTGGTTTAGAGTCCTAGCAACCACGTTGTTAGATGTTTCATAAGTTCTTCAAACTTGTACAAAGCTCATTGAGACACTTATAAGAACTCATGTTGCATGAAACTTGGTTTAAATTCCTAGAAACGCGTTGTTAGATGTTTCATAAGTTCATCAAACTAGTACAAATCTCATTGAGACACTTATAAGCACTCATGTTACATGAAACTTGGTTTACAGTCCTAGAAACGAGTTGTTAGATGTTTCATAAGTTCGTCAAACTTGTACAAAGCTCATTGAGACACTTATAAGCACTCATGTTGCATGAAACTTGGTTTAGAGTCCTAGAAAGGCGTTATTAGATGTTTCATAAATTCGCCAAACTAGTTTCAAAGCTCATTGAGACACTTATAAGCATTCATGGTTCATGAAACTTGGTTTAGAGTCTTAGAAATCGCGTTGTTAGATGTTTCATAAGTTCGACAAACTAGGACAAAGCTCATTGAGCCACTTATAAGCACTCATGTTGCGTGAAACTTGGTTTAGAGTCCTAGAAACGCGTTGTTAGATGTTTCATAAGTTCGTCAAACAAGTACAAAGCTCTTTGAGACACTTATAAGCAGTCATGTTGCATGAAACTTGGTTTAGAGTCCTAGAAACGCGTTGTTAGATGTTTCATAAGTTCGTAAAACTTGTACAAAGCTCATTGAGACACATATATGCACTCATGTTGAATGAAACTTGGTTAAGACTCCTAGATACGCGTTGTTAGATGTTTCATAAGTTCGTTAAACTAGTACAAAGCTCATTGAGATACTTATAAGCATTCATGTTGCATGAAACTTGGTTTAGAGTCCTAGAAACGCGTTGTTAGATTTTTCATAAGTTCGTCAAACTAGTACAAAGCTCATTGAAACATTTATAAGCACTCATGTTGCATGTAACTTGGTTTAGAGTCCTAGAAACCGCGTTGTTAGATGTTTCATAAGTTCGTAAAACTAGTACAAAGTTCATTGAGCCACTTATAATCACTCATGTTGCAAGAAACTTGGTTTAGAGTCCTAGAAACGCGTTGTTAGATGTTTCAAAAGTTCGTCAAACAAGTACAAAGCTCATTGAGACACTTATAAGCACTCATGTTGCATAAAACTTGGTTTTGAATCCTAGAAACGCGTTGTTAGATGTTTCATAAGTTCGACAAACTAGGACAAAGCTCATTGAGCCACTTATAAGCACTCATGTTGCATGAAACTTAGTTTAGAGTACTAGAAACACGTTGTTAGATGTTTCATAAGTTCGTCAAACAAGTACAAAGCTCATTGAGACACTTATAAGTAGTCATGTTGCATGAAACTTGGTTTAGAGTCCTAGAAACGCGTTGTTAGATGTTTCATAAGTTCGTCAAACTTGTAAAAGCTCATTGAGACACTTATATGCACTCATGTTGAATGAAACTTGGTTAAGACTCCTAGAAACACGTTGTTAGATGTTTCATAAGTTCGTCAAACTAGTACAAAGCTCATTGAGACACTTATAAGCATTCATGTTGCATGAAACTTGGTTTAGAGTCCTAGAAATGCGTTGTTAGATGTTTCATAAGTTCGTCAAACAAGTACAAAGCTCATTGAGACACTTATAAGTACTCATGTTGCATGAAACTTGGCTTAGAGTCCTAGAAACGCGTTGTTAGATGTTTCATAACTTCGTCAAACTTGTACAAAGCTCATTGAGGAACTTATAAGCAATCATGTAGCATGAAACTTGGTTTAGAGTCCTAGAAAGGAGTTGTTAGTTGTTTCATAAGTTCGTCAAACTTGTACAAAGCTCATTGAGACACTTATAAGCACTCATGTTGCATGAAACTTGGTTTAGAGTCCTAGAAACACGTTGTTAGATGTTTCATAAGTTCGTCAAACTTGTACAAAGCTCATTGAGACACTTATAAGCACTCATGTTGCATGAAACTTGGTTTAGAGTCCTAGAAATGCGTTGTTAGATGTTTCATAAGTTTGTCAAACAAGTACAAAGTTCATTGAGACACTTATAAGTACTCATGTTGCATGAAACTTGGTTTAGAGTCATAGAAACGCGTTGTTAGATGTTTCATAAGTTCGTCAAACTTGTACAAAGCTCATTGAGGGACTTATAAGCAATCATGTAGCATGAAACTTGGTTTAGAGTCCTAGAAAGGAGTTGTTAGTTGTTTCATAAGTTCGTTAAACTTGTACAAATCTCATTGAGACACTTATAAGCACTCATGTTGCATGAAACTTGGGTTAGAGTCCTAGCAACCACGTTGTTAGATGTTTCATAAGTTCTTCAAACTTGTACAAAGCTCATTGAGACACTTATAAGCACTCATGTTGAATGAAACTTGGTTTAAATTCCTAGAAACGCGTTGTTAGATGTTTCACAAGTTCATCAAACTAGTACAAAGCTCATTCAAACACTTATAAGCACTCATGTTGCACGAAACTTGGTTTAGAGTCCTAGAAACGAGTTGTTAGATGTTTCATAAGTTCGTCAAACTTGTACAAAGCTCATTGAGACACTTATAAGCACTCATGTTGCATGAAACTTGGTTTATAGTCATAGAAAGGCGTTATTAGATGTTTCATAAATTCGCCAAACTAATACAAAGCTCATTGAGACACTTATAAGCATTCATGGTTCATGAAACTTGGTTTAGAGTCTTAGAAATCGCGTTGTTAGATGTTTCATAAGTTCGACAAACTAGGACAAAGCTCATTGAGCCACTTATAAGCACTCATGTTGCATGAAACTTGGTTTAGAGTCCTAGAAACGCGTTGTTAGATGTTTCATAAGTTCGTCAAACAAGTACAAAGCTCATTGAGACACTTATATGCACTCATGTTGAATGCAACTTTGTTAAGACTCCTAGAAACGCGTTGTTAGATGTTTCATAAGTTCGTCAAACTAGTACAAAGCTCATTGATACACTTATAAGCACTCATGTTGCATGAAACTTTGTTTAGAGTCCTATAAACGCGTTGTTAGATGTTTCATAAGTTCGTCAAACTAGTACAAAACTCATTGAGACACTTTTAAGCACTAATGTTGCATGAAAATTGGTTTACGAGTACTAGAAACCGCGTTGTTAGATGTTCCATAAGTTCATCAAACTAGTACAAAGCTCATTGAGCCACTTATAAGCACTCATATTGCATGAAACTTGGTTTAGAGTCCTAGAAACGCGTTGTTAGATGTTTCATAAGTTCGTCAAACAAGTACAACGCTCATTGAGACACTTATAAGCACTCATGTTGCATGAAACTTGGTTTAGAGTCCTAGAAACGCGTTGTTAGATGTTTCATAAGTTCGTCAAACAAGTACAAAGCTCATTGAGACACTTATATGCACTCATGTTGAATGCAACTTTGTTAAGACTCCTAGAAACGCGTTGTTAGATGTTTCATAAGTTCGTCAAACTAGTACAAAGCTCATTGATACACTTATAAGCACTCATGTTGCATGAAACTTTGTTTAGAGTCTTATAAACGCGTTGTTAGATGTTTCATAAGTTCGTCAAACTAGTACAAAACTCATTGAGACACTTCTAAGCACTAATGTTGCATGAAAATTGGTTTACGAGTACTAGAAACCGCGTTGTTAGATGTTCCATAAGTTCATCAAACTAGTACAAAGCTCATTGAGCCACTTATAAGCACTCATGTTGCATGAAACTTGGTTTAGAGTCCTAGAAACGCGTTGTTAGATGTTTCATAAGTTCGTCAAACAAGTACAAAGCTCATTGAGACACTTATAAGCACTCATGTTGCATGAAACTTGGTTTAGAGTCCTAGAAACGCGTTGTTAGATGTTTCATAAGTTCGTCAAACTTGTACAAAACTCATTGAGGAACTTATAAGCAATCATGTAGCATGAAACTTGGTTTAGAGTCCTAGAATGGCGTTGCTAGTTGTTTCATAAGTTTGTCAAACATGTACAAATCTCATTGAGACACTTGGTTTAGAGTCCTAGCAGACACTTGGTTTAGAGTCCTAGCAACCACGTTGTCAAACTCATGTTGCATGAAACTTGGTTTAGAGTCCTAGCAACCACGTTGTTAGATGTTTCATAAGTTCTTCAAACTTGTACAAAGCTCATTGAGACACTTATAAGAACTCATGTTACATGAAACTTGGTTTACAGTCCTAGAAACGAGTTGTTAGATGTTTCATAAGTTCGTCAAACTTGTACAAAGCTCATTGAGACACTTATAAGCACTCATGTTGCATGAAACTTGGTTTAGAGTCCTAGAAAGGCGTTATTAGATGTTTCATAAATTCGCCAAACTAGTTCAAAGCTCATTGAGACACTTATAAGCATTCATGGTTCATGAAACTTGGTTTAGAGTCTTAGAAATGGCGTTGTTAGATGTTTCATAAGTTCGACAAACTAGGACAAAGCTCATTGAGCCACTTATAAGCACTCATGTTGCGTGAAACTTGGTTTAGAGTCCTAGAAACGCGTTGTTAGATGTTTCATAAGTTCGTCAAACAAGTACAAAGCTCTTTGAGACACTTATAAGCAGTCATGTTGCATGAAACTCGGTTTAGAGTCCTAGAAACGCGTTGTTAGATGTATCATAAGTTCGTCAAACTTGTACAAAGCTCATTGAGACACATATATGCACTCATGTTGAATGAAACTTGGTTAAGACTCCTAGACACGCGTTGTTAGATGTTTCATAAGTTCGTTAAACTAGTACAAAGCTCATTGAGATACTTATAAGCATTCATGTTGCATGAAACTTGGTTTAGAGTCCTAGAAACGCGTTGTTAGATTTTTCATAAGTTCGTCAAACTAGTACAAAGCTCATTGAAACATTTATAAGCACTCATGTTGCATGTAACTTGGTTTAGAGTCCTAGAAACCGCGTTGTTAGATGTTTCATAAGTTCGTAAAACTAGTACAAAGTTCATTGAGCCACTTATAATCACTCATGTTGCAAGAAACTTGGTTTAGAGTCCTAGAAACGCGTTGTTAGATGTTTCAAAAGTTCGTCAAACAAGTACAAAGCTCATTGAGACACTTATAAGCACTCATGTTGCATAAAACTTGGTTTTGAATCCTAGAAACGCGTTGTTAGATGTTTCATAAGTTCGACAAACTAGGACAAAGCTCATTGAGCCACTTATAAGCACTCATGTTGCATGAAACTTAGTTTAGAGTCCTAGAAACGCGTTGTTAGATGTTTCATAAGTTCGTCAAACAAGTACAAAGCTCATTGAGACACTTATAAGTAGTCATGTTGCATGAAACTTGGTTTAGAGTCCTAGAAACGCGTTGTTAGATGTTTCATAAGTTCGTCAAACTTGTAAAAGCTCATTGAGACACTTATATGCACTCATGTTGAATGAAACTTGGTTAAGACTCCTAGAAACGCGTTGTTAGATGTTTCATAAGTTCGTCAAACTAGTACAAAGCTCATTGAGACACTTATAAGCATTCATGTTGCATGAAACTTGGTTTAGAGTCCTAGAAATGCGTTGTTAGATGTTTCATAAGTTCGTCAAACAAGTACAAAGCTCATTGAGACACTTATAAGTACTCATGTTGCATGAAACTTGGTTTAGAGTCCTAGAAACGCGTTGTTAGATGTTTCATAACTTCGTCAAACTTGTACAAAGCTCATTGAGGAACTTATAAGCAATCATGTAGCATGAAACTTGGTTTAGAGTCCTAGAAAGGAGTTGTTAGTTGTTTCATAAGTTCGTCAAACTTGTACAAAGCTCATTGAGACACTTATAAGCACTCATGTTGCATGAAACTTGGTTTAGAGTCCTAGAAACACGTTGTTAGATGTTTCATAAGTTCGTCAAACTTGTACAAAGCTCATTGAGACACTTATAAGCACTCATGTTACATGAAACTTGGTTTAAAGTCCTAGAAACGAGTTGTTAGATGTTTCATAAGTTCGTCAAACTTGTACAAAGCTCATTGAGACACTTATAAGCACTCATGTTGCATGAAACTTGGTTTAGAGTCCTAGAAAGGCGTTATTAGATGTTTCATAAATTCGCCAAACTAGTACAAAGCTCATTGAGACACTTATAAGGATTCATGGTTCATGAAACTTGGTTTAGAGTCCTAGAAACCGCGTTGTTAGATGTTCCATTATTTCATCAAACTAGTACAAAGCTCATTGAGCCACTTATAAGCACTCATGTTGCATGAAACTTGGTTTAGAGTCCTAAAAACGCGTTGTTAGATGTTTCATAAGTTCGTCAAACAATTACAAAGCTCGTTGAGACACTTATAAGCAGTCATGTTGCATGAAACTTGGTTTAGAGTCCTAGAAACGCGTTGTTAGATGTTTCATAAGTTCGTCAAACAAGTACAAAGCTCATTGAGACACTTATAAGCACTCATGTTGCATGAAACTTGGTTTTGAATCCTAGAAACGCGTTGTTAGATGTTTCATAAGTTCGTTAAACTTGTACAAAGCTCATTGAGACACTTATATGCACTCATCTTGAATGCAACTTTTTTAAGACTCCTAGAAACGCGTTGTTAGATGTTTCATAAGTTCGTCAAACTAGTACAAAGCTCATTGAAACATTTATTAGCACTCATGTTGCATGTAACTTGGTTTAGAGTCCTAGAAACCGCGTTGTTAGATGTTTCATAAGTTAGTAAAACTAGTACAAAGTTTATTGAGCCACTTATAAGCACTCATGTTGCATGAAACTTGGTTTAGAGTCCTAGAAACGCTTTGTTAGATGTTTCATAAGTTCGTCAAACAAGTACAAAGCTCATTGAGACACTTATAAGCACTCATGTTGCATAAAACTTGGTTTTGAATCCTAGAAACGCGTTGTTAGATGTTTCATAAGTTCGACAAACTAGGACAAAGCTCATTGAGCCACTTGTAAGCACTCATGTTGCATGAAACTTGGTTTAGAGTCCTAGAAACGCGTTGTTAGATGTTTCATAAGTTCGTCAAATAAGTACAAAGCTCATTGAGACACTTATAAGCAGTAATGTTGCATGAAACTTGGTTTAGAGTCCTAGAAACGCGTTGTTAGATGTTTCATAAGTTCGTCAAACTTGTAGAAAGCTCATTGAGACACTTATATGCACTGATGTTGCATGAAACTTGGTTAAGACTCCTAGAAACGCGTTGTTAGATGTTTCATAAGTTCATCAAACTAGTACAAAGCTCATTGAGACACTTATAAGCACTCATGTTGCATGAAAGTTGGTTTAGAGTCCTAGAAACCGCGTTGTTAGATGTTTCATAAGTTCATGAAACTAGTACAAAGCTCATTGAGACACTTATAAGCACTCATGTTGCATGAAACTTGGTTTAGAGTCCTAGAAACACGTTGTTAGATGTTTCATAAGATCGTTAAACTTGTACAAAGCTCATTGAGAAACTTATAAGCACTCATGTTGCATGAAACTTGGTTTAGAGTCCTAGAAACACGTTGTTAGATGTTTCATAAGTTCGTCAAACTTGTACAAAGCTCATTGAGACACTTATAAGCACTCATGTTACATGAAACTTGGTTTAAAGTCCTAGAAACGAGTTGTTAGATGTTTCATAAGTTCGTCAAACTTGTACAAAGCTCATTGAGACACTTATAAGCACTCATGTTGCATGAAACTTGGTTTAGAGTCCTAGAAAGGCGTTATTAGATGTTTCATAAATTCGCCAAACTAGTACAAAGCTCATTGAGACACTTATAAGGATTCATGGTTCATGAAACTTGGTTTAGAGTCCTAGAAACCGCGTTGTTAGATGTTCCATTATTTCATCAAACTAGTACAAAGCTCATTGAGCCACTTATAAGCACTCATGTTGCATGAAACTTGGTTTAGAGTCCTAAAAACGCGTTGTTAGATGTTTCATAAGTTCGTCAAACAATTACAAAGCTCGTTGAGACACTTATAAGCAGTCATGTTGCATGAAACTTGGTTTAGAGTCCTAGAAACGCGTTGTTAGATGTTTCATAAGTTCGTCAATCAAGTACAAAGCTCATTGAGACACTTATAAGCACTCATGTTGCATGAAACTTGGTTTTGAATCCTAGAAACGCGTTGTTAGATGTTTCATAAGTTCGTTAAACTTGTACAAAGCTCATTGAGACACTTATATGCACTCATCTTGAATGCAACTTTTTTAAGACTCCTAGAAACGCGTTGTTAGATGTTTCATAAGTTTGTCAAACTAGTACAAAGCTCATTGAAACATTTATTAGCACTCATGTTGCATGTAACTTGGTTTAGAGTCCTAGAAACCGCGTTGTTAGATGTTTCATAAGTTAGTAAAACTAGTACAAAGTTTATTGAGCCACTTATAAGCACTCATGTTGCATGAAACTTGGTTTAGAGTCCTAGAAACGCTTTGTTAGATGTTTCATAAGTTCGTCAAACAAGTACAAAGCTCATTGAGACACTTATAAGCACTCATGTTGCATAAAACTTGGTTTTGAATCCTAGAAACGCGTTGTTAGATGTTTCATAAGTTCGACAAACTAGGACAAAGCTCATTGAGCCACTTATAAGCACTCATGTTGCATGAAACTTGGTTTAGAGTCCTAGAAACGCGTTGTTAGATGTTTCATAAGTTCGTCAAATAAGTACAAAGCTCATTGAGACACTTATAAGCTGTAATGTTGCATGAAACTTGGTTTAGAGTCCTAGAAACGCGTTGTTAGATGTTTCATAAGTTCGTCAAACTTGTAGAAAGCTCATTGAGACACTTATATGCACCGATGTTGCATGAAACTTGGTTAAGACTCCTAGAAACGCGTTGTTAGATGTTTCATAAGTTCATCAAACTAGTACAAAGCTCATTGAGACACTTATAAGCACTCATGTTGCATGAAAGTTGGTTTAGAGTCCTAGAAACCGCGTTGTTAGATGTTTCATAAGTTCATGAAACTAGTACAAAGCTCATTGAGACACTTATAAGCACTCATGTTGCATGAAACTTGGTTTAGAGTCCTAGAAACACGTTGTTAGATGTTTCATAAGATCGTTAAACTTGTACAAAGCTCATTGAGAAACTTATAAGCACTCATGTTGAATGAAACTTGGTTTAGAGTCCTAGAAACGCTTTGTTAGATGTTTCATAAGTTCGTCAAACTTGTACACAGCTCATTGAGACACTTATATGCACTGATGTTGCATGAAACTTGGTTAAGACTCCTAGAAACGCGTTGTTAGATGTTTCATAAGTTTGTTCAACTTGTACAAAGCTCATTGAGACACTTATATGCACTCACTTTGAATGCAACTTTGTTAAGACTCCTAGAAACGCGTTGTTAGATGTTTCATAATTTCGTCAAACTAGTACAAAGCTCATTGAGACACTTATAAGCACTCATGTTGCATGAAACTTGGTTTAGAGTCCTATAAACGCGTTGTTAGATGTTTCATAAGTTCGTTAAACTTGTACAAAACTCATTGAGACACTTATATGCACTCATGTTGAATGAAACTTGGTTAAGACTCCTAGAAACGCGTTGTTAGATGTTTCATAAGTTCGTCAAACTAGTACAAAGCTCATTGAGAAACTTATAAGCATTCATGTTGCATGAAACTTGGTTTAGAGTCCTAGAAACGCGTTGTTAGATTTTTCATAAGTTCGTCAAACTAGTACAAAGCTCATTGAAACATTTATAAGCACTCATGTTGCATGTAACTTGGTTTAGAGTCCTAGAAACAGCGTTGTTAGATGTTTCATAAGTTCGTCAAACTTGTACAAAGCTCATTGAGGGACTTATAAGCAATCATGTAGCATGAAACTTGGTTTCGAGTCCTAGAAAGGAGTTGTTAGTTGTTTCATAAGTTTGTCAAACTTGTACAAATCTCATTGAGACACTTATAAGCACTCATGTTGCATGAAACTTGGGTTAGAGTCCTAGCAACCACGTTGTTAAATGTTTCATAAGTTCTTCAAACTTGTACAAAGCTCATTGAGACACTTATAAGCACTCATGTTGCATGAAACTTGGTTAAGACTCCTAGAAACGCGTTGTTAGATGTTTCATAAGTTCGTCAAACTAGTACAAAGCTCACTGAGACAATTATAAGCACTCATGTTGCATGAAACTTGGGTTAGAGTCCTAGCAACCACGTTGTTAGATGTTTCATAAGTTCTTCAAACTTGTACAAAGCTCATTGAAACACTTATATGCACTGATGTTGCATGAAACTTGGTTAAGACTCCTAGAAACGCGTTGTTAGATGTTTCATAAGTTTGTCAAACTAGTACAAAGCTCACTGAGACAATTATAAGCACTCATGTTGCATGAAACTTGGTTTAGAGTCCTAGAAACGCGTTGTTAGATGTTTCATAAGTTCGTCAAACTAGTACAAAGCTCATTGAGACACTTATAAGCACTCATGTTGCATGAAACTTTGTTTAGAGTCCTAGAAACGCGTTGTTAGATGTTTCATAAGTTCGTCAAACTTGTACAAAGCTCATTGAGACATTTATATGCACTGATGTTGCATGAAACTTGTTTAAGACTCCTAGAAACGCGTTGTTAGATGTTTCATAAGTTCGTCAAACTTGTACAAAGCTCATTGAGACACTTATAAGCACTCATGTTGCATGAAACTTGGTTTAGAGTCCTAGAAAGGCGTTATTAGATGTTTCATAAATTCGCCAAACTAGTTCAAAGCTCATTGAGACACTTATAAGCATTCATGGTTCATGAAACTTGGTTTAGAGTCTTAGAAATCGCGTTGTTAGATGTTTCATAAGTTCGACAAACTAGGACAAAGCTCATTGAGCCACTTATAAGCACTCATGTTGCGTGAAACTTGGTTTAGAGTCCTAGAAACGCGTTGTTAGATGTTTCATAAGTTCGTCAAACAAGTACAAAGCTCTTTGAGACACTTATAAGCAGTCATGTTGCATGAAACTCGGTTTAGAGTCCTAGAAACGCGTTGTTAGATGTTTCATAAGTTCGTCAAACTTGTACAAAGCTCATTGAGACACATATATGCACTCATGTTGAATGAAACTTGGTTAAGACTCCTAGACACGCGTTGTTAGATGTTTCATAAGTTCGTTAAACTAGTACAAAGTTCATTGAGATACTTATAAGCATTCATGTTGCATGAAACTTGGTTTAGAGTCCTAGAAACGCGTTGTTAGATTTTTCATAAGTTCGTCAAACTAGTACAAAGCTCATTGAAACATTTATAAGCACTCATGTTGCATGTAACTTGGTTTAGAGTCCTAGAAACCACGTTGTTAGATGTTTCATAAGTTCGTAAAACTAGTACAAAGTTCATTGAGCCACTTATAATCACTCATGTTGCAAGAAACTTGGTTTAGAGTCCTAGAAACGCGTTGTTAGATGTTTCAAAAGTTCGTCAAACAAGTACAAAGCTCATTGAGACACTTATAAGCACTCATGTTGCATAAAACTTGGTTTTGAATCCTAGAAACGCGTTGTTAGATGTTTCATAAGTTCGACAAACTAGGACAAAGCTCATTGAGCCACTTATAAGCACTCATGTTGCATGAAACTTAGTTTAGAGTCCTAGAAACGCGTTGTTAGATGTTTCATAAGTTCGTCAAACAAGTACCAAGCTCATTGAGACACTTATAAGTAGTCATGTTGCATGAAACTTGGTTTAGAGTCCTAGAAACGCGTTGTTAGATGTTTCATAAGTTCGTCAAACTTGTAAAAGCTCATTGAGACACTTATATGCACTCATGTTGAATGAAACTTGGTTAAGACTCCTAGAAACGCGTTGTTAGATGTTTCATAAGTTCGTCAAACTAGTACAAAGCTCATTGAGACACTTATAAGCATTCATGTTGCATGAAACTTGGTTTAGAGTCCTAGAAATGCGTTGTTAGATGTTTCATAAGTTCGTCAAACAAGTACAAAGCTCATTGAGACACTTATAAGTACTCATGTTGCATGAAACTTGGTTTAGAGTCCTAGAAACGCGTTGTTAGATGTTTCATAACTTCGTCAAACTTGTACAAAGCTCATTGAGGAACTTATAAGCAATCATGTAGCATGAAACTTGGTTTAGAGTCCTAGAAAGGAGTTGTTAGTTGTTTCATAAGTTCGTCAAACTTGTACAAAGCTCATTGAGACACTTATAAGCACTCATGTTGCATGAAACTTGGTTTAGAGTCCTAGAAACACGTTGTTAGATGTTTCATAAGTTCGTCAAACTTGTACAAAGCTCATTGAGACACTTATAAGCACTCATGTTACATGAAACTTGGTTTAAAGTCCTAGAAACGAGTTGTTAGATGTTTCATAAGTTCGTCAAACTTGTACAAAGCTCATTGAGACACTTATAAGCACTCATGTTGCATGAAACTTGGTTTAGAGTCCTAGAAAGGCGTTATTAGATGTTTCATAAATTCGCCAAACTAGTACGCCAAAGCTCATAGAGACACTTATAAGGATTCATGGTTCATGAAACTTGGTTTAGAGTCCTAGAAACCGCGTTGTTAGATGTTCCATTATTTCATCAAACTAGTACAAAGCTCATTGAGCCACTTATAAGCACTCATGTTGCATGAAACTTGGTTTAGAGTCCTAAAAACGCGTTGTTAGATGTTTCATAAGTTCGTCAAACAATTACAAAGCTCGTTGAGACACTTATAAGCAGTCATGTTGCATGAAACTTGGTTTAGAGTCCTAGAAACGCGTTGTTAGATGTTTCATAAGTTCGTCAAACAAGTACAAAGCTCATTGAGACACTTATAAGCACTCATGTTGCATGAAACTTGGTTTTGAATCCTAGAAACGCGTTGTTAGATGTTTCATAAGTTCGTTAAACTTGTACAAAGCTCATTGAGACACTTATATGCACTCATCTTGAATGCAACTTTTTTAAGACTCCTAGAAACGCGTTGTTAGATGTTTCATAAGTTCGTCAAACTAGTACAAAGCTCATTGAAACATTTATTAGCACTCATGTTGCATGTAACTTGGTTTAGAGTCCTAGAAACCGCGTTGTTAGATGTTTCATAAGTTAGTAAAACTAGTACAAAGTTTATTGAGCCACTTATAAGCACTCATGTTGCATGAAACTTGGTTTAGAGTCCTAGAAACGCTTTGTTAGATGTTTCATAAGTTCGTCAAACAAGTACAAAGCTCATTGAGACACTTATAAGCACTCATGTTGCATAAAACTTGGTTTTGAATCCTAGAAACGCGTTGTTAGATGTTTCATAAGTTCGACAAACTAGGACAAAGCTCATTGAGCCACTTATAAGCACTCATGTTGCATGAAACTTGGTTTAGAGTCCAAGAAACGCGTTGTTAGATGTTTCATAAGTTCGTCAAATAAGTACAAAGCTCATTGAGACACTTATAAGCAGTAATATTGCATGAAACTTGGTTTAGAGTCCTAGAAACGCGTTGTTAGATGTTTCATAAGTTCGTCAAACTTGTAGAAAGCTCATTGAGACACTTATATGCACTGATGTTGCATGAAACTTGGTTAAGACTCCTAGAAACGCGTTGTTAGATGTTTCATAAGTTCATCAAACTAGTACAAAGCTCATTGAGACACTTATAAGCACTCATGTTGCATGAAAGTTGGTTTAGAGTCCTAGAAACCGCGTTGTTAGATGTTTCATAAGTTCATGAAACTAGTACAAAGCTCATTGAGACACTTATAAGCACTCATGTTGCATGAAACTTGGTTTAGAGTCCTAGAAACACGTTGTTAGATGTTTCATAAGATCGTTAAACTTGTACAAAGCTCATTGAGAAACTTATAAGCACTCATGTTGAATGAAACTTGGTTTAGAGTCCTAGAAACGCTTTGTTAGATGTTTCATAAGTTCGTCAAACTTGTACACAGCTCATTGAGACACTTATATGCACTGATGTTGCATTAAACTTTGTTAAGACTCCTAGAAACGCGTTGTTAGATGTTTCATAAGTTTGTTCAACTTGTACAAAGCTTATTGAGACACTTATATGCACTCATCTTGAATGCAACTTTGTTAAGACTCCTAGAAACGCGTTGTTAGATGTTTCATAATTTCGTCAAACTAGTACAAAGCTCATTGAGACACTTATAAGCACTCATGTTGCATGAAACTTGGTTTAGAGTCCTATAAACGCGTTGTTAGATGTTTCATAAGTTCGTTAAACTTGTACAAAACTCATTGAGACACTTATATGCACTCATGTTGAATGAAACTTTGTTAAGACTCCTAGAAACGCGTTGTTAGATGTTTCATAAGTTCGTCAAACTAGTACAAAGCTCATTGAGACACTTATAAGCATTCATGTTGCATGAAACTTGGTTTAGAGTCCTAGAAACGCGTTGTTAGATTTTTCATAAGTTCGTCAAATTAGTACAAAGCTCATTGAAACATTTATAAGCACTCATGTTGCATGTAACTTGGTTTAGAGTCCTAGAAACAGCGTTGTTAGATGTTTCATAAGTTCGTCAAACTTGTACAAAGCTCATTGAGGGACTTATAAGCAATCATGTAGCATGAAACTTGGTTTAGAGTCCTAGAAAGGAGTTGTTAGTTGTTTCATAAGTTTGTCAAACTTGTACAAATCTCATTGAGACACTTATAAGCACTCATGTTGCATGAAACTTGGGTTAGAGTCCTAGCAACCACGTTGTTAGATGTTTCATAAGTTCTTCAAACTTGTACAAAGCTCATTGAGACACTTATAAGCACTCATGTTGCATGAAACTTGGTTAAGACTCCTAGAAACGCGTTGTTAGATGTTTCATAAGTTCGTCAAACTAGTACAAAGCTCACTGAGACAATTATAAGCACTCATGTTGCATGAAACTTGGGTTAGAGTCCTAGCAACCACGTTGTTAGATGTTTCATAAGTTCTTCAAACTTGTACAAAGCTCATTGAAACACTTATATGCACTGATGTTGCATGAAACTTGGTTAAGACTCCTAGAAACGCGTTGTTAGATGTTTCATAAGTTTGTCAAACTAGTACAAATCTCATTGAGACAATTATAAGCACTCATGTTGCATGAAACTTGGTTTAGAGTCCTAGAAACGCGTTGTTAGATGTTTCATAAGTTCGTCAAACTAGTACAAAGCTCATTGAGACACTTATAAGCACTCATGTTGCATGAAACTTTGTTTAGAGTCCTAGAAACGCGTTGTTAGATGTTTCATAAGTTCGTCAAACTTGTAGAAAGCTCATTGAGACATTTATATGCACTGATGTTGTATGAAACTTGGTTAAGACTCCTAGAAACGCGTTGTTAGATGTTTCATAAGTTCGTCAAACTAGTACAAAGCTCATTGAGACACTTATAAGCACTCATGTTGCATGAAAGTTGGTTTAGAGTCCTAGAAACCGCGTTGTTAGATGTTTCATAAGTTCATGAAACTAGTACAAAGCTCATTGAGACACTTATAACCACTCATGTTGCATGAAACTTGGTTTAGAGTCCTAGAAACGCGTTGTTAGATGTTTCATAAGATCGTTAAACTTGTACAAAGCTCATTGAGAAACTTATAAGCACTCATGTTGCATGAAACTTTGTTTAGAGTCCTAGAAACGCTTTGTTAGATGTTTCATAAGTTCGTCAAACTTGTACACAGCTCATTGAGACACTTATATGCACTGATGTTGCATGAAACTTGGTTAAGACTCCTAGAAACGCGTTGTTAGATGTTTCATAAATTGTCAAACTAGTACAAAGCTCACTGAGACAATTATAAGCACTCATGTTGCATGAAACTTGGTTTAGAGTCCTAGAAACGCATTGTTAGATGTTTCATAAGTTCGTCAAACTAGTACAAAGCTCATTGAGACACTTATAAGCACTCATGTTGCATGAAACTTGGTTTTGAATCCTAGAAACGCGTTGTTAGATGTTTCATAAGTTCGTTAAACTTGTACAAAGCTCATTGAGACACTTATATGCACTCATGTTGCATGAAACTTGGGTTAGAATCCTAGCAACCACGTTGTTAGATGTTTCATAAGTTCTTCAAACTTCTACAAAGCTCATTGAGACACTTATATGCATTGATGTTGCATGAAACTTGGTTAAGACTCCTAGAAACGCGTTGTTAGATGTTTCATAAGTTCGTCAAACTAGTACAAAGCTCATTGAAACATTTATTAGCACTCATGTTGCATGTAACTTGATTTAGAGTCCTAGAAACCGCGTTGTTAGATGTTTCATAAGTTCGTGAAACTAGTACAAAGTTCATTGAACCACTTATAAGCACTCATGTTGCATGAAACTTGGTTTAGAGTCCTAGAAACGCTTTGTTAGATGTTTCATAAGTTCGTCAAACAAGTACAAAGCTCATTGAGACACTTATAAGCACTCATGTTGCATAAAACTTGGTTTTGAATCCTAGAAACGCGTTGTTAGATGTTTCATAAGTTCGACAAACTAGGACAAAGCTCATTGAGCCACTTATAAGCACCCATGTTGCATGAAACTTGGTTTAGAGTCCTAGAAACGCGTTGTTAGATGTTTCATAAGTTCGTAAAATAAGTACAAAGCTCATTGAGACACTTATAAGCAATAATGTTGCATGAAACTTGGTTTAGAGTCCTAGAAACGCGTTGTTAGATGTTTCATAAGTTCGTCAAACTTGTACAAAGCTCATTGAGACACTTATATGCACTCATGTTGAATGAAACTTGGTTAAGACTCCTAGAAACGCGTTGTTAGATGTTTCATAAGTTCGTCAAACTAGTACAAAGCTCATTGAGACACTTATAAGCACTCATGTTGCATGAAACTTGGTTAAGACTCCTAGAAACGCGTTGTTAGATGTTTCATAAGTTTGTCAAACTAGTACAAAGCTCACTGAGACAATTATAAGCACTCATGTTGCATGAAACTTGGTTTAGAGTCCTAGAAACGCGTTGTTAAATGTTTCATAAGTTCGTCAAACTAGTACAAAGCTCATTGAGACACTTATAAGCACTCATGTTGCATGAAACTTTGTTTAGAGTCCTAGAAACGCGTTGTTAGATGTTTCATAAGTTCGTCAAACTTGTAGAAAGCTCATTGAGACATTTATATGCACTGATGTTGCATGAAACTTGGTTAAGACTCCTAGAAACGCGTTGTTAGATGTTTCATAAGTTCGTCAAACTAGTACAAAGCTCATTGAGACACTTATAAGCACTCATGTTGCATGAAAGTTGGTTTAGAGTCCTAGAAACCGCGTTGTTAGATATTTCATAAGTTCATGAAACTAGTACAAAGCTCATTGAGACACTTATAAGCACTCATGTTGCATGAAACTTGGTTTAGAGTCCTAGAAACACGTTGTTAGATGTTTCATAAGATCGTTAAACTTGTACAAAGCTCATTGAGAAACTTATAAGCACTCATGTTGAATGAAACTTGGTTTAGAGTCCTAGAAACGCTTTGTTAGATGTTTCATAAGTTCGTCAAACTTGTACACAGCTCATTGAGACACTTATATGCACTGATGTTGCATG
Organism: Cochlearia excelsa; assembly: GCA_963556525.1. Lineage (NCBI taxonomy): Eukaryota > Viridiplantae > Streptophyta > Magnoliopsida > Brassicales > Brassicaceae > Cochlearia > Cochlearia excelsa. The sequence goes on along the minus strand of OY748330.1, from coordinate 16,096,789 downwards.
AAACTTGGTTAAGACTCCTAGAAACGCGTTGTTAGATGTTTCATAAGTTGTCAAACTAGTACAAAGCTCACTGAGACAATTATAAGTACTCATGTTGCATGAAACTTGGTTTAGAGTCCTAGAAACGCGTTGTTAGATGTTTCATAAGTTGTCAAACTAGTACAAAGATCACTGAGACACTTCTAAGCACTAATGTTGCATGAAAATTGGTTTACAGTACTAGAAACCGCGTTGTTAGATGTTCCATAAGTTCATCAAACTAGTACAAAGCTCATTGAGCCACTTATAAGCACTCATGTTGCATGAAACTTGGTTTAGAGTCCTAGAAACGCTTTGTTAGATGTTTCATAAGTTCGTCAAACAAGTACAAAGCTCATTGAGACACTTATAAGCACTCATGTTGCATGAAACTTGGTTTAGAGTCCTAGAAACGCGTTGTTAGATGTTTCATAAGTTCGTCAAACTTGTACAAAGCTCATTGAGGAACTTATAAGCAATCATGTAGCATGAAACTTGGTTTAGAGTCCTAGAATGGCGTTGTTAGTTGTTTCATAAGTTCGTCAAACTTGTACAAATCTCATTGAGACACTTATAAGAACTCATGTTGCATGAAACTTGGTTTAGAGTCCTAGCAACCACGTTGTTAGATGTTTCATAAGTTCTTCAAACTTGTACAAAGCTCATTGAGACACTTATAAGCACTCATGTTGCATGAAACTTGGTTTAAATTCCTAGAAACGCGTTGTTAGATGTTTCATAAGTTCATCAAACTAGTACAAAGCTCATTAAGACACTTATAAGCACTCATGTTACATGAAACTTGGTTTACAGTCCTAGAAACGCGTTGTTAGATGTTTCATAAGTTCGTCAAATAAGTACAAAGCTCATTGAGACACTTATAAGCAGTAATGTTGCATGAAACTTGGTTTAGAGTCCTAGAAACGCGTTGTTAGATGTTTCATAAGTTCGTCAAACTTGTACAAAGCTCATTGAGACACTTATATGCACTCATGTTGAATGAAACTTGGTTAAGACTCCTAGAAACGCGTTGTTAGATGTTTCATAAGTTCGTCAAACTAGTACAAAGCTCATTGAGACACTTATAAGCATTCATGTTGCATGAAACTTGGTTTAGAGTCCTAGAAACGCGTTGTTAGATTTTTCATAAGTTCGTAAAACTAGTACAAAACTCATTGAAACATTTATAAGCACTCATGTTGCATGTAACTTGGTTTAGAGTACTAGAAACCGCGTTGTTAGATGTTTCATAAGTTCGTCAAACTAGTACAAACTTCATTGAGCCACTTATAAGCACTCATGTTGCATGAAACTTGGTTTAGATTCCTAGAAACGCGTTGTTAGATGTTTCATAAGTTCGTCAAACAAGTACAAAGCTCATTGAGACACTTATAAGCACTCATGTTGCATGAAACTTGGTTTTGAATCCTAGAAACGCGTTGTTAGATGTTTCATAAGTTCGTTCAACTTGTACAAAGCTCATTGAGACACTTATATGCACTCATGTTGCATGAAACTTGGTTTAAATTCCTAGAAACGCGTTGTTAGATGTTTCATAAGTTCATCAAACTAGTACAAAGCTCATTCAGACACTTATAAGCACTCATGTTGCATGAAACTTGGTTTAGAGTCCTAGAAACGCGTTGTTAGATGTTTCATAAGTTCGTCAAACAAGTACAAAGCTCATTGAGACACTTATATGCACTCATGTTGAATGCAAGTTTGTTAAGACTCCTAGAAACGCGTTGTTAGATGTTTCATAAGTTCGTCAAACTAGTACAAAGCTCATTGATACACTTATAAGCACTCATGTTGCATGAAACTTTGTTTAGAGTCCTATAAACGCGTTGTTAGATGTTTCATAAGTTCGTCAAACTAGTACAAAACTCATTGAGACACTTCTAAGCACTAATGTTGCATGAAAATTGGTTTACAGTACTAGAAACCGCGTTGTTAGATGTTCCATAAGTTCATCAAACTAGTACAAAGCTCATTGAGCCACTTATAAGCACTCATGTTGGGTGAAACTTGGTTTAGAGTCCTAGAAACGCGTTGTTAGATGTTTCATAAGTTCGTCAAACAAGTACAAAGCTCATTGAGACACTTATAAGCACTCATGTTGCATGAAACTTGGTTTAGAGTCCTAGAAACGCGTTGTTAGATGTTTCATAAGTTCGTCAAACTTGTACAAAGCTCATTGAGGAACTTATAAGCAATCATGTAGCATGAAACTTGGTTTAGAGTCCTAGAATGGCGTTGTTAGTTGTTTCATAAGTTCGTCAAACTTGTACAAATCTCATTGAGACACTTATAAGAACTCATGTTGCATGAAACTTTGTTTAGAGTCCTAGCAACCACGTTGTTAGATGTTTCATAAGTTCTTCAAACTTGTACAAAGCTCATTGAGACACTTATAAGCACTCATGTTGCATGAAACTTGGTTTAAATTCCTAGAAACGCGTTGTTAGATGTTTCATAAGTTCATCAAACTAGTACAAAGCTCATTAAGACACTTATAAGCACTCATGTTACATGAAACTTGGTTTACAGTCCTAGAAACGAGTTGTTAGATGTTTCATAAGTTCGTCAAACTTGTACAAAGCTCATTGAGACACTTATAAGCACTCATGTTGCATGAAACATGGTTTAGAGTCCTAGAAAGGCGTTATTAGATGTTTCATAAATTCGCCAAACTAGTTCAAAGCTCATTGAGACACTTATAAGCATTCATGGTTCATGAAACTTGGTTTAGAGTCTTAGAAATCGCGTTGTTAGATGTTTCATAAGTTCGACAAACTAGGACAAAGCTCATTGAGCCACTTATAAGCACTCATGTTGGGTGAAACTTGGTTTAGAGTCCTAGAAACGCGTTGTTAGATGTTTCATAAGTTCGTCAAACAAGTACAAAGCTCGTTGAGACACTTATAAGCAGTCATGTTGCATGAAACTTGGTTTAGAGTCCTAGAAACGCGTTGTTAGATGTTCCATAAGTTCGTCAAACTAGTACAAAGCTCATTGAGCCACTTATAAGCACTCATGTTGCTTGAAACTTGGTTTAGAGTCCTAGAAACGCGTTGTTAGATGTTTCATAAGTTCATCAAACAAGTACAAAGCTCATTGAGACACTTATAAGCACTCATGTTGCATGAAACTTGGTTTAGAGTCCTAGAAACGCGTTGTTAGATGTTTCATAAGTTCGTCAAACTTGTACAAAGCTCATTGAGGAACTTATAAGCAATCATGTAGCATGAAACTTGGTTTAGAGTCCTAGAATGGCGTTGTTAGTTGTTTCATAAGTTCGTCAAACTTGTACAAATCTCATTGAGACACTTATAAGAACTCATGTTGCATGAAACTTGGTTTAGAGTCCTAGCAACCACGTTGTTAGATGTTTCATAAGTTCTTCAAACTTGTACAAAGCTAATTGAGACACTTATAAGCACTCATGTTGCATGAAACTTGGTTTAAATTCCTAGAAACGCGTTGTTAGATGTTTCATAAGTTCATCAAACTAGTACAAAGCTCATTGAGACACTTATAAGCACTCATGTTACATGAAACTAGGTTTAGAGTCCTAGAAAGGCGTTATTAGATGTTTCATAAATTCGCCAAACTAGTTCAAAGCTCATTAAGACACTTATAAGCATTCATGGTTCATAAAACTTGGTTTAGAGTTTTAGAAAACGCATTGTTAGATGTTTCATAAGTTCGTCAAACTAGGACAAAGCTCATTGAGCCACTTATAAGCAATCATGTTGCGTGAAACTTGGTTTAGAGTCCTAGAAACGCGTTGTTAGATGTTTCATAAGTTCGTCAAACAAGTACAAAGCTCGTTGAGACACTTATAAGCAATCATGTTGCATGAAACTTGGTTTAGAGTCCTAGAAACGCGTTGTTAGATGTTTCATAAGTTCGTCAAACAAGTACAAAGCTCATTGAGCCACTTATAAGCAATCATGTTGCATGAAACTTGGTTTAGAGTCCTAGAAACGCGTTGTTAGATGTTTCATAAGTTCGTCAAACTTGTACAAAGCTCATTGAGACACTTATATGCACTCATGTTGAATGAAACTTGGTTAAGACTCCTAGAAACGCGTTGTTAGATGTTTCATAAGTTCGTTAAACTAGTACAAAGCTCACTGAGACATTTATAAGCACTCATGTTGCATGTAACTTGGTTTAGAGTCCTAGAAACCGCGTTGTTAGATGTTTCATAAGTTCGTAAAACTAGTACAAAGTTCATTGAGCCACTTATAAGCACTCATGTTGCATGAAACTTGGTTTAGAATCCTAGAAACGCGTTGTTAGATGTTTCATAAGTTCGTCAAACAAGTACAAAGCTCATTGAGACACTTATAAGCACTCATGTTGCATAAAACTTGGTTTTGAATCCTAGAAACGCGTTGTTAGATGTTTCATAAGTTCGACAAACTAGGACAAAGCTCATTGAGCCACTTATAAGCACTCATGTTGCATGAAACTTGGTTTATAGTCCTAGAAACGCGTTATTAGATGTTTCATAAGTTCGTCAAACAAGTACAAAGCTCATTGAGACACTTATAAGCACTGATGTTGCATGAAACTTGGTTTAGAGTCCTAGAAACGCGTTGTTAGATGTTTCATAAGTTCGTCAAACTTGTACAAAGCTCATTGAGACACTTATAAGCACTCATGTTGCATGAAACTTGGTTTAGAGTCCTAGAAAGGCGTTATTAGATGTTTCATAAATTCGCCAAACTAGTTCAAAGCTCATTGAGACACTTATAAGCATTCATGGTTCATGAAACTTGGTTTAGAGTCTTATAAATCGCGTTGTTAGATGTTTCATAAGTTCGACAAACTAGGACAAAGCTCATTGAGCCACTTATAAGCACTCATGTTGAGTGAAACTTGGTTTAGAGTCCTAGAAACGCGTTGTTAGATGTTTCATAAGTTCGTCAAACAAGTACAAAGCTCGTTGAGACACTTATAAGCACTCATGTTGCATGAAACTTGGTTTAGAGTCCTAGAAACGCGATGTTAGATGTTTCATAAGTTCGTCAAACTTGTACAAAGCTCATTGAGACACTTATATGCACTCATGTTGCATGTAACTTGGTTTAAAGTCCTAGAAACCGCGTTGTTAGATGTTTCATAAGTTCGTAAAACTAGTACAAAGTTCATTGAGCCACTTATAAGCACTCATGTTGCATGAAACTTGGTTTAGAGTCCTAGAAACGCGTTGTTAGATGTTTCATAAGTTCGTCAAACAAGTACAAAGCTCATTGAGACACTTATAAGCACTCATGTTGCATAAAACTTGGTTTTGAATCCTAGAAACGCGTTGTTAGATGTTTCATAAGTTCGAAAAACTAGGACAAAGCTCATTGAGCCACTTATAAGCACTCATGTTGCATGAAACTTGGTTTAGAGTCCTAGAAACGCGTTGTTAGATGTTTCATAAGTTCGTCAAACAAGTACAAAGCTCATTGAGACACTTATAAGCAGTCATGTTGCATGAAACTTGGTTTATTGTCCTAGAAACGCGTTGTTAGATGTTTCATAAGTTCGTCAAACTTGTACAAAGCTCATTGAGACATTTATATGCACTCATGTTGAATTAAACTTGGTTAAGACTCCTAGAAACGCGTTGTTAGATGTTTCATAAGTTCGTCAAACTAGTTCAAAGCTCATTGAGACACTTATAAGCATTCATGTTGCATGAAACTTGGTTTAGAGTCCTAGAAATGCGTTGTTAGATGTTTCATAAGTTCGTCAAACAAGTACAAAGTTCATTGAGACACTTATAAGTACTCATGTTGCATGAAACTTGGTTTAGAGTCCTAGAAACGCGTTGTTAGATGTTTCATAAGTTCGGCAAACTTGTACAAAGCTCATTGAGGAACTTATAAGCAATCATGTAGCATGAAACTTGGTTTAGAGTCCTAGAAAGGAGTTATTAGTTGTTTCATAAGTTCGTCAAACTTGTACAAATCTCATTGAGACACTTATAAGCACTCATGTTGCATGAAACTTGGGTTAGAGTCCTAGCAACCACGTTGTTAGATGTTTCATAAGTTCTTCAAACTTGTACAAAGCTCATTGAGACACTTATAAGCACTCATGTTGCATGAAACCTGGTTTAAATTCCTAGAAACGCGTTGTTAGATGTTTCATAAGTTCATCAAACTAGTACAAAGCTCATTCAGACACTTATAAGCACTCATGTTGCATGAAACTTGGTTTAGAGTCCTAGAAACGAGTTATTAGATGTTTCATAAGTTCGTCAAACTTGTACAAAGCTCATTGAGACACTTATAAGCACTCATGTTGCATGAAACTTGGTTTAGAGTCCTATAAAGGCGTTATTAGATGTTTCATAAATTCGCCAAACTAATACAAAGCTCATTGAGACACTTATAAGCATTCATGGTTCATGAAACTTGGTTTAGAGTCTTAGAAATCGCGTTGTTAGATGTTTCATAAGTTCGACAAACTAGGACAAAGCTCATTGAGCCACTTATAAGCACTCATGTTGCATGAAACTTGGTTTAGAGTCCTAGAAACGCGTTGTTACATGTTTCATAAGTTCGTCAAACAAGTACAAAGCTCATTGAGACACTTATATGCACTCATGTTGAATGCAACTTTGTTAAGACTCCTAGAAACGCGTTGTTAGATGTTTCATAAGTTCGTCAAACTAGTACAAAGCTCATTGATACACTTATAAGCACTCATGTTGCATGAAACTTTGTTTAGAGTCCTATAAACGCGTTGTTAGATGTTTCATAAGTTCGTCAAACTAGTACAAAACTCATTGAGACACTTCTAAGCACTAATGTTGCATGAAAATTGGTTTACAATACTAGAAACCGCGTTGTTAGATGTTCCATAAGTTCCTCAAACTAGTACAAAGCTCATTGAGCCACTTATAAGCACTCATGTTGCATGAAACTTGGTTTAGAGTCCTAGAAACGCGTTGTTAGATGTTTCATAAGTTCGTCAAACAAGTACAAAGCTCATTGAGACACTTATAAGCACTCATGTTGCATGAAACTTGGTTTAGAGTCCTAGAAACGCGTTGTTAGATGTTTCATAAGTTCGTCAAACTTTTACAAAACTCATTGAGGAACTTATAAGCAATCATGTAGCATGAAACTTGGTTTAGAGTCCTAGAATGGCGTTGTTAGTTGTTTCATAAGTTCGTCAAACTTGTACAAATCTCATTGAGACACTTATAAGCACTCATGTTGCATGAAACTTGGGTTAGAGTCCTAGCAACCACGTTGTTAGATGTTTCATAAGTTCTTCAAACTTGTACAAAGCTCATTGAGACACTTATAAGCACTCATGTTGCATGAAACTTGGTTTAAATTCCTAGAAACGCGTTGTTAGATGTTTCATAAGTTCATCAAACTAGTACAAAGCTCATTCAGACACTTATAAGCACTCATGTTGCATGAAACTTGGTTTAGAGTCCTAGAAACGAGTTGTTAGATGTTTCATAAGTTCGTCAAACTTGTACAAAGCTCATTGAGACACTTATAAGCACTCATGTTGCATGAAACTTGGTTTAGAGTCCTAGAAAGATGTTATTAGATGTTTCATAAATTCGCCAAACTAATACAAAGCTCATTGAGACACTTATAAGCATTCATGGTTCATGAAACTTGGTTTAGAGTCTTAGAAATCGCGTTGTTAGATGTTTCATAAGTTCGACAAACTAGGACAAAGCTCATTGAGCCACTTATAAGCACTCATGTTGCATGAAACTTGGTTTAGAGTTCTAGAAACGCGTTGTTACATGTTTCATAAGTTCGTCAAACAAGTACAAAGCTCATTGAGACACTTATATGCACTCATGTTGAATGCAACTTTGTTAAGACTCCTAGAAACGCGTTGTTAGATGTTTCATAAGTTCGTCAAACTAGTACAAAGCTCATTGATACACTTATAAGCACTCATGTTGCATGAAACTTTGTTTAGAGTCCTATAAACGCGTTGTTAGATGTTTCATAAGTTCGTCAAACTAGTACAAAACTCATTGAGACACTTCTAAGCACTAATGTTGCATGAAAATTGGTTTACAATATTAGAAACCGCGTTGTTAGATGTTCCATAAGTTCCTCAAACTAGTACAAAGCTCATTGAGACACTTATAAGCACTCATGTTGCATGAAACTTGGTTTAGAGTCCTATAAACGCGGTGTTAGATGTTTCATAAGTTCGTCAAACTAGTGCAAAGATCATTGAGACACTTATAAGCACTCATGTTGCATGAAACTTGGTTTAAAGTCCTAGAAAGGCGTTGTTAGTTGTTTCATAATTTCGTCAAACTAGTACAAAGCTCATTGAGACACTTATAAGCACTCATGTTGCATGAAACTTGGTTTAGAGTCCTAGAAAGGCGTTGTTAGTTGTTTCATAAGTTCGTCAAAATAGTGCAAAGATCATTGAGCCACTTATAAGCACTCATGTTGCATGAAACTTGGTTTAGAGTCCTAGAAACGCGTTGTTAGATGTTTCATAAGTTCGTCAAACTAGTGCAAAGATCATTGAGCCACTTATAAGCACTCATGTTGCATGAAACTTAGTTTAGAGTCCTAGAAAGGCGTTGTTAGTTGTTTCATAATTTCGTCAAACTAGTACAAAAGCTCATTGAGACACTTATAAGCACTCACTATGCATGAAACTTTGTTTAGAGTCCTAGAAACCGCGTTGTTAGATGTTTCATAAGTTCTTCAAACTTGTACAACTCATTGAGAGACACTTATAATCACTCATGTTGCATGAAATTTGCTTAAAGTCCTAGAAACGCGTTATTAGATTTTTCATAAGTTCGTCAAACTAGTGCAAAGATCATTGAGACACTTATAAGCACTCATGTTGCATGAAACTTGGTTTAGAGTCCTAGAAACGCGTTGTGAGATGTTTCATAAGTTCTTCAAACAAGTACAAAGCTCATTGAGACACTTATAAGCACTCATGTTGCATGAAAACTTGGTTTAAAGTCCTAGAAACGCGTTGTTAGATGTTTCGAAAGTTCGTCAAACTAGTACAAAGCTCATTGAGACAGTTATAAGCACTCATGTTGCATGAAACTTGGTTTAGAGTCCTAGAAAGGCGTTGTTAGTTGTTTCATAAGTTCGTCAAACTAGTGCAAAGATCATTGAGCCACTTATAAGCCCTCATGTTGCATGAAACTTGGTTTAGAGTCCTAGAAACGCGTTGTTAGATGTTTCATAAGTTTGTCAAACAAGTACAAAGCTCATTGAGACACTTATAAGCACTCAAGATGCATGAAACTTGGTTTAGAGTCCTAGAAACGCGTTGTTAGATGTTTCATAAGTTCGTCAAACTAGAACAAAGCTCATTGAGACACTTATAAACACTCATGTTGCATGAAACTTGGTTTAAAGTCCTAGAAACGAGTTGTTAGATGTTTCATAAGTTCTTCAAACTAGTACAAAGCTCATTGAGACACTTATAAGCACTCATGTTGCATGAAACTTGGTTTAGAGTCCTAGAAACGCTTTTTAGATGTTTCATAAGTTCGTCAAACTAGTGCAAAGATCATTGAGCCACTTATAAGCACTCATGTTGCATGAAAATTGGTTTAGAGTCCTAGAAACGCGTTGTTAGATGTTTCATAAGTTCGTCAAACTAGTGCAAAGATCATTAAGCCACTTATAAGCACTCATGTTGCATGAAACTTAGTTTAGAGTCCTAGAAAGGCGTTGTTAGTTGTTTCATAATTTTGTCAAACTAGTACAAAGCTCATTGAGACACTTATAAGCACTCATGATGCATGAAACTTGGTTTAGAGTCCTAGAAACGCGTTGTTAGATGTTTCATAAGTTCGTCAAACTAGAACAAAGCTCATTGAGACACTTATAAACACTCATGTTGCATGAAACTTGGTTTAAAGTCCTAGAAAGGCGTTGTTAGATGTTTCATAAGTTCTTCATACTAGTACAAAGCTCATTGAGACACTTATAAGCACTCATGTTGCATGAAACTTGGTTTAGAGTCCTAGAAACGCGTTGTTAGACGTTTCATAAGTTCGTCAAACTTGTACAAAACTCATTGAGACACTTATAATCACTCATGTTGCATGAAATTTGGTTTAAAGTCCTAGTAACGCGTTCTTAGATTTTTCATAAGTTCGTCAAACTAGTGCAAAGATCATTGAGCCACTTATAAGCACTCATGTTGCATGAAACTTGGTTTAGAGTCCTAGAAACGCGTTGTGAGATGTTTCATAAGTTCGTCAAACAAGTACAAAGCTTATTGAGACACTTATAAGCACTCATGTTGCATGAAACTTGGTTTAAAGTCCTAGAAAGGCGTTGTTAGTTGTTTCATAATTTCGTCAAACTAGTACAAAGCTTATTGAGACACTTATAAGCACTCATGTTGCATGAAATTTGGGTTTAGAGTCCTAGAAAGGCGTTGTTAGTTGTTTCATAAGTTCATCAAACTAGTGCAAAGATCATTGAGACACTTATAAGCACTCATGTTTCATGAAACTTGGTTTAGAGTCCTAGAAAGGCGTTGTTAGATGTTTCATAAGTTCGTAAAACTTGTACAAAGCTCATTGAGACACTTATAAGCACTCATGTTTCATGAAACTTGGTTTAGAGTCCTAGAAACGCGTTTTTAGATGTTTCATAAGTTCGTCAAACAAGTACAAAGCTCATTGAGACACTTATAAGTACTCATGTTGCATGAAACTTGGTTTAGAGTCCTAGAAACGCGTTGTTAGATGTTTCATAAGTTCGTCAAACTAGTGCAAAGATCATTGAGCCACTTATAAGCACTCATGTTGCATGAAACTTGGTTTAGAGTCCTAGAAACGCATTGTGAGATGTTTCATAAGTTCGTCAAACAAGTACAAAGCTCATTGAGACACTTATAAGCACTCATGTTGCATGAAACTTGGTTTAAAGTCCTAGAAACGCGTTGTTAGATGTTTCATAAGTTCGTCAAACTAGTACAAAGCTCATTGAGACACTTATAAGCACTGATGTTGCATGAAACTTGGTTTAGAGTCCTAGAAATGCGTTGTGAGATGTTTCATAAGTTCTTCAAACTAGTACAAAGCTCATTGAGACACTTATAAGTACTCATGTTGCATGAAACTTGGTTTAGAGTCCTAGAAACGCGTTGTTAGATGTTTCATAAGTTCGTCAAACTTGTACAAAACTCATTGAGACACTTATAATCACTCATGTTGCATGAATTTTGGTTTAAAGTCCTAGTAACGCGTTCTTAGATTTTTCATAAGTTCGTCAAACTAGTGCAAAGATCATTGAGCCACTTATAAGCACTCATGTTGCATGAAACTTGGTTTAGAGTCCTAGAAACGCGTTGTGAGATGTTTCATAAGTTCGTCAAACAAGTACAAAGCTTATTGAGACACTTATAAGCACTCATGTTGCATGAAACTTGGTTTAGAGTCCTAGAAAGGCGTTGTTAGTTGTTTCATAATTTCGTCAAACTAGTACAAAGCTCATTGAGACACTTATAAGCACTCATGTTGCATGAAACTTGGTTTAGAGTCCTAGAAAGGCGTTGTTAGTTGTTTCATAAGTTCATCAAACTAGTGCAAAGATCATTGAGACACTTATAAGCACTCATGTTTCATGAAACTTGGTTTAGAGTCCTAGAAAGGCGTTGTTAGATGTTTCATAAGTTCGTCAAACTTGTACAAAGCTCATTGAGACACTTATAAGCACTCATGTTTCATGAAACTTGGTTTAGAGTCCTAGAAACGCGTTGTTAGATGTTTCATAAGTTCGTCAAACAAGTACAAAGCTCATTGAGACACTTATAAGTACTCATGTTGCATGAAACTTGGTTTAGAGTCCTAGAAACGCGTTGTTAGATGTTTCATAAGTTCGTCAAACTTGTACAAAACTCATTGAGACACTTATAATCACTCATGTTGCATGAAATTTTGTTTAAAATCCTAGAAACGCGTTGTTAGATTTTTCATAAGTTCGTCAAACTAGTGCAAAGATTATTGAGCCACTTATAAGCACTAATGTTGCATGAAACTTGGTTTAGAGTCCTAGAAACGCGTTGTTAGATGTTTCATAAGTTCGTCAAACAAGTACAAAGCTCATTGAGACACTTATAAGTACTCATGTTGCATGAAACTTGGTTTAGAGTCCTAGAAACGCGTTGTTAGATGTTTCATAAGTTCGTCAAACTAGTGCAAAGATCATTGAGCCCTTATAAGCACTCATGTTGCATGAAACTTGGTTTAGAGTCCTAGAAACGCATTGTGAGATGTTTCATAAGTTCGTCAAACAAGTACAAAGCTCATTGAGACACTTATAAGCACTCATGTTGCATGAAACATGGTTTAAAGTCCTAGAAACGCGTTGTGTTAGATGTTTCATAAGTTCGTCAAACTAGTACAAAGCTCATTGAGACACTTATAAGCACTCATGTTGCATGAAACTTGGTTTAGAGTCCTAGAAACGCGTTGTGAGATGTTTCATAAGTTCTTCAAACTAGTACAAAGCTCATTGAGACACTTATAAGTACTCATGTTGTATGAAACTTGGTTTAGAGTCCTAGAAACGCGTTGTTAGTTGTTTCATAATTTCGTCAAACTAGTACAAAGCTCATTGAGACACTTATAAGCACTCACGATGCATGAAACTTTGTTTAGAGTCCTAGAAACCGCGTTGTTAGATGTTTCATAAGTTCTTCAAACTTGTACAAAACTCATTGAGACACTTATAATCACTCATGTTGCAAGAAATTTGGTTTAAAGTCCTAGAAACGCGTTATTAGATTTTTCATAAGTTCGTCAAACTAGTGCAAAGATCATTGAGACACTTATAAGCACTCATGTTGCATGAAACTTGGTTTAGAGTCCTAGAAAGGCGTTGTTAGTTGTTTCATAAGTTCGTCAAACTAGTACAAAGATCATTGAGACACTTATAAGCACTCATGATGCATGAAACTTGGTTTAGAGTCCTAGAAACCGCATTGTTAGATGTTTCATAAGTTCGTCGAACTTGTACAAAATTCATTGAGACACTTATAATAACTCATGTTGCATGAAATTTGGTTTAAAGTCCTAGAAACGCGTTGTTAGATTTTTCATAAGTTCGTCAAACTAGTGCAAAGATCATTGAGACACTTATAAGCACTCATGTTGCATGAAACTTGGTTTAAAGTCCTAGAAAGGCGTTGTTAGTTGTTTAATAATTTCGTCAAACTAGTACAAAGCTCATTGAGACACTTATAAGCACTCATGTTGCATGAAACTTGGTTTAGAGTCCTAGATACGCGTTGTTAGTTGTTTCATAAGTTCATCAAACTAGTGCAAAGATCAGTGAGACACTTATAAGCACTCATGTTGCATGAAACTTGGTTTAGAGTCCTAGAAAGGCGTTGTTAGATGTTTCATAAGTTCGTCAAACTTGTACAAAACTCATTGAGACACTTATAATCACTCATGTTGCATGAAATTTGGTTTAAAGTCCTAGTAACGCGTTGTTAGATTTTTCATAAGTTCGTCAAACTAGTGCAAAGATCATTGAGCCACTTATAAGCACTCATGTTGCATGAAACTTGGTTTAGAGTCCTAGAAACGCGTTGTGAGATGTTTCATAAGTTCGTCAAACAAGTACAAAGCTAAGCACACTCATAAGCACTCATGTTGCATGAAACTTGGTTTAGAGTCCTAGAAAGGCGTTGTTAGTTGTTTCATAATTTCGTCAAACTAGTACAAAGCTCATTGAGACATTTATAAGCACTCATGTTGCATGAAACTTGGTTTAGAGTCCTAGAAAGGCGTTGTTAGTTGTTTCATAAGTTCATAAAACTAGTGCAAAGATCATTGAGACACTTATAAGCACTCATGTTGCATGAAACTTGGTTTAGAGTCCTAGAAAGGCGTTGTTAGATGTTTCATAAGTTCGTCAAACTTGTACAAAACTTATTCAGACACTTATAATCACTCATGTTGCATTAAATTTGGTTTAAAATCCTAGAAAAGCGTTGTTAGATTTTTCATAAGTTCGTCAAACTAGTGCAAAGATCATTGAGACACTTATAAGCACTCATGTTGCATGAAACTTGGTTTAGTCCTAGAAAGGCGTTGTTAGTTGTTTCATAAGTTCGTCAAACTTGTACAAAGCTCATTGAGACACTTATAAGCACTCATGTTGCATGAAACTTGGTTTAGAGTCATAGAAACCGCGTTGTTAGATGTTTCTTAAGTTTGTAAAACTTGTACAAAGCTCATTGAGGAACTTATAAGCCATCATGTAACATGAAACTTGGTTTAGAGTCCTAGAAGGCGTTGTTAGTTGTTTCATAAGTTCGTCAAACTTGTACAAAGCTCATTGAGACACTTATAAGCACTCATGTTGCATGAAACTTGGTTTAGAGTCCTAGCAACCACGTTGTTAGATGTTTCATAAGTTCGTCAAACTTGTACAAAGCTCATTGAGACACTTATAAGCACTCATGTTGCATGAAAATTGGTTTAGAGTCCTAGAAAGGCATTGTTAGTTGTTTCATAAGTTCGTCAAACTAGTACAAAGCTCATTTAGACACTTATAAGCACTCATGATGCATGAAACTTGGTTTAGAGTCCTAGAAAACGCATTGTTAGATGTTTCATAAGTTCGTCAAACTTGTACAAAACTCATTGAGACACTTATAATAACTCATGTTGCATAAAATTTGGTTTAAAGTCTTAGAAACGCGTTGTTAGATTTTTCATAAGTTCGTCAAACTAGTGCAAAGATCATTGAACCACTTATAAGCACTCATGTTGCATGAAACTTGGTTTAGAGTCCTAGAAACGCGTTGTTAGATGTTTCATAAGTTTGTCAAACAAGTACAAAGCTCATTGAGACACTTATAAGTACTCATGTTGCATGAAACTTGGTTTAGAGTCCTAGAAACGTGTTGTTAGATATTTCATAAGTTCGTCAAACTAGTGCAAATATCATTGAGCCACTTATAAGCACTCATGTTGCATGAAAGTTAGTTTAGAGTCCTAGAAAGGCGTTGTTAGTTGTTTCATAAGTTCGTCAAACTAGTACAAAGCTCATGGAGACACTTATAAGCACTCATGATGCATGAAACTTGGTTTAGAGTCCTAGAAACCGCGTTGTTAGATGTTTCATAAGTTCGTCAAACTTGAACAAAGCTTATTGAGACACTTATAAGCACTCATGTTGCATGAAACTTGGTTTAGAATCCTAGAAAGGCGTTGTTAGATGTTTCATAAGTTCGTCAAACTTGTACAAAGCTCATTGAGACACTTATAAGTACGCATGTTGCATGAAACTTGGTTTAGAGTCCTAGAAACGCGTTGTTATATGTTTCATAAGTTCGTCAAACTAGTGCAAAGATCATAGAGCCACTTATAAGAACTCATGTTGCATGAAATGTAGTTTAGAGTCCTAGAAAGGCGTTGTTAGTTGTTTCATAAGTTCGTCAAACTAGTACAAAGCTCATTGAGATACTTATAAACACTCATGATGCATGCAACTTGGTTTAGAGTCCTAGAAACTGCGTTGTTAGATGTTTCATAAGTTCGTCAAACTTGTACAAAACTCATTCAGACACTTATAATCACTCATGTTGCATTAAATTTGGTTTAAAATCCTAGAAAAGCGTTGTTAGATTTTTCATAAGTTCGTCAAACTAGTGCAAAGATCATTGAGACACTTATAAGCACTCATGTTGCATGAAACTTGGTTTAGAGTCCTAGAAACGCGTTGTTAGATGTTTCATAAGTTTGTCAAACAAGTACAAAGCTCATTGAGACACTTATAAGTACTCATGTTGCATGAAAGTTGGTTTAGAGTCCTAGAAACGCGTTGTTAGATATTTCATAAGTTCGTCAAACTAGTGCAAATATCATTGAGCCACTTATAAGCACTCATGTTGCATGAAAGTTAGTTTAGAGTCCTAGAAAGGCGTTGTTAGTTGTTTCATAAGTTCGTCAAACTAGTACAAAGCTCATGGAGACACTTATAAGCACTCATGATGCATGAAACTTGGTTTAGAGTCCTAGAAACGCGTTGTGAGATGTTTCATAAGTTCGTCAAACAAGTACAAAGCTTATTGAGACACTTATAAGCACTCATGTTGCATGAAACTTGGTTTAGAGTCCTAGAAAGGCGTTGTTAGATGTTTCATAAGTTCGTCAAACTTGTACAAAGCTCATTGAGACACTTATAAGTACGCATGTTGCATGAAACTTGGTTTAGAGTCCTAGAAATGCGTTGTTATATGTTTCATAAGTTCGTCAAACTAGTGCAAAGATCATAGAGCCACTTATAAGAACTCATGTTGCATGAAATTTAATTTAGAGTCCTAGAAAGGCGTTGTTAGTTGTTTCATAAGTTCGTCAAACTAGTACAAAGCTCATTGAGATACTTATAAACACTCATGATGCATGCAACTTGGTTTAGAGTCCTAGAAACCGCGTTGTTAGATGTTTCATAAGTTCGTCAAACTTGTACAAAACTCATTCAGACACTTATAATCACTCATGTTGCATTAAATTTGGTTTAAAATCCTAGAAAAGCGTTGTTAGATTTTTCATAAGTTCGTCAAACTAGTGCAAAGATCATTGAGACACTTATAAGCACTCATGTTGCATGAAACTTGGTTTAGTCCTAGAAAGGCGTTGTTAGTTGTTTCATAAGTTCGTCAAACTTGTACAAAGCTCATTGAGACACTTATAAGCACTCATGTTGCATGAAACTTGGTTTAGAGTCCTAGAAACCGCGTTGTTAGATGTTTCTTAAGTTCGTCAAACTTGTACAAAGCTCATTGAGGAACTTATAAGCAATCATTTAACGTGAAAATTGGTTTAGAGTCCTAGAAGGCGTTGTTAGTTGTTTCATAAGTTCGTCAAACTTGTACAAAGCTCATTGAGACACTTATAAGCACTCATGTTGCATGAAACTTGGTTTAGAGTCCTAGCAACCACGTTGTTAGATGTTTCATAAGTTCGTCAAACTTGTACAAAGCTCATTGAGACACTTATAAGCACTCATGTTGCATGAAATTTGGTTTAAAGTCCTAGATACGTGTTGTTAGATGTTTCATAAGTTTGTGAAACTTGTACAAAGCTCATTGAGGAACTTATAAGCACTCATGTAGCATGAAACTTGGTTTAGAGTCCTAGAAAGGCGTTTTTAGTTGTTTCATAAGTTCGTCAAACTTGTACAAAGCTCATTGAGACACTTATAAGCACTCATGTTGCATGAAACTTGGTTTAGAGTCCTAGAAACGCGTTGTTAGATGTTTCATAAGTTCGTCAAACTAGTACAAAGCTCATTGAGACACTTATAAGCACTCATGTTGCATGAAACTTGGTTTAAAGTCCTAGAAACGCGTTGTTAGATATTTCATAAGTTCGTCAAACTAGTACAAAGCTCATTGAGACACTTATAAGCACTCATGTTGCATGGAACTTGGTTTAAAGTCCTAGAAACGCGTTGTTAGATGTTTCATAAGTTCGTCAAACTAGTACAAACTCATTGAGACACTTATAAGCACTCATGTTGCATGAAACTTGGTTTAGAGTCCTAGAAAGGCATTGTTAGTTGTTTCATAAGTTCGTCAAACTAGTACAAAGCTCATTGAGACACTTATAAGCACTCATGATGCATGAAACTTGGTTTAGAGTCCTAGAAAACGCATTGTTAGATGTTTCATAAGTTCGTCAAACTTGTACAAAACTCATTGAGACACTTATAATCACTCATGTTGCATGAAATTTGGTTTTAAAGTCCTAGAAACGCGTTGTTAGATTTTTCATAAGTTCGTCAAACTAGTGCAAAGATCATTGAACCACTTATAAGCACTCATGTTGCATGAAACTTGGTTTAGAGTCCTAGAAACGCGTTGTTAGATGTTTCATAAGTTTGTCAAACAAGTACAAAGCTCATTGAGACACTTATAAGTACTCATGTTGCATGAAACTTGGTTTAGAGTCCTAGAAACGCGTTGTTAAATATCATTGAGCCACTTATAAGCACTCATGTTGCATGAAACTTAGTTTTAGAGTCCTAGAAAGGCGTTGTTACTTGTTTCATAAGTTCGTCAAACTAGTACAAAGATCATGGAGACACTTATAAGCACTCATGATGCATGAAACTTGGTTTAGAGTCCTAGAAACCGCGTTGTTAGATGTTTCATAAGTTCGTCAAACTTGTACAAAACTCATTGAGACACTTATAATCACTCGATGATGCATGAAATTTGGTTTAAAGTCCTAGAAACGCGTTGTTAGATTTTTCATAAGTTCGTCAAACTAGTGCAAAGATCATTGAGACACTTATAAGCACTCATGTTGCATGAAACTTAGTTTAGAGTCCTAGAAAGGCGTTGTTAGTTGTTTCATAAGTTCTTCAAACTAGTACAAAGCTCATTGATACACTTATAAGCACCCATGATGCATGAAACTTGGTTTAGAGTCCTAGAAACCGCGTTGTTAGATGTTTCATAAGTTCGTCAAGCTTTTACAAAACTCATTGAGACACTTATAATCACTCATGTTGCATGAAATTTGGTTTAGAGTCCTAGAAACGCGTTGTTAGATGTTTCATAAGTTCGTCAAACTAGTGCAAAGATCATATAGCCACTTATAAGAACTCATGTTGCATGAAATTTAGTTTTAGAGTCCTAGAAAGGCGTTGTTAGTTGTTTCATAAGTTCGTCAAACTAGTACAAAGCTCATTGAGATACTTATAAACACTCATGATGCATGGAACTTGGTTTAAAGTCCTAGAAACGCGTTGTTAGATGTTTCATAAGTTCGTCAAACTAGTACAAACTCATTGAGACACTTATAAGCACTCATGTTGCATGAAATTTGGTTTAAAGTCCTAGAAACTCGTTGTTAGAATTTTCATAAGTTTGTCAATCTAGTGCAAAGATTATTGAGACACTTATAAGCACTCATGTTGCATGAAACTTGGTTTAGAGTCCTAGAAAGGCGTTTTTAGATGTTTCATAAGTTCGTCAATCTTGTACAAAGCTCATTGAGACACTTATAAGCACTCATGTTGCATGAAATTTGTTTTAAATGCTTAGAAACGCGTTGTTAGATGTTTCATAAGTTCGTCAA
Source organism: Cochlearia excelsa (assembly GCA_963556525.1). Taxonomy (NCBI): domain Eukaryota; kingdom Viridiplantae; phylum Streptophyta; class Magnoliopsida; order Brassicales; family Brassicaceae; genus Cochlearia; species Cochlearia excelsa. The sequence goes on along the minus strand of OY748330.1, from coordinate 16,077,666 downwards.
ACTAGTACAAAGCTTATTGAGACACTTATAAGCACTCATGTTGCATGAAACTTGGTTTAGAGTCCTAGAAACGCGCTGTTAGATTTTTCAAAAGTTCGTCAAACTAGTGCAAAGATCATTGAGCAGCTTATAAGCACTCATGTTGCATGAAACTTGGTTTAGAGTCCTAGAAACGCGTTGTTTGATGTTTCATAAGTTCGTCAAACAAGTACAAAGCTCATTGAGACACTTAAAAGTACTCATGTTGCATGAAAATTGGTTTAGAGTCCTAGAAACGCGTTGTTAGATGTTTCATAAGTTCGTCAAACTTGTACAAAACTCATTGAGACACTTATAATCACTCATGTTGCATGAAACTTCGTTTAGAGTCCTAGAAACGCGTTGTTAGAGTTTTCATAAGTTCGTCAAACTAGTGCAATGATCAGTGACACTTATAAGCACTCATGTTGCATGAAACTTGGTTTAGAGTCCTAGAAACGCGTTGTTAGATGTTTCATAAGTTCTTCAAACAAGTACAAAGCTCATTGAGACACTTATAAGTACTCATGTTGCATGAAACTTGGTTTAGAGTCCTAGAAACGCGTTGTTAGATGTTTCATAAGTTCGTCAAACTTGTACAAACCTCATTGAGACACTTACAAGCACTCATGTTGCATGAAATTTGTTTTAAATGCTTAGAAACGCGTTGTTAGATGTTTCATAAGTTCGTCAAACTAGTACAAAGCTTATTGAGACACTTATAAGCACTCATGTTGCATGAAACTTGGTTTAGAGTACTAAAAACGCGTTGTTAGATTTTTCAAAAGTTCGTCAAACTAGTGCAAAGATCATTGAGCCAGCTTATAAGCACTCATGTTGCATGAAACTTGGTTTAGAGTCCTAGAAACGCGTTGTTAGATGTTTCATAAGTTCGTCAAACAAGTACAAAGCTCATTGAGACACTTAAAAGTACTCATGTTGCATGAAAATTGGTTTAGAGTCCTAGAAACGCGTTGTTAGATGTTTCATAAGTTCGTCAAACTTGTACAAAACTCATTGAGACACTTATAATCACTCATGTTGCACGAAACTTGGTTTAGAGTCCTAGAAACGCGTTGTCAGATTTTTCATAAGTTCGTCAAACTAGTGCAATGATCGGTGACACACTTATAAGCACTCATGTTGCATGAAACCTGGTTTAGAGTCCTAGAAACGCGTTGTTAGATGTTTCATAAGTTCTTCAAACAAGTAAAAAGCTCATTGAGACACTTATAAGTACTCATGTTGCATGAAACTTGGTTTAAAGTCCTAGAAACGCGTTGTTAGATGTTTCATAAGTTCGTCAAACTTGTACAAAACTCATTGAGACACTTATAATCACTCATGTTGCATGAAATTTGGTTTAAATTCCTAGTAACGCGTTGTTAGATTTTTCATAAGTTCGTCAAACTAGTGCAAAGATCATTGAGCCACTTATAAGCACTAATGTTGCATGAAACTTGGTTTAGAGTCCTAGAAACGCGTTGTTAGATGTTTCATAAGTTCGTCAAACAAGTACAAAGCTCATTGCGACACTTATAAGTACTCATGTTGCATGAAATTAAGTTTAGAGTCCTAGAAAGGCGTTGTTAGTTGTTTCATAAGTTCGTCAAACTAGTACAAAGCTCATTGAGATACTTATAAACACTCATGATGCATGCAACTTGGTTTAGAGTCCTAGAAACCGCGTTGTTAGATGTTTCATAAGTTCGTCAAACTTGTACAAAACTCATTCGACACTTATAATCACTCATGTTGCATTAAATTTGGTTTAAAATCCTAGAAAAGCGTTGTTAGATTTTTCATAAGTTCGTCAAACTAGTGCAAAGATCATTGAGACACTTATAAGCACTCATGTTGCATGAAACTTGGTTTAGTCCTAGAAAGGCGTTGTTAGTTGTTTCATAAGTTCGTCAAACTTGTACAAAGCTCATTGAGACACTTATAAGCACTCATGTTGCATGAAACTTGGTTTAGAGTCCTAGAAACCGCGTTGTTAGATGTGTCTTAAGTTCGTCAAACTTGTACAAAGCTCATTGAGGAACTTATAAGCAATCATTTAACGTGAAACTTGGTTTAGAGTCCTAGAAGGCGTTGTTAGTTGTTTCATAAGTTCGTCAAACTTGTACAAAGCTCATTGAGACACTTATAAGCACTCATGTTGCATGAAACTTGGTTTAGAGTCCTAGCAACCACGTTGTTAGATGTTTCATAAGTTCGTCAAACTTGTACAAAGCTCATTGAGACACTTATAAGCACTCATGTTGCATGAAATTTGGTTTAAAGTCCTAGATACGTGTTGTTTGATGTTTCATAAGTTTGTGAAACATGTACAAAGCTCATTGAGGAACTTATAAGCACTAATGTAGCATGAAACTTGGTTTAGAGTCCTAGAAAGGCGTTGTTAGTTGTTTCATAAGTTCGTCAAACTTGTACAAAGCTCATTGAGACACTTAAAAGCACTCATGTTGCATGAAACTTGGTTTAGAGTCCTAGAAACGCGTTGTTAGATGTTTCATAAGTTCGTCAAACTAGTACAAAGCTCATTGAGACACTTATAAGCACTCATGTTGCATGAAACTTGGTTTAAAGTCCTAGAAACGCGTTGTTAGATGTTTCATAAGTTCGTCAAACTAGTACAAAGCTCATTGAGACACATATAAGCACTCATGTTGCATGGAACTTGGTTTAAAGTCCTAGAAACGCGTTGTTAGATGTTTCATAAGTTCGTCAAACTAGTACAAACTCTTTGAGACACTTATAAGCACTCATGTTGCATGAAACTTGGTTTAGAGTCCTAGAAAGGCATTGTTAGTTGTTTCATAAGTTCGTCAAACTAGTACAAAGCTCATTGAGACACTTATAAGCACTCATGATGCATGAAACTTGGTTTAGAGTCCTAGAAAACGCATTGTTAGATGTTTCATAAGTTCGTCAAACTTGTAGAAAACTCATTGAGACACTTATAATCACTCATGTTGCATGAATTTTGGTTTAAAGTCATAGAAACGCGTTGTTAGATTTTTCATAAGTTCGTCAAACTAGTGCAAAGATCATTGAACCACTTATAAGCACTCATGTTGCATGAAACTTGGTTTAGAGTCCTAGAAACGCGTTGTTAGATGTTTCATAAGTTTGTCAAACAAGTACAAAGCTCATTGAAACACTTATAAGTACTCATGTTGCATGAAACTTGGTTTAGAGTCCTAGAAACGCGTTGTTAGATATTTCATAAGTTCGTAAAACTAGTGCAAATATCATTGAGCCACTTATAAGCACTCATGTTGCATGAAACTTAGTTTAGAGTACTAGAAAGGCGTTGTTAGTTGTTTCATAAGTTCGTCAAACTAGTACAAAGCTCATGGAGACACTTATAAGCACTCATGATGCATGAAACTTGGTTTAGAGTCCTAGAAACCGCGTTGTTAGATGTTTCATAAGTTCGTCAAACTTGTACAAAAGTCAATGAGACACTTATAATCACTCATGTTGCATGAAATTTGGTTTAAAGTCCTAGAAACGCGTTGTTAGATTTTTCATAAGTTCGTCAAACTAGTGCAAAGATCATTGAGACACTTATAAGCACTCATGTTGCATGAAACTTAGTTTAGAGTCCTAGAAAGGCGTTGTTAGTTGTTTCATAAGTTCGTCAAACTAGTACAAAGCTCATTGAGACACTTATAAGCACCCATGATGCATGAAACTTGGTTTAGAGTCCTAGAAACCGCGTTGTTAGATGTTTCATAAGTTCGTCAAGCTTTTACAAAACTCATCGAGACACTTATAATCACTCATGTTGCATGAAATTTGGTTTAAAGTCCTAGAAACTCGTTGTTAGATTTTTCATAAGTTTGTCAAACTAGTGCAAAGATCATTGAGACACTTATAAGCACTCATATTGCATGAAACTTGGTTTAGAGTCCTAGAAAGGCGTTGTTAGATGTTTCATAAGTTCGTCAAACTTGTACAAAGCTCATTGAGACACTTATAAGCACTCATGTTGCATGAAATTTGTTTTAAATGCTTAGAAAGCGCGTTGTTAGATGTTTCATAAGTTCGTCAAACTAGTACAAAGCTTATTGAGACACTTATAAGCACTCATGTTGCATGAAACTTGGTTTAGAGTCCTGGAAACGCGCTGTTAGATTTTTCAAAAGTTCGTCAAACTAGTGCAAAGATCATTGAGCCACTTATAAGCACTCATGTTGCATGAAACTTGGTTTAGAGTCCTAGAAACGCGTTGTTAGATGTTTCATAAGTTCGTTAAACAAGTACAAAGCTCATTGAGACACTTAAAAGTACTCATGTTGCATGAAAATTGGTTTAGAGTCCTAGAAACGCGTTGTTAGATGTTTCATAAGTTCGTCAAACTTGTACAAAACTCATTGAGACACTTATAATCACTCATGTTGCATGAAACTTGGTTTAGAGTCCTAGAAACGCGTTGTTAGATTTTTCATAAGTTCGTCAAACTAGTGCAAAGATCAGTGACACTTATAAGCACTCATGTTGCATGAAACTTGGTTTAGAGTCCTAGAAACGCGTTGTTAGATGTTTCATAAGTTCTTCAAACAAGTACAAAGCTCATTGAGACACTTATAAGTACTCATGTTGCATGAAACTTGGTTTAGAGTCCTAGAAACGCGTTGTTAGATGTTTCATAAGTTCGTCAAACTTGTACAAAACTCATTGAGACACTTATAATCACTCATGTTGCATGAAATTTGGTTTAAAGTCCTAGTAACGCGTTGTTAGATTTTTCATAAGTTCGTCAAACTAGTGCAAAGATCATTGAGCCACTTATAAGCACTCATGTTGCATGAAACTTGGTTTAGAGTCCTAGAAACGCGTTGTGAGATGTTTCATAAGTTCGTAAAAACAAGTACAAAGCTCATTGAGACACTTATAAGCACTCATTTTGCATGAAATTTGGTTTAAAGTCCTAGAAACGCGTTGTTAGATGTTTCATAAGTTCGTCAAACTAGTACAAAGCTAATTGAGACACTTATAAGCACTCATGTTGCATGAAACTTGGTTTAGAGTCCTAGAAAGGCGTTGTTAGTTGTTTCATAAGTTCGTAAAACTAGTACAAAGATCGTTGAGCCACTTATAAGCACTAAGGTTGCATGAAACTTGGTTTAGAGTCCTAGAAACGCGTTGTTAGATGTTTCATAAATTTGTCAAACAAGTACAAAGCTCATTGAGACACTTATAGTTGAGACACTTATAAGTACTCATGTTGCATGAAACTTGGTTTAGAGTCCTAGAAACGCGTTTTTAGATGTTTCATAAGTTCGTGAAACTAGTGCAAAGATCATTGAGCCACTTATAAGCACTCATGTTGCATGAAACTTGGTTTAGAGTCCTAGAAACGCGTTGTTAGATGTTTCATAAGTTCGTCAAACTAGTGCAAAGATCATTGAGCCACTTATAAGCACTCATGTTGCATGAAACTTAGTTTAGAGTCCTAGAAAGGCGTTGTTAGTTGTTTCATAATTTCGTCAAACTAGTACAAAGCTCATTGAGACACTTATAAGCACTCATGATGCATGAAACTTGGTTTAGAGTCCTAGAAACGCGTTGTTAGATGTTTCATAAGTTCGTCAAACTAGAACAAAGCTCATTGAGACACTTATAAACACTCATGTTGCATGAAATTTGGTTTAAAGTCCTAGAAACGCGTTGTTAGATGTTTCATAAGTTCTTCTAACTAGTACAAAGCTCATTGAGACACTTATAAGCACTCATGTTGCATGAAACTTGGTTTAGAGTCCTAGAAACGCGTTGTTAGATGTTTCATAAGTTCGTCAAACTTGTACAAAAACTCATTGAGACACTTATAATCACTCATGTTGCATGAAATTTGGTTTAAAGTCCTAGTAACGCGTTGTTAGATTTTTCATAAGTTCGTCAAACTAGTGCAAAGATCATTGAGCCACTTATAAGCACTCATGTTGCTTGAAACTTGGTTTAGAGTCCTAGAAACGCGTTGTGAGATGTTTCATAAGTTCGTCAAACAAGTACAAAGCTAATTGAGACACTTATAAGCACTCATGTTGCATGAAACTTGGTTTTAAGTCCTAGAAACGCGTTGTTAGATGTTTCATAAGTTCGTCAAACTAGTACAAAGCTCATTGAGACACTTATAAGCACTCATGTTGCATGAAACTTGGTTTAGAGTCCTAGAAAGGCGTTGTTAGTTGTTTTATAAGTTCGTCAAACTAGTGCAAAGATCATTGAGCCACTTATAAGCACTCATGTTGCATGAAACTTGGTTTAGAGTCCTAGAAACGCGTTGTTAGATGTTTCATAAGTTTGTCAAACAAGTACAAAGCTCATTGAGACACTTATAGTTGAGACATTTATAAGTACTCATATTGCATGAAACTTGGTTTATAGTCCTAGAAATGCGTTGTTAGATGTTTCATAAGTTCGTCAAAATAGTGCAAAGCTCATTGAGACACTTATAAGCACTCATGTTGCATGAAACTTGGTTTAGAGTCCTAGAAAGGCGTTGTTAGTTGTTTTATAAGTTCGTCAAACTAGTGCAAAGATCATTGAGCCACTTATAAGAACTCATGTTGCATGAAACTTGGTTTAGAGTCCTAGAAACGCGTTGTTAGATGTTTCATAAGTTCGTCAAACAAGTACAAAGCTCATTGAGACACTTATAATCACTCATGTTGCATGAAACTTGGTTTAGAGTCCTAGAAACGCGTTGTTAGATGTTTCATAAGTTCGTCAAACTAGTACAAAGCTCATTGAGACACTTATAAGCACTCATGTTGCATGAAACTTGGTTTAGAGTCCTAGAAAGGCGTTGTTAGTTGTTTTATAAGTTCGTCAAACTAGTGCAAAGATCATTGAGCCACTTATAAGAACTCATGTTGCATGAAACTTGGTTTAGAGTCCTAGAAATGCGTTGTTAGATGTTTCATAAGTTTCGTCAAACAAGTACAAAGCTCATTGAGACACTTATAATCACTCATGTTGCATGAAACTTGGTTTAGAGTCCTAGAAACGCGTTGTTAGATTTTTCATAAGTTCGTCAAACTAGTGCAAAGATCGTGACACTTATAAGCACTCATGTTGCATGAAACTTGGTTTAGAGTCCTAGAAACTCGTTGTTAGATGTTTCATAAGTTCTTCAAACAAGTACAAAGCTCATTGAGACACTTATAAGTACTCATGTTGCATGAAACTTGGTTTAGAGTCCTAGAAACGCGTTGTTAGATATTTCATAAGTTCGTCAAACTAGTGCAAATATCATTGAGCCACTTATAAGCACTCATGTTGCATGAAACTTAGTTTAGAGTCCTAGAAAGGCGTTGTTAGTTGTTTCATAAGTTCGTCAAACTAGTACAAAGCTCATGGAGACACTTATAAGCACTCATGATGCATGAAACTTGGTTTAGAGTCCTAGAAACCGCGTTGTTAGATGTTTCATAAGTTCGTCAAACTTGTACAAAAGTCAATGAGACACTTATAATCACTCATGTTGCATGAAATTTGGTTTAAAGTCCTAGAAACGCGTTGTTAGATTTTTCATAAGTTCGTCAAACTAGTGCAAAGATCATTGAGACACTTATAAGCACTCATGTTGCATGAAACTTAGTTTAGAGTCCTAGAAAGGCGTTGTTAGTTGTTTCATAAGTTCGTCAAACTAGTACAAAGCTCATTGAGACACTTATAGCACCCATGATGCATGAAACTTGGTTTAGAGTCCTAGAAACGCGTTGTTAGATGTTTCATAAGTTCGTCAAGCTTTTACAAAACTCATCGAGACACTTATAATCACTCATGTTGCATGAAATTTGGTTTAAAGTCCTAGAAACTCGTTGTTAGATTTTTCATAAGTTTGTCAAACTAGTGCAAAGATCATTGAGACACTTATAAGCACTCATATTGCATGAAACTTGGTTTAGAGTCCTAGAAAGGCGTTGTTAGATGTTTCATAAGTTCGTCAAACTTGTACAAAGCTCATTGAGACACTTATAAAGCACTCATGTTGCATGAAATTTGTTTTAAATGCTTAGAAACGCGTTGTTAGATGTTTCATAAGTTCGTCAAACTAGTACAAAGCTTATTGAGACACTTATAAGCACTCATGTTGCATGAAACTTGGTTTAGAGTCCTGGAAACGCGCTGTTAGATTTTTCAAAGTTCGTCAAACTAGTGCAAAGATCATTGAGCCACTTATAAGCACTCATGTTGCATGAAACTTGGTTTAGAGTCCTAGAAACGCGTTGTTAGATGTTTCATAAGTTCGTCAAACAAGTACAAAGCTCATTGAGACACTTAAAAGTACTCATGTTGCATGAAAATTTGGTTTAGAGTCCTAGAAACGCGTTGTTAGATGTTTCATAAGTTCGTCAAACTTGTACAAAACTCATTGAGACACTTATAATCACTCATGTTGCATGAAACTTGGTTTAGAGTCCTAGAAACGCGTTGTTAGATTTTTCATAAGTTCGTCAAACTAGTGCAAAGATCAGACACTTATAAGCACTCATGTTGCATGAAACTTGGTTTAGAGTCCTAGAAACGCGTTGTTAGATGTTTCATAAGTTCTTCAAACAAGTACAAAGCTCATTGAGACACTTATAAGTACTCATGTTGCATGAAACTTGGTTTAGAGTCCTAGAAACGCGTTGTTAGATGTTTCATAAGTTCGTCAAACTTGTACAAAACTCATTGAGACACTTATAATCACTCATGTTGCATGAAATTTGGTTTAAAGTCCTAGTAACGCGTTGTTAGATTTTTCATAAGTTCGTCAAACTAGTGCAAAGATCATTGAGCCACTTATAAGCACTCATGTTGCATGAAACTTGGTTTAGAGTCCTAGAAACGCGTTTGTGAGATGTTTCATAAGTTCGTCAAAAACAAGTACAAAGCTCATTGAGACACTTATAAGCACTCATTTTGCATGAAATTTGGTTTAAAGTCCTAGAAACGCGTTGTTAGATGTTTCATAAGTTCGTCAAACTAGTACAAAGCTAATTGAGACACTTATAAGCACTCATGTTGCATGAAACTTGGTTTAGAGTCCTAGAAAGGCGTTGTTAGTTGTTTCATAAGTTCGTAAAACTAGTACAAAGATCGTTGAGCCACTTATAAGCACTAAGGTTGCATGAAACTTGGTTTAGAGTCCTAGAAACGCGTTGTTAGATGTCTCATAAGTTCGTCAAACTAGTACAAAGCTTATTGAGACACTTATAAGCACTCATGTTGCATGAAACTTGGTTTAGAGTCCTAGAAACGCGCTGTTAGATTTTTCAAAAGTTCGTCAAACTAGTGCAAAGATCATTGAGCAGCTTATAAGCCCTCATGTTGCATGAAACTTGGTTTTAGAGTCCTAGAAACGCGTTGTTAGATGTTTCATAAGTTCGTCAAACAAGTTCAAAGCTCATTGAGACACTTAAAAGTACTCATGTTGCATGAAAATTGGTTTAGAGTCCTAGAAATGCGTTGTTAGATGTTTCATAAGTTCGTCAAACTTGTACAAAACTCATTGAGACACTTATAATCACTCATGTTGCATGAAACTTGGTTTAGAGTCCTAGAAACGCGTTGTTAGATTTTTCATAAGTTCGTCAAACTAGTGCAATGATCGGTGACAACTTATAAGCACTCATGTTGCATGAAACTTGGTTTAGAGTCCTAGAAACGCGTTGTTAGATGTTTCATAAGTTCTTCAAACAAGTACAAAGCTCATTGAGACACTTATAAGTACTCATGTTGCATGAAACTTGGTTTAGAGTCCTAGCAACCACGTTGTTAGATGTTTCATAAGTTCGTCAAACTTGTACAAAGCTCATTGAGACATTTATAAGCACTCATGTTGCATGAAATTTGGTTTAAAGTCCTAGATACGTGTTGTTAGATGTTTAATAAGTTTGTGAAACCTGTACAAAGCATATTGAGGAACTTATAAGCACTCATGTAGCATGAAACTTGGTTTAGAGTCCTAGAAAGGCGTTGTTAGTTGTTTCATAAGTTCGTCAAACTTGTACAAAGCTCATAGAGACACTTAAAAGCACTCATGTTGCATGAAACTTAGTTTAGAGTCCTAGAAACGCGTTGTTAGATGTTTCATAAGTTCGGCAAACTAGTACAAAGCTCATTGAGACACTTATAAGCACTCATGTTGCATGAAACTTGGTTTAAAGTCCTAGAAACGCGTTGTTAGATGTTTCATAAGTTCGTCAAACTAGTACAAAGCTCATTGAGACACTTATAAGCACTCATGTTGCATGGAACTTGGTTTAAAGTCCTAGAAACGCGTTGTTAGATGTTTCATAAGTTCGTCAAACTAGTACAAACTCATTGAGACACTTATAAGCACTCATGTTGCATGAAACTTGGTTTAGAGTCCTAGAAAGGCATTGTTAGTTGTTTCATAAGTTCGTCAAACTAGTACAAAGCTCATTGAGACACTTATAAGCACTCATGATGCATGAAACTTGGTTTAGAGTCCTAGAAACGCGTTGTTAGATGTTTCATAAGTTCGTCAAATTTGTACAAAAACTCATTGAGACACTTATAATCACTCATGTTGCATGAAATTTGGTTTAAAGTCCTAGTAACGCGTTGTAAGATTTTTCATAAGTTCGTCAAACTAGTGCAAAGATCATTGAGCCACTTATAAGCACTCATGTTGCATGAAACTTGGTTTAGAGTCCTAGAAACGCGTTGTTAGATGTTTCATAAGTTTGTCAAACAAGTACAAAGCTCATTGAGACACTTATAGTTGAGACATTTATAAGTACTCTTGTTGCATGAAACTTGGTTTAGAGTCCTAGAAACGCGTTGTTAGATGTTTCATAAGTTCTTCAAACTTGTACAAAACTCATTGAGACACTTATAATCACTCATGTTGCATGAAATTTGGTTTAAAGTCCTAGAAACTCGTTATTAGATTTTTCATAAGTTCGTCAAACTAGTGCAAAGATCATTGAGACACTTATAAGCACTCATGTTGCATGAAACTTGGTTTATAGTCCTAGAACGGCGTTGTTAGTTGTTTCATAAGTTCGTAAAACTAGTACAAAGCTCATTGAGACACTTATAAACACTCATGATGCATGAAACTTGGTTTAGAGTCCTAGAAACCGTATTGTTAGATGTTTCATAAGTTCGTCAAACTTGTACAAAACTCATTAAGACACTTATAATAACTCAAGTTGCATGAAATTTGGTTTAAAGTCCTAGAAACGCGTTGTTAGATTTTTCATAAGTTCATCAAACTAGTGCAAAGATCATTGAAACACTTATAAGCACTTATGTTGCATGAAACTTGGTTTAGAGTCCTAGAAAGGCGTTGTTAGATGTTTCATAAGTTCGTCAAACTTGTACAAAGCTCATTGAGACACTTATAAGCAGTCATGTTTCATGAAACTTGGTTTAGAGTCCTAGAAACGCGTTGTTAGATGTTTCATAAGTTCGTCAAACAAGTACAAAGCTCATTGAGACACTTATAAGCACTCATGTTGCATGAAACTTGGTTTAAAGTCCTAGAAACGCGTTGTTAGATGTTTCATAAGTTCGTCAAACTAGTACAAAGCTCATTAAGACACATATTAGCACTCATGTTGCATGGAACTTGGTTTAAAGTCCTAGAAACGCGTTGTTAGATGTTTCATAAGTTCGTCAAACTAGTGCAAAGATCATTGAGCCACTTATAAGCACTAATGTTGCATGAAACTTGGTTTAAAGTCCTAGAAACGCGTTGTTAGATGTTTCATAAGTTCGTTAAACAAGTACAAAGCTCATTGAGATACTTATAAGTACTCATGTTGCATGAAACTTGGTTTACAGTCCTAGAAACGCGTTGTTAGATGTTTCATAAGTTCGTCAAACTAGTGCAAAGATCATAGAGCCACTTATAAGAACTCATGTTGCATGAAATTTAGTTTAGAGTCCTAGAAAGGCGTTGTTAGTTGTTTCATAAGTTCGTCAAACTAGTACAAAGCTCATTGAGACACTTATAAACACTCATGATGCATGCAACTTGGTTTAGAGTCCTAGAAACCGCGTTGTTAGATGTTTCATAAGTTCGTCAAACTTGTACAAAATACATTCGACACTTATAATCACTCATGTTGCATTAAATTTGGTTTTAAAATCCTAGAAAAGCGTTGTTAGATTTTTCATAAGTTCGTCAAACTAGTGCAAAGATAATTGAGACACTTATAAGCACTCATGTTGCATGAAACTTGGTTTAGTCCTAGAAAGGCGTTGTTAGTTGTTTCATAATTTCGTCAAACTTGTACAAAGCTCATTGAGACACTTATAAGCACTCATGTTGCATGAAACTTGGTTTAGAGTCCTAGAAACCGCGTTGTTAGATGTTTCATAAGTTCGTCAAACTAGAACAAAGCTCATTGAGACACTTATAAACACTCATGTTGCATGAAACTTGGTTTAAAGTCCTAGAAACGCGTTGTTAGATGTTTCATAAGTTCTTCAAACTATTACAAAGCTCATTGAGACACTTATAAGCACTCATGTTGCATGAAACTTGGTTTAGAGTCCTAGAAACGCGTTGTTAGATGTTTCATAAGTTCTTCAAACTTGTACAAAACTCATTGAGACACTTATAATAACTCATGGTGCATGAAATTTGGTTTAAATATCTAGAAACGCGTTGTTAGATTTTTCATAAGTTCATCAAACTAGTGCAAAGATCATTGAGACACTTATAAGCACTTATGTTGCATGAAACTTGGTTTAGAGTCCTAGAAAGGCGTTGTTAGTTGTTTCATAAGTTCGTCAAACTTGTACAAAGCTCATTGAGACACTTATAAGCACTCATGTTTCATGAAACTTGGTTTAGAGTCCTAGAAACGCGTTGTTAGATGTTTCATAAGTTCGTCAAACAAGTACAAAGCTCATTGAGACACTTATAAGTACTCATGTTGCATGAAATTTGGTTTAGAGTCCTAGAAACGCGTTTTTAGATGTTTCATAAGTTCGTCAAACTTGTACAAAACTCATTGAGACACTTATAATCACTCATGTTGCATGAAATTTTGTTTAAAGTCCTAGAAACGCGTTGTTAGATTTTTCATAAGTTCGTCAAACTAGTGCAAAGATCATTGAGACACTTATAAGCACTAATGTTGCATGAAACTTGGTTTAGAGTCCTAGAAACGCGTTGTTAGATGTTTCATAAGTTCGTCAAACAAGTACAAAGCTCATTGAGACACTTATAAGTACTCATGTTGCATGAAACTTGGTTTAGAGTCCTAGAAACGCGTTGTTAGATGTTTCATAAGTTCGTCAAACTAGTGCAAAGATCATAGAGCCACTTATAAGAACTCATGTTGCATGAAATTTAGTTTAGAGTCCTAGAAAGGCGTTGTTAGTTGTTTCATAAGTTCGTCAAACTAGTACAAAGCTCATTGAGACACTTATAAACACTAATGATGCATGCAACTTGGTTTAGATTCCTAGAAACCGCGTTGTTAGATGTTTCATAAGTTCGTCAAACTTGTACAAAACTCATTCAGACACTTATAATCACTCATGTTGCACTAAATTTGGTTTAAAATCCTAGAAAAGCGTTGTTAGATTTTTCATAAGTTCGTCAAACTTGTGCAAAGATGATTGAGACACTTATAAGCACTCATGTTGCATGAAACTTGGTTTTAGTCCTAGAAAGGCGTTGTTAGTTGTTTCATAAGTTCGTCAAACTTGTACAAAGCTCATTGAGACACTTATAAGCACTCATGTTGCATGAAACTTGGTTTAGAGTCCTAGAAACCGCGTTGTGAGATGTTTCATAAGTTCGTCAAACTAGTGCAAAGATCATTGAGCCATTTATAAGCACTCATGTTGCATGAAACTTGGTTTAGAGTCCTAGAAACGCGTTGTGAGATGTTTCATAAGTTCGTCAAACTAGTGCAAAGATCATTGAGCCATTTATAAGCACTCATGTTGCATGAAACTTGGTTTAGAGTCCTAGAAACGCGTTGTTAGATGTTTCATAAGTTTGTCAAACAAGTACAAAGCTCATTGAGACACTTATAGTTGAGACATTTATAAGTACTCTTGTTGCATGAAACTTGGTTTAGAGTCCTAGAAACGCGTTGTTAGATGTTTCATAAGTTCTTCAAACTTGTACAAAACTCATTGAGACACTTATAATCACTCATGTTGCATGAAATTTGGTTTAAAGTCCTAGAAACGCGTTATTAGATTTTTCATAAGTTCGTCAAACTAGTGCAAAGATCATTGAGACACTTATAAGCACTCATGTTGCATGAAACTTGGTTTAAAGTCCTAGAAACGCGTTGTTAGATGTTTCATAAGTTCTTCAAACTAGTACAAAGCTCATTGAGACACTTATAAGCACTCATGTTGCATGAAACTTGGTTTAGAGTCCTAGAAACGCGTTGTTAGATGTTTCATAAGTTCTTCAAACTTGTACAAAACTCATTGAGACACTTATAATAACTCATGGTGCATGAAATTTGGTTTAAATTTCTAGAAACGTGTTGTTAGATTTTTCATAAGTTCATCAAACTAGTGCAAAGATCATTGAGACACTTATAAGCACTTATGTTGCATGAAACTTGGTTTAGAGTCCTAGAAAGGCGTTGTTAGATGTTTCATAAGTTCGTCAAACTTGTACAAAGCTCATTGAGACATTTATAAGCACTCATGTTTCATGAAACTTGGTTTAGAGTCCTAGAAACGCGTTGTTAGATGTTTCATAAGTTCGTCAAACAAGTACAAAGCTCATTGAGACACTTATAAGTACTCATGTTGCATGAAATTTGGTTTAGAGTCCTAGAAACGCGTTTTTAGATGTTTCATAAGTTCGTCAAACTTGTACAAAACTCATTGAGACACTTATAATCACTCATGTTGCATGAAATTTTGTTTAAAGTCCTAGAAACGCGTTGTTAGATTTTTCATAAGTTCGTCAAACTAGTGCAAAGATCATTGAGCCACTTATAAGCACTAATGTTGCATGAAACTTGGTTTAGAGTCCTAGAAACGCGTTGTTAGATGTTTCATAAGTTCGTCAAACAAGTACAAAGCTCATTGAGACACTTATAAGTACTCATGTTGCATGAAACTTGGTTTAGAGTCCTAGAAACGCGTTGTTAGATGTTTCATAAGTTCGTCAAACTAGTGCAAAGATCATAGAGCCACTTATAAGAACTCATGTTGCATGAAATTTAGTTTAGAGTCCTAGAAAGGCGTTGTTAGTTGTTTCATAAGTTCGTCAAACTAGTACAAAGCTCATTGAGACACTTATAAACACTAATGATGCATGCAACTTGGTTTAGAGTCCTAGAAACCGCGTTGTTAGATGTTTCATAAGTTCGTCAAACTTGTACAAAACTCATTCAGACACTTATAATCACTCATGTTGCATTAAATTTGGTTTAAAATCCTAGAAAAGCGTTGTTAGATTTTTCATAAGTTCGTCAAACTTGTGCAAAGATGATTGAGACACTTATAAGCACTCATGTTGCATGAAACTTGGTTTTAGTCCTAGAAAGGCGTTGTTAGTTGTTTCATAAGTTCGTCAAACTTGTACAAAGCTCATTGAGACACTTATAAGCACTCATGTTGCATGAAACTTGGTTTAGAGTCCTAGAAACCGCGTTGTTAGATGTTTCTTAAGTTTGTCAAACTTGTACAAAGCTCATTGAGGAACTTATAAGCAATCATGTAACATGAAACTTGGTTTAGAGTCCTAGAAGGTGTTGTTAGTTGTTTCATAAGTTCGTCAAACTTGTACAAAGCTCATTGAGACATTTATAAGCACTCATGTTGCATAAACTTGGTTTAGAGTCCTAGCAACCACGTTGTTAGATGTTCCATAAGTTCGTCAACCTTGTACAAAGCTCATTGAGACACTTATAAGCACTCATGTTGCATGAAATTTGGTTTAAAGTCCTAGATACGTGTTGTTAGATGTTCATAAGTTTGTGAAACCTGTACAAAGCTCATTGAGGAACTTATAAGCACTCATGTAGCATGAAACTTGGTTTAGAGTCCTAGAAAGGCGTTGTTAGTTGTTTCATAAGTTCGTCAAACTTGTACAAAGCTCATAGAGACACTTAAAAGCACTCATGTTGCATGAAACTTGGTTTAGAGTCCTAGAAACGCGTTGTTAGATGTTTCATAAGTTCGTCAAACTAGTACAAAGCTCATTGAGACACTTATAAGCACTCATGTTGCATGAAACTTGGTTTAAAGTCCTAGAAACGCGTTGTTAGATGTTTCATAAGTTCGTCAAACTAGTACAAAGCTCATTAAGACACATATTAGCACTCATGTTGCATGGAACTTGGTTTAAAGTCCTAGAAACGCGTTGTTAGATGTTTCATAAGTTCGTCAAACTAGTGCAAAGATCATTGAGCCACTTATAAGCACTAATGTTGCATGAAACTTGGTTTAAAGTCCTAGAAACGCGTTGTTAGATGTTTCATAAGTTCGTCAAACAAGTACAAAGCTCATTGAGACACTTATAAGTACTCATGTTGCATGAAACTTGGTTTAGAGTCCTAGAAACGCGTTGTTAGATGTTTCATAAGTTCGTCAAACTAGTGCAAAGATCATAGAGCCACTTATAAGAACTCATGTTGCATGAAATTTAGTTTAGAGTCCTAGAAAGGCGTTGTTAGTTGTTTCATAAGTTCGTCAAACTAGTACAAAGCTCATTGAGACACTTATAAACACTCATGATGCATGCAACTTGGTTTAGAGTCCTAGAAACCGCGTTGTTAGATGTTTCATAAGTTCGTCAAACTTGTACAAAACTCATTCAGACACTTATAATCACTCATGTTGCATTAAATTTGGTTTAAAATCCTAGAAAAGCGTTGTTAGATTTTTCATAAGTTCGTCAAACTAGTGCAAAGATCATTGAGACACTTATAAGCACTCATGTTGCATGAAACTTGGTTTAGTCCTAGAAAGGCGTTGTTAGTTGTTTCATAATTTCGTCAAACTTGTACAAAGCTCATTGAGACACTTATAAGCACTCATGTTGCATGAAACTTTGTTTAGAGTCCTAGAAACCGCGTTGTTAGATGTTTCATAAGTTCGTCAAACTAGAACAAAGCTCATTGAGACACTTATAAACACTCATGTTGCATGAAACTTGGTTTAAAGTCCTAGAAACGCGTTGTTAGATGTTTCATAAGTTCTTCAAACTAGTACAAAGCTCATTGAGACACTTATAAGCACTCATGTTGCATGAAACTTGGTTTAGAGTCCTAGAAACGCGTTGTTAGATGTTTCATAAGTTCTTCAAACTTGTACAAAACTCATTGAGACACTTATAATAACTCATGGTGCATGAAATTTGGTTTAAATTTCTAGAAACGCGCTGTTAGATTTTTCATAAGTTCATCAAACTAGTGCAAAGATCATTGAGACACTTATAAGCACTTATGTTGCATGAAACTTGGTTTAGAGTCCTAGAAAGGCGTTGTTAGATGTTTCATAAGTTCGTCAAACTTGTACAAAGCTCATTGAGACACTTATAAGCACTCATGTTTCATGAAACTTGGTTTAGAGTCCTAGAAACGCGTTGTTAGATGTTTCATAAGTTCGTCAAACAAGTACAAAGCTCATTGAGACACTTATAAGTACTCATGTTGCATGAAATTTGGTTTAGAGTCCTAGAAACGCGTTGTTAGATGTTTCATAAGTTCGTCAAACTTGTACAAAACTCATTGAGACACTTATAATCACTCATGTTGCATGAAATTTTGTTTAAAGTCCTAGAAACGCGTTGTTAGATTTTTCATAAGTTCGTCAAACTAGTGCAAAGATCATTGAGCCACTTATAAGCACTAATGTTGCATGAAACTTGGTTTAGAGTCCTAGAAACGCGTTGTTAGATGTTTCATAAGTTCGTCAAACAAGTACAAAGCTCATTGAGACACTTATAAGTACTCATGTTGCATGAAACTTGGTTTAGAGTCCTAGAAACGCGTTGTTAGATGTTTCATAAGTTCGTCAAACTAGTGCAAAGATCATAGAGCCACTTATAAGAACTCATGTTGCATGAAATTTAGTTTAGAGTCCTAGAAAGGCGTTGTTAGTTGTTTCATAAGTTCGTCAAACTAGTACAAAGCTCATTGAGACACTTATAAACACTCATGATGCATGCAACTTGGGTTTAGAGTCCTAGAAACCGCTTTGTTAGATGTTTCATAAGTTCGTCAAACTTGTACAAAACTCATTCGGACACTTATAATCACTCATGTTGCATTAAACTTGGTTTAAAATCCTAGAAAAGCGTTGTTAGATTTTTCATAAGTTCGTCAAACTAGTGCAAAGATCATTGAGACACTTATAAGCACTCATGTTGCATGAAACTTGGTTTAGTCCTAGAAAGGCGTTGTTAGTTGTTTCATAAGTTCGTCAAACTTGTACAAAGCTCATTGAGACACTTATAAGCACTCATGTTGCATGAAACTTGGTTTGGAGTCCTAGAAACCGCGTTGTGAGATGTTTCATAAGTTCGTCAAACTAGTGCAAAGATCATTGAGCCATTTATAAGCACTCATGTTGCATGAAACTTGGTTTAGAGTCCTAGAAACGCGTTGTGAGATGTTTCATAAGTTCGTCAAACTAGTGCAAAGATCATTGAGCCATTTATAAGCACTCATGTTGCATGAAACTTGGTTTAGAGTCCTAGAAACGCGTTGTTAGATGTTTCATAAGTTTGTCAAACAAGTACAAAGCTCATTGAGACACTTATAGTTGAGACATTTATAAGTACTCTTGTTGCATGAAACTTGGTTTAGAGTCCTAGAAACGCGTTGTTAGATGTTTCATAAGTTCTTCAAACTTGTACAAAACTCATTGAGACACTTATAATCACTCATGTTGCATGAAATTTGGTTTAAAGTCCTAGAAACGCGTTATTAGATTTTTCATAAGTTCGTCAAACTAGTGCAAAGATCATTGAGACACTTATAAGCACTCATGTTGCATGAAACTTGGTTTAAAGTCCTAGAAACGCGTTGTTAGATGTTTCATAAGTTCTTCAAACTAGTACAAAGCTCATTGAGACACTTATAAGCACTCATGTTGCATGAAACTTGGTTTAGAGTCCTAGAAACGCGTTGTTAGATGTTTCATAAGTTCTTCAAACTTGTACAAAACTCATTGAGACACTTATAATAACTCATGGTGCATGAAATTTGGTTTAAATTTCTAGAAACGCGTTGTTAGATTTTTCATAAGTTCATCAAACTAGTGCAAAGATCATTGAGACACTTATAAGCACTTATGTTGCATGAAACTTGGTTTAGAGTCCTAGAAAGGCGTTGTTAGATGTTTCATAAGTTCGTCAAACTTGTACAAAGCTCATTTGAGACACTTATAAGCACTCATGTTTCATGAAACTTGGTTTAGAGTCCTAGAAACGCGTTGTTAGATGTTTCATAAGTTCGTCAAACAAGTACAAAGCTCATTGAGACACTTATAAGTACTCATGTTGCATGAAATTTGGTTTAGAGTCCTAGAAACGCGTTTTAGATGTTTCATAAGTTCGTCAAACTTGTACAAAACTCATTGAGACACTTATAATCACTCATGTTGCATGATTTTGTTTAAAGTCCTAGAAACGCGTTGTTAGATTTTTCATAAGTTCGTCAAACTAGTGCAAAGATCATTGAGCCACTTATAAGCACTAATGTTGCATGAAACTTGGTTTAGAGTCCTAGAAACGCGTTGTTAGATGTTTCATAAGTTCGTCAAACAAGTACAAAGCTCATTGAGACACTTATAAGTACTCATGTTGCATGAAACTTGGTTTAGAGTCCTAGAAACGCGTTGTTAGATGTTTCATAAGTTCGTCAAACTAGTGCAAAGATCATAGAGCCACTTATAAGAACTCATGTTGCATGAAATTTAGTTTTAGAGTCCTAGAAAGGCGTTGTTAGTTGTTTCATAAGTTCGTCAAACTAGTACAAAGCTCATTGAGACACTTATAAACACTAATGATGCATGCAACTTGGTTTAGAGTCCTAGAAACCGCGTTGTTAGATGTTTCATAAGTTCGTCAAACTTGTACAAAACTCATTGAGACACTTATAATCACTCATGTTGCATTAAATTTGGTTTAAAATCCTAGAAAAGCGTTGTTAGATTTTTCATAAGTTCGTCAAACTTGTGCAAAGATGATTGAGACACTTATAAGCACTCATGTTGCATGAAACTTGGTTTTAGTCCTAGAAAGGCGTTGTTAGTTGTTTCATAAGTTCGTCAAACTTGTACAAAGCTCATTGAGACACTTATAAGCACTCATGTTGCATGAAACTTGGTTTAGAGTCCTAGAAACCGCGTTGTTAGATGTTTCTTAAATTTTTCAAACTTGTACAAAGCTCATTGAGGAACTTATAAGCAATCATGTAACATGAAACTTGGTTTAGAGTCCTAGAAGGCGTTGTTAGTTGTTTCATAAGTTCGTCAAACTTGTACAAAGCTCATTGAGACACTTATAAGCACTCATGTTGCATAAACTTGGTTTAGAGTCCTAGCAACCACGTTGTTAGATGTTCCATAAGTTCGTCAAACTTGTACAAAGCTCATTGAGACACTTATAAGCACTCATGTTGCATGAAATTTGGTTTAAATTCCTAGATACGTGTTGTTAGATGTTCATAAGTTTGTGAAACCTGTACAAAGCTCATTGAGGAACTTAT
The DNA here is from genome assembly GCA_963556525.1 of Cochlearia excelsa. Classification (NCBI taxonomy): domain Eukaryota; kingdom Viridiplantae; phylum Streptophyta; class Magnoliopsida; order Brassicales; family Brassicaceae; genus Cochlearia; species Cochlearia excelsa. The sequence continues at coordinate 16,056,958 of OY748330.1, read as the reverse complement.
AAGCACTCATGTAGCATGAAACTTGGTTTAGAGTCCTAGAAAGGCGTTGTTAGTTGTTTCATAAGTTCGTCAAACTTGTACAAAGCTCATAGAGACACTTAAAAGCACTCATGTTGCATGAAACTTGGTTTAGAGTCCTAGAAACGCGTTGTTAGATGTTTCATAAGTTCGTCAAACTAGTACAAAGCTCATTAAGACACATATTAGCACTCATGTTGCATGGAACTTGGTTTAAAGTCCTAGAAACGCGTTGTTAGATGTTTCATAAGTTCGTCAAACTTGTACAAAACTCATTGAGACACTTATAATCACTCATGTTGCATGAAATTTTGTTTAAAGTCCTAGAAACGCGTTGTTAGATTTTTCATAAGTTCGTCAAACTAGTGCAAAGATCATTGAGTCACTTATAAGCACTAATGTTGCATGAAACTTGGTTTAGAGTCCTAGAAACGCGTTGTTAGATGTTTCATAAGTTCGTCAAACAAGTACAAAGCTCATTGAGACACTTATAAGTACTCATGTTGCATGAAACTTGGTTTAGAGTCCTAGAAAACGCGTTGTTAGATGTTTCATAAGTTCGTCAAACTAGTGCAAAGATCATAGAGCCACTTATAAGAACTCATGTTGCATGAAATTTAGTTTAGAGTCCTAGAAAGGCGTTGTTAGTTGTTTCATAAGTTCGTCAAACTAGTACAAAGCTCATTGAGACACTTATAAACACTCATGATGCATGCAACTTGGTTTAGAGTCCTAGAAACCGCTTTGTTAGATGTTTCATAAGTTCGTCAAACTTGTACAAAACTCATTCAGACACTTATAATCACTCATGTTGCATTAAATTTGGTTTAAAATCCTAGAAAAGCGTTGTTAGATTTTTCATAAGTTCGTCAAACTAGTGCAAAGATCATTGAGACACTTATAAGCACTCATGTTGCATGAAACTTGGTTTAGTCCTAGAAAGGCGTTGTTAGTTGTTTCATAAGTTCGTCAAACTTGTACAAGGCTCATTGAGACACTTATAAGCACTCATGTTGCATGAAACTTGGTTTAGAGTCCTAGAAACCGCGTTGTTAGATGTTTCTTAAGTTCGTCAAACTTGTACAAAGCTCATTGAGGACCTTATAACATGTAACATGAAACTTGGTTTAGAGTCCTAGAAGGCGTTGTTAGTTGTTTCATAAGTTCGTCAAACTTGTACAAAGTTCATTGAGACACTTATAAGCACTCATTTTTCATGAAACTTGGTTTAGAGTCCTAGCAACCACGTTGTTAGATGTTTCATAAATTCGTCAAACTTGTACAAAGCTCATTGAGACACTTATAAGCATTCATGTTGCATGAAATTTGGTTTAAAGTCCTAGATACGTGTTGTTAGATGTTTCATAAGTTCGTCAAACTAGTACAAAGCTCATTGAGACACTTATAAGCACTCATGTTGCATGAAACTTGGTTTAAAGTCCTAGAAACGCGTTGTTAGATGTTTCATAAGTTCGTCAAACTAGTGCAAAGATCATTGAGCCACTTATAAGCACTCATGTTGCATGAAACTTGGTTTAGAGTCCTAGAAAAGCGTTTTTAGATGTTTCATAAGTTCGTCAAACTAGTGCAAAGATCATTGAGCCACTTATAAGCACTCATGTTGCATGAAACTTGGTTTAGAGTCCTAGAAACGCGTTGTTAGATGTTTCATAAGTTCTTCAAACTAGTGCAAAGATCATTGAGACACTTATAAGCATTCATGATGCATGAAACTTGGTTTAGAGTTCTAGAAACGCGTTGTTAGATGTTTCATAAGTTCGTCAAACAAGTACAAAGCTCATTGAGACACTTATAAGTACTCATGTTGCATGAAAATTGGTTTAGAGTCCTAGAAACGCGTTGTTAGATGTTTCATAAGTTCGTCAAACTAGTGCAAAGATCATAGAGCCACTTATAAGAACTCATGTTGCATGAAATTTAGTTTAGAGTCCTAGAAAGGCGTTGTTAGTTGTTTCATAAGTTCGTCAAACTAGTACAAAGCTCATTGAGACACTTATAAACACTCATGATGCATGCAACTTGGTTTAGAGTCCTAGAAACCGCGTTGTTAGATGTTTCATAAGTTCGTCAAACTTGTACAAAACTCATTCGACACTTATAATCACTCATGTTGCATTAAATTTGGTTTAAAATCCTAGAAAAGCGTTGTTAGATTTTTCATAAGTTCGTCAAACTAGTGCAAAGATGATTGAGACACTTATAAGCACTCATGTTGCATGAAATTTGGTTTTAGTCCTAGAAAGGCGTTGTTAGTTGTTTCATAAGTTCGTCAAACTTGTACAAAGCTCATTGAGACACCTATAAGCACTCATGTTGCATGAAACTTGGTTTAGAGTCCTAGAAACCGCGTTGTTAGATGTTTCTTAAGTTCGTCAAACTTGTACAAAGCTCATTGAGGAACTTATAAGCAATCATGTAACATGAAACTTGGTTTAGAGTCCTAGAAGGCGTTGTTAGTTGTTTCATAAGTTCGTCAAACTTGTACAAAGCTCATTGAGACACTTATAAGCACTCATGTTGCATAAACTTGGTTTAGAGTCCTAGCAACCACGTTGTTAGATGTTTCATAAGTTCGTCAAACTTGTACAAAGCTCATTGAGACACTTATAAGCACTCATGTTGCATGAAATTTGGTTTAAAGTCCTAGATACGTGTTGTTAGATGTTTCATAAGTTTGTGAAACCTGTACAAAGCTCATTGAGGACTTATAAGCACTCATGTAGCATGAAACTTGGTTTAGAGTCCTAGAAAGGCGTTGTTAGTTGTTTCATAAGTTCGTCAAACTTGTACAAAGCTCATAGAGACACTTAAAAGCACTCATGTTGCATGAAACTTGGTTTAGAGTCCTAGAAACGCGTTGTTAGATATTTCATAAGTTCGTCAAACTAGTACAAAGCTCATTGAGACACTTATAAGCACCCATGTTGCATGAAACTTGGTTTAAAGTCCTAGAAACGCGTTGTTAGATGTTTCATAAGTTCGTCAAACTAGTACAAAGCTCATTAAGACACATATTAGCACTCATGTTGCATGGAACTTGGTTTAAAGTCCTAGAAACGCGTTGTTAGATGTTTCATAAGTTCGTCAAACTAGTGCAAAGATCATTGAGCCACTTATAAGCACTCATGTTGCATGAAACTTGGTTTAGAGTCCTAGAAACGCGTTTTTAGATGTTTCATAAGTTTGTCAAACTAGTGCAAAGATCATTGAGCCACTTATAAGCACTCATGTTGCATGAAACTTGGTTTAGAGTCCTAGAAACGCGTTGTTAGATGTTTCATAATATCGTCAAACTAGTGCAAAGATCATTGAGCCACTTATAAGCACTCATGTTGCATGAAACTTAGTTTAGAGTCCTAGAAAGGCGTTGTTAGTTGTTTCATAATTTCGTCAAACTAGTACAAAGCTCATTGAGACACTTATAAGCATTCATGATGCATGAAACTTGGTTTAGAGTCCTAGAAACGCGTTGTTAGATGTTTCATAAGTTCGTCAAACAAGTACAAAGCTCATTGAGACGCTTATAAGTACTCATGTTGCATGAAACTTGGTTTAGAGTCCTAGAAACGCGTTGTTAGATGTTTCATAAGTTCGTCAAACTAGTGAAAAGATCATAGAGCCACTTATAAGAACTCATGTTGCATGAAATTTAGTTTAGAGTCCTAGAAAGGCGTTGTTAGTTGTTTCATAAGTTCGTCAAACTAGTACAAAGCTCATTGAGACACTTATAAACACTCATGATGCATGCAACTTGGTTTAGAGTCCTAGAAACCGCGTTGTTAGATGTTTCATAAGTTCGTCAAACTTGAACAAAACTCATTCAGACACTTATAATCACTCATGTTGCATTAAATTTGGTTTAAAATCCTAGAAAAGCGTTGTTAGATTTTTCATAAGTTCGTCAAACTAGTGCAAAGATCATTGAGACACTTATAAGCACTCATGTTGCATGAAACTTGGTTTAGTCCTAGAAAGGCGTTGTTAGTTGTTTCATAAGTTCGTCAAACTTGTACAAAGCTCATTGAGACACTTATAAGCACTCATGTTGCATGAAACTTGGTTTAGAGTCCTAGAAACCGCGTTGTTAGATGTTTCTTAAGTTCGTCAAACTTGTACAAAGCTCATTGAGGACCTTATAAGCAATCATGTAACATGAAACTTGGTTTAGAGTCCTAGAAGGCGTTGTTAGTTGTTTCATAAGTTCGTCAAACTTGTACAAAGCTCATTGAGACACTTATAAGCACTCATTTTTCATGAAACTTGGTTTAGAGTCCTAGCAACCACGTTGTTAGATGTTTCATAAGTTCGTCAAACTTGTACAAAGCTCATTGAGACACTTATAAGAATTCATGTTGCATGAAATTTGGTTTAAAGTCCTAGATACGTGTTGTTAGATGTTTCATAAGTTAGTCAAACTAGTACAAAACTCATTGAGACACTTATAAGCACTCATGTTGCATGAAACTTGGTTTAAAGTCCTAGAAACGCGTTGTTAGATGTTTCATAAGTTCGTCAAACTAGTGCAAAGATCATTGAGCCACTTATAAGCACTCATGTTGCATGAAACTTGGTTTAGAGTCCTAGAAACGCGTTTTTAGATGTTTCATAAGTTCGTCAAACTAGTGCAAAGATCATTGAGCCACTTATAAGCACTCATGTTGCATGAAACTTGGTTTAGAGTCCTAGAAACGCGTTGTTAGATGTTTCATAAGTTCGTCAAACTAGTGCAAAGATCATTGAGCCACTTATAAGCACTCATGTTGCATGAAACTTAGTTTAGAGTCCTAGAAAGGCGTTGTTAGTTGTTTCATAATTTCGTCAAACTAGTACAAAGCTCATTGAGACACTTATAAGCATTCATGATGCATGAAACTTGGTTTAGAGTCCTAGAAACGCGTTGTTAGATGTTTCATAAGTTCGTCAAACTAGAACAAAGCTCATTGACACACTTATAAACACTCATGTTGCATGAAACTTGGTTTAAAGTCCTAGAAACGCGTTGTTAGATGTTTCATAAGTTATTCAAACCGATTTCCGACCGATTTCCTACCACAATTGATCCGTTGCACAACGGTAACGAAACGTTAAAATATCGGTCGGAAATCGGTCGGAAAACTAATCCGTCGGAAATTGGTAGGAAATTTCCTACCACTTTCCGACCAATTTCCGACGGAAAACTTTTCCGACCGATTTCCGACCGATATTTTAACGTCTCGTTACCGTTGTGCAACGGATCAATTGTGGTAGGAAATCGGTCGGAAATCGGTAGGAAATTTTTCTTATATATATCACACCCTCACTTCTTCTTTCTCACAATTTCTCTTATCAATCTCCATTTACCACAAAATTCAATACAAATTAACAATTTCTCTTATCAATCTCCATTTACCACAAAATTCAATAAAAATTATTATAATGAGTTATTTTAGATCGTGGATGGATGGAAATCATAAAGATCCGGCGACGGGATTACTTTCGGAAGAATTTGCGGAGGGGCTTAAACAATTTATGGAGTTTGCCGCAATTCAAGAAAGAACCGTAGCAACAGTAAAATGTATTGTCCTTGTAAAAATTGCGATAATCGTAGAAATGTTTTGGTAAAAGTAGTATGGAAGCATTTATATAATGTTGGTTTTACGCGGGGTATAAAATATGGTATTCTCATGGGGAAAATGATTTGATGGTAAATTATCCTAGTAGTAGTAATGTACAATATTATGATAATAATTTAGTTGTCCCTCCGGTAGAAGAACCTATATCTGTAGATAGGACCGTGCAAATGGTAAATGATATTTTTCGCGAAACTATGTTGTCGTTTGTTGGAGATCATCATGAGCCTACATTGGAGGAGCCAAATGTGGAAGCGCAGAAATTCTTTGACATGTTGGATGCCGCTAAGAACCCGTTATATGGTGGGTGTAGAGAAGGTCATTCACCTCTTTCAGCTGCGACAAGAATGATGTCTATCAAAACGGATTACAATCTTTCGAAGATTGTGTGGATGCGTGGGCTGGGTTTGATCAAAGACATTTTGCCCGAAGATAATATGGCACCGGGGGACGTATTATGAAATCGAGAAGTTGGTATCTGGTGGTCTAGGATTACCGTATCAGATTATCGATGTGTGCGTCGATAACTGTATGTTATATTGGAGAAGAGATAAAAACCGCTCGGCATGTCGGTTCTGTAAGAAACCACGATATAAAGAAACTGGTGGAAGAGTGTCCATACCTTATAAGAGAATGTGGTATTTGCCGTTAACGGATAGATTGAAGAGGTTATATCAGTCGGAGCGCACAGCAAGTTCGATGAGATGGCATGCGGAACATGAGATGTTAAATGGAGAGATAGCACATCCTTCACATGCTCAAGCATGGAAACATTTTCAAAATGTGTATCCTAGTTTCGCAAGTGAGAGTCGCAATGTGTATTTGGGATTAAGTACTGATGGTTTCAACCCTTTTGGGAAACATGGGAGACAATATTCTTTATGGCCGGTGATCGTCACGCCTTACAACCTGCCTCCGTCATTGTGCATGGTTAGGGAGTTTTTGTTCCTATCTATTCTTGTTCCTGGGCCGAGTATCCGAAGAGAGCACTAGACATATTTATGCAGCCGTTGATACATGAGTTGAAGATGTTATGGGAGAGTGGAGTTGAAACGTACGACATATCAATGCAACAAAACTTCATGATGCGAGCGTACTAATGTGGACTATTAGCGATTTTCCGGCATATGGTATGTTATCTGGATGGACCACACATGGACGGTTATCTTGTCCTTATTGTCAAGATAACACCGATGCTTTCCAATTGAAGAACGGACGTAAATCATGTTGGTTTGATTGTCATCGACGATTTTTACCAAACGATCATCCATACCGTCGGAGCACTACTTTGTTTACGAAGAAGAAGAAAATCTATGAAGGACCTCCCGAAGAAGTAAGCGGTGAACATATACTAACTCAACTTAGAGATTTTGGAGCTGAGAAGACAAGTACGTTGTGGTGGTAACGGACATCAAGTTGTGGATGGATATGGTGAACATCATAACTAGCACAAAAAGAGCATATTTTGGGATTTGCCTTATTGGAAGGATCATTTACTTCGGCACAACCTAGATGTTATGCACATCGAGAAGAACTTCTTTGACAACATCATGTTCACCATTATGAACGTGAAAGGGAGGACGAAAGACAACTTGAAGTCCAGATTAGACTTGCCGACTATTTGTTCTCGGAAGGAACTTCATGTCACCAGTCAAGGAAGATATCCCCAACCTGCTTTTCGGTTAAACGCTTCACAAAGCATGAATTCTATAGCCGGATAATGGACGGTGTTAAGTTTCCGGATGGTTACTCTTCTAACCTTAGAAACTGTGTTGATCGTGGAGAAGGTAAGTTTTCAGGGATGAAGAGTCATGATTGTCATGTTGTTATGCAACGTATTCTTCTATTTGCATTCGACGGACTTCTTCCGCAAAAAGTCCATGAAGCGATTGCAGGAATAGGAGCTTTTTTCAGAGACATTTCTGCGAGATCCCTTTCCGCCGAAGAAATCCGAAATCTTGACGAGAAGATCCCTGTGATATTGTGCAACAGACGATGAATTAAATGAAGTCAAAGAAAGAGAATTTGCAGAATGGTTAAAGTTATATGTATACGGCAGGCAGCGCGAAGGAGAGTTAATTCCAACATGGTTAGAAGAGGTGGTGAACGGTCCACAATATATTGATGTTTCACACCCGATGTACTGCACGCGTGGATACGCTTTTAAAATATTTCGTGAGGGAAATTCAAGGTCGACGGCAAACCATGGGGTGTCAGCGGTAGCCGGAGATTTGGTTTACTACGGGGTATTACATGAGATATTAGAAATGCATTATAGCGGGATGCTCGATCTAAGATGTGTTACGTTATATTGTGATTGGTATAGCCCCGTTGCAGGACATGGTGTACGTACAAACGAGTTTGGTGTTACTACAATACATTCTCGGAGGAGGTTACAAAAATATTATCCGTTCATTCTTGGATCGCAGGCCAACCAAGTATCATACATGACTTATCCGCGACCACACAGCAGACAGGATCCTTGGATAGTTGTTACAGAAATAAACCCGAGGGGAAGAGTTCATGGTAGTTCTTCAGAGGTCGATCCTCCTTTGCAAGCGACAACAGTTGGGCATTTGGGAGAAGTAGATGTTTCATTACAAGTGGATTTGGTTGTAGATTTAACAGAAGATGCTGATTTTGTTGTACATGAAGAGTCCGAAGAAGAGGTTGGAGAATTTGAGGAGGGATCTGATTCTGTCACTGAAGACTCAACCGAATCCGAATGAAATGTTTGAAAAAAAGTTCAAATTTTTTGAAAATATTTTTAAAACACTTTTCAAAGACTTTTCAAATTAAGAGTTTTGAAATAGTTTTTAAAGATTTTACAATAAGTTTTCAACAAGTTTTTTAAATATTTTACACTTTTAAAGAGTTTTCAAAGAGTTTTAAATTCTTTAACACTTTTTCAAAGAGTTTTCAAAGATTTTTCAAATAGTTTTCAACGAATTTTCAAATATTTTACAATTTTTCAAAGAGTTTTCAAAGAGTTTTAAAAAAAAATTTCAAAGAGTTTTAAATTCTTTTACACTTTTTGAAATAGTTTTCAAAGACTTTTCAATTAAATAGTTTTCAACGAGTTTTCAAAAATTTTACAAGTTTTCAAATTTTTAAATTTTTATTTTATTTTTTTACACTGCGGTCGGAATTCGGTCGGAAATCGGTCGGTAGCCGGCGAAACTCGATTACCTAGTACCAAATCGAGTAATTTTAAAAAAAATAATTTTTTAATTTAAAAAAAAACGGTCGGAAATCGGTCGGAAATCCGTCGATAGCCGCCAAAACTAAATTACCTCGTACTAAATCGAAACCCCAAATTCGGTCGGAATTCGGTAGAAAATTTCCGACCGATTTCCTACCGTTTTTTGATTTGTGGTCGGAAATCGGTAGGAAATTTCCGACCGAATTCCGACCGTTATAGGGTTTCATTTCAAAATGATGTTTTTTTTTGTCGAATCAATGAAATACCTTTATACAATACGTTTTAGAAATAAAATAAACTCTACAAATGTCTAAAATGATCATAAAATGCAAAATAATTTTAATTTTTATAAATATATGTTTCATTACAACTTAGTTATGTAACTTTCATATGTTTTTTCAAAATTTTGGTATTTTCATAAAAACATTTGAAAACGTGAAACATATTATACTTATATATTGTTATGTTGAAGAAATCTTATATAAACACTCCATTAAACCTATTCGAAATACGGTTTTATCCGACCGTAGTTCTTGAAATTTACCCGAAACTGCTAAGTGTTCGCATGGATTAAATGACATGCATATTCCGTCGGAATTCGGTCGGAAATTCCTACCGAATTCCGACCACATTTAAATTTTAATATAATTAATTTATTGTGGTCGGAAATTGGTAGAATTTCCTACCAATTTCCGACCACAATTAAATTTTAAAATAATTAATTTATTGTGGTCGGAATTCGGTCGGAATTTCCTACCGAATTCCGACCACAATAATTTTGACCGCTCTTTTTTCGCCAAATTTTTCAGTTTGGCGGTCAATTAATTATTTTGGTCAGAATTCGGTCGGAATTTCCTACCGATTTCCGACCACAATAATTAATTATATTAAAATTTAATTGTGGTCGGAAATCGGTAGGAATTTCCGACCGATTTCCGACCACAATGAATTTTGACCGCTCTTTTTCCGCCAAATTTTTCACTTTGGCGGTCAATTTTCATTTCCTACCGTTTTTCGACCGAAAATTCGGTCGGAAATTTTCGTATATATACCCCCCTTCCCTTTCATTTTTTCACAACTCAAACAACAAACAACTCTCTAAAAAAAAAACACTTCCGAAAATTCTCCAAAATCTCTCCAAAATCTCTCCAAAAAATGTAATTATATTCTTATAAATCATTTTTTTTTAAAATATTATTTATATTTGTTTTTTGAATTAATACTAATTTGTTTTTTCTTATATGTTTTTAATATATTAGGTCTAATGATGGTATTGGATCCTCACAATCCGTGAGAATGTCTGTTGAAGATTTGGTCCAGCAGGGAGGACGGGAGAAACTGATTCGGCTCGATCCCAACTTTGAAGTCATTCCCAATAACCGAGTCACTTGGTAAATATTTACAAACATTTAAATTTACAAAAAAATAATACCTAAAAATATTAATTATTAGTTATAAAATAATTTAAGGTTTAAACATGAGGGAAAAATCCCAAAAGCTATTCTTAAATGCATCCACGGAATGTTACCCGCTCCGTATCCAAGATACCGAGATTTCCCAGCCGAACTTCGGGAAATATGGTTCCGTTCTTTTGCGGTTAGTAAATAAATTTTTTTATTTACTCAAAAATTTATTAAATAAATTAAAAAAACTTATGAAATTTATTTATAAACTTTAAATTTCCAGCAAGAGTTTAATTGGGAACCACAACTCATTAGTCAAATTCAAGAAGAATTTGACAAGACTTGTGCGACTTCCTACTCGAATCATATGTTCGAGTGGAAGGAAAAATGACGTTTGGGTGGGGACAAACCTTCGTTCCTAAACCCTTCTGTTTGGGACGGGTTTCAAAACTATTGGACGACGGAAGCGGCCGGAAAAAAGCCAAGCGAAACGCCACAAACCGCAGAGGTGGGGACGGGTCCATCGAGAAGGCGCCTCCAACTCACAATGCCGGCGCAAACACTTTCGAACAAATCTCGGATGGCATGGTATATTTTAAACCAATTAAATATATACAAATTATAATAATTATGATTAATCATACTAACATTTAAATTTTAATTCCATAATAGAGAGTCCGAGAGGGTGGTCACGAACCTCATTGGTTGAAGGTTATGGAGACCACCCATACCAACAAAAAGACGGGCGAAATTATACCAAAGGTTCGTAACGTCGTCGAACGGGTGCAAACGAAAGTCACCCACTTAACTCAATCTTCCGACGAATCAACCGTTCCAACACCCTAACCAATTCGGAAATAAACCGATTGGTTCTCGAGGTAATATTTTATATTTAAATAGTTTTTAAAAAAAAATATAATTATATTAATAATTTAAATTTCCGATCCTAGGAGACTCCTATGTATCGAGGTAAACCTTTCGGTTTAGGGACCCTTCCTGAATCCCAAGAGACGTCTTTGCCTTACGTACCAACCACCGATCCATCGCTTCTTCTCGAGATCTCTCAGCTGAAAGATGAGCTTCGAAATGCGAATAAAGAAAAAGATGAAGCAATTGATAAGATCCGGCAAGAAACAAGCGCTGAAATCCAGAAGATGAATGCGTATTTGATGAGCCGTTTCCCAGATTATCCTCCAGGATCTGGATCGGGGTCGGGAACATGAATTTAGTTTTTATTTTCATTATTTGTTTTTTATCTCTTTTTGTAATTTTTTTTTAATTTTCGTTTTTTGTAATTTTTTTTTAATATTCGTATTTTTAATAAATTTTTTTTTATTTAAAAATTTACTTCCGTCGGAAATCCGTCGGAAATATTTATTTATTTTTTTAAAAAAAAATATTCATTTCCGTCGGAAATCCGTCGATTTCCGACCAAAAACTACGGTCGGAAATAGCCTGCATTCTTGTAGTGTCATTGAGACACTTATAAGCACTCATGTTGCATGAAACTTGGTTTAGAGTCCTAGAAACGCGTTGTTAGATGTTTCATAAGTTCGTCAAACTTGTACAAAACTCATTGAGACACCTATAATCACTCATGTTGCATGAAATTTGGTTTAAAGTCCTAGTAACGCGTTGTTAGATTTTTCAAAAGTTCGTCAAACTTGTACAAAACTCATTGAGACACTTATAATCACTCATGTTGCATGAAATTTGGTTTAAAGTCCTAGTAACGCGTTGTTAGATTTTTCATAAGTTCGTCAAACTAGTGCAAAGATCATTGAGCCACTTATAAGCACTCATGTTGCATGAAACTTAGTTTAGAGTCCTAGAAAGGCGTTGTTAGATGTTTCATAAGTTCGTCAAACTTGTACAAAGCTCATTAAGACACTTATAAGCACTCATGTTGCATGAAACTTGGTTTAGAGTCCTAGTAACGCGTTGTTAGATGTTTCATAAGTTCGTCATACTAGTACAAAGCTCATTGAGACACTTATAGTTGAGACATTTATAAGTACTCATGTTGCATGAAACTTGGTTTAGAGTCCTAGAAACGCGTTGTTAGATGTTTCATAAGTTCTTCAAACTTGTACAAAACTCATTGAGACACTTATAATCACTCATGTTGCATGAAATTTGGTTTAAAGTCCTAGAAACGCGTTATTAGATTTTTCATAAGTTCGTCAAACTAGTGCAAAGATCATTGAGACACTTATAAGCACGCATGTTGCATGAAACTTGGTTAAGAGTCCTAGAAAGGCGTTGTTAGTTGTTTCATAAGTTCATCAAACTAGTACAAAGCTCATTGAGACACTTATAAGCACTCATGATGCATGAAACTTGGTTTAGAGTCCTAGAAACCGTATTGTTAGATGTTTCATAAGTTCGTCAAACTTGTACAAAACTCATTGAGACAAGTATAATAACTCATGTTGCATGAAATTTGGTTTAAAGTCCTAGAAACGCGTTGTTAGATTTTTCATAAGTTCATCAAACTAGTGCAAAGATCATTGAGACACTTATAAGCACTTATGTTGCATGAAACTTGGTTTAGAGTCCTAGAAAGGCGTTGTTAGATGTTTCATAAGTTCGTCAAACTTGTACAAAGCTCATTGAGACACTTATAAGCACTCATGTTTCATGAAACTTGGTTTAGAGTCCTAGAAACGCGTTGTTAGATGTTTTATAAGTTCGTCAAACAAGTACAAAGCTCATTGAGACACTTATAAGTACTCATGTTGCATGAGATTTGGTTTAGAGTCCTAGAAACGCGTTGTTAGATGTTTCATAAGTTCGTCAAACTTGTACAAAACTCATTGAGACACTTATAATCACTCATGTTTCATGAAATTTTGTTTAAAGTCCTAGAAACGCGTTGTTAGATTTTTCATAAGTTCGTCAAACTAGTGCAAAGATCATTGAGCCACTTATAAGCACTAATGTTGCATGAAACTTGGTTTAGAGTCCTAGAAACGCGTTGTTAGATGTTTCATAAGTTCGTCAAACAAGTACAAAGCTCATTGAGACACTTATAAGTACTCATGTTGCATGAAACTTGGTTTAGAGTCCTAGAAACGCGTTGTTAGATGTTTCATAAGTTCGTCAAACTAGTGCAAAGATCATAGAGCCACTTATAAGAACTCATGTTGCATGCAATTTAGTTTAGAGTCCTAGAAAGGTGTTGTTAGTTGTTTCATAAGTTCGTCAAACTAGTACAAAGCTCATTGAGACACTTATAAACACTCATGATGCATGCAACTTGGTTTAGAGTCCTAGAAACCGCGTTGTTAGATGTTTCATAAGTTCGTCAAACTTGTACAAAACTCATTCAGACACTTATAATCACTCATGTTGCATTAAATTTGGTTTAAAATCCTAGAAAAGCGTTGTTAGATTTTTCATAAGTTCGTCAAACTAGTGCAAATATGATTGAGACACTTATAAGCACTCATGTTGCATGAAACTTGGTTTTAGTCCTAGAAAGGCGTTGTTAGTTGTTTCATAAGTTCGTCAAACTTGTACAAAGCTCATTGAGACACTTATAAGCACTCATGTTGCATGAAACTTGGTTTAGAGTCCTAGAAACCGTGTTGTTAGATGTTTCTTAAGTTCGTCAAACTTGTACAAAGCTCATTGAGGAACTTATAAGCAATCATGTAACATGAAACTTGGTTTAGAGTCCTAGAAGGCGTTGTTAGTTGTTTCATAAATTCGTCAAACTTGTACAAAGCTCATTGAGACACTTATAAGCACTCATGTTGCATGAAACTTGGTTTAGAGTCCTAGCAACCACGTTGTTAGATGTTTCATAAGTTCGTCAAACTTGTACAAAGCTCATTGAGACATTTATAAGCACTCATGTTGCATGAAATTTGGTTTAAAGTCCTAGATACGTGTTGTTAGATGTTTAATAAGTTTGTGAAACCTGTACAAAGCATATTGAGGAACTTATAAGCACTCATGTAGCATGAAACTTGGTTTAGAGTCCTAGAAAGGCGTTGTTAGTTGTTTCATAAGTTCGTCAAACTTGTACAAAACTCATAGAGACACTTAAAAGCACTCATGTTGCATGAAACTTGGTTTAGAGTCCTAGAAACGCGTTGTTAGATGTTTCATAAGTTCGTCAAACTAGTGCAAAGCTCATTGAGACACTTATAAGCACTCATGTTGCATGAAACTTGGTTTAGTCCTAGAAAGGCGTTGTTAGTTGTTTCATAATTTCGTCAAACTTGTACAAAGCTCATTGAGACACTTATAAGCACTCATGTTGCATGAAACTTGGTTTAGACTCCTAGAAACCGCGTTGTTAGATGTTTCATAAGTTCGTCAAACTAGAACAAAGCTCATTGAGACACTTATAAACACTCATGTTGCATGAAACTTGGTTTAAAGTCCTAGAAACGCGTTGTTAGATGTTTCATAAGTTCTTCAAACTAGTACAAAGCTCATTGAGACACTTATAAGCACTCATGTTGCATGAAACTTGGTTTAGAGTCCTAGAAACGCGTTGTTAGATGTTTCATAAGTTCGTCAAACTTGTACAAAACTCATTGAGACACTTATAAGCACTCATGTTGCATGGAACTTGGTTTAAAGTCCTAGAAACGCGTTGTTAGATGTTTCATAAGTTCTTCAAACTAGTACAAAGCTCATTGAGACACTTATAAGCACTCATGTTGCATGAAACTTGGTTTAAAGTCCTAGAAACGCGTTGTTAGATGTTTCATAAGTTCGTCAAACTAGTACAAAGCTCATTGAGACACTTATAAGCACTCATGTTGCATGGAACTTGGTTTAAAGTCCTAGAAACGCGTTGTTAGATGTTTCATAAGTTCGTCAAACTAGTACAAACTCATTGAGACACTTATAAGCACTCATGTTGCATGAAACTTGGTTTAGAGTCCTAGAAAGGCATTGTTAGTTGTTTCATAAGTTCGTCAAACTAGTACAAAGCTCATTGAGACACTTATAAGCACTCATGATGCATGAAACTTGGTTTAGAGTCCTAGAAACGCGTTGTTAGATGTTTCATAAGTTCTTCAAACTTGTACAAAACTCATTGAGACACTTATAATCACTCATGTTGCATGAAATTTGGTTTAAAGTCCTAGTAACGCGTTGTTAGATTTTTCATAAGTTCGTCAAACTAGTGCAAAGATCATTGAGCCACTTATAAGCACTCATGTTGCATGAAACTTGGTTTAGAGTCCTAGAAACGCGTTGTGAGATGTTTCATAAGTTCGTCAAACTAGTGCAAAGATCATTGAGCCACTTATAAGCACTCATGTTGCATGAAACTTGGTTTAGAGTCCTAGAAACGCGTTGTTAGATGTTTCATAAGTTTGTCAAACAAGTACAAAGCTCATTGAGACACTTATAATAACTCAAGTTGCATGAAATTTGGTTTAAAGTCCTAGAAACGCGTTGTTAGATTTTTCATAAGTTCATCAAACTAGTGCAAATTTCGTTGCACTAAGTTTAGAGTTGAACTTATAAGCATTCATGATGCATGAAACTTGGTTTAGAGTCCTAGAAACGCGTTGTTAGATGTTTCATAAGTTCGTCAAACTAGAACAAAGCTCATTGAGACACTTATAAACACTCATGTTGCATGAAACTTGGTTTAAAGTCCTAGAAACAGGTTGTTAGATGTTTCATAAGTTCTTCAAACTAGTACAAAGCTCAGTGAGACACTTATAAGCACTCATGTTGCATGAAACTTGGTTTAGAGTCCTAGAAACGCGTTGTTAGATGTTTCATAAGTTCGTCAAACTAGTACAAAGCTCATTGAGACACTTATAAGCACTCATGTTGCATGAAACTTGGTTTAGAATCCTAGAAACGCGTTGTTAGATTTTTCATAAGTTCGTCAAACTAGTGCAAAGATCATTGAGCCACTTATAAGCACTCATGTTGCATGAAACTTGGTTTAAAGTCCTAGAAACGCGTTGTTAGATGTTTCATAAGTTCGTCAAACTAGTACAAAGCTCATTGAGACACTTAAAAGTACTCATGTTGCATGAAACTCGGTTTAGAGTCCTAGAAACGCGTTGTTAGATGTTTCATAAGTTCGTTAAACTTGTACAAAACTCATTGAGACAGTTATAATCACTCATGTTGCATGAAATTTGGTTTAAAGTCCTAGAAACGCGTTGTTAGATTTTTCATAAGTTCGTCAAACTAGTGCAAAGATCATTATGCCACTTATAAGCACTCATGTTGCATGAAACTTGGTTTAGAGTCCTAGAAACGCGTTGTGAGATGTTTCATAAGTTCGTCAAACAAGTACAAAGCTCATTGAGACACTTATAAGTACTCATATTGCACGAAACTTGGATTAAAGTCCTAGAAACGCGTTCTTAGATGTTTCATAAGTTCGTCAAACTAGTACAAAGCTCATTGAGACACTTATAAGCACTCATGTTGCATGAAACTTGGTTTAGAGTCCTAGAAAGGCGTTGTTAGTTGTTTCATAAGTTCGTCAAACTAGTGCAAAGATCATTGAGCCAGTTATAAGCACTCATGTTGCATGAAACTTGGTTTAGAGTCCTAGAAACGCGTTGTTAGATGTTTCATAAGTTTGTCAAACAAGTACAAAGCTCATTGAGACATTTATAAGTACTTATGTTGCATGAAACTTGGTTTAGAGTCCTAGAAACGCGTTGTTAGATGTTTCATAAGTTCGTTAAACTAGTGCAAAGATCATTGAGCCACTTATAAGCAATCATGTTGCATGAAACTTAGTTTAGAGTCCTAGAAAGACGTTGTTAGATGTTTCATAAGTTCGTCAAACTTGTACAAAGCTAATTGAGACACTTATAAGCACTCATGTTGCATGAAATTTGGTTTAAATGCTTAGAAACGCGTTGTTAGATGTTTCATAAGTTCGTCAAACTAGTACAAAGCTCATTGAGACACTTATAAGCACTCATGTTCCATGAAACTTGGTTTAGAGTCCTAGAAACGCGTTGTTAGATTTTTCATAAGTTGGTCAAACTAGTGCAAAGATCATTGAGCCACTTATAAGCACTCATGTTCCATGAAACTTGGTTTAGAGTCCTAGAAACGTGTTGTTAGATGTTTCATAAGTTTGTCAAATAAGTACAAAGCTCATTGAGACACTTATAAGTACTCATGTTGCTTGAAACTTGGTTTAGAGTCCTAGAAACGCGTTGTTAGATATTTCATAAGTTCGACAAACTAGTGCAAAGATCATTGAGCCACTTATAAGCACTCATGTTGCATGAAACTTAGTTTAGAGTCCTAGAAAGGCGTTGTTAGTTGTTTCATAAGTTAGTCAAACAAATACAAAGCTCATGGAGACACTTATAAGCACTCATGATGCATGAAAGTTGGTTTAGAGTCCTAGAAACCGCGTTGTTAGATGTTTCATAAGTTCGTCAAACTTGTACAAAACTCATTGAGACACTTATAATCACTCATTTTGCATGAAATTTGGTTTAAAGTCCTAGAAACTCGTTGATAGATTTTTCATAAGTTCGTCAAACTAGTGCAAAGATCATTGAGACATTTATAAGCACTCATGTTGCATGAAATTTGGTTTAGAGTCCTAGAAAGGCGTTGTTAGATGTTTTATAAGTTCTTCAAACTTGTACAAAGCTCATTGAGACACTTATAAGCACTCATGTTGCATGAAATTTGGTTTAAATGCTTAGAAACGCGTTGTTAGATGTTTCATAAGTTCGTCAAACTAGTACAAAGCTCATTGAGACACTTATAAGCACTCATGTTGCATGAAACTTGGTTTAGAATCCTAGAAACGCGTTGTTAGATTTTTCATAAGTTCGTCAAACTAGTGCAAAGATCATTGAGCCACTTATAAGCACTCATGTTGCATGAAACTTGGTTTAAAGTCCTAGAAACGCGTTGTTAGATCTTTCATAAGTTCGTCAAACAAGTACAAAGCTCATTGAGGCACTTAAAAGTACTCATGTTGCATGAAACTTGGTTTAGAGTCCTAGAAACGCGTTGTTAGATGTTTCATAAGATCGTTAAACTTGTACAAAATTCATTGAGACAGTTATAATCACTCATGTTGCATGAAATTTGGTTTAAAGTCCTAGAAACGCGTTGTTAGATTTTTCATAAGTTCGTCAAACTAGTGCAAAGATCATTGAGCCACTTATATGCTCTCATGTTGCATGAAACTTGGTTTAGAGTCCTAGAAACGCGTTGTGAGATGTTTCATAAGTTCGTCAAACAAGTACAAAGCTCATTGATACACTTATAAGTACTCATATTGCACGAAACTTGGTTTAAAGTCCTAGAAACGTGTTCTTAGATGTTTCATAAGTTCGTCAAACTAGTACAAAGCTCATTGAGACACTTATAAGCACTCATGTTGCTTGAAACTTGGTTTAGAGTCCTAGAAAGGCGTTGTTAGTTGTTTCATAAGTTCGTCAAACTAGTGCAAAGATCATTGAGCCACTTATAAGCACTCATGTTGCATGAAACTTGGTTTAGAGTCCTAGAAACGCGTTGTTAGATGTTTCATAAGTTTGTCAAACAAGTACAAAGCTCATTGACACACTTATAAGTACTCATGTTGCATGAAACTTGGTTTAGAGTCTTAGAAACGCGTTGTTAGATGTTTCATAAGTTCGTCAAACTAGTGCAAAGATCATTGAGCCACTTATAAGCACTCATGTTGCATGAAACTTAGTTTAGAGTCCTAGAAAGACGTGGTTAGAAGTTTCATAAGTTCGTCAAACTTTTATAAAGCTCATTGAGACACTTATAAACACTCATGTTGCATGAAATTTGGTTTAAATGCTTAGAAACGCGTTGTTAGATGTTTCATAAGTTCGTCAAACTAGTACAAAGCTCATTGAGACAATTATGAGCACTCATGTTCCATGAAACTTGGTTTAGAGTCCTAGAAACGCGTTGTTAGATTTTTCATAAGTTCGTCAAATTAGTGCAAAGATCATTGAGTCACTTATAAGCACTCATGTTGCATGAAACTTGGTTTAGAGTCCTAGAAACGCGTTGTTAGATGTTTCATAAGTTTGTCAAACAAGTACAAAGCTCATTGAGACACTTATAAGTACTCATGTTGCATGAAACTTGGTTTAGAGTCCTAGAAACGCGTTGTTAGATATTTCATAAGTTCGTCAAACTAGTGCAAAGATCATTGAGCCACTTATAAGCACTCATGTTGCATGAAACTTAATTTAGAGTCCTAGAAAGGCGTTGTTAGTTGTTTCATAAGTTCGTCAAACTAATACAAAGCTCATGGAGACACTTATAAGCACTCATGATGCATGAAACTTGTTTTAGAGTCCTAGAAACCGTGTTGTTAGATGTTTCATAAGTTCGTCAAACTTGTACAAAACTCATTGAGACACTTATAATCACTCATGTTGCATGAAATTTGGTTTAAAGTCATAGAAACGCGTTGTAAGATTTTTCATAAGTTCGTCAAACTAGTGCAAAGATCATTGAGACACTTATAAGCACTCATGTTGCATGAAACTTGGTTTAGAGTCCTAGAAACCGCGTTGTTAGATGTTTCATAAGTTCGTCAAACTTGTACAAAACTCATTGAGACACTTATAATCACTCATTTTGCATGAAATTTGGTTTAAAGTCCTAGAAACTCGTTGTTAGATTTTTCATAAGTTCGTCAAACTAGTGCAAAGATAATTGAGACACTTATAAGCACTCATGTTGCATGAAACTTGGTTTAGAGTCCTAGAAAGGCGTTGTTAGATGTTTCATAAGTTCGTCAAACTTGTACAAAGCTCATTGAGACACTTATAAGCACTCATGTTGCATGAAATTTGGTTTAAATGCTTAGAAACGCGTTGTTAGATGTTTCATAAGTTCGTCAAACTAGTACAAAGCTCATTGAGACAATTATAAGCACTCATGTTCCATGAAACTTGGTTTAGAGTCCTAGAAACGCGTTGTTAGATTTTTCATAAGTTCGTCAAATTAGTGCAAAGATCATTGAGTCACTTATAAGCACTCATGTTGCATGAAACTTGGTTTAGAGTCCTAGAAACGCGTTGTTAGATGTTTCATAAGTTTGTCAAACAAGTACAAAGCTCATTGAGACACTTATAAGTACTCATGTTGCATGAAACTTGGTTTAGAGTCCTAGAAACGCGTTGTTAGATATTTCATAAGTTCGTCAAACTAGTGCAAAGATCATTGAGCCACTTATAAGCACTCATGTTGCATGAAACTTAGTTTAGAGTCCTAGAAAGGCGTTGTTAGTTGTTTCATAAGTTCGTCAAACTAATACAAAGCTCATGGAGACACTTATAAGCACTCATGATGCATGAAACTTGGTTTAGAGTCCTAGAAAGGCGTTGTTAGATGTTTCATAAGTTCGTCAAACTTGTACAAAGCTCATTGAGACACTTATAAGCACTCATGTTGCATGAAACTTGGTTTAGAGTCCTAGAAACGCGTTGTTAGATTTTTCATAAGTTCGTCAAACTAGTGCAAAGATCATAGAGCCACTTATAAGCACTCATGTTGCATGAAACTTGGTTTAAAGTCCTAGAAACGCGTTGTTAGATGTTTCATAAGTTCGTCAAACAAGTACAAAGCTCATTGAGACACTTAAAAGTACTCATGTTGCATGAAACTTGGTTTAGAGTCATAGAAACGCGTTGTTAGATGTTTCATAAGTTCGTCAAAATTGTACAAAACTCATTGAGACAGTTATAATCACTCATGTTGCATGAAATTTGGTTTAAAGTCCTAGAAACGCGTTGTTAGATTTTTCATAAGTTCGTCAAACTAGTGCAAAGATCATTGAGCCACTTATAAGCACTCATGTTGCATGAAACTTGGTTTAGAGTCCTAGAAACGCGTTGTGAGATGTTTCATAAGTTCGTCAAACAAGTACAGAGCTCATTGAGACACTTATAAGCACTCATGTTGCATGAAACTTGGTTTAAAGTCCTAGAAACGCGTTGTTAGATGTTTCATAAGTTCGTCAAACTAGTACAAAGCTCATTGAGACACTTATAAGTACTCATATTGCACGAAACTTGGTTTATAATCCTAGAAACGCGTTGTTTGATGTTTCATAAGTTCGTCAAACTAGTACAAAGCTCATTGAGACATTTATAAGCACTCATGTTGCATGAAATTTGGTTTAAATGCTTAGAAACGCGTTGTTAGATGTTTCATAAGTTCGTCAAACTAGTACAAAGCTCATTGAGACACTTATAAGCACTCATGTTGCATGAAACTTGGTTTAGAGTCCTAGAAACGCGTTGTTAGATTTTTCATAAGTTCGTCAAACTAGTGCAAAGATCATTGAGCCACTTATAAGCACTCATGTTGCAGGAAACTTGGTTTAAAGTCCTAGAAACGCGTTGTTAGATGTTTCATAAGTTCGTCAAACAAGTACAAAGCTCATTGAGACACTTAAAAGTACTCATGTTGCATGAAACTTGGTTTAGAGTCATAGAAACGCGTTGTTAGATGTTTCATAAGTTCGTCAAAATTGTACAAAACTCATTGAGATAGTTATAATCACTCATGTTGCATGAAATTTGGTTTAAAGTCCTAGAAACGCGTTGTTAGATTTTTCATAAGTTCGTCAAACTAGTGCAAAGATCATTGAGCCACTTATAAGCACTCATGTTGCATGAAACTTGGTTTAGAGTCCTAGAAACTTGGTTTAGAGTCCTAGAAACGCGTTGTGAGATGTTTCATAAGTTCGTCAAACAAGTACAAAGCTCATTGAGACACTTATAAGCACTCATGTTGCATGAAACTTGGTTTAAAGTCCTAGAAACGCGTTGTTAGATGTTTCATAAGTTCGTCAAACTAGTACAAAGCTCATTGAGACACTTATAAGTACTCATATTGCACGAAACTTGGGTTATAATCCTAGAAACGCGTTGTTAGATGTTTCATAAGTTCGTCAAACTAGTACAAAGCTCATTGAGACACTTATAAGCACTCATGTTGCATGAAACTTGGTTTAGAGTCCTAGAAAGGCGTTGTTAGTTGTTTCATAAGTTCGTCAAACTGGTCAAAGATCATTGAGCCACTTATAAGCACTCATGTTGCATGAAACTTGGTTTAGAGTCCTAGAAACGCGTTGTTAGATGTTTCATAAGTTTGTCAAACAAGTACAAAGCTCATTGACACACTTATAAGTACTCATGTTGCATGAAACTTGGTTTAGAGTCTTAGAAACGCGTTGTTAGATGTTTCATAAGTTCGTCAAATTAGTGCAAAGATCATTGAGCCACTTATAAGCACTCATGTTGCATGAAACTTAGTTTAGAGTCCTAGAAAGACGTTGTTAGAAGTTTCATAAGTTCGTCAAACTTGTACAAAGCTCATTGAGACACTTATAAGCACTCATGTTGCATGAAATTTGGTTTAAATGCTTAGAAACGCGTTGTTAGATGTTTCATAAGTTCGTCAAACTAGTACAAAACTCATTGAGACACTTATAAGCACTCATGTTCCATGAAACTTGGTTTAGAGTCCTAGAAACGCGTTGTTAGATTTTTCATAAGTTTGTCAAACTAGTGCAAAGATCATTGAGCCACTTATAAGCACTCATGTTGCATGAAACTTGGTTTAGAGTCCTAGAAATGCGTTGTTAGATGTTTCATAAGTTTGTCAAACAAGTATAAAGCTCATTGAGACACTTATAAGTACTCATGTTGCATGAAACTTGGTTTAGAGGCCTAGGAACGCGTTGTTAGATGTTTCATAAGTTCGTCAAACTTGTACAAAACTCATTGAGACACTTATAATCACTCATGTTGCAAGAAATTTGGTTTAAAGTCCTAGAAACGCGTTGTTAGATTTTTCATAAGTTCGTCAAACAAGTGCAAAGATCATTGAGACACTTATAAGCACTCGTGTTGCATGAAACTTGGTTTAGAGTCCTAGAAACGCGTTGTGAGATGTTTCATAAGTTCGTCAAACAATAACAAAGCTCATTGAGACACTTATAAGCACTCATGTTGCATGAAACTTGGTTTAAAGTCCTAGAAACGCGTTGTTAGATGTTTCATAAGTTCGTCGAACTAGTACAAAGCTCATTGAGACACTTCTAAGCACTCATGTAGCATGAAACTTGGTTTAGAGTCCTAGAAAGGCGTTGTTAGTTGTTTCATAAGTTCGTCAAACTAGTACAAAGCTCATTGAGACACTTATAAGCACTCATGATGCATGAAACTTGGTTTAGAGTCCTACAAAACGCGTTGTTAGATGTTTCATAAGTACGTCAAACTTGTAAAAAACTCATTAAGACACTTATAATCACTCATGTTGCATGAAATTTGGTTTAAAGTCCTAGAAACGCGTTGTTAGATTTTTCATAAGTTCGTCAAACTAGTGCAAAGGTCATTGAGCCACTTATAAGTACTCATGTTGCATGATACTTGGTTTAGAGTCCTAGAAACGCGTTGTTAGATGTTTCATAAGTTTGTCAAACAAGTACAAAGCTCATTGAGACACTTATAAGTACTCATGTTGCATGAAACTTGGTTTAGAGTCCTAGAAACGCGTTGTTAGATGTTTCATAAGTTCGGCAAACTAGTGCAAAGCTCATTGAGCCACTTATAAGCACTCATGTTGCATGAAATTTAGTTTAGAGTCCTAGAAAGGCGTTGTTAGTTGTTTCATAAGTTCGTCAAACTAGTACAAAGCTCATTGAGACACTTATAAGCACTCATGATGCATGAAACTTAGTTTAGAGTCCTAGAAACCGCGTTGTTAGATGTTTCATAAGTTCGTCAAACTTGTACAAAACTCATTGAGACACTTATAATCACTCATGTTGCATGAAATTTGTTTTAAAGTTATAGAAACGCGTTGTTAGATTTTTCATAAGTTCGTCAAACTAGTGCAAAGATCATTGAGACACTTATAAGCACTCATGTTGCATGAAACTTGGTTTAGAGTCCTAGAAAGGCGTTGTTAGTTGTTTCATAAGTTCGTCAAACTTGTACAAAGCTCATTGACACACTTATAAGCACTCATGATGCATGAAACTTGGTTTAGAGTCCAAACCACGTTGTTAGATGTTTCATAAGTTCATCAAACTTGTACAAAACTCATTGAGACACTTATAAGCACTCATTATGCATGAAATTTGGTTTAAATGCTTAGAAACGCGTTGTTAGATGTTTCATAAGTTCGTTAAACTAGTACAAAGCTCATTCAGACACTTATAAGCACTCATGTTGCATGAAACTTGGTTTAGAGTCCTAGAAATGCGTTGTTAGATTTTTCATAAGTTCGTCAAACTAGTGCAAAGATCATTGAGCCACTTATAAGCACTCATGTTGCATGAAACTTGGTTTATAGTCCTAGAAAGGCGTTGTTAGTTGTTTCATAAGTTCGTCAAACTAGTACAAAGCTCATTGAGACACTTATAAGCACTCATGATGCATGAAACTTGGTTTAAAGTCCTAGAAACGCGTTGTTAGATGTTTCATAAGTTCGTCGAACTAGTACAAAGCTCATTGAGACACTTCTAAGCACTCATGTTGCATGAAACTTGGTTTAGAGTCCTAGAAAGGCGTTGTTAGTTGTTTCATAAGTTTGTCAAACTAGTACAAAGCTCATTGAGACACTTATAAGCACTCATGATGCATGAAACTTGGTTTAGAGTCCTAGAAAACGCGTTGTTAGATGTTTCATAAGTTCGTCAAACTTGTAAAAAACTCATTGAGACACTTATAATCACTCATGTTGCATGAAATTTGGTTTAAAGTCCTAGAAACGCGTTGTTAGATTTTTCATAAGTTCGTCAAACTAGTGAAAAGGTCATTGAGCACTTATAAGCACTCATGTTGCATGATACTTGGTTTAGAGTCCTAGAAACGCGTTGTTAGATGTTTCATAAGTTTGTCAAACAAGTACAAAGCTCATTGTGACACTTATAAGTACTCATGTTGCATGAAACTTGGTTTAGAGTCCTAGAAATGCGTTGTTAGATGTTTCATAAGTTCGGCAAACTAGTGCAAAGCTCATTGAGCCACTTATAAGCACTCATGTTGCATGAAATTTAGTTTAGAGTCCTAGAAAGGCGTTGTTAGTTGTTTCATAAGTTCGTCAAACTAGTACAAAGCTCATTGAGACACTTATAAGCACTCATGATGCATGAAACTTAGTTTAGAGTCCTAGAAACCGCGTTGTTAGATGTTTCATAAGTTCGTCAAACTTGTACAAAACTCATTGAGACACTTATAATCACTCATGTTGCATGAAATTTGGTTTAAAGTTATAGAAACGCGTTGTTAGATTTTTCATAAGTTCGTCAAACTAGTGCAAAGATCATTGAGACACTTATAAGCACTCATGTTGCATGAAACTTGGTTTAGAGTCCTAGAAAGGCGTTGTTAGTTGTTTCATAAGTTCGTCAAACTTGTACAAAGCTCATTGACACACTTATAAGCACTCATGATGCATGAAACTTGGTTTAGAGTCCTAGAAACCGCGTTGTTAGATGTTTCATAAGTTCGTCAAACTTGTACAAAACTCATTGAGACACTTATAATCACTCATGTTGCATGAAATTTGGTTTAAAGTCATAGAAAGGTGTTGTTAGTTGTTTCATAAGTTCGTCAAACTTGTACAAAGCTCATTGAGACACTTATAAGCACTCCTGTTGCATGAAACTTGGTTTAGAGTCCTAACCACGTTGTTAGATGTTTCATAAGTTCGTCAAACTTGTACAAAACTCATTGAGACACTTATAAGCACTCATTATGCATGAAATTTGGTTTAAATGCTTAGAAACGCGTTGTTAGATGTTTCATAAGTTCGTTAAACTAGTACAAAGCTCATATAGACACTTATAAGTACTCATGTTGCATGAAACTTAGTTTAGAGTCCTAGAAAGGCGTTTTTAGATGTTTCATAAGTTCGTCAAACTTGTACAAAGCTCATTGAGACACTTATAAGCACTCATGTTGCATGAAATTTGGTTTAAATGCTTAGAAACGCGTTGTTAGATGTTCCATAAGTTCGTCAAACTAGTACAAAGCTCATTGAGACACTTATAAGCACTCATGTTCCATGAAACTTGGTTTAGAGTCCTAGAAACGCGTTGTTAGATGTTTCATAAGTTCGTCAAACTAGTACAAAGATCATTGAGCCACTTATAAGCACTCATGTTACATGAAACTTGTTTTAGAGTCCTAGAAACGCGTTGTTCGATGTTTCATAAGTTCGTCAAACTTGTACAAAACTCATTGAGACACTTATAATCACTCATGTTGCATGAAATTTGGTTTAAAGTCCTAGAAACGCGTTGTTAGATTTTTCATAAGTTCGTCAAACTAGTGCAAAGATCATTGAGCCACTTATAAGCACTCATGTTGCATGAAACTTGGCTTAGAGTCCTAGAAACGCGTTGTGAGATGTTTCATAAGTTCGTCAAACAAGTACAAAGCTCATTGAGACACTTATAAGCACTCATGTTGCATGAAACTTGGTTTAAAGTCCTAGAAACGCGTTGTTAGATGTTTCATAAGTTCGTCAAACTAGTACAAAACTCATTGAGACACTTATAAGCACTCATGTTACATGAAACTTGGTTTAGAGTCCTAGAAAGGCGTTGTTAGTTGTTTCATAAGTTCGTCAAACTAGTACAAAGCTCATTGAGATACTTATAAGCACTCATGATGCATGAAACTTGGTTTAAATGCTTAGAAACGTGTTGTTAGATGTTTCATAAGTTCGTTAAACTAGTACAAAGCTCATTGAGACACTTATAAGCACTCATGTTGCATGAAACTTGGTTTAGAGTCCTAGAAACGCGTTGTTAGATTTTTCATAAGTTCGTCAAACTAGTGCAAAGATCATTGAGCCACTTATAAGCACTCATGTTGCATGAAACTTGGATTAGAGTCCTAGAAAGGCGTTGTTAGTTGTTTCATAAGTTCGTCAAACTAGTGCAAATATCATTGAGCTACTTCTAATCACTCATGTTGCATGAAACTTGGTTTAGAGTCCTAGAAACGCGTTGTTAGATGTTTCATAAGTTTGTCAAACAAGTACAAATCTCATTGAGACACTTATAAGTACTCATGTTGCATGAAACTTGGTTTAGAGTCCTAGAAACGCGTTGTTAGATGTTTCATAGATGTTTCATAAGTTCGTCAAACATTGAGCCACTTATAAGCACTCATGTTCCATGAAACTTGGTTTAGAGTCCTAGAAACGCGTTGTTAGATTTTTCATAAGTTCGTCAAACTAGTGCAAAGATCGTTGAGCCACTTATAAGCACGCATGTTGCATGAAACTTGGTTTAGTGTCCTAGAAACGCGTTGTTAGATGTTTCATAAGTTCGTCAAACTTGTACAAAACTCATTGAGACACTTATAATCACTCATGTTGCATGAAATTTTGTTTAAAGTCATAAAAACGTGTTGTTAGATTTTTCATAAGTTTGTCAACCTAGTGCAAAGATCATTGAGCACCTTATAAGCACTCATGTTACATGAAACTTGGTTTAGAGTCCTAGAAACGCGTTGTGAGATGTTTCATAAGTTCGTCAAACAAGTACAAAGCTCATTGAGACACTTATAAGCACTCATGTTGCATGAAACTTTGTTTAAAGTCCTAGAAACGCGTTGTTAGATGTTTCATAAGTTCGTCAAACTAGTACAAAGCTCATTGAGACACTTATAAGCACTCATATTGCATGAAACTTGGTTTAGAGTCCTAGAAAGGCGTTGTTAGTTGTTTCATAAGTTCGGCAAACTAGTGCAAAGATCATTGAGCCACTTATAAGCACTCATGTTGCATGAAACTTAGTTTAGAGTTCTAGAAAGGCGTTGTTAGTTGTTTCATAAGTTCGTCAAACTAGTACAAAGCTCATTGAGACACTTATAAGCACTCATGATGCATGAAACTTGGTTTAGAGTCCTAGAAACCGCGTTGTTAGATGTTTCATAAGTTCGTCAAACTTGTAAAAAACTCATTGAGACACTTATAATCAATGATATTGCATGAAATTTGGTTTAAAGTCCTAGAAACGCGTTGTTAGATTTTTCATAAGTTCGTCAAACTAGTGCAAAGATCATTGAGCCACTTATAAGCACTCATGTTGCATGATACTTGGTTTAGAGTCCTAGAAACGCGTCGTTAGATGTTTCATAAGTTTGTCAAACAAGTACAAAGCTCATTGAGACACTTATAAGTACTCATGTTGCATGAAACTTGGTTTAGAGTCCTAGAAACGCGTTGTTAGATGTTTCATAAGTTTGGCAAACTAGTGACTAAATCATTGAGCCATTTATAAGCACTCATGTTGCATGAAACTTAGTTTAGAGTCCTAGAAAGGCGTTGTTAGTTATTTCATAAGTTCGTCAAACTAGTACAAAGCTCATTGAGACACTTATAAGCACTCATGATGCATGAAACTTGGTTTAGATTCTTAGAAACCGCGTTTCATAAGTTTGTCAAACTTGTACAAAACTCATTGAGACACTTATAATCACTCATGTTGCATGAAATTTGGTTTAAAGTCCTAGAAACGCGTTGTTAGTTTTTTCATAAGTTCGTCAAACTAGTGCAAAAATCATTGACACTTATAAGCACTCATGTTGCATGAAACTTGGTTTAGAGTCCTACAAAGGCGTTGTTAGTTGTTTCATAAGTTCGTCAAACTTGTACAAAGCTCATTGAGACACTTATAAGCACTCACGTTGCATGAAACTTGGTTTAGAGTCCTAACAACGTTGTTAGATGTTTCATAAGTTCGTCAAACTTGTACAAAGCTCATTGAGACACTTATAAGCACTCATGTTGCATGAAATTTGGTTTAAATGCTTAGAAACGCGTATTTAGATGTTTCATAAGTTCGTCAAACTAGTACAAAGCTCATTGAGACACTTATAAGCACTCATGTTGCATGAAACTTGGTTTAGAGTCCTAGAAACGCGTTGTTAGATTTTTTATAAGTTCGTCAAACTAGTGCAAAAATCATTGAGCCAATTATAAGCACTCATGTTGCATGAAACTTGGTTTAGAGTCCTAGAAAGGCGTTGTTAGTTGTTTCATAAGTTCGCCAAACTAGTACAAAGCTCGTTGAGACACTTATAAGCACTCATGTTGCATGAAACTTGGTTTAGAGTCCTACAAACGCGTTGTTAGATTTTTTATAAGTTCGTCAAACTAGTGCAAAGATCATTGAGCCACTTATAAGCACTCATGTTGCATGAAACTTGGCTTAGAGTCCTAGAAAGGCGTTGTTAGTTGTTTCATAAGTTTGCCAAACTATTGCAAAGATCATTGAGCCACTTATAAGCACTTATGTTGCATGAAACTTGGTTTAGAGTCCTAGAAACGTGTTGTTAGATGTTTCATAAGTTTGTAAAACAAGTACAAAGCTCATTGAGACACTTATAAGTACTCATGCTGCATGAAACTTAGTTTAGAGTCCTAGAAACGCGTTGTTAGATGTTTCATAAGTTCGTCAAACTAGTGCAAAGATCATTGAGCCACTTATAAGCACTCATGTTGCATGAAACTTAGTTTAGAGTCCTAAAAATGCGTGGTTAGATGTTTCATAAGTTCGTCAAACTTGTACAAAGCTCATTGAGACACTTATAAGCACTCATGTTGCATGAAATTTTGTTTAAATGCTTAGAAACGCGTTGTTAGATGTTTCATAAGTTCGTCAAACTAGTACATAGCTCATTGAGACACTTATAAGCACTTATGTTCCATGAAACTTGGTTAAGAGTCCTAGAAACGCGTTTTTTTAGATTTTTCATAAGTTCGTCAAACTTGTGCAAAGATCATTGAGCCACTTATAAGCACTCATGTTGCGTGAAACTTGGTTTAGAGTCCTAGAAACGCGTTGTTAGATGTTTCATAAGTTTTCAAACAAGTACAAATCTCATTGAGACACTTATAAGTACTCATGTTGCATGAAACTTGGTTTAGAGTCCTAGAAACGCGTTGTTAGATGTTTGATAAGTTCGTCAAACTTGTACAAAACTCATTGAGACACTTATAATCACTCATGTTGCATGAAATTTGGTTTAAAGTCCTAGAAACGCGTTGTTAGATTTTTCATAAGTTCGTCAAACTAGTGCAAAGATCATTGAGCCACTTATAAGCACTCATGTTGCATGAAACTTGGTTTAGAGTCCTAGAAACGCGTTGTGAGATGTTTCATAAGTTCGTCAAACAAGTACAAAGCTCATTGAGACACTTATAAGCACACATGTTGCATGAAAGTTGGTTTAAAGTCCTAGAAAGGCGTTGTTAGTTGTTTCATAAGTTCGTCAAACTTGTACAAAGCTCATTGAGACACTTATAAGCACTCATGTTGCATGAAACTTGGTTTAGAGTCCTATGTTTCATAAGTTCGTCAAACTTGTACAAAGCTCATTGAGACACTTATAAGCACTCATGTTGCATGAAATTTGGTTTAAATGCTTAGAAACGCGTTGTTAGATGTTTCATAAGTTCGTCAAACTAGTACAAAGCTCATTGAGAAACTTATAAACACTCATGTTGCATGAAACTTGGTTTAGAGTCCTAGAAACGCGTTGTTAGATTTTCGATAAGTTCGTCAAACTAATGCAAAGATTATTGAGCCACTTATAAACACTAATGTTGCATGAAACTTGGTTTAGAGTCCTAGAAAGGCGTTGTTAGATGTTTCATAAGTTTGTCAAACTAGTACAAAGCTCATTGAGACACTTATAAGCACTCATGTTGCATGAAACTTGGTTTAGAGTCCTAGAAAGGCGTTGTTAGTTGTTTCATAAGTTCGGCAAACTAGTGCAAAGATCATTGAGCCACTTATAAGCACTCATGTTGCATGAAACTTAGTTTAGAGTCCTAGAAAGGCGTTGTTAGTTGTTTCATAAGTTCGTCAAACTAGTACAAAACTCATTGAGACACTTATAATCACTCATGTTGCATGAAATTTGGTTTAAAGTCCTAGAAACGCGTTGTTAGATTTTTCATAAGTTCGTCAAACTAGTGCAAAGATCATTGAGACACTTATAAGCACTCATGTTGCATGAAACTTGGTTTAGAGTCCTAGAAAGGCGTTGTTAGTTGTTTCATAAGTTCGTCAAACTTGTACAAAGCTCATTGAGACACTTATAAGCACTCATGTTGCATGAAACTTGGTTTAGAGTCCTAACCACGTTGTTAGATGTTTCATAAGTTCGTCAAACTTGTACAAAACTCATTGAGACACTTATAAGCACTCATGTTGCTAAAATTTGGTTTAAATGCTTAGAAACGCGTTGTTAGATGTTTCATAAGTTCGTCAAACTTGTACAAAGCTCATTGAGAAACTTATAAACACTCATGTTGCATGAAACTTGGTTTAGAGTCCTAGAAACGCGTTGTTAGATTTTTGATAAGTTCGTCAAACTAGTGCAAAGATCATTGAGCCACTTATAAACACTAATGTTGCATGAAACTTGGTTTAGAGTCCTAGAAAGGCGTTGTTAGTTGTTTCATAAGTTCGGCAAACTAGTGTAAAGATCATTGAGACACTTATAAGCACTCATGTTGCATGAAACTTAGTTTAGAGTCGTAGAAAGGCGTTGTTAGTTGTTTCATAAGTTCGTCAAACTAGTACAAAACTCATTAAGACACTTATAATCACTCATATTGCATGAAATTTGGTTTAAAGTCCTAGAAATGCGTTGTTAGATTTTTCATAAGTTCGTCAAACTAGTGCAAAGATCATTGAGACACTTATAAGCACTCATGTTGCATGAAACTTGGTTTAGAGTCCTAGAAAGGCGTTGTTAGTTGTTTCATAAGTTCGTCAAACTTGTACAAAGCTCATTGAGACACTTATAAGCACTCATGTTGCATGAAACTTGGTTTAGAGTCCTAACCACGTTGTTAGATGTTTCATAAGTTCGTAAAACTTGTACAAAGCTCATTGAGACACTTATAAGCACTCATGTTGCATGAAATTTGGTTTAAATGCTTAGAAACGCGTTGTTAGATGTTTCATAAGTTCGTCAAACTAGTACAAAGCTCATTGAGAAACTTATAAACACTCATGTTGCATGAAACTTGGTTTAGAGTCCTAGAAACGCGTTGTTAGATTTTCGATAAGTTCGTCAAACTAGTGCAAAGATCATTGAGCCACTTATAAACACTAATGTTGCATGAAACTTGGTTTAGAGTCCTAGAAAGGCGTTGTTAGTTGTTTCATAAGTTTGTCAAACTAGTGCAAAGATCATTGAGCCACTTATAAGAACTCATGTTGCATGAAACTTGGTTTAGAGTCCTAGAAACGCGTTGTTTGATGTTTCATAAGTTTGTCAAACAAGTACAAAGCTCATTGAGAAACTTATAAGTACTCATGTTGCATGAAACTTGGTTTAGAATCCTAGAAACGCGTTGTTAGATGTTTCATAAGTTCGTCAAACTAGTGCAAAGATCATTGAGCCACTTATAAGAACTCATGTTGCATGAAACTTAGGTTAGAGTCCTAGAAAGGCGTTGTTAGATGTTTCATAAGTTCGTCAAACTTGTACAAAACTCATTGAG
This sequence comes from Cochlearia excelsa, assembly GCA_963556525.1. NCBI lineage: Eukaryota > Viridiplantae > Streptophyta > Magnoliopsida > Brassicales > Brassicaceae > Cochlearia > Cochlearia excelsa. Next base: position 16,024,196 of record OY748330.1, on the reverse strand, counting down.
ACACTTATAATCACTCATGTTGCATGAAATTTGGTTTAAAGTCCTAGAAACGCGTTGTTAGATTTTTCATAAGTTCGTCAAACTAGTGCAAAGATTATTGAGACACTTATAAGCACTCATGTTGCATGAAACTTGGTTTAGAGTCCTAGAAAGGCGTTGTTAGTTGTTTCATAAGTTCGTAAAACTTGTAAAAAGCTCATTGAGACACTTATAAGCACTCATGTTGCATGAAACTTGGTTTAGAGTCCTAACCACGTTGTTAGATGTTTCATAAGTTCGTCAAACTTGTACAAAGTTCATTGAGACACTTATAAGCACTCATGTTGCATGAAATTTGGTTTAAATGCTTAGAAACGCGTTGTTAGATGTTTCATAAGTTCGTCAAACTAGTACAAAGCTCATTGAGAAACTTATAAACACTCATGTTGCATGAAACGTGGTTTAGAGTCCTAGAAACGCGTTGTTAGATTTTTGATAAGTTCGTCAAACTAGTGCAAAGATCATTGAGCCACTTATAAACACTAATCTTGCATGAAACTTGGTTTAGAGTCCTAGAAAGGTGTTGTTAGTTGTTTCATAAGTTTGTCAAACTAGTGCAAAGATCATTGAGCCACTTATAAGAACTCATGTTGCATGAAACTTGGTTTAGAGTCCTAGAAACGCGTTGTTAGATGTTTCGTAAGTTTGTCAAACAAGTACAAAGCTCATTGAGACACTTATAAGTACTCATGTTGCATGAAACTTGGTTTAGAATCCTAGAAACGCGTTGTTAGATGTTTCATAAGTTCGTCAAACTTGTACAAAACTCATTGAGACCCTTATAATCAATCATGTTGCATGAAATTTGGTTTAAAGTCCTAGAAACGCGTTGTTAGATTTTTCATAAGTTCGTCAAACTAGTGCAAAGATCATTGAGCCACTTATAAGCACTCATGTTGCATGAAACTTGGTTTAGATTCCTAGAAACGCGTTGTGAGATGTTTCATAAGTTCGTCAAACAAGTACAAAGCGCATTGAGACACTTATAAGCACTCATGTTGCATGAAATTTGGTTTAAAGTCCTAGAAACGCGTTGTTAGATGTTTCATAAGTTCGTCAAACTAGTACAAAGCTCATTGAGACACATATAAGCACTCATGTTGCATGAAACTTGGTTTAGAGTCCTAGAAACCGCGTTGTTAGATGTTTCATAAGTTCGTCAAACTTGTAAAAAACTCATTGAGACACTTATAATCACTCATGTTGCATGAAATTTGGTTTAAAGTCCTAGAAACGCGTTGTTAGATTTTTCATAATTTCGTCAAACTAGTGCAAAGATCATTGAGCCACTTATAAGCACTCATGTTGCATGATACTTGGTTTAGAGTCCTAGAAACGCGTTCTTAGATGTTACATAAGTTTGTCAAACAAGTACAACGCTCATTGAGACACTTATAAGTACTCATGTTGCATGAAACTTGGTTTAGAGTCCTAGATGTTTCATAAGTTCGGAAAACTAGTGAAAAGATCATTGAGCCACTTATAAGCACTCATGTTGCATGAAACTTAGTTTAGAGTCCTAGAAAGGCGTTGTTAGTTGTTTCATAAGTTCGTCAAACTAGTACAAAGCTCATTGAGACACTTATAAGCACTCATGATGCATGAAACTTGGTTTAGAGTCCTAGAAACCGCGTTGTTAGATGTTTCATAAGTTCGTCAAACTTGTACAAAACTCATTGAGACACTTATAATCACTCATGTTGCATGAAATTTGGTTTAAAGTCCTAGAAACGCGTTGTTAGATTTTTCATAAGTTCGTCAAACTAGTGCAAAGATCATTGAGCCACTTATAAGCACTCATGTTGCATGAAACTTAGTTTAGAGTCCTAGAAAGGCGTTGTTAGATGTTTCATAAGTTCGTCAAACTAGTACAAGGCTCATTGAGACACTTATAAACACTCATGTTGCATAAAACCTGGTTTAGAGTCCTAGAAACGCGTTGGTAGATGTTTTATAAGTTCGTCAAACTTGTAAAAAACTCATTGAGACACTTATAATCACTCATGTTGCATGAAATTTGGTTTAAAGTCCTAGAAACGCGTTGTTAGATGTTTCATAAGTTCGTCAAACTAGTACAAAGCTCATTGAGACACTTATAAGCACTCATGTTGCATGAAACTTGGTTTAGAGTCCTAGAAACGCGTTGTTAGATGTTTCATAAGTTCGTCAAACTAGTACAAAGCTCATTGAGACACTTATAAGCACTCATGTTGCATGAAACTTGGTTTAGAGTCCTAACCACGTTGTTAGATGTTTCATAAGTTTGTCAAACTTGTACAAAGCTCATTGAGACACTTATAAGCACTCATGTTGCATGAAATTTGGTTTAAATGCTTAGAAACGCGTTGTTAGATGTTTCATAAGTTCGTCAAACTAGTACAAAGCTCATTGAGAAACTTATAAACACTCATGTTGCATGAAACTTGGTTTAGAGTCCTAGAAACGCGGTATTAGATTTTTGATAAGTTCGTCAAACTAGTGCAAAGATCATTGAGCCACTTATAAACACTAATCTTGCATGAAACTTGGTTTAGAGTCCTAGAAAGGTGTTGTTAGTTGTTTCATAAGTTTGTCAAACTAGTGCAAAGATCATTGAGCCACTTATAAGAACTCATGTTGCATGAAACTTGGTTTAGAGTCCTAGAAACGCGTTGTTAGATGTTTCGTAAGTTTGTCAAACAAGTACAAAGCTCATTGAGACACTTATAAGTACTCATGTTGCATGAAACTTGGTTTAGAATCCTAGAAACACGTTGTTAGATGTTTCATAAGTTCGTCAAACTTGTACAAAACTCATTGAGACCCTTATAATCACTCATGTTGCATGAAATTTGGTTTAAAGTCCTAGAAACGCGTTGTTAGATTTTTCATAAGTTCGTCAAACTAGTGCAAAGATCATTGAGCCACTTATAAGCACTCATGTTGCATGAAACTTGGTTTAGATTCCTAGAAACGCGTTGTGAGATGTTTCATAAGTTCGTCAAACAAGTACAAAGCACATTGAGACACTTATAAGCACTCATGTTGCATGAAACTTGGTTTAAAGTCCTAGAAACGCGTTGTTAGATGTTTCATAATTTCGTCAAACTAGTACAAAGCTCATTGAGACACATATAAGCACTCATGTTGCATGAAACTTGGTTTAGAGTCCTAGAAACCGCGTTGTTAGATGTTTCATAAGTTCGTCAAACTTGTAAAAAACTCATTGAGACACTTATAATCACTCATGTTGCATGAAATTTGGTTTAAAGTCCTAGAAACGCGTTGTTAGATTTTTCATAATTTCGTCAAACTAGTGCAAAGATCATTGAGCCACTTATAAGCACTCATGTTGCATGATACTTGGTTTAGAGTCCTAGAAATGCGTTCTTAGATGTTTCATAAGTTTGTCAAACAAGTACAAAGCTCATTGAGACACTTATAAGTACTCATGTTGCATGAAACTTGGTTTAGAGTCCTAGATGTTTCATAAGTTCGGAAAACTAGTGAAAAGATAATTGAGCCACTTATAAGCACTCATGTTGCATGAAACTTAGTTTAGAGTCCTAGAAAGGCGTTGTTAGTTGTTTCATAAGTTCGTCAAACTAGTACAAATCTCATTGAGACACTTATAAGCACTCAAGATGCATGAAACTTGGTTTAGAGTCCTAGAAACCGCGTTGTTAGATGTTTCATAAGTTCGTCAAACTTGTACAAAACTCATTGAGACACTTATAATCACTCATGTTGCATGAAATTTGGTTTAAAGTCCTAGAAACGCGTTGTTAGATTTTTCATAAGTTCGTCAAACTAGTGCAAAGATCATTGAGCCACTTATAAGCACTCATGTTGCATGAAACTTAGTTTAGAGTCCTAGAAAGGCGTTGTTAGATGTTTCATAAGTTCGTCAAACTAGTACAAGGCTCATTGAGACACTTATAAGCACTCATGTTGCATAAAACCTGGTTTAGAGTCCTAGAAACGCGTTGTTAGATGTTTTATAAGTTCGTCAAACTTGTACAAAACTCATTGAGACACTAATAATCACTCATGTTGCATGAAATTTGGTTTAAAGTCCTAGAAACGCGTTGTTAGATGTTTCATAAGTTCGTCAAACTAGTTCAAAGCTCATTGAGACACTTATAAGCACTCATGTTGCATGAAACTTGGTTTAGAGTCCTAGAAAGGCGTTGTTAGTTGTTTCATAAGTTCGGCAAACTAGTGCAAAGATCATTGAGCCACTTATAAACACTCATGTTGCATGAAACTTAGTTTAGAGTCCTAGAAAGGCGTTGTTAGCTGTTTCATAAGTTCGTCAAACTAGTACAAAGCTCATTGAGACACTTATAAGCACTCATGATGCATGAAACTTGGTTTAGAGTCCTAGAAACCGCGTTGTTAGATGTTTCATAAATTCGACAAACTAGTGCAAAGATCATTGAGCCACTTATAAACACTCATGTTGCATGAAACTTGGTTTAGAGTCCTAGAAAGGCGTTGTTAGTTGTTTCATAAGTTCGGCAAACTAGTGCAAAGATCATTGAGCCACTTATAAACACTCATGTTGCATGAAACTTAGTTTAGAGTCCTAGAAAGGCGTTGTTAGCTGTTTCATAAGTTCGTCAAACTAGTACAAAGCTCATTGAGACACTTATAAGCACTCATGATGCATGAAACTTGGTTTAGAGTCCTAGAAACCGCGTTGTTAGATGTTTCATAAGTTCGTCAAACTAGTACAAAGCTCATTGAGACACTTATAAGCACTCATGTTGCATGAAACTTGGTTTAGAGTCCTAGAAACGCGTTGTTAGCTGTTTCATAAGTTCGTCAAACTAGTACAAAGCTCATTGAGACACTTATAAGCACTGATGATGCATGAAAGTTGGTTTAGAGTCCTAGAAACCGCGTTGTTAGATGTTTCATAAGTTCGTCAAACTTGTAAAAAACTCATTGAGACACTTATAATCACTCATGTTGCATGAAATTTGGTTTAAAGTCCTAGAAACCGCGTTGTTAGATGTTTCATAAGTTCGTCAAACTAGTGCAAAGATCATTGAGCCACTTATAATCACTCATGTTGCATGAAATTTGGTTTGAAGTCCTAGAAACGCGTTATTAGATTTTTCATAAGTTCGTCAAACTAGTGCAAAGATCATTGAGATACTTATAAGCACTCAAGTTGCATGAAACTTGGTTTAGAGTCCTAGAAAGGCGTTGTTAGATGTTTCATAAGTTCGGCAAACAAGTGCAAAGATCATTGAGCCACTTATAAGCACTCATGATGCATGAAACTTGGTTTAGATTCCTAGAAACCGCGTTGTGAGATGTTTCAAAAGTTCGTCAAACAAGTACAAAGCGCATTAAGACACTTATAAGCACTCATGTTGCATGAAACTTGGTTTAAAGTCCTAGAAACGCGTTGTTAGATGTTTCATAAGTTCGTCAAACTAGTACAAAGCTCATTGAGACACATATAAGCACTCATGTTGCATGAAACTTGGTTTAGAGTCCTAGAAACCGCGTTGTTAGATGTTACATAAGTTCGTCAAACTTGTAAAAAAGTCATTGAGACACTTATAATCACTCATGTTGCATGAAATTTGGTTTAAAGTCCTAGAAACGCGTTGTTAGATTTTTCATAAGTTCGTCAAACTAGTGCAAAGTTCTTTGAGCCACTTATAAGCACTCATGTTGCATGATACTTGGTTTAGAGTCTTAGAAACGCGTTGTTATATGTTTCATAAGTTTGTCAAACAAATTCAAAGCTCATTGAGACACTTATAAGTACTCATGTTGCATGAAACTTGGTTTAGAGTCCTAGAAACGCGTTGGTAGATGTTTCATAAGTTCGGAAAACTAGTGAAAAGATCATTGAGCCACTTATAAGCACTCATGTTGCATGAAACTTAGTTTAGAGTCCTAGAAAGGTGTTGTTAGTTGTTTCATAAGTTCGTCAAACTAGTACAAAGCTCATTGAGACACTAATAAGCACTAAAGATGCATGAAACTTGGTTTAGAGTCCTAGAAACCGCGTTGTTAGATGTTTCATAAGTTCGTCAAACTTGTACAAAACTCATTGTGACACTTATAATCACTCATGTTGCATGAAATTTGGTTTAAAGTCATAGAAAACTCGTTGTTAGATTTTTCATAAGTTCGTCAAACTAGTGCAAAGATCATTGAGACACTTATAAGCACTCATGTTGCATGAAACTTAGTTTAGAGTCCTAGAAAGGCGTTGTTAGATGTTTCATAAGTTCGTCAAACTTGTACAAAGCTCACTGAGACACTTATAAACACTCATGTTGCATGAAATTTGGTTTAAATACTTAGAAACGCGTTGTTAGATGTTTCATAAGTTCGTCAAACTAGTACAAAGCTCATTGAGACACTTATAAGCACTCTTGTTGCATGAAACTTGGTTTAGAGTCCTAGAAACGCGTTGTTAGATTTTTCATAAGTTCGTCAAACTAGTGCAAAGATCATTGAGCCACTTATAAGCACTCATGTTGCATGAAACTTAGTTTAGAGTCCTAGAAAGGCGTTGTTAGATGTTTCATAAGTTCGTCAAACTTGTACAAAGCTCATTGAGACACTTATAAGCACTCATGTTGCATGAAATTTTGTTTAAATGCTTAGAAACGCGTTGTTAGATGTTTCATAAGTTCGTCAAACTAGTACAAAGCTCATTGAGACACTTATAAGCACTCATGTTGCGTGAAAATTGGTTTAGAGTCCTAGAAACGCGTTGTTAGATGTTTCATAAGTTCGTCAAACTAGTTCAAGGCTCATTGAGACACTTATAAGCACTCATGTTGCATAAAACCTGGTTTAGAGTCCTAGAAACGCGTTGTTAGATGTTTCATAAGTTCGTCAAACTAGTGCAAAGATCATTGAGCCACTTATAATCACTCATGTTGCATGAAATTTGGTTTAAAGTCCTAGAAACGCATTATTAGATTTTTCATAAGTTTGTCAAACTAGTGCAAAGATCATTGAGACACTTATAAGCACTCATGTTGCATGAAACTTGGTTTAGAGTCCTAGAAAGGCGTTGTTAGATTTTTCATAAGTTCGGCAAACTAGTGCAAAGATCATTGAGCCACTTATAAGCACTCATGATGCATGAAACTTGGTTTAGAGTCCTAGAAACCGCGTTGTTAGATGTTTCATAAGTTCGTCAAACTTGTACAAAACTCATTGAGACACTTATAATCACTCATGTTGCATGAAATTTGGTTTAAATGCTTAGAAACGCGTTGTTAGATGTTTCATAAGTTCGTCAAACTAGTACAAAGCTCATTGAGACACTTATAAGCACTCATGTTGCATGAAACTTGGTTTAGAGTCCTAGAAACGCGTTGTTAGATTTTTCATAAGTTCGTCAAACTAGTACAAAGCTCATTGAGACACTTATAAGCACCGATGATGCATGAAAGTTGGTTTAGAGTCCTAGAAACCGCGTTGTTAGATGTTTCATAAGTTCGTCAAACTTGTAAAAAACTCATTGAGACACTTATAATCACTCATGTTGCATGAAATTTGGTTTAAATTCCTAGAAACCGCGTTGTTAGATGTTTCATAAGTTCGTCAAACTAGTGCAAAGATCATTGAGCCACTTATAATCACTCATGTCGCATGAAACTTGGTTTAGAGTCCTAGAAAGGCGTTGTTAGATGTTTCATAAGTTCGTCAAACTAGTGCAAAGATCATTGAGCCACTTATAATCACTCATGTTGCATGAAATTTGGTTTAAAGTCCTAGAAACGCATTATTAGATTTTTCATAAGTTCGTCAAACTAGTGCAAAGATCATTGAGACACTTATAAGCACTCATGTTGCATGAAACTTGGTTTAAAGTCCTAGAAAGGCGTTGTTAGATTTTTCATAAGTTCGGCAAACTAGTGCAAAGATCATTGAGCCACTTATAAGCACTCATGATGCATGAAACTTGGTTTAGAGTCCTAGAAACCGCGTTGTTAGATGTTTCATAAGTTCGTCAAACTTGTACAAAACTCATTGAGACACTTATAATCACTCATGTTGCATGAAATTTGGTTTAAAGTCCTAGAAACGCGTTGTTAGATTTTTCATAAGTTCGTCAAACTAGTGCAAAGATCATTGAGACACTTATAAGCACTCATGTTGCATGAAAATTGGTTTAGAGTCCTAGAAACCGCGTTGTTAGATGTTTCATAAGTTTGTCAAACTTGTACAAAGCTCATTGAGGAACTTATAAGCAATCATGTAGCATGAAACTTGGTTTAGAGTCCTAGAAAGGCGTTGTTAGTTGTTTCATAAGTTCGTCAAACTAGTGCAAAGATCATTGAGCCACTTATAAGCACTCATGTTGCATGAAACTTAGTTTAGAGTCCTAGAAAGGCGTTGTTAGATGTTTCATAAGTTCGTCAAACTTGTACAAAGCTCATTGAGACACTTATAAGCACTCATGTTGCATGAAATTTTGTTTAAATGCTTAGAAACGCGTTGTTAGATGTTTCATAAGTTCGTCAAACTAGTACAAAGCTCATTGAGACACTTATAAGCACTCATGTTGCGTGAAAATTGGTTTAGAGTCCTAGAAACGCGTTGTTAGATGTTTCATAAGTTCGTCAAACTAGTTCAAGGCTCATTGAGACACTTATAAGCACTCATGTTGCATAAAACCTGGTTTAGAGTCCTAGAAACGCGTTGTTAGATGTTTCATAAGTTCGTCAAACTAGTGCAAAGATCATTGAGCCACTTATAATCACTCATGTTGCATGAAATTTGGTTTAAAGTCCTAGAAACGCATTATTAGATTTTTCATAAGTTTGTCAAACTAGTGCAAAGATCATTGAGACACTTATAAGCACTCATGTTGCATGAAACTTGGTTTAGAGTCCTAGAAAGGCGTTGTTAGATTTTTCATAAGTTCGGCAAACTAGTGCAAAGATCATTGAGCCACTTATAAGCACTCATGATGCATGAAACTTGGTTTAGAGTCCTAGAAACCGCGTTGTTAGATGTTTCATAAGTTCGTCAAACTTGTACTAAACTCATTGAGACACTTATAATCACTCATGTTGCATGAAATTTGGTTTAAATGCTTAGAAACGCGTTGTTAGATGTTTCATAAGTTCGTCAAACTAGTACAAAGCTCATTGAGACACTTATAAGCACTCATGTTGCATGAAACTTGGTTTAGAGTCCTAGAAACGCGTTGTTAGATTTTTCATAAGTTCGTCAAACTAGTACAAAGCTCATTGAGACACTTATAAGCACTGATGATGCATGAAAGTTGGTTTAGAGTCCTAGAAACCGCGTTGTTAGATGTTTCATAAGTTCGTCAAACTTGTAAAAAACTCATTGAGACACTTATAATCACTCATGTTGCATGAAATTTGGTTTAAAGTCCTAGAAACCGCGTTGTTAGATGTTTCATAAGTTCGTCAAACTAGTGCAAAGATCATTGAGCCACTTATAATCACTCATGTCGCATGAAACTTGGTTTAGAGTCCTAGAAAGGCGTTGTTAGATGTTTCATAAGTTCGTCAAACTAGTGCAAAGATCATTGAGCCACTTATAATCACTCATGTTGCATGAAATTTGGTTTAAAGTCCTAGAAACGCATTATTAGATTTTTCATAAGTTCGTCAAACTAGTGCAAAGATCATTGAGACACTTATAAGCACTCATGTTGCATGAAACTTGGTTTAAAGTCCTAGAAAGGCGTTGTTAGATTTTTCATAAGTTCGGCAAACTAGTGCAAAGATCATTGAGCCACTTATAAGCACTCATGATGCATGAAACTTGGTTTAGAGTCCTAGAAACCGCGTTGTTAGATGTTTCATAAGTTCGTCAAACTTGTACAAAACTCATTGAGACACTTATAATCACTCATGTTGCATGAAATTTGGTTTAAAGTCCTAGAAACGCGTTGTTAGATTTTTCATAAGTTCGTCAAACTAGTGCAAAGATCATTGAGACACTTATAAGCACTCATGTTGCATGAAAATTGGTTTAGAGTCCTAGAAACCGCGTTGTTAGATGTTTCATAAGTTTGTCAAACTTGTACAAAGCTCATTGAGGAACTTATAAGCAATCATGTAGCATGAAACTTGGTTTAGAGTCCTAGAAAGGCGTTGTTAGTTGTTTCATAAGTTCGTCAAACTTGTACAAAGCTCATTGAGACACTTATAAGCACTCATGTTGCATGAAACTTGGTTTAGAGTCCTAGCAACCACATTGTTAGATGTTTCATAATTTCGTCAAACTTGTACAAAGCTCATTGAGACACTTATAAGCACTCATAATGCATGAAACTTGGTTTAAAGTCCTAGAAACCGTGTTGTTAGATGTTTCATAAGTTCGTGAAACTTGTACAAAGCTCATTGAGGAACTTATAAGCACTCATGTAGCATGAAACTTGGTTTAGAGTCCTAGAAAGGCGTTGTTAGTTGTTTCATAAGTTCGTCAAACTTGTACAAAGCTCATTGAGACACTTAAAAGCACTCATGTTGCATGAAACTTTGTTTAGAGTCCTAGAAACGCGTTGTTAGATGTTTCATAAGTTCGTCAAACTAGTACAAAGCTCATTGAGACACTTATAAGCACTCATGTTGCATGAAACTTGGTTTAGAGTCCTAGAAACGCGTTGTTAGATGTTTCATAAGTTCGTCAAACTAGTACAAAGCTCATTGAGACACTTATAAGCACTCATGTTGCACGAAACTTGGTTTAAAGTCCTAGAAACGCGTTGTTAGATGTTTCATAAGTTCGTCAAACTAGTTCAAAGCTCATTGAGACACTTATAAGCACTCATGTTGCATGAAACTTGGTTTAGAGTCCTAGAAAGGCGTTGTTAGTTGTTTCATAAGTTCGGAAATTAGTGCAAAGATCATTGAGCCACTTATAAACACTCATGTTGCATGAAACTGAGTTTAGAGTCCTAGAAACGCGTTGTTAGATGTTTCATAAGTTCGTCAAACTAGTTCAAAGCTCATTGAGACACTTATAAGCACTCATGTTGCATGAAACTTTGTTTAGAGTCCTAGAAAGGCGTTGTTAGTTGTTTCATAAGTTCGACAAATTAGTGCAAAGATCATTGAGCCACTTATAAACACTCATGTTGCATGAAACTTAGTTTAAAGTCCTAGAAAGGCGTTGTTAGCTGTTTCATAAGTTCGTCAAACTAGTACAAAGCTCATTGAGACACTTATAAGCACTCATGATGCATGAAACTTGGTTTAGAGTCCTAGAAACCGCGTTGTTAGATGTTTCATAAGTTCGTCAAACTTGTAAAAAACTCATTGAGACACTTATAATCACTCATGTTGCATGAAATTTGGTTTAAAGTCCTATAAACCGCGTTGTTAGATGTTTCATAAGTTCGTCAAACTAGTGCAAAGATCATTGAGCCACTTATAATCACTCATGTTGCATGAAATTTGGTTTAAAGTCCTAGAAACGCATTATTAGATTTTTCATAAGTTCCTGAAACTAGTGCAAAGATCATTGAGACACTTATAAGCACTCATGTTGCATGAAACTTGGTTTAGAGTCCTAGAAAGGCGTTGTTAGATGTTTCATAAGTTCGGAAAACTAGTGCAAAGATCATTGAGCCACTTATAAGCACTCATGATGCATGAAACTTGGTTTAGAATCCTAGAAACCGCGTTGTTAGTTGTTTCATATGTTCGTCAAACTAGTACAAAACTCATTAAGACACTTATAAGCACTCATGATGCATGAAACTTGGTTTAGAGTCCTAGAAACCGCGTTGTTAGATGTTTCATAAGTTCGTCAAACTTGTACAAAACTCATTGAGACACTTATAATCACTCATGTTGCATGAAATTTGGTTTAGAGTCCTTGATACGCGTTGTTAGATTTTTCATAAGTTCGTCAAACTAGTGCATACCTCATTAAGACACTTATAAGCACTCATGTTGCATGAAACTTGGTTTAGAGTCCTAGAAACGCGTTGTTAGATGTTTCATAAGTTCGTCAAACAAGTACAAAGCTCATTGAGACACTTATAAGTACTCATGGTGCATGAAACTTGGTTTAGAGTCCTAGAAACGCGTTGTTAGATGTTTCATAAGTTCGTCAAACAAGTACAAAGCTCATTGAGACACTTATAGTACTCATGGTGCATGAAACTTGGTTTAGAGTCCTAGAAACGCGTTGTTAGATGTTTCATAAGTTCGTCAAACTAGTACAAAGCTCATTGAGACACTTATAAGCACTCATGTTGCATGAAACTTGGTTTAGAGTCCTAGAAACGCGTTGTTAGATGTTTCATAAGTTCGTCAAACTAGTACAAAGCTCATTGAGACACTTATAAGCACTCATGTTGCACGAAACTTGGTTTAAAGTCCTAGAAACGCGTTGTTAGATGTTTCATAAGTTCGTCAAACTAGTTCAAAGCTCATTGAGACACTTATAAGCACTCATGTTGCATGAAACTTGGTTTAGAGTCCTAGAAAGGCGTTGTTAGTTGTTTCATAAGTTCGGAAATTAGTGCAAAGATCATTGAGCCACTTATAAACACTCATGTTGCATGAAACTGAGTTTAGAGTCCTAGAAACGCGTTGTTAGATGTTTCATAAGTTCGTCAAACTAGTTCAAAGCTCATTGAGACACTTATAAGCACTCATGTTGCATGAAACTTTGTTTAGAGTCCTAGAAAGGCGTTGTTAGTTGTTTCATAAGTTCGGCAAATTAGTGCAAAGATCATTGAGCCACTTATAAACACTCATGTTGCATGAAACTTAGTTTAAAGTCCTAGAAAGGCGTTGTTAGCTGTTTCATAAGTTCGTCAAACTAGTACAAAGCTCATTGAGACACTTATAAGCACTCATGATGCATGAAACTTGGTTTAGAGTCCTAGAAACCGCGTTGTTAGATGTTTCATAAGTTCGTCAAACTTGTAAAAAACTCATTGAGACACTTATAATCACTCATGTTGCATGAAATTTGGTTTAAAGTCCTATAAACCGCGTTGTTAGATGTTTCATAAGTTCGTCAAACTAGTGCAAAGATCATTGAGCCACTTATAATCACTCATGTTGCATGAAATTTGGTTTAAAGTCCTAGAAACGCATTATTAGATTTTTCATAAGTTCCTGAAACTAGTGCAAAGATCATTGAGACACTTATAAGCACTCATGTTGCATGAAACTTGGTTTAGAGTCCTAGAAAGGCGTTGTTAGATGTTTCATAAGTTCGTCAAACTAGTGCAAAGATCATAGAGCCACTTATAAGCACTCATGTTGCATGAAACTTAATTTAGAGTCCTAGAAAACGCGTTGTTAGATGTTTCATAAGTTCGTCAAACTTGTACAATTATAAGCACTCATGTTGCATGAAATTTGGTTTAAAGTCCTAGATACGTGTTGTTAGATTTTTCATAAGTTCGTCAAACTAGTGCAAAGATCATTGAGCCACTTATAAGCATTCATGTTGCATGAAACTTGGTTTAGAGTCCTAGAAACGCGTTGTTAGATGTTTCATAAGTTTGTCAAACAAGTACAAAGCTCATTGAGACAGTTATAAGTACTCATGTTGGATGAAACTTGGTTTAGAGTCCTAGAAACGCGTTGTTAGATATTTCATAAGTTCGTCAAACTAGTGCAAAGATCATTGAGCCACTTATAAGCACTCATGTTGCATGAAACTTGGTCTAGAGTCCTAGAAACGCGTTGTTAGATGTTTCATAAGTTCGTCAAACTTGTACAAAACTCATTGAGACACTTATAATCACTCATGTTGAATGAAATTTAGTTTAAAGTCCTAGAAACGCGTTGTTAGATTTTTTATAAGTTCGTCAAACTAGTGCAAAGATCATTGAGCCACTTATAAGAACTCATGTTTCATGAAACTTGGTTTAGAGTCCTAGAAACGCGTTGTGAGATGTTTCATAAGTTCGTCAAACTAGTACAAAGCTCATTGAGACACTTATAAGCACTCATGATGCATGAAACTTGGTTTAGAGTCCTAGAAACCGCGTTGTTAGATGTTTCATAAGTTCGTCAAACTTGTACAAAACTCATTGAGACACTTATAATCACTCATGTTGCATGAAATTTGGTTTAAAGTCCTAGAAACGCGTTGTTAGATTTTTCATAAGTTCGTCGAACTAGTGCAAAGATCATTGAGACGCTTATAAGCACTCATGTTGCATGAAACTTGGTTTAGAGTCCTAGAAAGGTGTTGTTAGATGTTTCATAACTTCGTCAAACTTGTACAAAGCTCATTGAGACATTTATAAGCACTCATGTTGCATGAAATTTGGTTTAAATGCTTAGAAACGCGTTGCTAGATGTTTTATAAGTTCGTCAAACTAGTACAACGCTCATAGAGACACTTATAAGCACTCATGTTGCATGAAACCTTGTTTAGAGTCCTAGAAACGCGTTGTTAGATTTTTCATAAGTTCGTCAAACTAGTGCAAAGATCAGTGAGCCACTTATAAGCACTCATGTTGCATGAAACTTGGTTTAGAGTCCTAGAGACGCGTTGTTAGATGTTTCATAAGTTCGTCAAACAAGTAAAAAGCTCATTGAGACACTTATAAGTACTCATGTTGCATGAAACTTGGTTTAGAGTCCTAGAAACGCGTTGTTAGATGTTTCATAAGTTCATCAAACTTGTACAAAACTCATTGAGACACTTATAATCACTCATGTTGCATGAAATTTAGTTTAAAGTCCTAGAAACGCGTTGTTAGATTTTTCATAAATTGGTCAAACTAGTTCAAAGATCATTGAGCCACTTATAAGCACTCATGTTGCATGAAACTTGGTTTAGAGTCCTAGAAACGCGTTGTGAGATGTTTCATAAGTTCGTCAAACAAGTACAAAGCTCATTGAGACACTTATAAGCACTCATGTTGCATGAAACTTGGTTTAAAGTCCTAGAAATGCGTTGTTAGATGTTTCATAAGTTCGTCAAACTAGTACAAAACTCATTGAGACACTAATAAGCACTCATGTTGCATCAAACTTTGTTTAGAGTCCTAGAAAGGCGTTGTTAGTTGTTTCATAATTCGTCAAACTAGTGCAAAGATCATTGAGCCACTTATAAGCACTCATGTTGCATGAAACTTGGTTTAGAGTCCTAGAAACGCGTTGTTAGATGTTTCATAAGTTTGTCAAAAAAGTACAAAGCTCATTGAGACACTTATAAGTACTCATGTTGCATGAAACATGGTTTAGAGTCCAAGAAACGCGTTGTTAGATGTTTCATAAGTTCGTCAAACTAGTGAAAAGATCATTGAGCCACTTATAAGCACTCATGTTGCATGAAACTTTGTTTAGAGTCCTAGAAACGCGTTGTTAGATGTTTCATAAGTTCGTCAAACTAGTGCAAAGATCATTAAGCCACTTATAAGCACTCATGTTGCATGAAACTTAGTTTAGAGTCCTAGAAAGGCGTTGTTAGTTGTTTCATAATTTTGTCAAACTAGTACAAAGCTCATTGAGACACTTATAAGCACTCATGATGCATGAAACTTGGTTTAGAGTCCTAGAAACCGCGTTGTTAGATGTTTCATAAGTTCGTCAAACTTGTACAAAACTCATTGAGACACTTATAATCACTCATGTTGCATGAAATTTGGTTTAAAGTCCTAGAAACACGTTATTAGATTTTTCATAAGTTCGTCAAACTAGTGCAAAGATCATTGAGACACTTATAAGCACTCATGTTGCATGAAACTTGGTTTAGAGTCCTAGAAAGGCGTTGTTAGTTGTTTCATAAGTTCGTCAAACTAGGACAAAGCTCATTGAGATACTTATAAGCACTCATGATGCATGAAACTTGGTGTAGATTCCTAGAAACTGCGTTGTTAGATGTTTCATAAGTTCGTCAAACTTGTACAAAGCTCATTGAGACACTTATAATCACTCATGTTGCATGAAATTTGGTTTAAAGTCCTAGAAACGCGTTATTAGATTTTTCATAAGTTCGTCAAACTAGTGCAAATATCATTGAGACACTTATAAGCACTCATGTTGCATGAAACTTGGTTTAGAGTCCTAGAAAGGCGTTGTTAGATGTTTCATAAGTTCGTCAAACATGTACAAAGCTCATTGAGACACTTATAAGCACTCATGTTGCATGAAACTTGGTTTGCATGAAACTTGGTTTAGAGTCCTAGAAAACGCGTTGTTAGATGTTTCATAAGTTCGTCAAACTTGTACAAAACTCATTGAGACACTTATAATCACTCATGTTGCATGAAATTTAGTTTAAAGTCCTAGAAACGCGTTGTTAGATTTTTCATAAATTCGTCAAACTAGTGCAAAGATCATTGAGCCACTTATAAGCACTCATGTTGCATGAAACTTGGTTTAGAGTCCTAGAAACGCGTTGTGAAATGTTTCATAAGTTCGTCAAATAAGTACAAAGCTCATTGAGACACTTATAAGCACTCATGTTGCATGAAACTTGGTTTAAAGTCCTAGAAATGCGTTGTTAGATGTTTCATAAGTTCGTCAAACTAGTACAAAGCTCATTGAGACACTAATAAGCACTCATGTTGCATGAAACTTGGTTTAAAGTCCTAGAAAGGCGTTGTTGGTTGTTTCATAAGTTCGTCAAACTAGTGCAAAGATCATTGAGCCACTTATAAGCACTCATGTTGCATGAAACTTGGTTTAGAGTCCTAGAAACGCGTTGTTAGATGTTTCATAAGTTTGTCAAAAAAGTACAAAGCTCATTGAGACACTTATAAGTACTCATGTTGGATGAAACATGGTTTAGAGTCCTAGAAACGCGTTGTTAGATGTTTCATAAGTTCGTCAAATTAGTGCAAAGATCATTGAGCCACTTATAAGCACTCATGTTGCATGAAACTTTGTTTAGAGTCCTAGAAACGCGTTGTTAGATGTTTCATAAGTTCGTCAAACTAGTGCAAAGATCATTAAGCCACTTATAAGCACTCATGTTGCATGAAACTTAGTTTAGAGTCCTAGAAAGGCGTTGTTAGTTGTTTCATAATTTTGTCAAACTAGTACAAAGCTCATTGAGACACTTATAAGCACTCATGATGCATGAAACTTGGTTTAGAGTCCTAGAAACCGCGTTGTTAGATGTTTCATAAGTTCGTCAAACTTGTACAAAACTCATTGAGACACTTATAATCACTCATGTTGCATGAAATTTGGTTTAAAGTCCTAGAAACACGTTATTAGATTTTTCATAAGTTCGTCAAACTAGTGCAAAGATCATTGAGACACTTATAAGAACTCATGTTGCATGAAACTTGGTTTAGAGTCCTAGAAAGGCGTTGTTAGTTGTTTCATAAGTTCGTCAAACTAGGACAAAGCTCATTGAGACACTTCTAAGCACTCATGATGCATGAAACTTGGTTTAGAGTCCTAGAAACTGCGTTGTTAGATGTTTCATAAGTTCGTCAAACTTGTACAAAGCTCATTGAGACACTTATAATCACTCATGTTGCATGAAATTTGGTTTAAAGTCCTAGAAACGCGTTGTTAGATTTTTCATAAGTTCGTCAAACTAGTGCAAATATCATTGAGACACTTATAAGCACTCATGTTGCATGAAATTTGGTTTAAAGTCCTAGAAAGGCGTTGTTAGATGTTTCATAAGTTTGTCAAACTAGTGCAAATATCATTGAGACACTTATAAGCACTCATGTTGCATGAAACTTGGTTTAGAGTCCTAGAAAGGCGTTGTTAGATGTTTCATAAGTTCGTCAAACATGTACAAAGCTCATTGAGACACTTATAAGCACTCATGTTGCATGAAACTTGGTTTGCATGAAACTTGGTTTAGAGTCCTAGAAAACGCGTTGTTAGATGTTTCATAAGTTCGTTAAACTTGTAAAAAACTCATTGAGACACTTATAATCACTCATGTTGCATGAATTTTGGTTTAAAGTCCTAGAAACGCGTTGTTAGATGTTTCATAAGTTCGTCAAACTTGTACAAAGCTCATTGAGACACTTATAAGCACTCATGTTGCATGAAATTTGGTTTAAATGCTTAGAAACGCGTTGTTAGATGTTTCATAAGTTCGTTAAACTAGTACAAAGCTCATTGAGACACTTATAAGCACTCATGTTGCATGAAACTTGGTTTAGAGTCCTAGAAACCTCGTTGTTAGATGTTTAATAAGTTCGTCAAACTTGTACAAAGCTCATTGAGGAACTTATAAGCAATCATGTAACATGAAACTTGGTTTAGAGTCCTAGAAAGGCGTTGTTAGTTGTTTCATAAGTTCGTCAAACTTGTACAAAGCTCATTGAGACACTTATAAGCACTCATGTTGCATGAAACTTGATTTAGAGTCCTAGCAACCACGTTGTTAGATGTTTCATAAGTTCGTCAAACTTGTACAAAGCTCATTGAGACACTTATAAGCACTCATGTTGCATGAAATTTGGTTTAAAGTCCTAGATACGTGTTGTTAGATGTTTCATAAGTTTGTGAAACTTGTACAAAGCTCATTGAGGAACTTATAAGCACTCATGTAGCATGAAACTTGGTTTAGAGTCCTAGAAAGGCGTTGTTAGTTGTTTCATAAGTTCGTCAAACTTGTACAAAGCTCATTTAGACACTTAAAAGCACTCATGTTGCATGAAACTTGGTTTAGAGTCCTAGAAACGCGTTGTTAGATGTTTCATAAGTTCGTCAAACTAGTACAAAGCTCATTGAGACACTTATAACGCTCATGTTGCATGAAACTTGGTTTAAAGTCATAGAAACACGTTGTTAGATGTTTCATAAGTTCGTCAAACTAGTACAAAGGTTATTGAGACACTTATAAGCACTCATGTTGCATGAAACTTGGTTTAGAGTCCTAGAAAGGCATTGATAGTTGTTTCATAAGTTCATCAAACTAGTACAAAGCTCATTGAGACACTTATAAGCACTCATGATGCATGAAACTTGGTTTAGAGTCCTAGAAAACGCATTGTTAGATTTTTCATAAGTTTGTCAAACTAGTGCAAAGATCATTGAGCCACTTATAAGCACTCATGTTGCATGAAACTTGGTTTAGAGTCCTAGAAACGCGTTGTTAGATTTTTCATAAGTTTGTCAAACTAGTGCAAAGATCATTGAGCCACTTATAAGCACTCATGTTGCATGAAACTTGGTTTAGAGTCCTAGAAACGCGTTGTTAGATCTTTCATAAGTTTTTCAAACAAGTAGAAAGCTCATTGAGACACTTATAAGTACTCATGTTGCATGAAACTTGGTTTAGAGTCCTAGAAACACGTTGTTAGATATTTCATTATAAGTTCGTCAAACTAGTGCAAAGATCATTGAGCCACTTATAAGCACTCATGTTGTATGAAACTTAGTTTAGAGTCCTAGAAAGGCGTTGTTAGTTGTTTCATAAGTTCGTCAAACAAGTACAAAGCTCATTGAGACACTTAAAAGTACTCATGTTGAATGAAACTTGGTTTAGAGTCCTAGAAACGCGTTGTTAGATGTTTCATAAGTTCGCCAAACTTGTACAAAACTCATTGAGACACTTATAAGCACTCATGTTGCATGAAATTTGGTTTAAAGTCCTAGAAACGCGTTGTTAGATTTTTCATAAGTTCGTCAAACTAGTGCAAAGATCATTGAGCCACTTATAAGCACTCATGTTGCATGAAACTTGGTTTAGAGTCCTGAAAACGCGTTGTGAGATGTTTCATAAGTTCGTCAAACAAGTACAAAGCTCATTGAGACACTTATAAGTACTCATGTTGCATGAAACCTTGTTTAAAGTCCTAGAAACGCGTTGTTAGATGTTTCATAAGTTCGTCAAACTAGTACAAACCTCATTGAGACACTTATAAGCACTCATGTTGCATGAAACTTGGTTTAGAGTCCTAGAAAGGCGTTGTTAGTTGTTTCATAAGTTCGTCAAACTAGTGCAAAGATCATTGAGTCACTTATAAGCACTCATGTTGCATGAAACTTGGTTTAGAGTCCTAGAAACGCGTTGTTAGATGTTTCATAAGTTTGTCAAACAAGTACAAAGCTCATTGAGACACTTATAAGTACTCATGTTGCATGAAACTTGGTTTAGAGTCCTAGAAACGCGTTGTTAGATGTTTCATAAGTTCGTCAAACAAGTAAAAAGCTCATTGAGACACTTATAAGTACTCATGTTGCATGAAACTTGGTTTAGAGTCCTAGAAACGCGTTGTTAGATGTTTCATAAGTTCGTCAAACTTGTACAAAACTCATTGAGACACTTATAATCACTCATGTTGCATGAAATTTAGTTTAAAGTCCTAGAAACGCGTTGTTAGATTTTTCATAAATTCGTCAAACTAGTGCAAAGATCATTGAGACACTTATAAGCACTCATGTTGCATGAAACTTGGTTTAGAGTCCTAGAAAGGCGTTGTTAGTTGTTTCATAAGTTCGTCAAACTAGTGCAAAGATCATTGAGACACTAATAAGCAGTCATGTTGCATGAAACTTGGTTTAGAGTCCTAGAAAGGCGTTGTTAGTTGTTTCATAAGTTCGTCAAACTAGTGCAAAGATCATTGAGCCACTTATAAGCACTCATGTTGCATGAAACTTGGTTTAGAGTCCTAGAAACACGTTGTTAGATGTTTCATAAGTTTGTCAAACACGTGCAAAGATCATTGAGCCACTTATAAGCACTCATGTTGCATGAAACTTGGTTTAGAGTCCTAGAAACGCGTTGTTAGATGTTTCATAAGTTCGTCAAACTAGTGCAAAGATCATTGAGCCACTTATAAGCACTCATGTTGCATGAAACTTAGTTTAGAGTCCTAGAAAGGCGTTGTTAGTTGTTTCATAATTTCGTCAAACTAGTACAAAGCTCATTGAGACACTTATAAGCACTCATGATGCATGAAACTTGATTTAGAGTCCTAGAAACCGCGTTGTTAGATGTTTCATAAGTTCGTCAAACTTGTCCAAAACTCATTGAGACACTTATAATCACTCATGTTGCATGAAATTTGGTTTAAAGTCCTAGAAACACGTTATTAGATTTTTCATAAGTTCGTCAAACTAGTGCAAAGATCATTGAGACACTTATAAGCACTCATGTTGCATGAAACTTGGTTTAGAGTCCTAGAAAGGCGTTGTTAGTTGTTTCATAAGTTCGTCAAACTAGTACAAAGCTCATTGAGACACTTATAAGCACTCATGATGCATGAAACTTGGTTTAGAGTCCTAGAAACCGCGTCGTTAGATGTTTCATAAGTTCGTCAAACTTGTACAAAGATCATTGAGACACTTATAAGCAATCATGTTGCATGAAACTTGGTTTAGAGTCCTAGAAACGCGTTGTTAGATTTTTCATAAGTTCGTCAAACTAGTGCAAAGCTCATTGAGACACTTATAAACACTCATGTTGCATGAAACTTCGTTTAGAGTCCTAGAAACCGCGTTGTTAGATGTTTCATAAGTTCGTCAAACTTGTACAAAGCTCATTGAGACACTTATAATCACTCATGTTGCATGAAATTTGGTTTAAAGTCCTAGAAACGCGTTGTTAGATTTTTCATAAGTTCGTCAAACTAGTGCAAAGATCATTGAGACACTTATAAGCACTCATGTTGCATGAAACTTCGTTTAGAGTCCTAGAAAGGCGTTGTTAGATGTTTCATAAGTTCGTCAAACAAGTACAAAGCTCATTGAGACACTTATAAGCACTCATGTTGCATGAAACTTGGTTTAGAGTCCTAGAAAACGCGTTGTTAGATGTTTCATAAGTTCGTTAAACTTGTAAAAAACTCATTGAGACACTTATAATCACTCATGTTGCATGAAATTTTGTTTAAAGTCCTAGAAACGCGTTGTTAGATTTTTCATAAGTTCGTCAAACTTGTACAAAGCTCATTGAGACACTTATAAGCACTCATGTTGCATGAAATTTGGTTTAAATTCTTAGAAACGCGTTGTTAGATGTTTCATAAGTTCGTTAAACTAGTACAAAGCTCATTGAGACACTTATAAGCACTCATGTTGCATGAAACTTGGTTTAGAATCCTAGAAACTCGTTGTTAGATTTTTCATAAGTTCGTCAAACTAGTGCAAAGATCATTGAGCCACTTATAAGCACTCATGTTGCATGAAACTTGGTTTAGAGTCCTAGAAACGCGTTGTTAGATGTTTCATTAGTTCGTCAAACTAGTGCAAAGATCATAGAGCCACTTATATGAACTCATGTTGCATGAAATTTAGTTTAGAGTCCTAGAAAGGCGTTGTTAGTTGTTTCATAAGTTCGTCAAACTAGTACAAAGCTCATTGAGACACTTATAAACACTCATGATGCATGCAACTTGGTTTAGAGTCCTAGAAACCGCGTTGTTAGATGTTTCATAAGTTCGTCAAACTTGTACAAAACTCATTCAGACACTTATAATCACTCATGTTGCATGAAATTTGGTTTAAAGTCCTAGAAACGCGTTGTTAGATTTTTCATAAGTTCGTCAAACTAGTGCAAAGAACAGTGAGACACTTATAAGCACTCATGTTGCATGAAACTTGGTTTAGTTCTAGAAAGGCGTTGTTAGTTGTTTCATAAGTTCGTCCAACTTGTACAAACCTCATTGAGACACTTATAAGCACTCATGTTGCATGAAACTTGGTTTAGAGTCCTAGAAACCTCGTTGTTAGATGTTTAATAATTTCGTCAAAATTGTACAAAGCTCATTGAGGAACTTATAAGTAATCATGTAACATGAAACTTGGTTTAGAGTCCTAGAAAGGCGTTGTTAGTTGTTTCATAAGTTCGTAAAATTAGTACAAAGCTCATTGAGACTCTTATAAGCACTCATGATGCATGAAACTTGGTTTAGAGTCCTAGAAATCGCGTTGTTAGATGTTTCATAAGTTCGTCAAACTTGTACAAAACTCATTGAGACACTTACAATCACTCATGTTGCATGAAATTTGGTTTAAAGTCCTAGAAACTCGTTGTTAGATTTTTCATAAGTTCGTCAAACTAGTGCAAAGATCATTGAGACACTTATAAGCACACATGTTGCATGAAACTTGGTTTAGAGTCCTAGAAAGGCGTTGTTAGATGTTTCATAAGTTCGTCAAACTTGTACAAAGCTCATTGAGACACTTATAAGCACTCATGTTGCATGAAATTTGGTTTAAATGCTTAGAAACGCGTTGTTAGATGTTTCATAAGTTCGTCAAACTAGTACAAAGCTCATTGCGACACTTATAGGCACTCATGTTGCATGAAACTTGGTTTAGAGTCCTAGAAACGCGATGTTAGATTTTTCAAAAGTTCGTCAAACTAGTGCAAAGATCATTGAGCCACTTATAAGCACTCATGTTGCATGAAACTTGGTTTAGAGTCCTAGAAACACGTTGTTAGATATTTCATTATAAGTTCGTCAAACTAGTGAAAAGATCATTGAGCCACTTATAAGCACTCATGTTGGATGAAACTTAGTTTAGAGTCCTAGAAAGGCGTTGTTAGTTGTTTCATAAGTTCGTCAAACTAGTACAAATCTCATGGAGACACTTATAAGCACTCATGATGCATGAAACTTGGTTTAGATTCCTAGAAACCGCGTTGTTAGATGTTTCATAAGTTCGTCAAACTTGTACAAAACTCATTGAGACACTTATAATCACTCTTGTTGCATGAAATTTGGTTTAAAGTCCTAGAAACTCGTTGTTAGATTTTTCATAAGTTCGTCAAACTAGTGCAAAGATCATTGAGACACTTATAAGCACACATGTTGCATGAAACTTGGTTTAGAGTCCAAGAAAGGCGTTGTTAGATGTTTCATAAGTTCGTCAAACTTGTACAAAGCTCATTGAGACTCTTATAAGCACTCATGATGCATGAAACTTGGTTTAGAGTCCTAGAAACCGCGTTGTTAGATGTTTCATAAGTTCGTCAAACTTGTAAAAAACTCATTGAGACACTTATAATCACTCATGTTGCATGAAATTTGGTTTAAAGTCCTAGAAACTCGTTGTTAGATTTTTCAAAAGTTCGTCAAACTAGTGCAAAGATCATTGAGCCACTTATAAGCACTCATGTTGCATGAAACTTGGTTTAGAGTCCTAGAAACGCGTTGTTAGATGTTTCATAAATTAGTCAAACATGTACAAAGCTCATTGAGACACTTAAAAATACTTATGTTGAATGAAACTTGGTTTAGAGTCGTAGAAACGCGTTGTTAGATGTTTCATAAGTTCGTCAAACTTGTACAAAACTCATTGAGACACTTATAATCACTCATGTTGCATGAAATTTGGTTTAAAGTCCTAGAAACGCGTTGTTCGATTTTTCATAAGTTCGTCAAACTAGTGCAAAGATCATTGAGCCACTTATAAGCACTCATGTTGCATGAAACTTGGTTTAGAGTCCTGGAAACGCGTTGTGAGATGTTTCATAAGTTCGTCAAACAAGTACATAGCTCATTGAGACACTTTTAAGTACCCATGTTGCATGGAACTTGGTTTAAAGTCCTAGAAACGCGTTGTTAGATGTTTCATAAGTTCGTCAAACTAGTACAAAGCTCATTGAGACACTTATAAGCACTCATGTTGCATGAAACTTGGTTTAGAGTCCTAGAAAGGCGTTGTTAGTTGTTTCATAAGTTCGTCAAACTAGTGCAAAGATCATTGAGCCACTTATAAGCACTCATGTTGCATGAAACTTGGTTTAGAGTCCTAGAAACGCGTTGTTAGATGTTTCATAAGTTTGTCAAACAAGTACAAAGCTCATTGAGACACTTTTAAGTACTCATGTTGCATGAAACTTGGTTTAAAGTCCTAGAAACGCGTTGTTAGATGTTTCATAAGTTCGTCAAACTAGTACAAAGCTCATTGAGACACTTATAAGCACTCATGTTGCATGAAACTTGGTTTAGAGTCCTAGAAAGGCGTTGTTAGTTGTTTCATAAGTTCGTCAAACTAGTGCAAAGATCATTGAGCCACTTATAAGCACTCATGTTGCATGAAACTTGGTTTAGAGTCCTAGAAACACGTTGTTAGATGTTTCATAAGTTCGTCAAACAAGTACAAAGCTCATTGAGACACTTATAAGCACTCATGATGCATGAAACTTGGTTTAGAGTCCTAGAAACGCGTTGTTAGATGTTTCATAAGTTCGTCAAACTTGTACAAAACTCATTGAGACACTTATAATCCCTCATGTTGCATGAAATTTGGTTTAAAGTCCTAGAAACGCGTTGTTAGATTTTTCATAAGTTCGTCAAACTAGTGCAAAGATCATTGAGCCACTTATAAGCACTCATGTTGTATGAAACTTGGTTTAGAGTCCTAGAAACGCGTTGTGAGATGTTTCATAAGTTCGTTAAACAAGTACAAAGCTCATTGAGACACTTATAAGCACTCATGTTTCATGAAACTTGGTTTAAAGTCCTCGAAACGCGTTGTTAGATGTTTCATAAGTTCGTCAAACTAGTACAAAGCTCACCGAGACACTTATAAGCACTCATGTTGCATGAAACTTGGTTTAGAGTCCTAGAAAGGTGTTGTTAGTTGTTTCATAAGTTTGTCAAACTTGTACAAAACTCATTGAGACACTTATAATCACTCATGTTGCATGAAATTTAGTTTAAAGTCCTAGAAACGCGTTGTTAGATTTTTCATAAATTCGTCAAACTAGTGCAAAGATCATTGAGACACTTATAAGCACTCATGTTGCATGAAACTTGGTTTAGAGTCCTAGAAAGGCGTTGTTAGTTGTTTCATAAGTTCGTCAAACTAGTACAAAGCTCATTGAGACACTTATAAGCACTCATGATGCATGAAACTTGGTTTAGAGTCCTAGAAACCGCGTTGTTAGATGTTTCATAAGTTCGTCAAACTTGTACAAAACTCATTGAGACACTTATAATCACTCATGTTGCATGAAATTTGGTTTAAAATCCTAGAAACGCGTTGTTAGATTTTTCATAAGTTCGTCAAACTAGTGCAAAGATCATTGAGCCACTTATAAGCACTCATGTTGCATGAAACTTGGTTTAGAGTCCTAGAAACCCGTTGTGAGATGTTTCATAAGTTCGTTAAACAAGTACAAAGCTCATTGAGACACTTATAAGCACTCATGTTGCATGAAACTTGGTTTAAAGTCCTAGAAACGCGTTGTTAGATGTTTCATAAGTTCGTCAAACTAGTACAAAGCTCACTGAGACACTTATAAGCACTCATGTTGCATGAAACTTGGTTTAGAGTCCTAGAAAGGCGTTGTTAGTTGTTTCATAATTTGTCAAACTAGTACAAACCTCATTGAGACACTTATAAGCACTCATGATGCATGAAACTTGGTTTAGAGTCCTAGAAAACGCGTTGTTAGATGTTTCATAAGTTCGTCAAACTTGTAAAAAACTCATTGAGACACTTATAATCACTCATTTTGCATGAAATTTGGTTTAAAGTCCTAGAAACGCGTTGTTAGATTTTTCATAAGTTCGTCAAACTAGTGCAAAGGTCATTGAGCCACTTCATAAGCAGTCATGTTGCACTGATACTTGGTTCATAGAGTTGCCTATGAAACGCGTTGTTAGATGTTTCATAAGTTTGTCAAACTAAGAAACGCGTTGTTAAAACTCATGTGAGACATAAGTAAGTACTCAAACAAGTTGCATGAAACAAAACTCATTGAGTTATAAGTAGTCATGTTGCATGAAACTTGAAACGCGTTGTTAGATGTTTCATAAGTTCGGCAAACTAGTGCAAAGCTCATTGAGCCACTTTCATAAGTTCGGCAAACTCAAGTTGCATGAAACTCATGGTGAGCCACTTATAAGCCTAGAAAGGCGTTGTTAGTTGTTTCATAAGTTCGTCAAACTAGTACAAAGCTCATTGATACACTTATAAGCACTCATGAAGAATGAAACTTGGTTTAGAGTCCTAGAAAGGCGTTGTTAGTTGTTTCATAAGTTCGTCAAACTTGTACAAAGCTCATTGAGATACTTATAAGCACTCATGTTGCATGAAACTTGGTTCAGAGTCCTAACCACGTTGTTAGATGTTTCATAAGTTCGTCAAACTTGTACAAAGCTCATTGAGACACTTATAAGCACTCATGTTGCATGAAATTTGGTTTAAATGCTTAGAAACGTGTTGTTAGATGTTTCATAAGTTCGTTAAACTAGTACAAAGCTCATTGAGACACTTATAAGCACTCATGTTGCATGAAACTTGGTTTAGAGTCCTAGAAACGCGTTGTTAGATTTTTCATAAGTTCGTCAAACTAGTGCAAAGATCATTGAGCCACTTATAAGCACTCATGTTGCATGAAACTTGGTTTATAGTCCTAGAAAGGCGTTGTTAGTTGTTTCATAAGTTCGTCAAACTAGTGCAAAGATCATTGAGCCACTTATAAGCACTCATGTTGCATGAAAATTTGTTTAGAGTCCTAGAAACGCGTTGTTAGATATTTCATAAGTTCGTCAAACTAGTGCAAAGATCATTGAGCCACTTATAAGCACTCATGTTGCATGAAACTTAGTTTATAGTCCTAGAAAGGCGTTGTTAGATGTTTCATAAGTTCGTCAAACTTGTACAAAGCTCATTGAGACACTTATAAGCACTCATGTTGCATGAAATTTGGTTTAAATGCTTAGAAACGCGTTGTTAGATGTTTCATAAGTTCGTCAAACTTGTACAAAGCTCATTGAGACACTTATAAGCACTCATGTTGCATGAAATTTGTTTTAAATGCTTAGAAACGCGTTGTTAGATGTTTCATAAGTTCGTTAAACTTGTACAAAGCTCATTGAGACACTTATAAGCACTCATGTTGCATGAAACTTGGTTTAGAGTCCTAGAAACGCGTTGTTAGATTTTTCATAAGTTCGTCAAACTAGTGCAAAGATCATTGAGCCACTTATAAGCAATCATGTTGCATGAAACTTGGTTTATAGTCCTAGAGAGGCGTTGTTAGTTGTTTCCTAAGTTCGTCAAACTAGTGCAAAGATCATTGAGCCACTTATATGCACTCATGTTGCATGAAACTTGGTTTAGAGTCCTAGAAACGCGTTGTTAGATGTTTCATAAGTTTGTCAAACAAGTACAAAGCTCATTGAGACACTTATAAGTACTCATGTTGCATGAAACTTGGTTTAGAGTCCTAGAAAAACGCGTTGTTAGATGTTTCATAAGTTCGTCAAACTAGTGCAAAGATCATTGAGCCACTTATAAGCACTCATGTTGCATGAAACTTAGTTTAGAGTCCTAGAAAGGCGTTGTTAGATGTTTCATAAGTTCGTCAAACTTGTACAAAGCTCATTGAGACACTTATAAGCACTCATGTTGCATGAAATTTGGTTTAAAATCTTAGAAACGCGTTGTTAGATGTTTCATAAGTTCGTCAAACAAGTACAAAGCTCATTGAGACACTTAAAAGTACTCATGTTGCATGAAACTTGGTTTAGAGTCCTAGAAACGCGTTGTTAGATGTTTCATAAGTTCGTCAAACTTGTACAAAACTCATTGAGACACTTATAATCACTCATGTTGCATGAAATTTGGTTTAAAGTCCTAGAAACGCGTTGTTAGATTTTTCATAAGTTCGTCAAACTAGTACAAAGATCATTGAGACACTTATAAGCACTCATGTTGCATGAAACTTAGTTTAGAGTCCTAGAAAGGCGTTGTTAGTTGTTTCATAAGTTCGTCAAACTAGTACAAAGCTCATTGAGACTCTTATAAGCACTCATGATGCATGAAACTTGGTTTAGATTCCTAGAAACCGCGTTGTTAGATGTTTCATAAGTTCGTCAAACTTGTACAAAACTCATTGAGACACTTATAATCACTCATGTTGCATGAAATTTGGTTTAAAGTCCTAGAAACTCGTTGTTAGATTTTTCATAAGTTCGTCAAACTAGTGCAAAGATCATTGAGACACTTATAAGCACACGGTTGCATGAAACTTGGTTTAGAGTCCTAGAAAGGCGTTGTTAGATGTTTCATAAGTTCGTCAAACTTGTACAAAGCTCATTGAGACTCTTATAAGCACTCATGATGCATGAAACTTGGTTTAGAGTCCTAGAAACCGCGTTGTTAGATGTTTCATAAGTTCGTCAAACTTGTACAAAACTCATTGAGACACTTATAATCACTCATGTTGCATGAAATTTGGTTTAAAGTCCTAGAAACTCGTTGTTAGATTTTTCATAAGTTCGTCAAACTAGTGCAAAGATCATTGAGACACTTATAAGCACACATGTTGCATGAAAATTGGTTTAGAGTCCTAGAAAGGCGTTGTTAGATGTTTCATAAGTTCGTCAAACTTGTACAAAGCTCATTGAGACACTTATAAGCACTCATGTTGCATGAAATTTGTTTTAAATGCTTAGAAACGCGTTGTTAGATGTTTCATAAGTTCGTTAAACTTGTACAAAGCTCATTGAGACACTTATAAGCACTCATGTTGCATGAAACTTGGTTTAGAGTCCTAGAAACGCGTTGTTAGATTTTTCATAAGTTCGTCAAACTAGTGCAAAGATCATTGAGCCACTTATAAGCAATCATGTTGCATGAAACTTGGTTTATAGTCCTAGAAAGGCGTTGTTAGTTGTTTCCTAAGTTCGTCAAACTAGTGCAAAGATCATTGAGCCACTTATAAGCACTCATGTTGCATGAAACTTGGTTTAGAGTCCTAAAAACGCGTTGTTAGATGTTTCATAAGTTTGTCAAACAAGTACAAAGCTCATTGAGACACTTATAAGTACTCATGTTGCATGAAACTTGGTTTAGAGTCCTAGAAACGCGTTGTTAGATGTTTCATAAGTTCGTCAAACTAGTGCAAAGATCATTGAGCCACTTATAAGCACTCATGTTGCATGAAACTTAGTTTAGAGTCCTAGAAAGGCGTTGTTAGATCTTTCATAAGTTCGTCAAACTTGTACAAAGCTCATTGATACACTTATAAGCACTCATGAAGAATGAAATTTGGTTTAGAGTCCTAGAAACCGCGTTGTTAGATGTTTCATAAGTTCGTCAAACTTGTACAAAACTCATTGAGACACTTATAATCACTCATGTTGCATGAAACTTGGTTTAGAGTCCTAGAAAGGCGTTGTTAGTTGTTTCATAAGTTCGTCAAACTTGTACAAAGCTCATTGAGACACTTATAAGCACTCTTGATGCATGAAACTTGGTTTAGAGTCCTAGAAACCGCGTTGTTAGATGTTTCATAAGTTTGTCAAACTTGTACAAAACTCATTGAAACACTTATAATCACTCATGTTGCATGAAATTTGGTTTAAAGTCCTAGAAACGCGTTGTTAGATTTTTCATAAGTTCGTCAAACTAGTGCAAAGATCATTGAGACACTTATAAGCACTCATGTTGCATGAAACTTGGTTTAGAGTCCTAGAAAGGCGTTGTTAGTTGTTTCATAAGTTCGTCAAACTTGTACAAAGCTCAATGAGATACTTATAAGCACTCATGTTGCATGAAACTTGGTTCAGAGTCCTAACCACGTTGTTAGATGTTTCATAAGTTCGTCAAACTTGTACAAAGCTCATTGAGACACTTATAAGCACTCATGTTGCATGAAATTTGGTTTAAATGCTTAGAAACGTGTTGTTAGATGTTTCATAAGTTCGTTAAACTAGTACAAAGCTCATTGAGACACTTATAAGCACTCATGTTGCATGAAACTTGGTTTAGAGTCCTAGAAACGTGTTGTTAGATTTTTCATAAGTTCGTCAAACTAGTGCAAAGATCATTGAGCCACTTATAAGCACTCATGTTGCATGAAACTTGGTTTATAGTCCTAGAAAGGCGTTGTTAGTTGTTTCATAAGTTCGTCAAACTAGTGCAAAGATCATTGAGCCACTTATAAGCACTCATGTTGCATGAAAATTTGTTTAGAGTCCTAGAAACGCGTTGTTAGATATTTCATAAGTTCGTCAAACTAGTGCAAAGATCATTGAGCCACTTATAAGCACTCATGTTGCATGAAACTTAGTTTATAGTCCTAGAAAGGCGTTGTTAGATGTTTCATAAGTTCGTCAAACTTGTACAAAGCTCATTGAGACACTTATAAGCACTCATGTTGCATGAAATTTGGTTTAAATGCTTAGAAACGCGTTGTTAGATGTTTCATAAGTTCGTCAAACTTGTACAAAGCTCATTGAGACACTTATAAGCACTCATGTTGCATGAAATTTGTTTTAAATGCTTAGAAACGCGTTGTTAGATGTTTCATAAGTTCGTTAAACTTGTACAAAGCTCATTGAGACACTTATAAGCACTCATGTTGCATGAAACTTGGTTTAGAGTCCTAGAAACGCGTTGTTAGATTTTTCATAAGTTCGTCAAACTAGTGCAAAGATCATTGAGCCACTTATAAGCAATCATGTTGCATGAAACTTGGTTTATAGTCCTAGAAAGGCGTTGTTAGTTGTTTCCTAAGTTCGTCAAACTAGTGCAAAGATCATTGAGCCACTTATAAGCACTCATGTTGCATGAAACTTGGTTTAGAGTCCTAGAAACGCGTTGTTAGATGTTTCATAAGTTTGTCAAACAAGTACAAAGCTCATTGAGACACTTATAAGTACTCATGTTGCATGAAACTTGGTTTAGAGTCCTAGAAACGCGTTGTTAGATGTTTCATAAGTTCGTCAAACTAGTGCAAAGATCATTGAGCCACTTATAAGCACTCATGTTGCATGAAACTTAGTTTAGAGTCCTAGAAAGGCGTTGTTAGATGTTTCATAAGTTCGTCAAACTTGTACAAAGCTCATTGAGACACTTATAAGCACTCATGTTGCATGAAATTTGGTTTAAAATCTTAGAAACGCGTTGTTAGATGTTTCATAAGTTCGTCAAACAAGTACAAAGCTCATTGAGACACTTAAAAGTACTCATGTTGCATGAAACTTGGTTTAGAGTCCTAGAAACGCGTTGTTAGATGTTTCATAAGTTCGTCAAACTTGTACAAAACTCATTGAGACACTTATAATCACTCATGTTGCATGAAATTTGGTTTAAAGTCCTAGAAACGCGTTGTTAGATTTTTCATAAGTTCGTCAAACTAGTACAAAGATCATTGAGACACTTATAAGCACTCATGTTGCATGAAACTTAGTTTAGAGTCCTAGAAAGGCGTTGTTAGTTGTTTCATAAGTTCGTCAAACTAGTACAAAGCTCATTGAGACTCTTATAAGCACTCATGATGCATGAAACTTGGTTTAGATTCCTAGAAACCGCGTTGTTAGATGTTTCATAAGTTCGTCAAACTTGTACAAAACTCATTGAGACACTTATAATCACTCATGTTGCATGAAATTTGGTTTAAAGTCCTAGAAACTCGTTGTTAGATTTTTCATAAGTTCGTCAAACTAGTGCAAAGATCATTGAGACACTTATAAGCACACAGTTGCATGAAACTTGGTTTAGAGTCCTAGAAAGGCGTTGTTAGATGTTTCATAAGTTCGTCAAACTTGTACAAAGCTCATTGAGACTCTTATAAGCACTCATGATGCATGAAACTTGGTTTAGAGTCCTAGAAACCGCGTTGTTAGATGTTTCATAAGTTCGTCAAACTTGTACAAAACTCATTGAGACACTTATAATCACTCATGTTGCATGAAATTTGGTTTAAAGTCCTAGAAACTCGTTGTTAGATTTTTCATAAGTTCGTCAAACTAGTGCAAAGATCATTGAGACACTTATAAGCACACATGTTGCATGAAAATTGGTTTAGAGTCCTAGAAAGGCGTTGTTAGATGTTTCATAAGTTCGTCAAACTTGTACAAAGCTCATTGAGACACTTATAAGCACTCATGTTGCATGAAATTTGTTTTAAATGCTTAGAAACGCGTTGTTAGATGTTTCATAAGTTCGTTAAACTTGTACAAAGCTCATTGAGACACTTATAAGCACTCATGTTGCATGAAACTTGGTTTAGAGTCCTAGAAACGCGTTGTTAGATTTTTCATAAGTTCGTCAAACTAGTGCAAAGATCATTGAGCCACTTATAAGCAATCATGTTGCATGAAACTTGGTTTATAGTCCTAGAAAGGCGTTGTTAGTTGTTTCCTAAGTTCGTCAAACTAGTGCAAAGATCATTGAGCCACTTATAAGCACTCATGTTGCATGAAACTTGGTTTAGAGTCCTAAAAACGCGTTGTTAGATGTTTCATAAGTTTGTCAAACAAGTACAAAGCTCATTGAGACACTTATAAGTACTCATGTTGCATGAAACTTGGTTTAGAGTCCTAGAAACGCGTTGTTAGATGTTTCATAAGTTCGTCAAACTAGTGCAAAGATCATTGAGCCACTTATAAGCACTCATGTTGCATGAAACTTAGTTTAGAGTCCTAGAAAGGCGTTGTTAGATCTTTCATAAGTTCGTCAAACTTGTACAAAGCTCATTGATACACTTATAAGCACTCATGAAGAATGAAATTTGGTTTAGAGTCCTAGAAACCGCGTTGTTAGATGTTTCATAAGTTCGTCAAACTTGTACAAAACTCATTGAGACACTTATAATCACTCATGTTGCATGAAACTTGGTTTAGAGTCCTAGAAAGGCGTTGTTAGTTGTTTCATAAGTTCGTCAAACTTGTACAAAGCTCATTGAGACACTTATAAGCACTCTTGATGCATGAAACTTGGTTTAGAGTCCTAGAAACCGCGTTGTTAGATGTTTCATAAGTTTGTCAAACTTGTACAAAACTCATTGAAACACTTATAATCACTCATGTTGCATGAAATTTGGTTTAAAGTCCTAGAAACGCGTTGTTAGATTTTTCATAAGTTCGTCAAACTAGTGCAAAGATCATTGAGACACTTATAAGCACTCATGTTGCATGAAACTTGGTTTAGAGTCCTAGAAAGGCGTTGTTAGTTGTTTCATAAGTTCGTCAAACTTGTACAAAGCTCAATGAGATACTTATAAGCACTCATGTTGCATGAAACTTGGTTCAGAGTCCTAACCACGTTGTTAGATGTTTCATAAGTTCGTCAAACTTGTACAAAGCTCATTGAGACACTTATAAGCACTCATGTTGCATGAAATTTGGTTTAAATGCTTAGAAACGTGTTGTTAGATGTTTCATAAGTTCGTTAAACTAGTACAAAGCTCATTGAGACACTTATAAGCACTCATGTTGCATGAAACTTGGTTTAGAGTCCTAGAAACGTGTTGTTAGATTTTTCATAAGTTCGTCAAACTAGTGCAAAGATCATTGAGCCACTTATAAGCACTCATGTTGCATGAAACTTGGTTTATAGTCCTAGAAAGGCGTTGTTAGTTGTTTCATAAGTTCGTCAAACTAGTGCAAAGATCATTGAGCCACTTATAAGCACTCATGTTGCATGAAAATTTGTTTAGAGTCCTAGAAACGCGTTGTTAGATATTTCATAAGTTCGTCAAACTAGTGCAAAGATCATTGAGCCACTTATAAGCACTCATGTTGCATGAAACTTAGTTTATAGTCCTAGAAAGGCGTTGTTAGATGTTTCATAAGTTCGTCAAACTTGTACAAAGCTCATTGAGACACTTATAAGCACTCATGTTGCATGAAATTTGGTTTAAATGCTTAGAAACGCGTTGTTAGATGTTTCATAAGTTCGTCAAACTTGTACAAAGCTCATTGAGACACTTATAAGCACTCATGTTGCATGAAATTTGTTTTAAATGCTTAGAAACGCGTTGTTAGATGTTTCATAAGTTCGTTAAACTTGTACAAAGCTCATTGAGACACTTATAAGCACTCATGTTGCATGAAACTTGGTTTAGAGTCCTAGAAACGCGTTGTTAGATTTTTCATAAGTTCGTCAAACTAGTGCAAAGATCATTGAGCCACTTATAAGCAATCATGTTGCATGAAACTTGGTTTATAGTCCTAGAAAGGCGTTGTTAGTTGTTTCCTAAGTTCGTCAAACTAGTGCAAAGATCATTGAGCCACTTATAAGCACTCATGTTGCATGAAACTTGGTTTAGAGTCCTAGAAACGCGTTGTTAGATGTTTCATAAGTTTGTCAAACAAGTACAAAGCTCATTGAGACACTTATAAGTACTCATGTTGCATGAAACTTGGTTTAGAGTCCTAGAAACGCGTTGTTAGATGTTTCATAAGTTCGTCAAACTAGTGCAAAGATCATTGAGCCACTTATAAGCACTCATGTTGCATGAAACTTAGTTTAGAGTCCTAGAAAGGCGTTGTTAGATGTTTCATAAGTTCGTCAAACTTGTACAAAGCTCATTGAGACACTTATAAGCACTCATGTTGCATGAAATTTGGTTTAAAATCTTAGAAACGCGTTGTTAGATGTTTCATAAGTTCGTCAAACAAGTACAAAGCTCATTGAGACACTTAAAAGTACTCATGTTGCATGAAACTTGGTTTAGAGTCCTAGAAACGCGTTGTTAGATGTTTCATAAGTTCGTCAAACTTGTACAAAACTCATTGAGACACTTATAATCACTCATGTTGCATGAAATTTGGTTTAAAGTCCTAGAAACGCGTTGTTAGATTTTTCATAAGTTCGTCAAACTAGTACAAAGATCATTGAGACACTTATAAGCACTCATGTTGCATGAAACTTAGTTTAGAGTCCTAGAAAGGCGTTGTTAGTTGTTTCATAAGTTCGTCAAACTAGTACAAAGCTCATTGAGACTCTTATAAGCACTCATGATGCATGAAACTTGGTTTAGATTCCTAGAAACCGCGTTGTTAGATGTTTCATAAGTTCGTCAAACTTGTACAAAACTCATTGAGACACTTATAATCACTCATGTTGCATGAAATTTGGTTTAAAGTCCTAGAAACTCGTTGTTAGATTTTTCATAAGTTCGTCAAACTAGTGCAAAGATCATTGAGACACTTATAAGCACACAGTTGCATGAAACTTGGTTTAGAGTCCTAGAAAGGCGTTGTTAGATGTTTCATAAGTTCGTCAAACTTGTACAAAGCTCATTGAGACTCTTATAAGCACTCATGATGCATGAAACTTGGTTTAGAGTCCTAGAAACCGCGTTGTTAGATGTTTCATAAGTTCGTCAAACTTGTACAAAACTCATTGAGACACTTATAATCACTCATGTTGCATGAAATTTGGTTTAAAGTCCTAGAAACTCGTTGTTAGATTTTTCATAAGTTCGTCAAACTAGTGCAAAGATCATTGAGACACTTATAAGCACACATGTTGCATGAAAATTGGTTTAGAGTCCTAGAAAGGCGTTGTTAGATGTTTCATAAGTTCGTCAAACTTGTACAAAGCTCATTGAGACACTTATAAGCACTCATGTTGCATGAAATTTGGTTTAAATGCTTAGAAACGCGTTGTTAGATGTTTCATAAGTTCGTCAAACTAGTACAAAGCTCATTGAGACACTTATAAGCACTCATGTTGCATGAAACTTGGTTTAGAGTCCTAGAAACGCGTTGTTAGATTTTTCAAAAGTTCGTCAAACTAGTGCAAAGATCATTGAGCCACTTATAAGCACTCATGTTGCATGAAACTTGGTTTAGAGTCCTAGAAACGCGTTGTTAGATGTTTCATAAGTTCGTCAAACATGTACAAAGCTCATTGAGACACTTAAAAGTACTTATGTTGAATGAAACTTGGTTTAGAGTCGTAGAAACGCGTTGTTAGATGTTTCATAAGTTCGTCAAACTTGTACAAAACTCATTGAGACACTTATAATCACTCATGTTGCATGAAATTTGGTTTAAAGTCCTAGAAATGCGTTGTTCGATTTTTCATAAGTTCGTCAAACTAGTGCAAAGATCATTGAGCCACTTATAAGCACTCATGTTGCATGAAACTTGGTTTAGAGTCCTGGAAACGCGTTGTGAGATGTTTCATAAGTTCGTCAAACAAGTACAAAGCTCATTGAGACACTTTTAAGTACTCATGTTGCATGAAACTTGGTTTAAAGTCCTAGAAACGCGTTGTTAGATGTTTCATAAGTTCGTCAAACTAGTACAAAGCTCATTGAGACACTTATAAGCACTCATGTTGCATGAAACTTGGTTTAGAGTCCTAGAAAGGCGTTGTTAGTTGTTTCATAAGTTCTTCAAACTAGTGCAAAGATCATTGAGCCACTTATAAGCACTCATGTTGCATGAAACTTGGTTTAGAGTCCTAGAAACGCGTTGTTAGATGTTTCATAAGTTTGTCAAACAAGTAAAAAGCTCATTGAGACACTTATAAGTACTCATGTTGCATGAAACTTGGTTTAGAGTCCTAGAAACGCGTTGTTAGATGTTTCATAAGTTCGTTAAACTAGTGCAAAGATCATTGAGCCACTTATAAGCAATCATGTTGCATGAAACTTAGTTTAGAGTCCTAGAAAGACGTTGTTAGATGTTTCATAAGTTCGTCAAACTTGTACAAAGCTCATTGAGACACTTATAAGCACTCATGTTGCATGAAATTTGGTTTAAATGCTTAGAAACGCGTTGTTAGGTGTTTCATAAGTTTGTCAAACTAGTACAAAGCTCATTGAGACACTTATAAGCACTCATGTTCCATGAAACTTGGTTTAGAGTCCTAGAAACGCGTTGTTAGATTTTTCATAAGTTCGTCAAACTAGTGCAAAGATCATTGAGCCACTTATAAGCACTCATGTTGCATGAAACTTGGTTTAGAGTCCTAGAAACACGTTGTTAGATGTTTCATAAGTTCGTCAAACAAGTACAAAGCTCATTGAGACACTTATAAGCACTCATGATGCATGAAACTTGGTTTAGAGTCCTAGAAACCGCGTTGTTAGATGTTTCATAAGTTCGTCAAACTTGTACAAAACTCATTGAGACACTTATAATCCCTCATGTTGCATGTAATTTGGTTTAAAGTCCTAGAAACGCGTTGTTAGATTATTCATAAGTTCGTCAAACTAGTGCAAAGATCATTGAGCCACTTATAAGCACTCATGTTGTATGAAACTTGGTTTAGAGTCCCAGAAACGCGTTGTGAGATGTTTCATAAGTTCGTTAAACAAGTACAAAGCTCATTGTGACACTTATAAGCACTCATGTTTCATAAAACTTGGTTTAAAGTCCTAGAAACGCGTTGTTAGATGTTTCATAAGTTCGTCAAACTAGTACAAAGCTCACTGAGACACTTATAAGCACTCATGTTGCATGAAACTTGGTTTAGAGTCCTAGAAAGGTGTTGTTAGTTGTTTCATAAGTTTGTCAAACTAGTACAAAGCTCATTGAGACACTTATAAGCACTCATGATGCATGAAACTTGGTTTAGAGTCCTAGAAAACGTGTTGTTAGATGTTTCATAAGTTCGTCAAACTTGTAAAAAACTCATTGAGACACTTATAATCACTCATGTTGCATGAAATTTGGTTTAAAGTCCTAGAAACGCGTTGTTAGATTTTTCATAACTTCGTCAAACTAGTGCAAAGGTCATTGAGCCACTTATAAGCACTCATGTTGCATGATACGTGGTTTAGAGTCCTAGAAACGCGTTGTTAGATGTTTCATAAGTTTGTCAAACAAGTACAAAACTCATTGAGACAGTTATAAGTACTCATGTTGCATGAAACTTGGTTTAGAGTCCTAGAAACACGTTGTTAGATGTTTCATAAGTTCGACAAACTAGTGCAAAGCTCATTGAGCCACTTATAAGCACTCAAGTTGCATGAAACTTAGTTTAGAGTCCTAGAAAGGCGTTGTTAGTTGTTTCATAAATTCGTCAAACTAGTACAAAGTTCATTGAGACACTTATAGGCACTCATGAAGCATGAAACTTGGTTTAGAGTCCTAGAAACCGCGTTGTTAGATGTTTCATAAGTTCGTCAAACTTGTAAAAAACTCCTTTAGACACTTATAATCACTCATGTTGCATGAAACTTGGTTTAGAGTCCTAACCACGTTGTTAGATGTTTCATAAGTTCGTCAAACTTGTACAAAGCTCATTGAGACACTTATAAGCACTCATGTTGCATGAAATTTGGTTTAAATGCTTAGAAACGCGTTGTTAGATGTTTCATAAGTTCGTTAAACTAGTACAAAGCTCATTGAGACACTTATAATCACTCATGTTGCATGAAATTTGGTTTAAAGTCCTAGAAACGCGTTGTTAGATTTTTCATAAGTTCGTCAACCTAGTGCAAAGATCATTGAGACACTTTTAAGCCACTCATGTTGCATGAAACTTGGTTTAGAGTCCTAGAAAGGCATTGTTAGTTGTTTCATAAGTTCGTTAAACAAGTACAAAACTCATTGAGACACTTATAAGCACTCATGTTGCATGAAACTTGGTTTAAAGTCCTAGAAACGCGTTGTTAGATGTTTCATAAGTTCGTCAAACTAGTACAAAGCTCACTGATACACTTATAAGCACTCATAATGCATGAAACTTGGTTTAGAGTCCTAGAAAGGCGTTGTTACTTGTTTCATAATTTGTCAAACTAGTACAAACCTCATTGAGACACTTATAAGCACTCATGATGCATGAAACTTGGTTTAGAGTCCTAGAAAACGCGTTGTTAGATGTTTCATAAGTTCGTCAAACTTGTAAAAAACTCATTGAGACACTTATAATCACTCATTTTGCATGAAATTTGGTTTAAAGTCCTAGAAACGCGTTGTTAGATTTTTCATAAGTTCGTCAAACTAGTGCAAAGGTCATTGAGCCACTTATAAGCACTCATGTTGCATGATACTTGGTTTAGAGTCCTAGAAACGCGTTGTTAGATGTTTCATAAGTTTGTCAAACAAGTACAAAACTCATTGAGACAGTTATAAGTACTCATGTTGCATGAAACTTGGTTTAGAGTCCTAGAAACGCGTTGTTAGATGTTTCATAAGTTCGGCAAACTAGTGCAAAGCTCATTGAGCCACTTATAAGCACTCAAGTTGCATGAAACTTAGTTTGGAGTCCTAGAAAGGCGTTGTTAGTTGTTTCATAAGTTCGTCAAACTAGTACAAAGCTCATTGATACACTTATAAGCACTCATGAAGAATGAAACTTGGTTTAGAGTCCTAGAAACCGCGTTGTTAGATGTTTCATAAGTTCGTCAAACTTGTACAAAACTCATTGAGACACTTATAATCACTCATGTTGCATGAAACTTGGTTTAGAGTCCTAGAAAGGCGTTGTTAGTTGTTTCATAAGTTCGTCAAACTTGTACAAAGCTCATTGAGACACTTATAAGCACTCATGATGCATGAAACTTGGTTTAGAGTCCTAGAAACCGCGTTGTTAGATGTTTCATAACTTTGTCAAACTTGTACAAAACTCATTGAAACACTTATAATCACTCATGTTGCATGAAATTTGGTTTAAAGTCCTAGAAACGCGTTGTTAGATTTTTCATAAGTTCGTCAAACTAGTGCAAAGATCATTGAGACACTTATAAGCACTCATGTTGCATGAAACTTGGTTTAGTGTCCTAGAAAGGCGTTGTTAATTGTTTCATAAGTTCGTCAAACTTGTACAAAGCTCATTGAGATACTTATAAGCACTCATGTTGCATGAAACTTGGTTCAGAGTCCTAACCACGTTGTTAGATGTTTCATAAGTTCGTCAAACTTGTACAAAGCTCATTGAGACACTTATAAGCACTCATGTTGCATGAAATTTGGTTTAAATGCTTAGAAACGTGTTGTTAGATGTTTCATAAGTTCGTTAAACTAGTACAAAGCTCATTGAGACACTTATAAGCACTCATGTTGCATGAAACTTGGTTTAGAGTCCTAGAAACGCGTTGTTAGATTTTTCATAAGTTCGTCAAACTAGTGCAAAGATCATTGAGCCACTTATAAGCACTCATGTTGCATGAAACTTGGTTTATAGTCCTAGAAAGGCGTTGTTAGTTGTTTCATAAGTTCGTCAAACTAGTGCAAAGATCATTGAGCCACTTATAAGCACTCATGTTGCATGAAACTTTGTTTGGAGTCCTAGAAACGCGTTGTTAGATGTTTCATAAGTTCGTCAAACTAGTGCAAAGATCATTGAGCCACTTATAAGCACTCATGTTGCATGAAACTTAGTTTATAGTCCTAGAAAGGCGTTGTTAGATGTTTCATAAGTCCGTCAAACATGTACAAAGCTCATTGAGACACTTATAAGCACTCATGTTGCATGAAATTTGGTTTAAATGCTTAGAAACGCGTTGTTAGATGTTTCATAAGTTCGTCAAACTTGTACAAAGCTCATTGAGACACTTATAAGCACTCATGTTGCATGAAATTTGTTTTAAATGCTTAGAAACGCGTTGTTAGATGTTTCATAAGTTCGTTAAACTTGTACAAAGCTCATTGAGACACTTATAAGCACTCATGTTGCATGAAACTTGGTTTAGAGTCCTAGAAACGCGTTGTTAGATTTTTCATAAGTTCGTCAAACTAGTGCAAAGATCATTGAGCCACTTATAAGCAATCATGTTGCATGAAACTTGGTTTATAGTCCTAGAAAGGCGTTGTTAGTTGTTTCCTAAGTTCGTCAAACTAGTGCAAAGATCATTGAGCCACTTATAAGCACTCATGTTGCATGAAACTTGGTTTAGAGTCCTAGAAACGCGTTGTTAGATGTTTCATAAGTTTGTCAAACAAGTACAAAGCTCATTGAGACACTTATAAGTACTCATGTTGCATGAAACTTGGTTTAGAGTCCTAGAAACGCGTTGTTAGATGTTTCATAAGTTCGTCAAACTAGTGCAAAGATCATTGAGCCACTTATAAACACTCATGTTGCATGAAACTTAGTTTAGAGTCCTAGAAAGGCGTTGTTAGATGTTTCATAAGTTCATCAAACTTGTACAAAGCTCATTGAGACACTTATAAGCACTCATGTTGCATGAAATTTGGTTTAAAATCTTAGAAACGCGTTGTTAGATGTTTCATAAGTTCGTCAAACAAGTACAAAGCTCATTGAGACACTTAAAAGTACTCATGTTGCATGAAATTTGGTTTAAAGTCCTAGAAACGCGTTGTTAGATTTTTCATAAGTTCGTCAAACTAGTGCAACGATCATTGAGCCACTTATAAGCACTCATGTTGCATGAAACTTGGTTTAGAGTCCTAGAAATGCGTTGTGAGATGTTTCATAAGTTCGTCAAACAAGTACAAAGCTCATTGAGACACTTATAAGTAATCATGTTGCATGAAACTTGGTTTAAAGTCCTAGAAACGCGTTGTTAGATGTTTCATAAGTTCGTCAAACTAGTACAAAGCTCATTGAGACACTTATAAGCACTCATGTTGCATGAAACTTGGTTTAGAATCCTAGAAAGGCGTTGTTAGTTGTTTCATAAGTTTGTCAAACTAGTGCAAAGATCATTGAGCCACTTATAAGTACTCATGTTGCATGAAACTTGGTTTAGAGTCCTAGAAACGCGTTGTTAGATGTTTCATAAGTTCGTCAAACTAGTGCAAAGATCATTGAGCCACTTATAAGCACTCATGTTGCATGAAACTTAGTTTAGAGTCCTAGAAAGACGTTGTTAGATGTTTCATAAGTTCGTCAAACTTGTACAAAGCTCATTGAGACATTTATAAGCACTCATGTTGCATGAAATTTGGTTTAAATGCTTAGAAACGCGTTGTTAGATGTTTCATAAGTTCGTCAAACTAGTACAAAGCTCATTGAGACACTTATAAGCACTCATGTTCCATGAAACTTGGTTTAGAGTCCTAGAAACGCGTTGTTAGATTTTTCATTAGTTCGTCAAACTAGTGCAAAGATCATTGAGCCACTTATAAGCACTCATGTTGCATGAAACTTGGTTTAGAGTCCTAGAAACGCATTGTGAGATGTTTCATAAGTTCGTCAAACAAGTACAAAGCTCATTGAGACACTT
Source organism: Cochlearia excelsa (assembly GCA_963556525.1). Taxonomy (NCBI): domain Eukaryota; kingdom Viridiplantae; phylum Streptophyta; class Magnoliopsida; order Brassicales; family Brassicaceae; genus Cochlearia; species Cochlearia excelsa. The sequence continues at coordinate 15,981,449 of OY748330.1, read as the reverse complement.
ATAAGTACTCATGTTGCATGAAACTTGGTTTAAAGTCCTAGAAACGCGTTGTTAGATGTTTCATAAGTTCGTCAAACTAGTACAAAGCTCATTGAGACACTTATAAGCACTCATGTTACATGAAATTTGGTTTAAATGCTTAGAAACGCGTTGTTAGATATTTCATAAGTTCGTCAAACTAGTACAAAGCTCATTGAGACACTTATAAGCACTCATGTTCCATGAAACTTGGTTTAGAGTCCTAGAAACGCGTTGTTAGATTTTTCATTAGTTCGTCAAACTAGTGCAAAGATCATTGAGCCACTTATAAGCACTCATGTTGCATGAAACTTGGTTTAGAGTCCTAGAAATGCGTTGTTAGATGTTTCATAAGTTTGTCAAACAATTACAAAGCTCATTAAGACACTTATAAGTACTCATGTTGCATGAAACTTGGTTTAGAGTCCTAGAAACGCGTTGTTAGATGTTTCATAAGTTCGTAAAACTTGTACAAAACTCATTGAGACACTTATAATCACTCATGTTGCATGAAATTTGGTTTAAAGTCCTAGAAACGCGTTGTTAGATTTTTCATAAGTTCGTCAAACTAGTGCAAAGATCATTTAGCCACTTATAAGCACTCATGTTGCATGAAACTTGGTTTAGAGTCCTAGAAACGCGTTGTGAGATGTTTCATAAGTTCGTCAAACAAGTACAAAGCTCATTGAGACACTTATAAGTACTCATGTTGCATGAAACTTGGTTTAAAGTCCTAGAAATGCGTTGTTAGATTATTCATAAGTTCGTCAAACTAGTACAAAGCTCATTGAGACACTTATAAGCACTCATGTTGCATGAAATTTGGTTTAAATGCTTAGAAACGCGTTGTTAGATATTTCATAAGTTCGTCAAACTAGTACAAAGCTCATTGAGACACTTATAATCATTCATGTTGCATGAAATTTGGTTTAAAGTCCTAGAAACGCGTTGTTAGATTTTTCATAAGTTCGTCAACCTAGTGCAAAGATCATTGAGACACTTATAAGCCACTCATGTTGCATGAAACTTGGTTTAGAGTCCTAGAAAGGCGTTGTTAGTTGTTTCATAACTTCGTCAAACTAGTACAAAGCTCATTGAGACACTTATAAGCACTCATGATGCATGAAACTTGGTTTAAAGTCCTAGAAAACGCGTTGTTAGATGTTTCATTAGTTCGTCAAACCTGTAAAAAACTCATTGAGACACTTATAATCACTCATTTTGCATGAAATTTGGTTTAAAGTCCTAGAAACGCGTTGTTAGATTTTTCATAAGTTCGTCAAACTAGTGCAAAGGTCATTGAGCCACTTATAAGCATTCTTGTTGCATGATACTTGGTTTAGAGTCCTAGAAACGCGTTGTTAGATGTTTCATAAGTTTGTCAAACAAGTACAAAACTCATTGAGACATTTATAAGTACTCATGTTGCATGAAACTTGGTTTAGAGTCCTAGAAACGCGTTGTGAGATGTTTCATAAGTTCGTCAAACAAGTACAAAGCTCATTGAGACACTTATAAGTACTCATGTTGCATGAAACTTGGTTTAAAGTCCTAGAAACGCGTTGTTAGATGTTTCATAAGTTCGTCAAACTAGTACAAAGCTCATTGAGACACTTATAAGCACTCATGTTGCATGAAATTTGGTTTAAATGCTTAGAAACGCGTTGTTAGATATTTCATAAGTTCGTCAAACTAGTGCAAAGATCATTGAGCCACTTATAAGCACTCATGTTGCATGAAACTTGGTTTAGAGTCCTAGAAATGCGTTGTTAGATGTTTCATAAGTTTGTCAAACAATTACAAAGCTCATTAAGACACTTATAAGTACTCATGTTGCATGAAACTTGGTTTAGAGTCCTAGAAACGCGTTGTTAGATGTTTCATAAGTTCGTAAAACTTGTACAAAACTCATTGAGACACTTATAATCACTCATGTTGCATGAAATTTGGTTTAAGGTCCTAGAAACGCGTTGTTAGATTTTTCATAAGTTCGTCAAACTAGTGCAAAGATCATTGAGCCACTTATAAGCACTCATGTTGCATGAAACTTGGTTTAGAGTCCTAGAAACGCGTTGTGAGATGTTTCATAAGTTCGTCAAACAAGTACAAAGCTCATTGAGACACTTATAAGTACTCATGTTGCATGAAACTTGGTTTAAAGTCCTAGAAACGCGTTGTTAGATTATTCATAAGTTCGTCAAACTAGTACAAAGCTCATTGAGACACTTATAAGCACTCATGTTGCATGAAATTTGGTTTAAATGCTTAGAAACGCGTTGTTAGATATTTCATAAGTTCGTCAAACTAGTACAAAGCTCATTGAGACACTTATAATCACTCATGTTGCATGAAATTTGGTTTAAAGTCCTTGAAACGCGTTGTTAGATTTTTCATAAGTTCGTCAACCTAGTGCAAAGATCATTGAGACACTTATAAGCCACTCATGTTGCATGAAACTTGGTTTAGAGTCCTAGAAAGGCGTTGTTAGTTGTTTCATAAGTTCGTCAAACTTGTACAAAGCTCATTGAGACACTTATAAGCACTCATGATGCATGAAACTTGGTTTAGAGTCCTAGAAACCGCGTTGTTAGATGTTTCATAAGTTCGTCAAACTTGTACAAAACTCATTGAGACACTTATAATCACTCATGTTGCATGAAATTTGGTTTAAATTCCTAGAAACGCGTTGTTAGATTTTTCATAAGTTCGTCAAACTAGTGCAAAGATCATTGAGCCACTTATAAGAACTCATGTTGCATGAAACTTGGTTTAGAGTCCTAGAAACGCGTTGTGAGATGTTTCATAAGTTCGTTAAACAAGTACAAATCTCATTGAGACACTTATAAGCACTCATGTTGCATGAAACTTGGTTTAAAGTCCTAGAAACGCGTTGTTAGATGTTTCATAAGTTCGACAAACTAGTGCAAAGCTCATTGAGCCACTTATAAGCACTCAAGTTGCATGAAACTTAGTTTAGAGTCCTAGAAAGGCGTTGTTAGTTGTTTCATAAGTTCGTCAAACTAGTACAAAGCTCATTGAGACACTTATAAGCATGAAACTTGGTTTAGAGTCCTAGAAACCGCGTTGTTAGATGTTTCATAAGTTCTTCAAACTTGTACAAAATTCATTGAGACACTTATAATCACTCATGTTGCATGAAACTTGGTTTAGAGTCCTAGAAACCGCGTTGTTAGATGTTTCATAAGTTTGTCAAACTTGTACAAAACTCATTGAGACACTTATAATCACTCATGTTGCATGAAATTTGGTTTAAAGTCCTAGAAACGCGTTGTTAGATTTTTCATAAGTTCGTCAAACTAGTGCAAAGATCATTGAGACACTTATAATCACTCATGTTGCATGAAACTTGGTTTAGAGTCCTAGAAAGGCGTTGTTAGTTGTTTCATAAGTTCGTCAAACTTGTACAAAGATCATTGAGACACTTATAAGCACTCATGTTGCATGAAACTTGGTTCAGAGTCCTAACCACGTTGTTAGATGTTTCATAAGTTCGTCAAACTTGTACAAAGCTCATTGAGACACTTATAAGCACTCATGTTGCATGAAATTTGGTTTAAATGCTTAGAAACGTGTTGTTAGATGTTTCATAAGTTCGTTAAACTAGTACAAAGCTCATTGAGCCACTTATAAGCACTCATGTTGCATGAAACTTTGTTTAGAGTCCTAGAAAGACGTTGTTAGATGTGTCATAAGTTCCTCACACTAGTTCAAAGCTCATCGAGACACTTATAAGCACTCATGTTCCATGAAACTTGGTTTAGAGTCCTAGAAACGCGTTGTTAGATTTTTCATAAGTTCGTCAAACTAGTGCAAAGATCATTGAGCCACTTATAAGCACTCATGTTGCATGAAACTTGGTTTAGAGTCCTAGAAATGCGTTGTTAGGTATTTCATAAGTTTGTCAAACAAGTACAAAGCTCATTGAGACACTTATAAGTACTCATGTTGCATGAAACTTGGTTTAGAGTACTAGAAACGCGTTGTTAGATGTTTCATAAGTTCGTCAAACTTGTACAAAACTCATTGAGACACTTATAATCACTCATGTTGCATGAAATTTGGTTTTAAGTCCTAGAAACGTGTTGTTAGATGTTTCATAAGTTCGTCAAACTAGTACAAAGCTCATTGAGAAACTTATAAGCACTCATGTTGCATGAAACTTGGTTTAGAGTCCTAGAAAGGCTTTGTTAGTTGTTTCATAAGTTCGTCAAACTAGTACAAAGCTTATTGAGACACTTATAAGCACTCATGATGCATGAAACTTGGTTTAGAGTCCTAGAAAACGCGTTGTTAGATGTTTCATAAGTTCATCAAACTTGTAAAAAACTCATTGAGACACTTATAATCACTCATGTTGCACGAAATTTGGTTTAAAGTCCTATAAACGCGTTGTTAGATTTTTCATAAGTTCGTCAAACTAGTGCAAAGGTCATTGAGCCACTTATAAGCACTCATGTTGCATGATACTTGGTTTAGATTCCTAGAAACGCGTTGTTAGATGTTTCATAAGTTTGTCAAACAAGTACAAAGCTCATTGAGACACTTATAAGTACTCATGTTGCATGAAACTTGGTTTAGAGTCCTAGAAACGCGTTGTTAGATGTTTCATAAGTTCGGCAAACTAGTGCAAAGCTCATTGAGCCACTTATAAGCACTCATGTTGCATGAAACTTGGTTTAGAGTCCTAGAAACACGTTGTTAGATGTTTCATAAGTTCGTCAAACTAGTGCAAAGATCATTGAGACACTTATAATCACTCATGTTGCATGAAACTTGGTTTAGAGTCCTAGAAAGGCGTTGTTAGTTGTTTCATAAGTTCGTCAAACTTGTACAAAGCTCATTGAGACACTTATAAGCACTCATATTGCATGAAACTTGGTTCAGAGTCCTAACCACGTTGTTAGATGTTTCATAAGTTCGTCAAACTTGTACAAAGCTCATTGAGACACTTATAAGCACTCATGTTGCAAGAAATTTTGTTTAAATGCTTAGAAACGCGTTGTTAGATGTTTCATAAGTTCGTTAAACTAGTACAAAGCTCATTGAGCCACTTATAAGCACTCATGTTGCATGAAACTTTGTTTAGAGTCCTAGAAAGACGTTGTTAGATGTTTCATAAGTTCCTCACACTAGTTCAAAGCTCATCGAGACACTTATAAGCACTCATGTTCCATGAAACTTGGTTTAGAGTCCTAGAAACGCGTTGTTAGATTTTTCATATGTTCGTCAAACTAGTGCAAAGATCATTGAGCCACTTATAATTAAGCACTCATGTTGCATGAAACTTGGTTTAGAGTCCTAGAAATGCGTTGTTAGGTATTTCATAAGTTTGTCAAACAAGTACAAAGCTCATTGAGACACTTATAAGTACTCATGTTGCATGAAACTTGGTTTAGAGTACTAGAAACACGTTGTTAGATGTTTCATAAGTTCGTCAAACTTGTACAAAACTCATTGAGACACTTATAATCACTCATGTTGCATGAAATTTGGTTTTAAGTCCTAGAAACGCGTTGTTAGATGTTTCATAAGTTCGTCAAACTAGTACAAAACTCATTGAGACACTTATAAGCACTCATGTTGCATGAAACTTGGTTTAGAGTCCTAGAAAGGCTTTGTTAGTTGTTTCATAAGTTCGTCAAACTAGTACAAAGCTTATTGAGACACTTATAAGCACTCATGATGCATGAAACTTGGTTTAGAGTCCTAGAAAACGCGTTGTTAGATGTTTCATAAGTTCATCAAACTTGTAAAAAACTCATTGAGACACTTATAATCACTCATGTTGCATGAAATTTGGTTTAAAGTCCTATAAACGCGTTGTTAGATTTTTCGTAAGTTCATCAAACTTGTGAAAAGGTCATTGAGCCACTTATAAGCACTCATGTTGCATGATACTTGGTTTAGAGTCCTAGAAACGCGTTGTTAGATGTTTCATAAGTTTTTCAAACAAGTACAAAGCTCATTGAGACACTTATAAGTACTCATGTTGCATGAAACTTGGTTTAGAGTCCTAGAAACGCGTTGTTAGATGTTTCATAAGTTCGGCAAACTAGTGCAAAGCTCATTGAGCCACTTATAAGCACTCATGTTGCATGAAACTTGGTTTAGAGTCCTAGAAACGCGTTGTTAGATGTTTCATAAGTTCGTCAAACTAGTGCAAAGATCATTGAGCCACTTATAAGCACTCATGTTGAAACTTGGTTTAGAGTCATAGAAACGCGTTGTTAGAGGTTTCATAAGTTCGTCAAAATTGTTCAAAACTCATTGAGACACTTATAATCACTCATGTTGCATGAAATTTGGTTTAAAGTCCTAGAAACGCGTTGTTAGATTTTTCATAAGTTCGTCAAACTAGTGCAAAGTTCATTGAGCCACTTATAAGCACTCATGTTGCATGAAATTTGGTTTAGAGTCCTTGAAACGCGTTGTGAGATGTTTCATAAGTTCGTTAAACTAGTACAAAGCTCATTGAGACACTTATAAGCCCTCATGGTTCATGAAACTTGGTTTAGTGTCCTAGAAACGCGTTGTTAGATTTTTCATAAGTTCGTCAAACTAGTGCAAAGATTATTGAGCCACTTATAAGCACTCAGGTTGCATGAAACTTGGTTTATAATCCTAGAAAGGCGTTGTTAGTTGTTTCATAAGTTCGTCAAACTAGTGCAAAGATCATTGAGCCACTTATAAGCACTCATGTTGCATGAAACTTGGTTTAGAGTCCTAGAAACACGTTGTTAGATGTTTCATAAGTTTGTCAATCAAGTACAAAACTCATTGAGACACTTATAAGTACTCATGTTGCATGAAACTTGGTTTAGAGTCCTAGAAACGCGTTGTTAGATGTTTCATAAGTTTGTCAAACTAGTGCAAAGATCATTGAGCCAATTATAAGCACTCATGTTGCATGAAACTTAGTTTAGAGTCCTAGAAAGGCGTTGTTAGATGTTTCATAAGTTCGTCAAACTTCTACAAAGCTCATTGAGACACTTATAAGCACTCATGTTGCATGAAATTTGGTTTAAATGCTTAGAAACGCGTTGTTTGATGTTTCATAAGTTCGTCAAACTAGTACAAAGCTCATTGAGACACTTATAAGCACTCATGTTCCATGAAACTTGGTTTAGAGTCCTAGAAACGTGTTGTTAGATTTTTCAAAAGTTCGTCAAACTAGTGCAAAGATCATTGAGCCACTTATAAGCACTCATGTTGCATGAAACTTGGTTTAGAGTCCTAGAAACGCGTTGTTAGATGTTTCATAAGTTTGTCAAACAAGTACAAAGCTCATTGAGACACTTATAAGTACTCATGTTGCATGAAACTTGGTTTAGAGTTCTAGAAACGCGTTGTTAGATGTTTCATAAGTTCGTCAAACTAGTGCAAAGATCATTGAGACACTTATAATCACTCATGTTGCATGAAACTTGGTTTAGAGTCCTAGAAAGGCGTTGTTAGTTGTTTCATAAGTTCGTCAAACTTGTACAAAGATCATTGAGACACTTATAAGCACTCATGTTGCATGAAACTTGGTTCAGAGTCCTAACCACGTTGTTAGATGTTTCATAAGTTCGTCAAACTTGTACAAAGCTCATTGAGACACTTATAAGCACTCATGTTGCATGAAATTTGGTTTAAATGCTTAGAAACGTGTTGTTAGATGTTTCATAAGTTCGTTAAACTAGTACAAAGCTCATTGAGCCACTTATAAGCACTCATGTTGCATGAAACTTTGTTTAGAGTCCTAGAAAGACGTTGTTAGATGTTTCATAAGTTCCTCACACTAGTTCAAAGCTCATCAAGACACTTATAAGCACTCATGTTCCATGAAACTTGGTTTAGAGTCCTAGAAACGCGTTGTTAGATTTTTCATAAGTTCGTCAAACTAGTGCAAAGATCATTGAGCCACTTATAAGCACTCATGTTGCATGAAACTTGGTTTAGAGTCCTAGAAATGCGTTGTTAGGTATTTCATAAGTTTGTCAAACAAGTACAAAGCTCATTGAGACACTTATAAGTACTCATGTTGCATGAAACTTGGTTTAGAGTACTAGAAACGCGTTGTTAGATGTTTCATAAGTTCGTCAAACTTGTACAAAACTCATTGAGACACTTATAATCACTCATGTTGCATGAAATTTGGTTTTAGGTCCTAGAAACGTGTTGTTAGATGTTTCATAAGTTCGTCAAACTAGTACAAAGCTCATTGAGAAACTTATAACACTCATGTTGCATGAAACTTGGTTTAGAGTCCTAGAAAGGCTTTGTTAGTTGTTTCATAAGTTCGTCAAACTAGTACAAAGCTTATTGAGACACTTATAAGCACTCATGATGCATGAAACTTGGTTTAGAGTCCTAGAAAACGCGTTGTTAGATGTTTCATAAGTTCATCAAACTTGTAAAAAACTCATTGAGACACTTATAATCACTCATGTTGCACGAAATTTGGTTTAAAGTCCTATAAACGCGTTGTTAGATTTTTCATAAGTTCGTCAAACTAGTGCAAAGGTCATTGAGCCACTTATAAGCACTCATGTTGCATGATACTTGGTTTAGATTCCTAGAAACGCGTTGTTAGATGTTTCATAAGTTTGTCAAACAAGTACAAAGCTCATTGAGACACTTATAAGTACTCATGTTGCATGAAACTTGGTTTAGAGTCCTAGAAACGCGTTGTTAGATGTTTCATAAGTTCGACAAACTAGTGCAAAGCTCATTGAGCCACTTATAAGCACTCATGTTGCATGAAACTTGGTTTAGAGTCCTAGAAACACGTTGTTAGATGTTTCATAAGTTCGTCAAACTAGTGCAAAGATCATTGAGACACTTATAATCACTCATGTTGCATGAAACTTGGTTTAGAGTCCTAGAAAGGCGTTGTTAGTTGTTTCATAAGTTCGTCAAACTTGTACAAAGCTCATTGAGACACTTATAAGCACTCATATTGCATGAAACTTGGTTCGAGTCCTAACCACGTTGTTAGATGTTTCATAAGTTCGTCAAACTTGTACAAAGCTCATTGAGACACTTATAAGCACTCATGTTGCAAGAAATTTTGTTTAAATGCTTAGAAACGCGTTGTTAGATGTTTCATAAGTTCGTTAAACTAGTACAAAGCTCATCGAGACACTTATAAGCACTCATGTTGCATGAAACTTTGTTTAGAGTCCTAGAAAGACGTTGTTAGATGTTTCATAAGTTCCTCACACTAGTTCAAAGCTCATCGAGACACTTATAAGCACTCATGTTCCATGAAACTTGGTTTAGAGTCCTAGAAACGCGTTGTTAGATTTTTCATATGTTCGTCAAACTAGTGCAAAGATCATTGAGCCACTTATAATTAAGCACTCATGTTGCATGAAACTTGGTTTAGAGTCCTAGAAATGCGTTGTTAGGTATTTCATAAGTTTGTCAAACAAGTACAAAGCTCATTGAGACACTTATAAGTACTCATGTTGCATGAAACTTGGTTTAGAGTACTAGAAACACGTTGTTAGATGTTTCATAAGTTCGTCAAACTTGTACAAAACTCATTGAGACACTTATAATCACTCATGTTGCATGAAATTTGGTTTTAAGTCCTAGAAACGCGTTGTTAGATGTTTCATAAGTTCGTCAAACTAGTACAGAACTCATTGAGACACTTATAAGCACTCATGTTGCATGAAACTTGGTTTAGAGTCCTAGAAAGGCTTTGTTAGTTGTTTCATAAGTTCGTCAAACTAGTACAAAGCTTATTGAGACACTTATAAGCACTCATGATGCATGAAACTTGGTTTAGATTCCTAGAAAACGCGTTGTTAGATGTTTCATAAGTTCATCAAACTTGTAAAAAACTCATTGAGACACTTATAATCACTCATGTTGCATGAAATTTGGTTTAAAGTCCTATAAACGCGTTGTTAGATTTTTCATAAGTTCATCAAACTTGTGAAAAGGTCATTGAGCCACTTATAAGCACTCATGTTGCATGATACTTGGTTTAGAGTCCTAGAAACGCGTTGTTAGATGTTTCATAAGTTTTTCAAACAAGTACAAAGCTCATTGAGACACTTATAAGTACTCATGTTGCATGAAACTTGGTTTAGAGTCCTAGAAACGCGTTGTTAGATGTTTCATAAGTTCGGCAAACTAGTGCAAAGCTCATTGAGCCACTTATAAGCACTCATGTTGCATGAAACTTGGTTTAGAGTCCTAGAAACGCGTTGTTAGATGTTTCATAAGTTCGTCAAACTAGTGCAAATATCATTGAGCCACTTATAAGCACTCATGTTGCATGAAACTTAGTTTAGAGTCCTAGAAAGGCGTTGTTAGATGTTTCATAAGATCGTCAAACTTGTACAAAGCTCATTGAGACACTTATAAGTACTCATGTTGCATGAAATTTGGTTTAAATGCTTAGAAACACGTTGTTAGATGTTTCATAAAGTTCGTCAAACTAGTACAAAGCTCATTGAGACACTTATAAGCACTCATGTTCCATGAAACTTGGTTTAGAGTCCTAGAAACGCGTTGTTCGATTTTTCATAAGTTCGTCAAACTAGTGCAAAGATCATTGAGCCACTTATAAGCACTCATGTTGCCTGAAACTTGGTTTAGAGTCATAGAAACGCGTTGTGAGATGATTCATAAGTTCGTTAAACTAGTACAAAGCTCATTGAGACACTTATAAGCACTCATGTTGCATGAAACTTGGTTTAGAGTCCTAGAAACGCGTTGTTAGATTTTTCATAAGTTCGTCAAACTAGTGCAAAGATCATTGAGCCACTTATAAGCACTCAGGTTGCATGAAACTTGGTTTATAATCCTAGAAAGGCGTTGTTAGTTGTTTCATAAGTTCGTCAAACTAGTTCAAAGATCATTGAGCCACTTATAAGCACTCATGTTGCATGAAACTTGGTTTAGAGTCCTAGAAACGCGTTGTTAGATGTTTCATAAGTTTGTCAAACAAGTACAAAACTCATTGAGACACTTATAAGTACTCATGTTGCATGAAGCTTGGTTTAGGGTCCTAGAAACGCGTTGTTAGATGTTTCAAAAGTTTGTCAAACTAGTGCAAAGATCATTGAGCCAATTATAAGCACTCATGTTGCATGAAACTTAGTTTAGAGTCCTAGAAAGGCGTTGTTAGATGTTTCATAAGTTCGTCAAACTTCTACAAAGCTCATTGAGACACTTATAAGCACTCATGTTGCATGAAATTTGGTTTAAATGCTTAGAAACGCGTTGTTAGATGTTTCATAAGTTCGTCAAACTAGTACAAAGCTCATTGAGACACTTATAAGCACTCATGTTCCATGAAACTTGGTTTAGAGTCCTAGAAACGCGTTGTTAGATTTTTCATAAGTTCGTCAAACTAGTGCAAAGATCATTGAGCCACTTATAAGCACTCTTGTTGCATGAAACTTGGTTTAGAGTCCTAGAAACGCGTTGTTCGATGTTTCATAAGTTTGTCAAACTTGTACAAAACTCATTGAGACACTTATAATCACTCATGTTGCATGAAATTTGGTTTAAAGTCCTAGAAACGCGTTGTTAGATTTTTCATAAGTTCGTCAAACTAGTGCAAAGATCATTGAGCCACTTATAAGCACTCATGTTACATGAAACTTGGTTTAGAGTCCTAGAAACGCGTTGTGAGATGTTTCATAAGTTCGTCAAACTAGTACAAAGTTCATTGAGACACTTATAAGCACTCATGTTTCATGAAATTTGGTTTAAAGTCCTAGAAACGCGTTGTTAGATTTTTCATAAGTTCGTTAAACTAGTACAAAGCTCATTGAGACACTTATAAGCACTCATGTTGCATGAAACTTGGTTTAGAGTCCTAGAAACGCGTTGTTAGATTTTTCATAAGTTCGTCAAACTAGTGCAAAGATCATTAAGCCACTTATAAGCACTCAGGTTGCATGAAACTTGGTTTATAATCCTAGAAAGGCGTTGTTAGTTGTTTCATAAGTTCGTCAAACTAGTGCAAAGATCATTGAGACACTTATAAGCACTCATGTTGCATGAAACATGGTTTAGAGTCCTAGAAACGCGTTGTTAGATGTTTCATAAGTTCGTCAAACTTGTACAAAACTCATTGAGACACTTATAATCACTCATGTTGCATGAAATTTGGTTTTAAGTCCTAGAAACGCGTTGTTAGATTTTTCATAAGGTCATTAAAGTAGTGCAAAGATCATTGAGCCACTTATAAGCACTCATGTTGCATGAAATTTGGGTTAAAGTCCTAGAAACGCTTTGTTAGATGTTTCATAAGTTCGTCAAACTAGTACAAATCTCATTGAGACACTTATAAGCACTCATGTTGCATGAAACTTGGTTTAGAGTCCTAGAAAGGCTTTGTTAGTTGTTTCATAAGTTCGTCAAACTAGTACAAAGCTCATTGAGACACTTATAAGCACTCATGATACATGAAACTTGGTTTAGAGTCCTAGAAAACGCGTTGTTAGATGTTTCATAAATTCATCAAACTTGTAAAAAACTCATTGAGACACTTATAATCACTCATGTTGCATGAAATTTGGTTTAAAGTCCTATAAACGTGTTGTTAGATTTTTCATAAGTTCGTCAAACTAGTGAAAAGGTCATTGAGCCACTTATAAGCACTCATGTTGCATGATACTTGGTTTAGAGTCCTAGAAACGCGTTGTTAGATGTTTCATAAGTTTGTCAAACAAGTACAAAGCTCATTGAGACACTTATAAGTACTCATGTTGCATGAAACTTGGTTTAGAGTCCTAGAAACGCGTTGTTAGATGTTTCATAAGTTTGTCAAACTAGTGCAAAGATCATTGAGCCAATTATAAGCACTCATGTTGCATGAAACTTAGTTTAGAGTCCTAGAAAGGCGTTGTTAGATGTTTCATAAGTTCGTCAAACTTGTACAAAGCTCATTAAGACACTTATAAGTACTCATGTTGCATGAAATTTGGTTTAAATGCTTAGAAACGCGTTGTTAGATGTTTCATAAGTTCGTCAAACTAGTACAAAGCTCATTGAGACAATTATAAGCACTCATGTTCCATGAAACTTGGTTTAGAGTCCTAGAAACGCGTTGTTAGATTTTTCATAAGTTCGTCAAACTAGTCCAAAGATCATTGAGCCACTTATAAGCACTCATGTTGCATGAAATTTGGTTTAGAGTCTTAGAAACGTGTTGTTAGATGTTTCATAAGTTCGTCAAACTTGTTCAAAACTCATTGAGACATTTATAATCACTCATGTTGCATGAAATTTGGTTTAAAGACCTAGAAACGCATTGTTAGATTTTTCATAAGTTCGTCAAACTAGTGCAAAGATCATTGAGCCACTTATAAGCACTCATGTTGCATGAAACTTGGTTTTGAGTCCTAGAAACGCGTTGTGAGATGTTTCATAAGTTCGTCAAACAAGTACAAAGCTCATTGAGACACTTATAAGCACTCATGTTGCATGAAACTTGGTTTAAAGTCCTAGAAACGCGTTGTTAGATGTTTCATAAGTTCGTCAAACTAGTACAAAGCTCATTGAGACACTTATAAGCACTCATGTTGCATGAAACTTGGTTTAGAGTCCTAGAAAGGCGTTGTTAGTTGTTTCATAAGTTCGTCAAACTAGTACAAAGCTCATTGAGACACTTATAAGCACTCATGATGCATGAAACTTGGTTTAAATGCTTAGAAACGCGTTGTTAGATGTTTCATAAGTTCGTTAAACTAGTACAAAGCTCATTGAGACACTTATAAGCACCCATGTTGCATGAAACTTGGTTTAGAGTCTTAGAAACGCGTTGTTAGATTTTTCATAAGTTCGTTAAACTAGTGCAAAGATCATTGAGCCACTTATAAGCACTCATGTTGCATGAAACTTGGTTTAGAGTCCTAGAAAGGCGTTGTTAGTTGTTTCATAAGTTCGTCAAACCAGTGCAAAGCTCATTGAGACACTTATAAGTACTCATGTTGCATGAAACTTGGTTTTGAGTCCTAGAAACGCGTTGTTAGATGTTTCATAAGTTCGTCAAACTAGTGCAAAGATCATTGAGACACTTATAAGCACTCATGTTGCATGAAACTTAGTTTAGAGTCCAAGAAAGGCGTTGTTAGATGTTTCATAAGTTTGTCAAACTTGTACAAATCTCATTGAGACACTTATAAGTACTCATGTTGCATGAAATTTGGTTTAAATGCTTAGAAACGCGTTGTTAGATGTTTCATAAGTTCGTCAAACTAGTACAAAGCTCATTGAGACACTTATAAGCACTCATGTTCCATGAAACTTGGTTAAGAGTCCTAGAAACGCGTTGTTCGATTTTTCATAAGTTCGTCAAACTAGTGCAAAGATCATTGAGCCACTTATAAGCACTCATGTTGCATGAAACTTGGTTTAGAGTCATAGAAACGCGTTGTTAGATGTTTCATAAGTTCGTCAAACTTGTTCAAAACTCATTGAGACACTTATAATCACTCATGTTGCATGAAATTTGGTTTAAAGTCCTAGAAACGCGTTGTTAGATTTTTCATAAGTTCGTCAAACTAGTGCAAAGATCATTGAGCCACTTATAAGCACTCATGTTGCATGAAACTTGGTTTAGAGTCCTAGAAACGCGTTGTGAGATGTTTCATAAGTTCGTTAAACTATTACAAAGCTCATTGAGACACTTATAAGCACTCATGTTGCATGAAACTTGGTTTAGAGTCCTAGAAACGCGTTGTTAGATTTTTCATAAGTTCGTCAAACTAGTGCAAAGATCATTGAGCCACTTATAAGCACTCAGGTTGCATGAAACTTGGTTTATAATCGTAGAAAGGCGTTGTTAGTTGTTTCATAAGTTCGTCAAACTAGTGCAAAGATCATTGAGCCACTTATAATCACTCATGTTGCATGAAACTTGGTTTAGAGTCCTAGAAACGCGTTGTTAGATGTTTCATAAGTTTGTCAAACAAGTACAAAACTCATTGAGAATCTTATAAGTACTCATGTTGCATGAAACTTGGTTTAGAGTCCTAGAAACGCGTTGTTAGATGTTTCATAAGTTTGTCAAACTAGTGCAAAGATCATTGAGCCAATTATAAGCACTCATGTTGCATGAAACTTAGTTTAGAGTCCTAGAAAGGCGTTGTTAGATGTTTCATAAGTTCGTCAAACTTCTACAAAGCTCATTGAGACACTTATAAGCACTCGTGTTGCATGAAATTTGGTTTAAATGCTTAGAAACGCGTTGTTAGATGTTTCAAAAGTTCGTCAAACTAGTACAAAGCTCATTGAGACACTTATAAGCACTCATGTTCCATGAAACTTGGTTTAGAGTCCTAGAAACGCGTTGTTAGATTTTTCATAAGTTCGTCAAACTAGTGCAAAGATCATTGAGCCACTTATAAGCACTCATGTTGCATGAAACTTGGTTTAGAGTCCTAGAAACGCGTTGTTCGATGTTTCATAAGTTCGTCAAACTTGTAAAAAACTCATTGAGACACTTATAATCACTCATGTTGCATGAAATTTGGTTTAAAGTCCTAGAAACGCGTTGTTAGATTTTTCATAAGTTCGTCAAACTAGTGCAAAGATCATTGAGCCACTTATAAGCACTCATGTTACATGAAACTTGGTTTAGAGTCCTAGAAACGCGTTGTGAGATGTTTCATAAGTTCGTCAAACAAGTACAAAGCTCATTGAGACACTTATAAGCACTCATGTTGCATGAAACTTGGTTTAAAGTCCTAGAAACGCGTTGTTAGATGTTTCATAAGTTCGTCAAACTAGTTAGTACAAAGTTCATTGAGACACTTATAAGCACTCATGTTGCATGAAACTTGGTTTAGAGTCCTAGAAAGGCGTTGTTAGTTGTTTCATAAGTTCGTCAAACTAGTACAAAGCTCATTGAGACACTTATAAGCACTCATGATGCATGAAACTTGGTTTAAATGCTTAGAAACGCGTTGTTAGATGTTTCATAAGTTCGTTAAACTAGTACAAAGCTCATTGAGCCACTTATAAGCACTCATGTTGCATGAAACTTGGTTTAGAGTCCTAGAAACAGGTTGTTAGTTGTGTTTCATAAGTTCGTCAAACAAGTACAAAGCTCATTGAGACACTTATAAGCACTCATGTTGCATGAAATTTGGTTTAGAGTCCTAGAAACACGTTGTTAGATGTTTCATAAGTTCGTCAAACTTGTACAAAACTCATTGAGACACTTATATGCACTCATGTTGAATGCAACTTTGTTAAGACTCCTGGAAACGCATTGTTAGATGTTTCATAAGTTCGTCAAACTAGTACAAAGCTCATTGAGACACTTATAAGAACTCATGTTGCATGAAACTTGGTTTAGAGTCCTAGAAACCGCGTTGTTAGATGTTTCATAAGTTCGTCAAACAAGTACAAAGCTCACTGAGACACTTATAAGGCTTACTCATGTTGCATGAAACTTGGTTTAGAGTCCTAGAAACGCGTTGTTAGATTTTTCATAAGTTCGTCAAACTAGTACAAAGCTCATTGAGACACTTATAAGCATTCATGTTGCATGAAACTTGGTTTAGAGTCCTAGAAACGCGTTGTTAGATTTTTCATAAGTTCGTCAAACTAGTGCAAAGATCATTGAGACACTTATAAGCACTCATGTTGCATGAAACTTGGTTTAGAGTCCTAGAAAGGCGTTGTTAGTTGTTTCATAAGTTCGTCAAACTAGTGCAAAGATCATTGAGCCACTTATAAGCACTCATGTTGCATGAAACTTGGTTTAGAGTCCTAGAAACGCGTTGTTAGATGTTTCATAAGTTTGTCAAACAAGTACAAAGCTCATTGAGACACTTATAAGTACTCATGTTGCATGAAACTTGGTTTAGAGTTCTAGAAACGCGTTGTTAGATGTTTCATAAGTTCGTCAAACTAGTGCAAAGATCATTGAGCCACTTATAAGCACTCATGTTGCATGAAACTTAGTTTAGAGTCCTAGAAAGGCGTTGTTAGATGTTTCATAAGTTCGTCAAACTTGTAAAAGCTTGTACAAAGCTCATTAAGACACTCATGTTGCATAAATTTGGTTTAAATGCTTAGAAACGCATGTTAGATGTTTCAAATTTGTTCGTCAAACTAGTACAAAGCTCATTGAGACAATTATAAGCACTCATGTTCCATGAAACTTGGTTTAGAGTCCTAGAAACGCGTTGTTAGATTTTTCATAAGTTTGTCAAACTAGTCCAAAGATCATTGAGCCACTTATAAGCACTCATGTTGCATGAAATTTGGTTTAGAGTCTTAGAAACGCGTTGTTAGATGTTTCATAAGTTCGTCAAACTTGTTCAAAACTCATTGAGACATTTATAATCACTCATGTTGCATGAAATTTAGTTTAAAGACCTAGAAACGCATTGTTAGATTTTTCATAAGTTCGTCAAACTAGTGCAAAGATCATTGAGCCACTTATAAGCACTCATGTTGCATGAAACTTGGTTTTGAGTCCTAGAAACGCGTTGTGAGATGTTTCATAAGTTCGTCAAACAAGTACAAAGCTCATTGAGACACTTATTAGCACTCATGTTGCATGAAACTTGGTTTAAAGTCCTAGAAACGCGTTGTTAGATGTTTCATAAGTTCGTCAAACTAGTACAAAGCTCATTGAGACACTTATAAGCACTCATGTTGCATGAAACTTGGTTTAGAGTCCAAGAAAGACGTTGTTAGTTGTTTCATAAGTTCGTCAAACTAGTACAAAGCTCATTGAGACACTTATAAGCACTCATGATGCATGAAACTAGGTTTAAATGCTTAGAAACGCGTTGTTAGATGTTTCATAAGTTCATTAAACTAGTACAAAGTTCATTGAGACACTTATAAGCACTCATGTTGCATGAAACTTGGTTTAGAGTCTTAGAAACGCGTTGTTAGATTTTTCATAAGTTCGTCAAACTAGTGCAAAGATCATTGAGCCACTTATAAGCACTCATGTTGCATGAAACTTGGTTTATAGTCCTAGAAAGGCGTTGTTAGTTGTTTCATAAGTTCGTCAAACTAGTGCAAAGCTCATTGAGACACTTATAAGTACTCATGTTGCATGAAACTTGGTTTTGAGTCCTAGAAACGCGTTGTTAGATGTTTCATAAGTTCGTTAAACTAGTACAAAGCTCATTGAGACACTTATAAGCACTCATGTTGCATGAAACTTGGTTTAGAGTCCTAGAAACGCGTTGTTAGATTTTTCATAAGTTCGTTAAACTAGTGCAAAGATCATTGAGCCACTTATAAGCACTCATGTTTCATGAAACTTGGTTTAGAGTCCTAGAAAGGCGTTGTTAGTTGTTTCATAAGTTCGTCAAACTAGTGCAAAGATCATTGAGCCACTTATAAGCACTCATGTTGCATGAAACTTGGTTTAGAGTCCTAGAAACGCGTTGTTAGATGTTTCATAAGTTTGTCAATCAAGTACATAGCTCATTGAGACACTTATAAGTACTCATGTTGCATGAAACTTGGTTTAGAGTCCTAGAAACGCGTTGTTAGATTTTTCATAAGTTCGTCAAACTAGTGCAAAGATCATTGTGCCACTTATAAGCACTCAGGTTGCATGAAACTTGGTTTATAATCCTAGAAAGGCGTTGTTAGTTGTTTCATAAGTTCGTCAAACTAGTGCAAGGATCATTGAGCCACTTATAAGCACTCATGTTGCATGAAACTTGGTTTAGAGTCCTAGAAACGCGTTGTTAGATGTTTCATAAGTTTGTCAAACAAGTACAAAACTCATTGAGACACTTATAAGTACTCATGTTGCATGAAACTTGGTTTAGAGTCCTAGAAACGCGTTGTTAGATGTTTCATAAGTTTGTCAAACTAGTGCAAAGATCATTGAGCCAATTATAAGCACTCATGTTGCATGAAACTTAGTTTAGAGTCCTAGAAAGGCGTTGTTAGATGTTTCATAAGTTCATCAAACTTCTACAAAGCTCATTGAGACACTTATAAGCACTCATGTTGCATGAAATTTGGTTTAAATGCTTACAAACGCGTTGTTAGATGTTTCATAAGTTCGTCAAACTAGTAAAAAGCTCATTGAGACACTTATAAGCACTCATGTTCCATGAAACATGGTTTAGAGTCCTAGAAACGCGTTGTTAGATTTTTCATAAGTTCGTCAAACTAGTGCAAAGATCATTGAGCCACTTATAAGCACTCATGTTGCATGAAACTTGGTTTAGAGTCCTAGAAACGCGTTGTTCGATGTTTCATAAGTTCGTCAAACTTGTACAAAACTCATTGAGACACTTATAATCACTCATGTTTCATGAAATTTGGTTTAAAGTCCTAGAAACGCGTTGTTAGATTTTTCATAAGTTCGTCAAACTAGTGCAAAGATCATTGAGCCACTTATAAGCACTCATGTTACATGAAACTTGGTTTAGAGTCCTAGAAACGCGTTGTGAGATGTTTCATAAGTTCGTCAAACAAGTACAAAGCTCATTGAGACACTTATAAGCACTCATGTTGCATGAAACTTGGTTTAAAGTCCTAGAAACGCGTTGTTAGATGTTTCATAAGTTCGTCAAACTAGTACAAAGTTCATTGAGACACTTATAAGCACTCATGTTGCATGAAACTTGGTTTAGAGTCCTAGAAAGGCGTTGTTAGTTGTTTCATAAGTTCGTCAAACTAGTACAAAGCTCATTGAGACACTTATAAGCACTCATGATGCATGAAACTTGGTTTAAATGCTTAGAAACGCGTTGTTAGATGTTTCATAAGTTCGTTAAACTAGTACAAAGCTCATCGAGACACTTATAAGCACTCATGTTGCATGAAACTTGGTTTAGAGTCCTAGAAACGCGTTGTTAGATTTTTCATAAGTTCGTTAAACTAGTGCAAAGATCATTGAGCCACTTATAAGCACTCATGTTGCATGAAACTTGGTTTAGAGTCCTAGAAAGGCGTTGTTAGTTGTTTCATAAGTTCGTCAAACTAGTGCAAAGATCATTGAGCCACTTATAAGCACTCATGTTGCATGAAACTTGGTTTAGAGTCCTAGAAACGCGTTGTTAGATGTTTCATAAGTTTGTCAAACAAGTACAAAGCTCATTGAGACACTTATAAGTACTCATGTTGCATGAAACTTGGTTTAGAGTTCTAGAAACGCGTTGTTAGATGTTTCATAAGTTCGTCAAACTAGTGCATAGATCATTGAGCCACTTATAAGCACTCATGTTGCATGAAACTTAGTTTAGAGTCCTAGAAAGGCGTTGTTAGATGTTTCATAAGTTCGTCAAACTTGTACAAAGCTCATTAAGACACTTATAAGTACTCATGTTGCATGAAATTTGGTTTAAATTCTTAGAAACGCGTTGTTAGATGTTTCATAAGTTCGTCAAACTAGTACAAAGCTCATTGAGACAATTATAAGCACTCATGTTCCATGAAACTTGGTTTAGAGTCCTAGAAACGCGTTGTTAGATTTTTCATAAGTTCGTCAAACTAGTGCAAAGATCATTGAGCCACTTATAAGCACTCATGTTGCATGAAATTTGGTTTAGAGTCTTAGAAACGCGTTGTTAGATGTTTCATAAGTTCGTCAAAGTTGTTCAAAACTCATTGAGACATTTATAATCACTCATGTTGCATGAAATTTGGTTTAAAGTCCTAGAAACGCATTGTTAGATTTTTCATAAGTTCGTCAAACTAGTGCAAAGATCATTGAGCCACTTATAAGCACTCATGTTGCATGAAACTTGGTTTTGAGTCCTAGAAACGCGTTGTGAGATGTTTCATAAGTTCGTCAAACAAGTACAAAGCTCATTGAGACACTTATAAGCACTCATGTTGCATGAAACTTGGTTTAAATGCTTAGAAACGCGTTGTTAGATGTTTCATAAGTTCGTTAAACTAGTACAAAGCTCATTGAGACACTTATAAGCACTCATGTTGCATGAAAGTTGGTTTAGAGTCTTAGAAACGCGTTGTTAGATTTTTCATAAGTTCGTCAAACTAGTGCAAAGATCATTGAGCCACTTATAAGCACTCATGTTGCATGAAACTTGGTTTAGAGTCCTAGAAAGGCGTTGTTAGTTGTTTCATAAGTTCGTCAAACTAGTGCAAAGCTCATTGAGACACTTATAAGTACTCATGTTGCATGAAACTTGATTTTGAGTAATAGAAACGCGTTGTGAGATGTTTCATAAGTTCGTCAAACAAGTACAAAGCTCATTGAGACACTTATAAGTACTCATGTTGCATGAAACTTGGTTTTGAGTCCTAGAAACGCGTTGTGAGATGTTTCATAAGTTCGTCAAACAAGTACAAAGCTCATTGAGACACTTATAAATACTCATGTTGCATGAAACTTGGTTTAGAGTCCTAGAAACGCATTGTTAGATGTTTCATAAGTTCGTCAAACTAGTGCAAAGATCATTGAGCCACTTATAAGCACTCATGTTGCATGAAACTTAGTTTAGAGTCCTAGAAAGGCGTTGTTAGATGTTTCATAAGTTCGTCAAACTTGTACAAAGCTCATTGAGACACTTATAAGCACTCATGTTGCATGAAATTTTGTTTAAATACTTAGAAACGCGTTGTTAGATGTTTCATATAATTTCGTCAAACTAGTACAAAGCTCATTGAGACACTTATAAGCACTCATGTTGCATGAAACTTGGTTTAAAGTCCTAGAAACGCGTTGTTAGATGTTTCTTAAGTTCGTCAAACTAGTACAAAGTTCATTGAGACACTTATAAGCACTCATGTTGCATGAAACTTGGTTTAGAGACCTTGAAAGGCATTGTTAGATGTTTCATAAGTTCGTCAAACTTGTACAAAGCTCATTGAGACACTTATAAGTACTCATGTTGCATGAAATTTGGTTTAAATGCTTAGAAACGCGTTGTTAGATGTTTCATAAGTTCGTCAAACTAGTACAAAGCTCATTGAGACACTTATAAGCACTCATGTTCCATGAAACTTGGTTTAGAGTCCTAGAAAGGCTTTGTTAGTTGTTTCATGAGTTCGGCAAACTAGTGCAAAGATCATTGAGCCACTTATAAGCACTCATGTTGAAACTTGGTTTAGAGTCATAGAAACGCGTTGTTAGAGGTTTCATAAGTTCGTCAAAATTGTTCAAAACTCATTGAGACACTTATAATCACTCATGTTGCATGAAATTTGGTTTAAAGTCCTAGAAACGCGTTGTTAGATTTTTCATAAGTTCGTCAAACTAGTGCAAAGTTCATTGAGCCACTTATAAGCACTCATGTTGCATGAAATTTGGTTTAGAGTCCTTGAAACGCGTTGTGAGATGTTTCATAAGTTCGTTAAACTAGTACACTTATAAGCCCTCATGGTTCATGAAACTTGGTTTAGTGTCCTAGAAACGCGTTGTTAGATTTTTCATAAGTTCGTCAAACTAGTGCAAAGATTATTGAGCCACTTATAAGCACTCAGGTTGCATGAAACTTGGTTTATAATCCTAGAAAGGCGTTGTTAGTTGTTTCATAAGTTCGTCAAACTAGTGCAAAGATCATTGAGCCACTTATAAGCACTCATGTTGCATGAAACTTGGTTTAGAGTCCTAGAAACACGTTGTTAGATGTTTCATAAGTTTGTCAATCAAGTACAAAACTCATTGAGACACTTATAAGTACTCATGTTGCATGAAACTTGGTTTAGAGTCCTAGAAACGCGTTGTTAGATGTTTCATAAGTTTGTCAAACTAGTGCAAAGATCATTGAGCCAATTATAAGCACTCATGTTGCATGAAACTTAGTTTAGAGTCCTAGAAAGGCGTTGTTAGATGTTTCATAAGTTCGTCAAACTTCTACAAAGCTCATTGAGACACTTATAAGCACTCATGTTGCATGAAATTTGGTTTAAATGCTTAGAAACGCGTTGTTAGATGTTTCATAAGTTCGTCAAACTAGTACAAAGCTCATTGAGACACTTATAAGCACTCATGTTCCATGAAACTTGGTTTAGAGTCCTAGAAACGCGTTGTTAGATTTTTCATAAGTTCGTCAAACTAGGGAAAAGATCATTGAGCCACTTATAAGCACTCATGTTGCATGAAACTTGGTTTAGAGTCCTAGAAACGCGTTGTTCGATGTTTCATAAGTTCGTCAAACTTGTACAAAACTCATTGAGACACTTATAATCACTCATGTTGCATGAAATTTGGTTTAAAGTCCTAGAAACGCGTTGTTAGATTTTTCATAAGTTCGTCAAACTAGTGCAAAGATCATTGAGCCACTTATAAGCACTCATGTTACATGAAACTTGGTTTAGAGTCCTAGAAACGCGTTGTGAGATGTTTCATAAGTTCGTCAAACACGTACAAAGCTCATTGAGACACTTATAAGCACTCATGTTGCATGAAACTTGGTTTAAAGTCCTAGAAACGCGTTGTTAGATGTTTCATAAGTTCGTCAAACTAGTACAAAGTTCATTGAGACACTTATAAGCACTCATGTTGCATGAAACTTGGTTTAGAGACCTAGAAAGGCGTTGTTAGTTGTTTCATAAGTTCGTCAAACTAGTACAAAGCTCATTGAGACACTTATAAGCACTCATGATGCATGAAACTTGGTTTAAATGCTTAGAAACGCGTTGTTAGATGTTTCATAAGTTCGTTAAACTAGTACAAAGATCATTGAGCCACTTATAAGCACTCATGTTGCATGAAACTTGGTTTAGAGTCCTAGAAACGCGTTGTTCGATGTTTCATAAGTTCGTCAAACTTGTACAAAACTCATTGAGACACTTATAATCACTCATGTTCCATGAAACTTGGTTTAGAGTCCTAGAAACGCGTTGTTAGATTTTTCATAAGTTCGTCAAACTAGTGCAAAGATCATTGAGCCACTTATAAGCACTCATGTTGCATGAAACTTGGTTTAGAGTCCTAGAAAGGCGTTGTTAGTTGTTTCATAAGTTCGTCAAACTAGTGCAAAGATCATTGAGCCACTTATAAGCACTCATGTTGCATGAAACTTGGTTTAGAGTCCTAGAAACGCGTTGTTAGATGTTTCATAAGTTTGTCAAACAAGTACAAAGCTCATTGAGACACTTATAAGTACTCATGTTGCATGAAACTTGGTTTAGAGTTCTAGAAACGCGTTGTTAGATGTTTCATAAGTTCGTCAAACTAGTGCAAAGATCATTGAGCCACTTATAAGCACTCATGTTGCATGAAACTTAGTTTAGAGTCCTAGAAAGGCGTTGTTAGATGTTTCATAAGTTCGTCAAACTTGTACAAAGCTCATTAAGACACTTATAAGTACTCATGTTGCATGAAATTTGGTTTAAATGCATAGAAACGCGTTGTTAGATGTTTCATAAGTTCGTCAAACTAGTACAAAGCTCATTGAGACAATTATAAGCACTCATGTTCCATGAAACTTGGTTTAGAGTCCTAGAAACGCGTTGTTAGATTTTTCATAAGTTCGTCAAACTAGTGCAAAGATCATTGAGCCACTTATAAGCACTCATGTTGCATGAAATTTGGTTTAGAGTCTTAGAAACGCGTTGTTAGATGTTTCATAAGTTCGTCAAACTTGTTCAAAACTCATTGAGACATTTATAATCACTCATGTTGCATGAAATTTGATTTAAAGTCCTAGAAACGCATTGTTAGATTTTTCATAAGTTCGTCAAACTAGTGCAAAGATCATTGAGCCACTTCTAAGCACTCATGTTGCATGAAACTTGGTTTTGAGTCCTAGAAACGTGTTGTGAGATGTTTCATAAGTTCGTCAAACAAGTACAAAGCTCATTGAGACACTTATAAGCACTCATGTTGCATGAAACTTGGTTTAAAGTCCTAGAAACGCGTTGTTAGATGTTTCATAAGTTTGTCAAACTAGTACAAAGCTCATTGAGACAATTATAAGCACTCATGTTGCATGAAACTTGTTTTAGAGTCCTAGAAAGGCGTTGTTAGTTGTTTCATAAGTTCGTCAAACTAGTACAAAGCTCATTGAGACACTTATAAGCACTCATGATGCATGAAACTTGGTTTAAATGCTTAGAAACGCGTTGTTAGATGTTTCATAAGTTCGTTAAACTAGTACAAAGCTCATTGAGACACTTATAAGCACTCATGTTGCATGAAACTTGGTTTAGAGTCTTAGAAACGCGTTGTTAGATTTTTCATAAGTTCGTAAAACTAGTGCAAAGATCATTGAGCCACTTATAAGCACTCATGTTGCATGAAACTTGGTTTAGAGTCCTAGAAAGGCGTTGTTAGTTGTTTCATAAGTTCGTCAAACTAGTGAAAAGCTCATTGAGACACTTATAAGTACTCATGTTGCATGAAACTTGGTTTTGAGTCCTAGAATCGCGTTGTTAGATGTTTCATAAGTTCGTCAAACTAGTGCAAAGATCATTGAGACACTTATAAGCACTCATGTTGCATGAAACTTAGTTTAGAGTCCTAGAAAGGCGTTGTTAGATGTTTCATAAGTTCGTCAAACTTGTACAAAGCTCATTGAGACACTTATAAGTACTCATGTTGCATGAAATTTGGTTTAAATGCTTAGAAACGCGTTGTTAGATGTTTCATAAGTTCGTCAAACTAGTACAAAGCTCATTGAGACACTTATAAGCACTCATGTTCCATGAAACTTGGTTTAGAGTCCTAGAAACGCGTTGTTCGATTTTTCATAAGTTCGTCAAACTAGTGCAAAGATCATTGAGCCACTTATAAGCACTCATGTTGCATGAAACTTGGTTTAGAGTCATAGAAACGCGTTGTTAGATGTTCCATAAGTTCGTCAAACTTGTTCAAAACTCCTTGAGACACTTATAATCACTCATGTTGCATGAAATTTGGTTTAAAGTCCTAGAAACGTGTTGTTAGATTTTTCATAAGTTCGTCAAACTAGTGCAAAGATCATTGAGCCACTTATAAGCACTCATGTTGCATGAAACTTGGTTTAGAGTCCTAGAAACGCGTTGTGAGATGTTTCATAAGTTCGTTAAACTAGTACAAAGCTCATTGAGACACTTATAAGCACTCATGTTGCATGAAACTTGGTTTAGAGTCCTAGAAACGCGTTGTTAGATTTTTCATAAGTTCGTCAAACTAGTGCAAAGATCATTGAGCCACTTATAAGCACTCAGGTTGCATGAAACTTGGTTTATAATCCTAGAAAGGCGTTGTTAGTTGTTTCATAAGTTCGTCAAACTAGTGCAAAGATCATTGAGCCACTTATAAGCACTCATGTTGCATGAAACTTGGTTTAGAGTCCTAGAAACGCGTTGTTAGATGTTTCATAAGTTTGTCAAACAAGTACAAAACTCATTGAGACACTTATAAGTACTCATGTTGCATGAAACTTGGTTTAGAGTCCTAGAAACGCGTTGTTAGATGTTTCATAAGTTTGTCAAACTAGTGCAAAGATCATTGAGCCAATTATAAGAACTCATGTTGCATGAAACTTAGTTTAGAGTCCTAGAAAGGCGTTGTTAGATGTTTCATAAGTTCGTCAAACTTCTACAAAGCTCATTGAGACACTTATAAGCACTCATGTTGCATGAAATTTGGTTTAAATGATTAGAAACGCGTTGTTAGATGTTTCATAAGTTCGTCAAACTAGTACAAAGCTCATTGAGACACTTATAAGCACTCATGTTCCATGAAACTTGGTTTAGAGTCCTAGAAACGCGTTGTTAGATTTTTCATAAGTTCGTCAAACTAGTGCAAAGATCATTGAGCCACTTATAAGCACTCATGTTGCATGAAACTTGGTTTAGAGTCCTAGAAACGCGTTGTTCGATGTTTCATAAATTCGTAAAACTTGTACAAAACTCATTGAGACACTTATAATCACTCATGTTGCATGAAATTTGGTTTAAAGTCCTAGAAACGCGTTGTTAGATTTTTCATAAGTTCGTCAAACTAGTGCAAAGATCATTGAGCCACTTATAAGCACTCATGTTACATGAAACTTGGTTTAGAGTCCTAGAAACGCGTTGTGATATGTTTCATAAGTTCGTCAAACAAGTACAAAGCTCATTGAGACACTTATAAGCACTCATGTTGCATGAAACTTGGTTTAAAAGTCCTAGAAACGCGTTGTTAGATGTTTCATAAGTTCGTCAAACTAGTACAAAGTTCATTGAGACACTTATAAGCACTCATGTTGCATGAAACTTGGTTTAGAGTCCTAGAAAGGCGTTGTTAGTTGTTTCATAAGTTCGTCAAACTAGTACAAAGCTCATTGAGACACTTATAAGAACTCATGATGCATGAAACTTGGTTTAAATGCTTAGAAACGCGTTGTTAGATGTTTCATAAGTTCGTTAAACTAGTACAAACCTCATTGAGACACTTATAAGCACTCATGTTGCATGAAACATGGTTTAGAGTCCTAGAAACGCGTTGTTAGATTTTTCATAAGTTCGTCAAACTAGTGCAAAGATCATTGAGCCACTTATAAGCACTCATGTTGCATGAAACTTGGTTTAGAGTCCTAGAAAGGCGTTGTTAGTTGTTTCATAAGTTCGTCAAACTAGTGCAAAGATCATTGAGCCACTTATAAGCACTCATGTTGCATGAAACTTGGTTTAGAGTCCTAGAAAGGCGTTGTTAGTTGTTTCATAAGTTCGTCAAACTAGTACAAAGCTCATTGAGACACTTATAAGAACTCATGATGCATGAAACTTGGTTTAAATGATTAGAAACGCGTTGTTAGATGTTTCATAAGTTCGTTAAACTAGTACAAAGCTCATTGAGACACTTATAAGCACTCATGTTGCATGAAACATGGTTTAGAGTCCTAGAAACGCGTTGTTAGATTTTTCATAAGTTCGTCAAACTAGTGCAAAGATCATTGAGCCACTTATAAGCACTCATGTTGCATGAAACTTGGTTTAGAGTCCTAGAAAGGCGTTGTTAGTTGTTTCATAAGTTCGTCAAACTAGTGCAAAGATCATTGAGCCACTTATAAGCACTCATGTTGAATGAAACTTGGTTTAGAGTCCTAGAAAGGCGTTGTTAGTTGTTTCATAAGTTCGTCAAACTAGTACAAAGCTCATTGAGACACTTATAAGAACTCATGATGCATGAAACTTGGTTTAAATGCTTAGAAACGCGTTGTTAGATGTTTCATAAGTTCGTTAAACTAGTACAAAGATCATTGAGCCACTTATAAGCACTCATGTTGCATGAAACTTGGTTTAGAGTCCTAGAAACGCGTTGTTCGATGTTTCATAAGTTCGTAAAACTTGTACAAAACTCATTGAGACACTTATAATCACTCATGTTGCATGAAATTTGGTTTAAAGTCCTAGAAACGCGTTGTTAGATTTTTCATAAGTTCGTCAAACTAGTGCAAAGATCATTGAGCCACTTATAAGCACTCATGTTACATGAAACTTGGTTTAGAGTCCTAGAAACGCGTTGTGATATGTTTCATAAGTTCGTCAAACAAGTACAAAGCTCATTGAGACACTTATAAGCACTCATGTTGCATGAAACTTGGTTTAAAGTCCTAGAAACGCGTTGTTAGATGTTTCATAAGTTCGTCAAACTAGTACAAAGTTCATTGAGACACTTATAAGCACTCATGTTGCATGAAACTTGGTTTAGAGTCCTAGAAAGGGCGTTGTTAGTTGTTTCATAAGTTCGTCAAACTAGTACAAAGCTCATTGAGACACTTATAAGAACTCATGATGCATGAAACTTGGTTTAAATGCTTAGAAACGCGTTGTTAGATGTTTCATAAGTTCGTTAAACTAGTACAAAGCTCATTGAGACACTTATAAGCACTCATGTTGCATGAAACATGGTTTAGAGTCCTAGAAACGCGTTGTTAGATTTTTCATAAGTTCGTCAAACTAGTGCAAAGATCATTGAGCCACTTATAAGCACTCATGTTGCATGAAACTTGGTTTAGAGTCCTAGAAAGGCGTTGTTAGTTGTTTCATAAGTTCGTCAAACTAGTGCAAAGATCATTGAGCCACTTATAAGCACTCATGTTGCATGAAACTTGGTTTAGAGTCCTAGAAAGGCGTTGTTAGTTGTTTCATAAGTTCGTCAAACTAGTACAAAGCTCATTGAGACACTTATAAGAACTCATGATGCATGAAACTTGGTTTAAATGCTTAGAAACGCGTTGTTAGATGTTTCATAAGTTCGTTAAACTAGTACAAAGCTCATTGAGACACTTATAAGCACTCATGTTCCATGAAACTTGGTTTAGAGTCCTAGAAACGCGTTGTTAGATTTTTCATAAGTTCGTCAAACTAGTGCAAAGATCATTGAGCCACTTATAAGCACTCATGTTGCATGAAACTTGGTTTAGAGTCCTAGAAACGCGTTGTTCGATGTTTCATAAGTTCGTCAAACTTGTACAAAACTCATTGAGACACTTATAATCACTCATGTTGCATGAAATTTGGTTTAAAGTCCTAGAAACGCGTTGTTAGATTTTTCATAAGTTCGTCAAACTAGTGCAAAGATCATTGAGCCACTTATAAGCACTCATGTTACATGAAACTTGGTTTAGAGTCCTAGAAACGCGTTGTGAGATGTTTCATAAGTTCGTCAAACACGTACAAAGCTCATTGAGACACTTATAAGCACTCATGTTGCATGAAACTTGTTTTAAAGTCCTAGAAACGCGTTGTTAGATGTTTCATAAGTTCGTCAAACTAGTACAAAGTTCATTGAGACACTTATAAGCACTCATGTTGCATGAAACTTGGTTTAGAGTCCTAGAAAGGCGTTGTTAGTTGTTTCATAAGTTCGTCAAACTAGTACAAAGCTCATTGAGACACTTATAAGCACTCATGATGCATGAAACTTGGTTTAAATGCTTAGAAACGCGTTGTTAGATGTTTCATAAGTTCGTTAAACTAGTACAAAGATCATTGAGCCACTTATAAGCACTCATGTTGCATGAAACTTGGTTTAGAGTCCTAGAAACGCGTTGTTCGATGTTTCATAAGTTCGTCAAACTTGTACAAAACTCATTGAGACACTTATAATCACTCATGTTGCATGAAATTTGGTTTAAAGTCCTAGAAACGCGTTGTTAGATTTTTCATAAGTTCGTCAAACTAGTGCAAAGATCATTGAGCCACTTATAAGCACTCATGTTACATGAAACTTGGTTTAGAGTCCTAGAAACGCGTTGTGAGATGTTTCATAAGTTCGTCAAACACGTACAAAGCTCATTGAGACACTTATAAGCACTCATGTTGCATGAAACTTGTTTTAAAGTCCTAGAAACGCGTTGTTAGATGTTTCATAAGTTCGTCAAACTAGTACAAAGTTCATTGAGACACTTATAAGCACTCATGTTGCATGAAACTTGGTTTAGAGTCCTAGAAAGGCGTTGTTAGTTGTTTCATAAGTTCGTCAAACTAGTACAAAGCTCATTGAGACACTTATAAGCACTCATGATGCATGAAACTTGGTTTAAATGCTTAGAAACGCGTTGTTAGATGTTTCATAAGTTCGTTAAACTAGTACAAAGATCATTGAGCCACTTATAAGCACTCATGTTGCATGAAACTTGGTTTAGAGTCCTAGAAACGCGTTGTTCGATGTTTCATAAGTTCGTCAAACTTGTACAAAACTCATTGAGACACTTATAATCACTCATGTTCCATGAAACTTGGTTTAGAGTCCTAGAAACGCGTTGTTAGATTTTTCATAAGTTCGTCAAACTAGTGCAAAGATCATTGAGCCACTTATAAGCACTCATGTTGCATGAAACTTGGTTTAGAGTCCTAGAAAGGTGTTGTTAGTTGTTTCATAAGTTCGTCAAACTAGTGCAAAGATCATTGAGCCACTTATAAGCACTCATGTTGCATGAAACTTGGTTTAGAGTCCTAGAAACGCGTTGTTAGATGTTTCATAAGTTTGTCAAACAATTACAAAGCTCATTGAGACACTTATAAGTACTCATGTTGCATGAAACTTGGTTTAGAGTTCTAGAAACGCGTTGTTAGATGTTTCATAAGTTCGTCAAACTAGTGCAAAGATCATTGAGCCACTTATAAGCACTCATGTTCCATGAAACTTAGTTTAGAGTCCTAGAAAGGCGTTGTTAGATGTTTCATAAGTTCGTCAAACTTGTACAAAGCTCATTAAGACACTTATAAGTACTCATGTTGCATGAAATTTGGTTTAAATGCTTAGAAACGCGTTGTTAGATGTTTCATAAGTTCGTCAAACTAGTACAAAGCTCATTGAGACAATTATAAGCACTCATGTTCCATGAAACTTGGTTTAGAGTCCTAGAAACGCGTTGTTAGATTTTTCATAAGTTCGTCAAACTAGTGCAAAGATCATTGAGCCACTTATAAGCACTCATGTTGCATGAAATTTGGTTTAGAGTCCTAGAAACGCATTGTTAGATTTTTCATAAGTTCGTCAAACTAGTGCAAAGATCATTGAGCCACTTCTAAGCACTCATGTTGCATGAAACTTGGTTTTGAGTCCTAGAAACGCGTTGTGAGATGTTTCATAAGTTCGTCAAACAAGTACAAAGCTCATTGAGACACTTATAAGCACTCATGTTGCATGAAACTTGGTTTAAAGTCCTAGAAACGCGTTGTTAGATGTTTCATAAGTTCGTCAAACTAGTACAAAGCTCATTGAGACAATTATAAGCACTCATGTTGCATGAAACTTGGTTTAGAGTCCTAGAAAGGCGTTGTTAGTTGTTTCATAAATTCGTCAAACTAGTACAAAGCTCATTGAGACACTTATAAGCACTCATGATGCATGAAACTTGGTTTAAATGCTTAGAAACGCGTTGTTAGATGTTTCATAAGTTCGTTAAACTAGTACAAAGCTCATTGAGACACTTATAAGCACTCATGTTGCATGAAACTTGGTTTAGAGTCTTAGAAACGCGTTGTTAGATTTTTCATAAGTTCGTAAAACTAGTGCAAATATCATTGAGCCACTTATAAGCACTCATGTTGCATGAAACTTGGTTTAGAGTCCTAGAAAGGCGTTGTTAGTTGTTTCATAAGTTCGTCAAACTAGTGCAAAGCTCATTGAGACACTTGTAAGTACTCATGTTGCATGAAACTTGGTTTTGAGTCCTAGAATCGCGTTGTTAGATGTTTCATAAGTTCGTCAAACTAATGCAAAGATCATTGAGACACTTATAAGCACTCATGTTGCATGAAACTTAGTTTAGAGTCCTAGAAAGGCGTTGTTAGATGTTTCATAAGTTCGTCAAACTTGTACAAAGCTCATTGAGACACTTATAAGTACTCATGTTGCTTGAAATTTGGTTTAAATGCTTAGAAACGCGTTGTTAGATGTTTCATAAGTTCGTCAAACTAGTACAAAGCACATTGAGACACTTATAAGCACTCATGTTCCATGAAACTTGGTTTAGAGTCCTAGAAACGCGTTGTTCGATTTTTCATAAGTTCGTCAAACTAGTGCAAAGATCATTGAGCCACTTATAAGCACTCATGTTGCATGAAACTTGGTTTAGAGTCATAGAAACGCGTTGTTAGATGTTTCATAAGTTCGTCAAACTTGTTCAAAACTCCTTGAGACACTTATAATCACTCATGTTGCATGAAATTTGGTTTAAAGTCCTAGAAACGCGTTGTTAGATTTTTCATAAGTTCGTCAAACTAGTGCAAAGATCATTGAGCCACTTATAAGCACTCATGTTGCATGAAACTTGGTTTAGAGTCCTAAAAACGCGTTGTGAGATGTTTCATAAGTTCGTTAAACTAGTACAAAGCTCATTGAGATACTTATAAGCACTCATGTTGCATGAAACTTGGTTTAGAGTCCTAGAAACGCGTTGTTAGATTTTTCATAAGTTCGTCAAACTAGTGCAAAGATCATTGAGCCACTTAGAAGCACTCAGGTTGCATGAAACTTGGTTTATAATCCTAGAAAGGCGTTGTTAGTTGTTTCATAAGTTCGTCAAACTAGTGCAAAGATCATTGAGCCACTTATAAGCACTCATGTTGCATGAAACTTGGTTTAGAGTCCTAGAAACGCGTTGTTAGATGTTTCATAAGTTTGTCAAACAAGTACAAAACTCATTGAGACACTTATAAGTAGTCATGTTGCATGAAACTTGGTTTAGAGTCCTAGAAACGCGTTGTTAGATGTTTCATAAGTTTGTCAAACTAGTGCAAAGATCATTGAGCCAATTATAAGCACTCATGGTGCATGAAACTTAGTTTAGAGTCCTAGAAAGGCGTTGTTAGATGTTTCATAAGTTCGTCAAACTTCTACAAAGCTCATTGAGACACTTATAAGCACTCATGTTGCATGAAATTTGGTTTAAATGATTAGAAACGCGTTGTTAGATGTTTCATAAGTTCGTCAAACTAGTACAAAGCTCATTGAGACACTTATAAGCACTCATGTTCCATGAAACTTGGTTTAGAGTCCTAGAAACGCGTTGTTAGATTTTTCATAAGTTCGTCAAACTAGTGCAAAGATCATTGAGCCACTTATAAGCACTCATGTTGCATGAAACTTGGTTTAGAGTCCTAGAAACGCGTTGTTCGATGTTTCATAAGTTCGTAAAACTTGTACAAAACTCATTGAGACACTTATAATCACTCATGTTGCATGAAATTTGGTTTAAAGTCCTAGAAACGCGTTGTTAGATTTTTCATAAGTTCGTCAAACTAGTGCAAAGATCATTGAGCCACTTATAAGCACTCATGTTACATGAAACTTGGTTTAGAGTCCTAGAAACGCGTTGTGATATGTTTCATAAGTTCGTCAAACAAGTACAAAGCTCATTGAGATACTTATAAGCACTCATGTTGCATGAAACTTGGTTTAAAGTCCTAGAAACGCGTTGTTAGATGTTTCATAAGTTCGTCAAACTAGTACAAAGTTCATTGAGACACTTATAAGCACTCATGTTGCATGAAACTTGTTTTAGAGTCCTAGAAAGGCGTTGTTAGTTGTTTCATAAGTTCGTCAAACTAGTACAAAGCTCATTGAGACACTTATAAGAACTCATGATGCATGAAACTTGGTTTAAATGCTTAGAAACGCGTTGTTAGATGTTTCATAAGTTCGTTAAACTAGTACAAAGCTCATTGAGACACTTATAAGCACTCATGTTGCATGAAACATGGTTTAGAGTCCTAGAAACGCGTTGTTAGATTTTTCATAAGTTCGTCAAACTAGTGCAAAGATCATTGAACCACTTATAAGCACTCATGTTGCATGAAACTTGGTTTAGAGTCCTAGAAAGGCGTTGTTAGTTGTTTCATAAGTTCGTCAAACTAGTGCAAAGATCATTGAGCCACTTATAAGCACTCATGTTGCATGAAACTTGGTTTAGAGTCCTAGAAACGCGTTGCTAGATGTTTCATAAGTTTGTCAAACAAGTACAAAGCTCATTGAGACACTTATAAGTACTCATGTTGCATGAAACTTGGTTTAGAGTTCTAGAAACGCGTTGTTAGACGTTTCATAAGTTCGTCAAACTAGTGCAAAGATCATTGAGCCACTTATAAGCACTCATGTTGCATGAAACTTAGTTTAGAGTCCTAGAAAGGCGTTGTTAGATGTTTCATAAGTTCGTCAAACTTGTACAAAGCTCATTAAGACACTTATAAGTACTCATGTTGCATGAAATTTGGTTTAAATGCTTAGAAACGCGTTGTTAGATGTTTCATAAGTTCGTCAAACTAGTACAAAGCTCATTGAGACAATTATAAGCACTCATGTTCCATGAAACTTGGTTTAGAGTCCTAGAAACGCGTTGTTAGATTTTTCATAAGTTCGTCAAACTAGTGCAAAGATCATTGAGCCACTTATAAGCACTCATGTTGCATGAAATTTGGTTTAGAGTCCTAGAAACGCATTGTTAGATTTTTCATAAGTTCGTCAAACTAGTGCAAAGATCATTGAGCCACTTCTAAGCACTCATGTTGCATGAAACTTGGTTTTGAGTCCTAGAAACGCGTTGTGAGATGTTTCATAAGTTCGTCAAACAAGTACAAAGCTCATTGAGACACTTATAAGCACTCATGTTGCATGAAACTTGGTTTAAAGTCCTAGAAACGCGTTGTTAGATGTTTCATAAGTTCGTCAAACTAGTACAAAGCTCATTGAGACAATTATAAGCACTCATGTTGCATGAAACTTGGTTTAGAGTCCTAGAAAGGCGTTGTTAGTTGTTTCATAAGTTCGTCAAACTAGTACAAAGCTCATTGAGACACTTATAAGCACTCATGATGCATGAAACTTGGTTTAAATGCTTAGAAACGCGTTGTTAGATGTTTCATAAGTTCGTTAAACTAGTACAAAGCTCATTGAGACACTTATAAGCACTCATGTTGCATGAAACTTGGTTTAGAGTCTTAGAAACGCGTTGTTAGATTTTTCATAAGTTCGTAAAACTAGTGCAAAGATCATTGAGCCACTTATAAGCACTCATGTTGCATGAAACTTGGTTTAGAGTCCTAGAAAGGCGTTGTTAGTTGTTTCATAAGTTCGTCAAACTAGTGCAAAGATCATTGAGACACTTGTAAGTACTCATGTTGCATGAAACTTGGTTTTGAGTCCTAGAATCGCGTTGTTAGATGTTTCATAAGTTCGTCAAACTAATGCAAAGATCATTGAGACACTTATAAGTACTCATGTGGCATGAAACTTAGTTTAGAGTCCTAGAAAGGCGTTGTTAGATGTTTCATAAGTTCGTCAAACTTGTACAAAGCTCATTGAGACACTTATAAGTACTCATGTTGCTTGAAATTTGGTTTAAATGCTTAGAAACGCGTTGTTAGATGTTTCATAAGTTCGTCAAACTAGTACAAAGCACATTGAGACACTTATAAGCACTCATGTTCCATGAAACTTGGTTTAGAGTCCTAGAAACGCGTTGTTCGATTTTTCATAAGTTCGTCAAACTAGTGCAAAGATCATTGAGCCACTTATAAGCACTCATGTTGCATGAAACTTGGTTTAGAGTCATAGAAACGCGTTGTTAGATGTTTCATAAGTTCGTCAAACTTGTTCAAAACTCCTTGAGACACTTATAATCACTCATGTTGCATGAAATTTGGTTTAAAGTCCTAGAAACGCGTTGTTAGATTTTTCATAAGTTCGTCAAACTAGTGCAAAGATCATTGAGCCACTTATAAGCACTCATGTTGCATGAAACTTGGTTTAGAGTCCTAGAAACGCGTTGTGAGATGTTTCATAAGTTCGTTAAACTAGTACAAAGCTCATTGAGACACTTATAAGCACTCATGTTGCATGAAACTTGGTTTAGAGTCCTAGAAACGCGTTGTTAGATTTTTCATAAGTTCGTCAAACTAGTGCAAAGATCATTGAGCCACTTATAAGCACTCAGGTTGCATGAAACTTGGTTTATAATCCTAGAAAGGCGTTGTTAGTTGTTTCATAAGTTCGTCAAACTAGTGCAAAGATCATTGAGCCACTTATAAGCACTCATGTTGCATGAAACTTGGTTTAGAGTCCTAGAAACGCGTTGTTAGATGTTTCATAAGTTTGTCAAACAAGTACAAAACTCATTGAGACACTTATAAGTACTCATGTTGCATGAAACTTGGTTTAGAGTCCTAGAAACGCGTTGTTAGATGTTTCATAAGTTTGTCAAACTAGTGCAAAGATCATTGAGCCAATTATAAGCACTCATGGTGCATGAAACTTAGTTTAGAGTCCTAGAAAGGCGTTGTTAGATGTTTCATAAGTTCGTCAAACTTCTACAAAGCTCATTGAGACACTTATAAGCACTCATGTTGCATGAAATTTGGTTTAAATGATTAGAAACGCGTTGTTAGATGTTTCATAAGTTCGTCAAACTAGTACAAAACTCATTGAGACACTTATAATCACTCATGTTGCATGAAATTTGGTTTAAAGTCCTAGAAACGCGTTGTTAGATTTTTCATAAGTTCGTCAAACTAGTGCAAAGATCATTGAGCCACTTATAAGCACTCATGTTACATGAAACTTGGTTTAGAGTCCTAGAAACGCGTTGTGATATGTTTCATAAGTTCGTCAAACAAGTACAAAGCTCATTGAGACACTTATAAGCACTCATGTTGCATGAAACTTGGTTTAAAGTCCTAGAAACGCGTTGTTAGATGTTTCATAAGTTCGTCAAACTAGTACAAAGTTCATTGAGACACTTATAAGCACTCATGTTGCATGAAACTTGGTTTAGAGTCCTAGAAAGGCGTTGTTAGTTGTTTCATAAGTTCGTCAAACTAGTACAAAGCTCATTGAGACACTTATAAGAACTCATGATGCATGAAACTTGGTTTAAATGCTTAGAAACGCGTTGTTAGATGTTTCATAAGTTCGTTAAACTAGTACAAAGCTCATTGAGACACTTATAAGCACTCATGTTGCATGAAACATGGTTTAGAGTCCTAGAAACGCGTTGTTAGATTTTTCATAAGTTCGTCAAACTAGTGCAAAGATCATTGAACCACTTATAAGCACTCATGTTGCATGAAACTTGGTTTAGAGTCCTAGAAAGGCGTTGTTAGTTGTTTCATAAGTTCGTCAAACTAGTGCAAAGATCATTGAGCCACTTATAAGCACTCATGTTGCATGAAACTTGGTTTAGAGTCCTAGAAACGCGTTGCTAGATGTTTCATAAGTTTGTCAAACAAGTACAAAGCTCATTGAGACACTTATAAGTACTCATGTTGCATGAAACTTGGTTTAGAGTTCTAGAAACGCGTTGTTAGATGTTTCATAAGTTCGTCAAACTAGTGCAAAGATCATTGAGCCACTTATAAGCACTCATGTTGCATGAAACTTAGTTTAGAGTCCTAGAAAGGCGTTGTTAGATGTTTCATAAGTTCGTCAAACTTGTACAAAGCTCATTAAGACACTTATAAGTACTCATGTTGCATGAAATTTGGTTTAAATGCTTAGAAACGCGTTGTTAGATGTTTCATAAGTTCGTCAAACTAGTACAAAGCTCATTGAGACAATTATAAGCACTCATGTTCCATGAAACTTGGTTTAGAGTCCTAGAAACGCGTTGTTAGATTTTTCATAAGTTCGTCAAACTAGTGCAAAGATCATTGAGCCACTTATAAGCACTCATGTTGCATGAAATTTGGTTTAGAGTCCTAGAAACGCATTGTTAGATTTTTCATAAGTTCGTCAAACTAGTGCAAAGATCATTGAGCCACTTCTAAGCACTCATGTTGCATGAAACTTGGTTTTGAGTCCTAGAAACGCGTTGTGAGATGTTTCATAAGTTCGTCAAACAAGTACAAAGCTCATTGAGACACTTATAAGCACTCATGTTGCATGAAACTTGGTTTAAAGTCCTAGAAACGCGTTGTTAGATGTTTCATAAGTTCGTCAAACTAGTACAAAGCTCATTGAGACAATTATAAGCACTCATGTTGCATGAAACTTGGTTTAGAGTCCTAGAAAGGCGTTGTTAGTTGTTTCATAAGTTCGTCAAACTAGTACAAAGCTCATTGAGACACTTATAAGCACTCATGATGCATGAAACTTGGTTTAAATGCTTAGAAACGCGTTGTTAGATGTTTCATAAGTTCGTTAAACTAGTACAAAGCTCATTGAGACACTTATAAGCACTCATGTTGCATGAAACTTGGTTTAGAGTCTTAGAAATGCGTTGTTAGATTTTTCATAAGTTCGTAAAACTAGTGCAAAGATCATTGAGCCACTTATAAGCACTCATGTTGCATGAAACTTGGTTTAGAGTCCTAGAAAGGCGTTGTTAGTTGTTTCATAAGTTCGTCAAACTAGTGCAAAGCTCATTGAGACACTTGTAAGTACTCATGTTGCATGAAACTTGGTTTTGAGTCCTAGAATCGCGTTGTTAGATGTTTCATAAGTTCGTCAAACTAATGCAAAGATCATTGAGACACTTATAAGTACTCATGTTGCATGAAACTTAGTTTAGAGTCCTAGAAAGGCGTTGTTAGATGTTTCATAAGTTCGTCAAACTTGTACAAAGCTCATTGAGACACTTATAAGTACTCATGTTGCTTGAAATTTGGTTTAAATGCTTAGAAACGCGTTGTTAGATGTTTCATAAGTTCGTCAAACTAGTACAAAGCACATTGAGACACTTATAAGCACTCATGTTCCATGAAACTTGGTTTAGAGTCCTAGAAACGCGTTGTTCGATTTTTCATAAGTTCGTCAAACTAGTGCAAAGATCATTGAGCCACTTATAAGCACTCATGTTGCATGAAACTTGGTTTAGAGTCATAGAAACGCGTTGTTAGATGTTTCATAAGTTCGTCAAACTTGTTCAAAACTCCTTGAGACACTTATAATCACTCATGTTGCATGAAATTTGGTTTAAAGTCCTAGAAACGCGTTGTTAGATTTTTCATAAGTTCGTCAAACTAGTGCAAAGATCATTGAGCCACTTATAAGCACTCATGTTGCATGAAACTTGGTTTAGAGTCCTAGAAACGCGTTGTGAGATGTTTCATAAGTTCGTTAAACTAGTACAAAGCTCATTGAGACACTTATAAGCACTCATGTTGCATGAAACTTGGTTTAGAGTCCTAGAAACGCGTTGTTAGATTTTTCATAAGTTCGTCAAACTAGTGCAAAGATCATTGAGCCACTTATAAGCACTCATGTTGCATGAAACTTGGTTTATAATCCTAGAAAGGCGTTGTTAGTTGTTTCATAAGTTCGTCAAACTAGTGCAAAGATCATTGAGCCACTTATAAGCACTCATGTTGCATGAAACTTGGTTTAGAGTCCTAGAAACGCGTTGTTAGATGTTTCATAAGTTTGTCAAACAAGTACAAAACTCATTGAGACACTTATAAGTACTCATGTTGCATGAAACTTGGTTTAGAGTCCTAGAAACGCGTTGTTAGATGTTTCATAAGTTTGTCAAACTAGTGCAAAGATCATTGAGCCAATTATAAGCACTCATGGTGCATGAAACTTAGTTTAGAGTCCTAGAAAGGCGTTGTTAGATGTTTCATAAGTTCGTCAAACTTCTACAAAGCTCATTGAGACACTTATAAGCACTCATGTTGCATGAAATTTGGTTTAAATGATTAGAAACGCGTTGTTAGATGTTTCATAAGTTCGTCAAACTAGTACAAAACTCATTGAGACACTTATAATCACTCATGTTGCATGAAATTTGGTTTAAAGTCCTAGAAACGCGTTGTTAGATTTTTCATAAGTTCGTCAAACTAGTGCAAAGATCATTGAGCCACTTATAAGCACTCATGTTACATGAAACTTGGTTTAGAGTCCTAGAAACGCGTTGTGATATGTTTCATAAGTTCGTCAAACAAGTACAAAGCTCATTGAGACACTTATAAGCACTCATGTTGCATGAAACTTGGTTTAAAGTCCTAGAAACGCGTTGTTAGATGTTTCATAAGTTCGTCAAACTAGTACAAAGTTCATTGAGACACTTATAAGCACTCATGTTGCATGAAACTTGGTTTAGAGTCCTAGAAAGGCGTTGTTAGTTGTTTCATAAGTTCGTCAAACTAGTACAAAGCTCATTGAGACACTTATAAGAACTCATGATGCATGAAACTTGGTTTAAATGCTTAGAAACGCGTTGTTAGATGTTTCATAAGTTCGTTAAACTAGTACAAAGCTCATTGAGACACTTATAAGCACTCATGTTGCATGAAACATGGTTTAGAGTCCTAGAAACGCGTTGTTAGATTTTTCATAAGTTCGTCAAACTAGTGCAAAGATCATTGAACCACTTATAAGCACTCATGTTGCATGAAACTTGGTTTAGAGTCCTAGAAAGGCGTTGTTAGTTGTTTCATAAGTTCGTCAAACTAGTGCAAAGATCATTGAGCCACTTATAAGCACTCATGTTGCATGAAACTTGGTTTAGAGTCCTAGAAACGCGTTGCTAGATGTTTCATAAGTTTGTCAAACAAGTACAAAGCTCATTGAGACACTTATAAGTACTCATGTTGCATGAAACTTGGTTTAGAGTTCTAGAAACGCGTTGTTAGATGTTTCATAAGTTCGTCAAACTAGTGCAAAGATCATTGAGCCACTTATAAGCACTCATGTTGCATGAAACTTAGTTTAGAGTCCTAGAAAGGCGTTGTTAGATGTTTCATAAATTCGTCAAACTTGTACAAAGCTCATTAAGACACTTATAAGTACTCATGTTGCATGAAATTTGGTTTAAATGCTTAGAAACGCGTTGTTAGATGTTTCATAAGTTCGTCAAACTAGTACAAAGCTCATTGAGACAATTATAAGCACTCATGTTCCATGAAACTTGGTTTAGAGTCCTATAAACGCGTTGTTAGATTTTTCATAAGTTCGTCAAACTAGTGCAAAGATCATAGAGCCACTTATAAGCACTCATGTTGCTTGAAACTTGGTTTAGAGTCCTAGAAAGGCGTTGTTAGTTGTTTCATAAGTTCGTCAAACTAGTGCAAAGCTCATTGAGACACTTATAAGCACTCATGTTGCATGAAACTTGGTTTAAAGTCCTAGAAACGCGTTGTTAGATGTTTCATAAGTTCGTCAAACTAGTACAAAGCTCATTGAGACACTTATAAGCACTCATGTTGCATGAAACTTGGTTTAGAGTCCTAGAAAGGCGTTGTTAGTTGTTTCATAAGTTCGTCAAACTAGTACAAAGCTCATTGAGACACTTATAAGCACTCATGATGCATGAAACTTGGTTTAAATGCTTAGAAACGCGTTGTTAGATGTTTCATAAGTTCGTTAAACTAGTACAAAGCTCATTGAGACACTTATAAGCACTCATGTTGCATGAAACTTGGTTTAGAGTCTTAGAAACGCGTTGTTAGATTTTTCATAAGTTCGTCAAACTAGTGCAAAGATCATTGAGCCACTTATAAGCACTCATGTTGCATGAAACTTGGTTTAGAGTCCTAGAAAGGCGTTGTTAGTTGTTTCATAAGTTCGTCAAACTAGTGCAAAGCTCATTGAGACATCTATAAGTACTCATGTTGCATGAAACTTGGTTTTGAGTCCTAGAAACGCGTTGTGAGATGTTTCATAAGTTCGTCAAACAAGTACAAAGCTCATTGAGACACTTATAAGTACTCATGTTGCATGAAACTTGGTTTAGAGTCCTAGAAACGCGTTGTTAGATGTTTCATAAGTTCGTCAAACTAGTGCAAAGATCATTGAGCCACTTATAAGCACTCATGTTGCATGAAACTTAGTTTAGAGTCCTAGAAAGGCGTTGTTAGATGTTTCATAAGTTCGTCAAACTTGTACAAAGCTCATTGAGACACTTATAAGCACTCATGTTTCATGAAATTTGGTTTAAATGCTTAGAAACGCGTTGTTAGATG
The DNA here is from genome assembly GCA_963556525.1 of Cochlearia excelsa. NCBI lineage: Eukaryota > Viridiplantae > Streptophyta > Magnoliopsida > Brassicales > Brassicaceae > Cochlearia > Cochlearia excelsa. Next base: position 15,939,173 of record OY748330.1, on the reverse strand, counting down.
TTTCATAATTTCGTCAAACTAGTACAAAGCTCATTGAGACACTTATAAGCACTCATGTTCCATGAAACTTGGTTTAGAGTCCTAGAAACGCATTGTTAGATTTTTCATAAGTTCGTCAAACTAGTGCAAAGATCATTGAACCACTTATAAACACTCATGTTGCATGAAAATTGGTTTAGAGTCCTAGAAACGTGTTGTTAGATGTTTCATAAGTAAGTCAAACTTGTACAAAACTCATTGAGACACTTATAATCACTCATGTTGCATGAAATTTGGTTTAAAGTCCTAGAAACGCGTTGTTAGATTGTTCATAAATTCGTCAAACTAGTGCAAAGATCATTGAGCCACTTATAAACACTCATGTTGCATGAAACTTGGTTTAGAGTACTAGAAACGCGTTGTGAGATGTTTCATAAGTTCGTCAAACAAGTATAAAGCTCATTGAGACACTTATAAGCACTCATGTTGCATGAAACTTGATTTAAAGTCCTAGAAACGCGTTGTTAGATGTTTCATAAGTTCGTCAAACTAGTACAAAGCTCATTGAGACACTTATAAGCAGTCATATTGCATGAAACTTGGTTTAGAGTCCTAGAAAGGCTTTGTTAGTTGTTTCATGAGTTCGACAAACTAGTGCAAAGATCATTGAGCCACTTATAAGCACTCATGTTGCTTGAAACTTAGTTTAGAGTCCTAGAAAGGCGTTGTTAGTTGTTTCATAAGTTCGTCAAACTAGTACAAAGCTCATTGAGACACTTATAAGCACTCATGATGCATGAAACTTGGTTTCGAGTCCTAGAAACCGCGTTGTTAGATGTTTCATAAGTTCGTCAAACTTGTAAAAAACTCATTGAGACACTTATAATCACTCAATTGCTGAAATTTGTTTAAAGTCCTAAACGCGTTGTTAGATTTTTCATAAGTTCGAAACTAGTGCAAAGATCATTGAGCCACTTATAAGCACTCATGTTGCATGAAATTTGGTTTTGAGTCTTAGAAACGCGTTGTTAGATGTTTCATAAGTTCGTCAAACTTGTTCAAAACTCATTGAGACATTTATAATCACTCATGTTGCATGAAATTTGGTTTAAAGTCCTAGAAACGCATTGTTAGATTTTTCATAAGTTCGTCAAACTAGTGCAAAGATCATTGAGCCACTTATAAGCACTCATGTTGCTTGAAACTTGGTTTTGAGTCCTAGAAACGCGTTGTGAGATGTTTCATAAGTTCGTCAAACAAGTACAAAGCTCATTGAGACACATATAAGCACTCATGTTGCATGAAACTTGGTTTAAAGTCCTAGAAACGCGTTGTTAGATGTTTCATAAGTTCGTCAAACTAGTACAAAGCTCATTGAGACACTTATAAGCACTCATGTTGCATGAAACTTGGTTTAGACTCCTAGAAAGGCGTTGTTAGTTGTTTCATAAGTTCGTCAAACTAGTACAAAGCTCATTGAGACACTTATAAGCACTCATGATGCATGAAACTTGGTTTAAATGCTTAGAAACGCGTTGTTAGATGTTTCATAAGTTCGTTAAACTAGTACAAAGCTCATTGAGACACTTATAAGCACTCATGTTGCATGAAACTTGGTTTAGAGTCTTAGAAACGCGTTGTTATATTTTTCATAAGTTCGTCAAACTAGTGCAAAGATCATTGAGCCACTTATAAGCACTCATGTTGCATGAAACTTGGTTTAGAGTCCTAGAAAGGCGTTGTTAGTTGTTTCATAAGTTCGTCAAACTAGTGCAAAGCTCATTGAAACACTTATAAGTACTCATGTTGCATGAAACTTGGTTTTGAGTCCTAGAAACGCGTTGTGAGATGTTTCATAAGTTCGTCAAACAAGTACAAAGCTCATTGAGACACTTATAAGTACTCATGTTGCATGAAACTTGGTTTTGAGTCCTAGAAACGCGTTGTGAGATGTTTCAAAAGTTCGTCAAACAAGTACAAAGCTCATTGAGACACTTATAAGTACTCATGTTGCATGAAACTTGGTTTAGAGTCCTAGAAACGCGTTGTTAGATGTTTCATAAGTTCGTCAAACTAGTACAAAGCTCATTGAGACACTTATAAGCACTCATATTGCATGAAACTTGGTTTAGAGTCCTAGAAAGGCGTTGTTAGATGTTTCATAAGTTCGTCAAACTTGTAAAAAACTCATTGAGACACTTATAATCACTCATATTGCATGAAATTTGGTTTAAAGTCCTAGAAACGGGTTGTTAGATTTTTCATAAGTTCGTCAAACTAGTGCAAAGATCATTGAGCCACTTATAAGCACTCATGTTGCATGATACTTGGTTTAGAGTCCTAGAAACGCGTTGTTAGATGTTTCATAATTTTGTCAAACAAGTACAAAGCTCATTGAGACACTTATAAGTACTCATGTTCCATGAAACTTGGTTTAGAGTACTAGAAACGCGTTGTTAGATGTTTCATAAGTTCGGCAAACTAGTGAAAAGATCATTGAGCCACTAATAAGCACTCATGTTGCATGAAACTTAGTTTAGAGTCATAGAAAGGCGTTGTTAGTTGTTTCGTAAGTTCGTCAAACTAGTACAAAGCTCATTGAGACACTTATAAGCACTCATGATGCATGAAACTTGGTTTAGAGTCCTAGAAACCGCGTTGTTAGATGTTTCATAAGTTCGTAAAACTTGTACAAAACTCATTGAGACACTTATAATCACTCATGTTGCTTGAAATTTGGTTTAAAGTCCTAGAAACGCGTTGTTAGATTTTTCATAAGTTCGTCAAACTAGTGCAAAGATCATTGAGCCACTTATAAGCACTCATGTTGCATGAAACTTAGTTTAGAGTCCTAGAAAGGCATTGTTAGATGTTTCATAAGTTCGTCAAACTTGTACAAAGCTCATTGAGACACTTATAAGCACTCATGTTGCATGAAATTTGGTTTAGAGTCTTAGAAACGCGTTGTTAGATGTTGCATAAGTTCGTCAAACTTGTACAAAGCTCATTGAGACACTTATAAGCACTCATGTTTCATGAAATTTGGTTTAAATTCTTAGAAACGCGTTGTTAGATGTTTCATAATTTCGTCAAACTAGTACAAAGCTCATTGAGACACTTATAAGCACTCATGTTCCATGAAACTTGGTTTAGAGTCCTAGAAACGCGTTGTTAGATGTTTCATAAGTTCGTCAAACTAGTACAAAGCTCATTGAGACACTTATAAGCACTCATGTTGCATGAAACTTGGTTTAGAGTCCTAGAAAGGCGTTGTTAGTTGTTTCATAAATTCGTCAAACTAGTGCAAAGATCATTGAACCACTTATAAACACTCATGTTGCATGAAACTTGGTTTAGAGTCCTAGAAACGTGTTGTTAGATGTTTCATAAGTAAGTCAAACTTGTACAAAACTCATTGATACACTTATAATCACTCACGGTTCATGAAATTTGGTTTAAAGTCCTAGAAACGCGTTGTTAGATTTTTCATAAGTTCGTCAAACTAGTGCAAAGATCATTGAGCCACTTATAAACACTTTTTTCATGAAACTTGGTTTAGAGTCCTAGAAACGCGTTGTGAGATGTTTCATAAGTTCGTCAAACAAGTATAAACCTCATTGAGACACTTATAAGCACTCATGTTGCATGAAACTTGGTTTAAAGTCCTAGAAACGCGTTGTTAGATGTTTCATAAGTTCGTCAAACTAGTACAAAGCTCATTGAGACACTTATAAGCACTCATATTGCATGAAACTTGGTTTAGAGTCCTAGAAAGGCTTTGTTAGTTGTTTCATGAGTTCGGCAAACTAGTGCAAAGATCATTGAGCCACTTATAAGCACTCATGTTGCTTGAAACTTAGTTTAGAGTCCTAGAAAGGCGTTGTTAGTTGTTTCATAAGTTCGTCAAACTAGTACAAAGCTCATAGAGACACTTATAAGCACTCATGATGCATGAAACTTGGTTTCGAGTCCTAGAAACCGCGTTGTTAGATGTTTCATAAGTTCGTCAAACTTGTAAAAAACTCATTGAGACACTTATAATCACTCATATTGCATGAAATTTGGTTTAAAGTCCAAGAAACGCGTTGTTAGATTTTTCATAAGTTCGTCAAACTAGTGCAAAGATCATTGCGCCACTTATAAGCACTCATGTTGCATGATACTTGGTTTAGAGTCCTAGAAACGCGTTGTTAGATGTTTCATAATTTTGTCAAACAAGTACAAAGCTCATTGAGACACTTATAAGTACTCATGTTCCATGAAACTTGGTTTAGAGTACTAGAAACGCGTTGTTAGATGTTTCATAAGTTCGGCAAACTAGTGAAAAGATCATTGAGCCACTAATAAGCACTCATGTTGCATGAAACTTAGTTTAGAGTCATAGAAAGGCGTTGTTAGTTGTTTCGTAAGTTCGTCAAACTAGTACAAAGCTCATTGAGACACTTATAAGCACTCATGATGTATGAAACTTGGTTTAGAGTCCTAGAAACCGCGTTGTTAGATGTTTCATAAGTTCGTAAAACTTGTACAAAACTCATTGAGACACTTATAATCACTCATGTTGCATGAAATTTGGTTTAAAGTCCTAGAAACGCGTTGTTAGATTTTTCATAAGTTCGTCAAACTAGTGCAAAGATCATTGAGCCACTTATAAGCACTCATGTTGCATGAAACTTAGTTTAGAGTCTTAGAAACGCGTTGTTAGATGTTTCATAAGTTCGTCAAACTTGTTCAAAACTCATTTAGACATTTATAATCACTCATGTTGCATGAAATTTGGTTTAAAGTCCTAGAAACGCGTTGTTAGATTTTTCATAAGTTCGTCAAACTAGTGCAAAGATCATTGAGCCACTTATAAGCACTCATGTTGCATGAAACTTGGTTTTGAGTCCTAGAAACGCGTTGTGAGATGTTTCATAAGTTCGTCAAACAAGTACAAAGCTCATTGAGACACTTATAAGCACTCATGTAAAATGAAACTTGGTTTAAAGTCCTAGAAACGCGTTGTTAGATGTTTCATAAGTTCGTCAAACTAGCACAAAGCTCATTGAGACATTTATAAGCACTCATGTTGCATGAAACTTGGTTTAGAGTCCTAGAAAGGCGTTGTTAGTTGTTTCATAAGTTCGTCAAACTAGTACAAAGCTCATTGAGACACTTATAAGCACTCATGATGCATGAAACTTGGTTTAAATGCTTAGAAACGCGTTGTTAGATGTTTCATAAGTTCGTTAAACTAGTACAAAGCTCATTGAGACACTTATAAGCACTCATGTTGCATGAAACTTGGTTTAGAGTCCTAGAAACGCGTTGTTAGATTTTTCATAAGTTCGTCAAACTAGTGCAAAGATCATTGAGCCACTTATAAGCACTCATGTTGCATGAAACCTGGTTTAGAGTCATAGAAAGGCGTTGTTAGTTTTTTCATAAGTTCGTCAAACTAGTGCAAAGATCATTGAGCCACTTATAAGCACTCATGTTGCATGAAACTTGGTTTAGAGTCCTAGAAACGCGTTGTTAGATGTTTCATAAATTTGTCAAACAAGTACAAAGCTCATTGAGACACTTATAAGTACTCATGTTGCATGAAACTTGGTTTAGAGTCCTAGAAACGCGTTGTTAGTTTTTTCATAAATTCGTCAAACTAGTGCAAAGGTCATTGAGTCACTTATAAGCACTCATGTTGAATGAAACTTAGTTTAGAGTCCTAGAAAGGCGTTGTTAGATGTTTCATAAGTTCGTCAAACTTGTACAAAGCTCATTGAGACACTTATAAGCACTCATGTTGCATGAAATTTGGTTTAGAGTCCTAGAAAGGCGTTGTTAGTTTTTTCATAAGTTCGTCAAACTAGTGCAAAGATCATTGAGCCACTTATAAGCACTCATGTTGCATGAAACTTGGTTTAGAGTCCTAGAAACGCGTTGTTAGATGTTTCATAAATTTGTCAAACAAGTACAAAGCTCATTGAGACACTTATAAGTACTCATGTTGCATGAAACCTGGTTTAGAGTCCTAGAAAGGCGTTGTTAGTTTTTTCATAAGTTCGTCAAACTAGTGCAAAGGTCATTGAGTCACTTATTGAGACGTTTCATAAGTTCGTCAAACTTGTACAAAGCTCATTGAGACACTTATAAGCACTCATGTTGCATGAAATTTGGTTTAAATGCTTAGAAACGCGTTGTTAGATGTTTCATAATTTCGTCAAACTAGTACAAAGCTCATTGAGACACTTATAAGCACTCATGTTCCATGAAACTTGGTTTAGAGTCCTAGAAACGCGTTGTTAGATTTTTCATAAGTTCGTCAAACTAGTGCAAAGATCATTGAACCACTTATAAGCACTCATGTTGCATGAAACTTGGTTTAGAGTCCTAGAAAGGCGTTGTTAGTTGTTTCATAAGTTCGTCAAACTAGTGCAAAGATCATTGAGCCACTTATAAGCACTCATGTTGCATGAAACTTGGTTTAGAGTCCTAAAAACGCGTTGTTAGATGTTTCATAAGTTTGTCAAACAAGTACAAAGCTCATTGAGACACTTATAAGTACTCATGTTGCATGAAACTTGGTTTAGAGTCCTAGAAACGCGTTGTTAGATGTTTCATAAGTTCGTCAAACTAGTGCAAAGATCATTGAGCCACTGATAAACGAGATTTTACCCCGTTTAATCGAATGTCTCAATTGTAGTACTTGAGGTCAATCCGAATCAGGAGCAATTAAATTACTAGAGTTTGCAAGGAATCAATCTTAGTCTAAGCAATTTAAAAGATGGTTTTGTTTACGTGCTTTTGTAAAGACTAACAAAGAAATAAAACGAAATTGCAAGTTGTAAAGATTTAAATTAAAAAGCTAAACAACCAGGTCAGGGTACTTTAACGGGTTCATCAACTTTCGTGTTTTCGATGTCTTTTATAAAAGTACTTTAAGGTTTTGAAAACGATTTTAGATCAATCCACTCTCGTGACAGAGATTCTTTTCCTAACAAGTAAACTAAAACAATATCTTGGATAGTTTAAATTTTAGAAAACATTAAAGTTCAAATCAATTCAACCACTAAACTTATTAACACAGATATCTCGGTTAAGCTAGGTTTAGTTCTAGGGTAATTGTTCAGGAATCCTCACAGACCTCTCGGCTGTGAAGTTTCCTGGGTTCTATCAATTGATTGATCAGGTCAATTAATGCATTAAGATCGTTACACTAGATTAAAGTTTTATCAGGTTTTAAGTTCTAGACATCGATCAACCCTAGAGTTGATTCACCCTTTTTCCCCCAACCTAATTGTCTATGGGAAACTACTCACTAAGCATATTGAAATTCAAAGCAATTAAATTGAAAGAAAGCAATAACATAAACAAAGACAAGAGAGTAAAGGGTTCAAGAAAATCTTATTGATGACGAAGACTACAAAGGTGGCCAAGAAGCAATCACCAAGAATCTCCAATGTCAAAGCAAAAACAAAGCGATGAAAAAAAACTAAAAACTAAAGATAGAATAATTGTCTAAACATAGCAAAACCCTAATATATTAAAAACCAAAGAAAATAAAGGAAACCAATTTGGTTTAGGAATTGGTTTTCCTTTTTACAACATAAAACCGATTTTCCTTATTAATTTCGCGACTTTGTATCGGTCATAGCAAACCGATACGGTCGGCCGATATGCGCTTTTGGTAGCCTTCCTTCGGCTCGGTTTTCTTCGTATCGGCCAGGCTAAGCCGATACGACATGTCGATACAAGTGCTTCGTTTCCTTTTTCTCTGTACCGCCACTCCAAACCGGTACGGCATGTCGATACGCATCTTCGGGTTCTCTTTCTCTTGTATCGGCCGGGTGTGACCGATATGATGGTCGATACAAGTCTCGGCAAAAGAATTTCTTCTATATCGGCCATGGGAAACCGATACAACAAAACGATGCAAGTATTTCCACTTCTTTTTTGCTTGAATTCTTCGTCTTTTGCCGTTTTAACGCTCCGAAACCTGAAATACATGAAACAAACCAAAATGCAACCTATATGACACTAAATGCAGCCTAAATGAGTTAATTCTAATGCATAAACAAAGGTAAAATGTGTAAAATATGCAAGCTATCAGCCACTTATAAGCACTCATGTTGCATGAAACTTAGTTTAGAGTCCTAGAAAGGCGTTGTTAGATGTTTCATAAGTTCGTCAAACTTGTACAAAGCTCATTAAGACACTTATAAGTACTCATGTTGCATGAAATTTGGTTTAAATGCTTAGAAACGCGTTGTTAGATGTTTCATAAGTTCGTCAAACTAGTACAAAGCTCATTGAGACACTTATAAGCACTCATGTTCCATGAAACTTGGTTTAGAGTCCTAGAAACGCGTTGTTAGATTTTTCATAAGTTCGTCAAACTAGTGCAAAGATCATTGAGCCACTTATAAGCACTCATGTTGCATGAAATTTGGTTTAGAGTCTTAGAAACGCGTTGTTAGATGTTTCATAAGTTCGTCAAACTTGTTCAAATCTCATTGAGACATTTATAATCACTCATGTTGCATGAAATTTAGTTTAAAGTCCTAGAAACGCATTGTTAGATTTTTCATAAGTTCGTCAAACTAGTGCAAAGACATTGAGCCACTTATAAGCACTCATGTTGCATGAAACTTAGTTTAGATTCCTAGAAAGGCGTTGTTAGATGTTTCATAACTTCGTCAAACTTGTACAAAGCTCATTGAGACACTTATAAGCACTCATGTTGCATGAAATTTTGTTTAGAGTCTTAGAAACGCGTTGTTAGATGTTTCATAAGTTCGTCAAACTTGTTCAAAACTCATTTAGACATTTATAATCACTCATGTTGCATGAAATTTGGTTTAAAGTCCTAGAAACGCGTTGTTAGATTTTTCATAAGTTCGTCAAACTAGTGCAAAGATCATTGAGCCACTTATAAGCACTCATGTTGCATGAAACTTGGTTTTGAGTCCTAGAAACGCGTTGTGAGATGTTTCATAAGTTCGTCAAACAAGTACAAAGCTCATTGAGACACTTATAAGCACTCATGTTAAATGAAACTTGGTTTAAAGCCCTAGAAACGCGTTGTTAGATGTTTCATAAGTTCGTCAAACTAGTACAAAGCTCATTGAGACACTTATAAGCACTCATGTTGCATGAAACTTGGTTTAGAGTCCTAGAAAGGCGTTGTTAGTTGTTTCATAAGTTCGTCAAACTAGTACAAAGCTCATTGAGACACTTATAAGCACTCATGATGCATGAAACTTGGTTTAAATGCTTAGAAACGCGTTGTTAGATGTTTCATAAGTTCGGTAAACTAGTACAAAGCTCATTGAGACACTTATAAGCACTCATGTTGCATGAAACTTGGTTTAGAGTCCTAGAAACGCGTTGTTAGATTTTTCATAAGTTCGTCAAACTAGTGCAAAGATCATTGAGCTACTTATAAGCACTCATGTTGCATGAAACCTGGTTTAGAGTCCTAGAAAGGCGTTGTTAGATGTTTCATAAGTTCGTCAAACTTGTTCAAAACTCATTGAGACATTTATAATCACTCATGTTGCATGAAATTTGGTTTAAAGTCCTAGAAACGCATTGTTAGATTTTTCATAAGTTCGTCAAACTAGTGCAAAGATCATTGAGCCACTTATAAGCACTCATGTTGCATGAAACTTGGTTTTGAGTCCCAGAAACGCGTTGTGAGATGTTTCATAAGTTCGTCAAACAAGTACAAAGCTCATTGAGACACTTATAAGCACTCATGTTGCATGAAACTTGATTTAAAGTCCTAGAAACGCGTTGTTAGATGTTTCATAAGTTCGTCAAACTAGTGCAAAGGTCATTGAGTCACTTATAAGCACTCATGTTGAATGAAACTTAGTTTAGAGTCCTAGAAAGGCGTTGTTAGATGTTTCATAAGTTCGTCAAACTTGTACAAAGCTCATTGAGACACTTATAAGCACTCATGTTGCATGAAATTTGGTTTAAATGCTTAGAAACGCGTTGTTAGATGTTTCATAATTTCGTCAAACTAGTACAAAGCTCATTGAAACACTTATAAGCACTCATGTTCCATGAAACTTGGTTTAGAGTCCTAGAAACGCGTTGTTAGATTTTTCATAAGTTCGTCAAACTAGTGCAAAGATCATTGAACCACTTATAAGCACTCATGTTGCATGAAACTTGGTTTAGAGTCCTAGAAAGGCGTTGTTAGTTGTTTCATAAGTTTGTCAAACTAGTGCAAAGATCATTGAGCCACTTATAAGCACTCATGTTGCATGAAACTTGGTTTAGAGTCCTAGAAACGCGTTGTTAGATGTTTCATAAGTTTGTCAAACAAGTACAAAGCTCATTGAGACACTTATAAGTACTCATGTTGCATGAAACTTGGTTTAGAGTCCTAGAAACGCGTTGTTAGATGTTTCATAAGTTCGTCAAACTAGTGCAAAGATCATTGAGCCACTTATAAGCACTCATGTTGCATGAAACTTAGTTTAGAGTCCTAGAAAGGCGTTGTTAGATGTTTCATAAGTTCGTCAAACTTGTACAAAGCTCATTAAGACACTTATAAGTACTCATGTTGCATGAAATTTGGTTTAAATGCTTAGAAACGCGTTGTTAGATGTTTCATAAGTTCGTCAAACTAGTACAAAGCTCTTTGAGACACTTATAAGCACTCATGTTCCATGAAACTTGGTTTAGAGTCCTAGAAACGCGTTGTTAGATTTTTCATAAGTTCGTCAAACTAGTGCAAAGATCATTGAGCCACTTATAAGCACTCATGTTGCATGAAATTTGGTTTAGAGTCTTAGAAACGCGTTGTTAGATGTTTCATAAGTTCGTCAAACTTGTTCAAAACTCATTGAGACATTTATAATCACTCATGTTGCATGAAATTTGGTTTAAAGTCCTAGAAACGCATTATTAGATTTTTCATAAGTTCGTCAAACTAGTGCAAAGATCATTGAGCCACTTATAAGCACTCATGTTGCATGAAATTTGGTTTAGAGTCTTAGAAACGCGTTGTTAGATGTTTCATAAGTTCGTCAAACTTGTTCAAAACTCATTGAGACATTTATAATCACTCATGTTGCATGAAATTTAGTTTAAAGTCCTAGAAACGCATTGTTAGATTTTTCATAAGTTCGTCAAACTAGTGCAAAGATCATTGAGCCACTTATAAGCACTCATGTTGCATGAAACTTAGTTTAGAGTCCTAGAAAGGCGTTGTTAGATGTTTCATAAGTTCGTCAAACTTGTACAAAGCTCATTGAGACACTTATAAGCACTCATGTTGCATGAAATTTGGTTTAGAGTCTTAGAAACGCGTTGTTAGATGTTTCATAAGTTCGTCAAACTTGTTCAAAACTCATTTAGACATTTATAATCACTCATGTTGCATGAAATTTGGTTTAAAGTCCTAGAAACGCGTTGTTAGATTTTTCATAAGTTCGTCAAACTAGTGCAAAGATCATTGAGCCACTTATAAGCACTCATGTTGCATGAAACTTGGTTTTGAGTCCTAGAAACGCGTTGTGAGATGTTTCATAAGTTCGTCAAACAAGTACAAAGCTCATTGAGACACTTATAAGCACTCATGTTAAATGAAACTTGGTTTAAAGTCCTAGAAACGCGTTGTTAGATGTTTCATAAGTTCGTCAAACTAGTACAAAGCTCATTGAGACACTTATAAGCACTCATGTTGCATGAAACTTGGTTTAGAGTCCTAGAAAGGCGTTGTTAGTTGTTTCATAAGTTCGTCAAACTAGTACAAAGCTCATTGAGACACTTATAAGCACTCATGATGCATGAAACTTGGTTTAAATGCTTAGAAACGCGTTGTTAGATGTTTCATAAGTTCGGTAAACTAGTACAAAGCTCATTGAGACACTTATAAGCACTCATGTTGCATGAAACTTGGTTTAGAGTCCTAGAAACGCGTTGTTAGATTTTTCATAAGTTCGTCAAACTAGTGCAAAGATCATTGAGCCACTTATAAGCACTCATGTTGCATGAAACCTGGTTTAGAGTCCTAGAAAGGCGTTGTTAGATGTTTCATAAGTTCGTCAAACTTGTTCAAAACTCATTGAGACATTTATAATCACTCATGTTGCATGAAATTTGGTTTAAAGTCCTAGAAACGCATTGTTAGATTTTTCATAAGTTCGTCAAACTAGTGCAAAGATCATTGAGCCACTTATAAGCACTCATGTTGCATGAAACTTGGTTTTGAGTCCTAGAAACGCGTTGTGAGATGTTTCATAAGTTCGTCAAACAAGTACAAACCTCATTGAGACACTTATAAGCACTCATGTTGCATGAAATTTGATTTAAAGTCCTAGAAACGCGTTGTTAGATGTTTCATAAGTTCGTCAAACTAGTGCAAAGGTCATTGAGTCACTTATAAGCACTCATGTTGAATGAAACTTAGTTTAGAGTCCTAGAAAGGCGTTGTTAGATGTTTCATAAGTTCGTCAAACTTGTACAAAGCTCATTGAGACACTTATAAGCACTCATGTTGCATGAAATTTGGTTTAAATGCTTAGAAACGCGTTGTTAGATGTTTCATAATTTCGTCAAACTAGTACAAAGCTCATTGAAACACTTATAAGCACTCATGTTCCATGAAACTTGGTTTAGAGTCCTAGAAACGCGTTGTTAGATTTTTCATAAGTTCATCAAACTAGTGCAAAGATCATTGAACCACTTATAAGCACTCATGTTGCATGAAACTTGGTTTAGAGTCCTAGAAAGGCGTTGTTAGTTGTTTCATAAGTTTGTCAAACTAGTGCAAAGATCATTGAGCCACTTATAAGCACTCATGTTGCATGAAACTTGGTTTAGAGTCCTAGAAACGCGTTGTTAGATGTTTCATAAGTTTGTCAAACAAGTACAAAGCTCATTGAGACACTTATAAGTACTCATGTTGCATGAAACTTGGTTTAGAGTCCTAGAAACGCGTTGTTAGATGTTTCATAAGTTCGTCAAACTAGTGCAAAGATCATTGAGCCACTTATAAGCACTCATGTTGCATGAAACTTAGTTTAGAGTCCTAGAAAGGCGTTGTTAGATGTTTCATAAGTTCGTCAAACTTGTACAAAGCTCATTGAGACACTTATAAGCACTCATGTTGCATGAAATTTGGTTTAAATGCTTAGAAACGCGTTGTTAGATGTTTCATAATTTCGTCAAACTAGTACAAAGCTCATTGAAACACTTATAAGCACTCATGTTCCATGAAACTTGGTTTAGAGTCCTAGAAACGCGTTGTTAGATTTTTCATAAGTTCGTCAAACTAGTGCAAAGATCATTGAACCACTTATAAGCACTCATGTTGCATGAAACTTGGTTTAGAGTCCTAGAAAGACGTTGTTAGTTGTTTCATAAGTTTGTCAAACTAGTGCAAAGATCATTGAGCCACTTATAAGCACTCATGTTGCATGAAACTTGGTTTAGAGTCCTAGAAACGCGTTGTTAGATGTTTCATAAGTTTGTCAAACAAGTACAAAGCTCATTGAGACACTTATAAGTACTCATGTTGCATGAAACTTGGTTTAGAGTCCTAGAAACGCGTTGTTAGATGTTTCATAAGTTCGTCAAACTAGTGCAAAGATCATTGAGCCACTTATAAGCACTCATGTTGCATGAAACTTAGTTTAGAGTCCTAGAAAGGCGTTGTTAGATGTTTCATAAGTTCGTCAAACTTGTACAAAGCTCATTAAGACACTTATAAGTACTCATGTTGCATGAAATTTGGTTTAAATGCTTAGAAACGCGTTGTTAGATGTTTCATAAGTTCGTCAAACTAGTACAAAGCTCTTTGAGACACTTATAAGCACTCATGTTCCATGAAACTTGGTTTAGAGTCCTAGAAACGCGTTGTTAGATTTTTCATAAGTTCGTCAAACTAGTGCAAAGATCATTGAGCCACTTATAAGCACTCATGTTGCATGAAATTTGGTTTAGAGTCTTAGAAACGCGTTGTTAGATGTTTCATAAGTTCGTCAAACTTGTTCAAAACTCATTGAGACATTTATAATCACTCATGTTGCATGAAATTTGGTTTAAAGTCCTAGAAACGCATTGTTAGATTTTTCATAAGTTCGTCAAACTAGTGCAAAGATCATTGAGCCACTTATAAGCACTCATGTTGCATGAAATTTGGTTTAGAGTCTTAGAAACGCGTTGTTAGATGTTTCATAAGTTCGTCAAACTTGTTCAAAACTCATTGAGACATTTATAATCACTCATGTTGCATGAAATTTAGTTTAAAGTCCTAGAAACGCATTGTTAGATTTTTCATAAGTTCGTCAAACTAGTGCAAAGATCATTGAGCCACTTATAAGCACTCATGTTGCATGAAACTTAGTTTAGAGTCCTAGAAAGGCGTTGTTAGATGTTTCATAAGTTCGTCAAACTTGTACAAAGCTCATTGAGACACTTATAAGCACTCATGTTGCATGAAATTTGGTTTAGAGTCTTAGAAACGCGTTGTTAGATGTTTCATAAGTTCGTCAAACTTGTTCAAAACTCATTTAGACATTTATAATCACTCATGTTGCATGAAATTTGGTTTAAAGTCCTAGAAACGCGTTGTTAGATTTTTCATAAGTTCGTCAAACTAGTGCAAAGATCATTGAGCCACTTATAAGCACTCATGTTGCATGAAACTTGGTTTTGAGTCCTAGAAACGCGTTGTGAGATGTTTCATAAGTTCGTCAAACAAGTACAAAGCTCATTGAGACACTTATAAGCACTCATGTTAAATGAAACTTGGTTTAAAGTCCTAGAAACGCGTTGTTAGATGTTTCATAAGTTCGTCAAACTAGTACAAAGCTCATTGAGACACTTATAAGCACTCATGTTGCATGAAACTTGGTTTAGAGTCCTAGAAAGGCGTTGTTAGTTGTTTCATAAGTTCGTCAAACTAGTACAAAGCTCATTGAGACACTTATAAGCACTCATGATGCATGAAACTTGGTTTAAATGCTTAGAAACGCGTTGTTAGATGTTTCATAAGTTCGGTAAACTAGTACAAAGCTCATTGAGACACTTATAAGCACTCATGTTGCATGAAACTTGGTTTAGAGTCCTAGAAACGCGTTGTTAGATTTTTCATAAGTTCGTCAAACTAGTGCAAAGATCATTGAGCCACTTATAAGCACTCATGTTGCATGAAACCTGGTTTAGAGTCCTAAAAAGGCGTTGTTAGATGTTTCATAAGTTCGTCAAACTTGTTCAAAACTCATTGAGACATTTATAATCACTCATGTTGCATGAAATTTGGTTTAAAGTCCTAGAAACGCATTGTTAGATTTTTCATAAGTTCGTCAAACTAGTGCAAAGATCATTGAGCCACTTATAAGCACTCATGTTGCATGAAACTTGGTTTTGAGTCCTAGAAACGCGTTGTGAGATGTTTCATAAGTTCGTCAAACAAGTACAAACCTCATTGAGACACTTATAAGCACTCATGTTGCATGAAATTTGATTTAAAGTCCTAGAAACGCGTTGTTAGATGTTTCATAAGTTCGTCAAACTAGTGCAAAGGTCATTGAGTCACTTATAAGCACTCATGTTGAATGAAACTTAGTTTAGAGTCCTAGAAAGGCGTTGTTAGATGTTTCATAAGTTCGTCAAACATGTACAAAGCTCATTGAGACACTTATAAGCACTCATGTTGCATGAAATTTGGTTTAAATGCTTAGAAACGCGTTGTTAGATGTTTCATAATTTCGTCAAACTAGTACAAAGCTCATTGAAACACTTATAAGCACTCATGTTCCATGAAACTTGGTTTAGAGTCCTAGAAACGCGTTGTTAGATTTTTCATAAGTTCATCAAACTAGTGCAAAGATCATTGAACCACTTATAAGCACTCATGTTGCATGAAACTTGGTTTAGAGTCCTAGAAAGGCGTTGTTAGTTGTTTCATAAGTTTGTCAAACTAGTGCAAAGATCATTGAGCCACTTATAAGCACTCATGTTGCATGAAACTTGGTTTAGAATCCTAGAAACGCGTTGTTAGATGTTTCATAAGTTTGTCAAACAAGTACAAAGCTCATTGAGACACTTATAAGTACTCATGTTGCATGAAACTTGGTTTAGAGTCCTAGAAACGCGTTGTTAGATGTTTCATAAGTTCGTCAAACTAGTGCAAAGATCATTGAGCCACTTATAAGCACTCATGTTGCATGAAACTTAGTTTAGAGTCCTAGAAAGGCGTTGTTAGATGTTTCATAAGTTCGTCAAACTTGTACAAAGCTCATTAAGACACTTATAAGTACTCATGTTGCATGAAATTTGGTTTAAATGCTTAGAAACGCGTTGTTAGATGTTTCATAAGTTCGTCAAACTAGTACAAAGCTCATTGAGACACTTATAAGCACTCATGTTCCATGAAACTTGGTTTAGAGTCCTAGAAACGCGTTGTTAGATTTTTCATAAGTTCGTCAAACTAGTGCAAAGATCATTGAGCCACTTATAAGCACTCATGTTGCATGAAATTTGGTTTAGAGTCTTAGAAACGCGTTGTTAGATGTTTCATAAGTTCGTCAAATTTGTTCAAAACTCAATGAGACATTTATAATCACTCATGTTGCATGAAATTTGGTTTAAAGTCCTAGAAACGCATTGTTAGATTTTTCATAAGTTCGTCAAACTAGTGCAAAGATCATTGAGCCACTTATAAGCACTCATGTTGCATGAAACTTGGTTTTGAGTCCTAGAAACGCGTTGTGAGATGTTTCATAAGTTCGTCAAACAAGTACAAAGCCCATTGAGACACTTATAAGCACTCATGTTGCATGAAACTTGATTTAAAGTCCTAGAAACACGTTGTTAGATATTTCATAAGTTCGTCAAACTAGTACAAAGCTCATTGAGACACTTATAAACACTCATGTTGCATGAAACTTGGTTTAGAGTCCTAGAAAGGCGTTGTTAGTTGTTTCATAAGTTCGTCAAACTAGTACAAAGCTCATTGAGACACTTATAAGCACTCATGATGCATGAAACTTGGTTTAAATGCTTAGAAACGCGTTGTTAGATGTTTCATAAGTTCGTTAAACTAGTACAAAGCTCATTGAGACACTTATAAGCACTCATTTTGCATGAAACTTGGTTTAGAGTCTTAGAAACGCGTTGTTAGATTTTTCATAATTTCGTCAAACTAGTGCAAAGATCATTGAGCCACTTATAAGCACTCATGTTGCATGAAACTTGGTTTAGAGTTCTAGAAAGGCGTTGTTAGTTGTTTCATAAGTTCGTCAAACTAGTGCAAAGCTCATTGAGACACTTATAAGTACTCATGTTGCATGAAACTTGGTTTTGAGTCCTAGAAACGCGTTGTGAGATGTTTCATAAGTTCGTCAAACAAGTACAAAGCTCATTGAGACACTTATAAGTACTCATGTTGCATGAAACTTGGTTTTGAGTCCTAGAAACGCGTTGTGAGATGTTTCATAAGTTCGTCAAACAAGTACAAAGCTCATTGAGACACTTATAAGTACTCATGTTGCATGAAACTTGGTTTAGAGTCCTAGAAACGCGTTGTTAGATGTTTATAAGTTCGTCAAACTAGTGCAAAGATCATTGAGCCACTTATAAGCACTCATGTTGCATGAAACTTAGTTTAGAGTCCTAGAAAGGCGTTGTTAGATGTTTCATAAGTTCGTCAAACTTGTACAAAGCTCATTGAGACACTTATAAGCACTCATGTTGCATGAAATTTTGTTTAAATGCTTAGAAACGCGTTGTTAGATGTTTCATAATTTCGTCAAACTAGTACAAAGCTCATTGAGACACTTATAAGCACTCATGTTCCATGAAACTTGGTTTAGAGTCCTAGAAATGCGTTGTTAGATTTTTCATAAGTTCGTCAAACTAGTGCAAAGATCATTGAACCACTTATAAACACTCATGTTGCATGAAACTTGGTTTAGAGTCCTAGAAACGCGTTGTTAGATGTTTCATAAGTAAGTCAAACTTGTACAAAACTCATTGAGACACTTATAATCACTCATGTTGCATGAAATTTGGTTTAAAGTCCTAGAAACGCGTTGTTAGATTTTTTATAAGTTCGTCAAACTAGTGCAAAGATCATTGAGCCACTTATAAACACTCATGTTGCATGAAACTTGGTTTAGAGTCCTAGAAACGCGTTGTGAGATGTTTCATAAGTTCGTCAAACAAGTATAAAGCTCATTGAGACACTTATAAGCACTCATGTTGCATGAAACTTGGTTTAAAGTTCTAGAAACGCGTTGTTAGATGTTTCATAAGTTCGTCAAACTAGTACAAAGCTCATTGAGACACTTATAAGCACTCATATTGCATGAAACTTGGTTTAGAGTCCTAGAAAGGCTTTGTTAGTTGTTTCATGAGTTCGGCAAACTAGTGCAAAGATTATTGAGCCACTTATAAGCACTCATGTTGCTTGAAACTTAGTTTAGAGTCCTAGAAAGGCGTTGTTAGTTGTTTCATAAGTTCGTCAAACTAGTACAAAGCTCATTGAGACACTTATAAGCACTCATGATGCATGAAACTTGGTTTAGTTGGTTTAAAGTCCTAGAAACGCGTTGTTAGATTTTTCATAAGTTCGTCAAACTAGTGCAAAGCTCATTAAGACACTTATAAGCACTCATGTTGCATGAAACTTGGTTTAAAGTCCTACAAAGGCGTTGTTAGTTGTTTCATAAGTTCGTCAAACTAGTGCAAAGATCATTGAGCCACTTATAAGCATTCATGTTGCATGAAACTTGGTTTAAAGTCCTAGAAACGCGTTGTTAGATTTTTCATAAGTTCGTCAAACTAGTGCAAAGATCATTGAGACACTTATAAGCACTCATGTTGCATGAAACTTGGTTTAGAGTCCTAGAAAGGCGTTGTTAGTTGTTTCATAAGTTCGTGAAACTTGTACAAAGCTCATTGAGACACTTATAAGCACTCATGTTGCATGAAACTTGGTTTAGAGTCCTAACCACGTTGTTAGTTGTTTCATAAGTTCGCCAAACTAGTGCAAAGCTCATTGAGACACTTATAAGCACTCATGATGCATGAAACTTGGTTTAGAGTCCTAGAAACCGCGTTGTTAGATGTTTCATAAGTTCGTCAAACTTGTAAAAAACTCATTGAGACACTTATAATCACTCATATTGCATGAAATTTGGTTTAAAGTCCTAGAAACGCGTTGTTAGATTTTTCATAATTTCGTCAAACTAGTGCAAAGATCATTGAGCCACTTATAAGCACTCATGTTGCATGATACTTGGTTTAGAGTCCTAGAAACGCGTTGTTAGATGTTTCATAAGTTTGTCAAACAAGTACAAAGCTCATTGAGACACTTATAAGTACTCATGTTGCATGAAACTTGGTTTAGAGTCCTAGAAACGCGTTGTTAGATGTTTCATAAGTTCGTCAAACTAGTACAAAGCTCATTGAGACACTTATAAGCACTCATGATGCATGAAACTTGGTTTAGAGTCCTAGAAACCGCGTTGTTAGATGTTTCATAAGTTCGTAAAACTTGTACAAAACTCATTGAGACAGTTATAATCACTCATGTTGCATGAAACTTGGTTTAAAGTCCTACAAAGGCGTTGTTAGTTGTTTCATAAGTTCGTCAAACTTGTACAAAGCTCATTGAGACACTTATAGTCACTCATGTTGCATGAAACTTGGTTTAGAGTCCTAGAAACACGTTGTTAGATTTTTTATAAGTTCGTCAAACTAGTGCAAAGATCATTGAGCCACTTATAAGCACTCATATTGCATGAAACTTGGTTTAGAGTCCTAGAAACGCGTTGTTAGATGTTTCATAAGTTTGTAAAACAAGTACAAAGCTCATTGAGACACTTATAAGTACTCATGTTGCATGGAACTTGGTATAGAGTCCTAGAAACACGTTGTTAGATGATTCATAAGTTCGTCAAACTAGTGCAAAGATCATTGAGCCACTTATAAGCACTCATGTTGCATGAAACTTAGTTTAGAGTCCTAGAAAGGCGTTGTTAGATGTTTCATAAGTTCGTCAAACTTGTACAAAGCTCATTGAGACATTTATAAGCACTCATGTTGCATGAAATTTGGTTTAAATGCTTAGAAACGCGTCGTTAGATGTTTCATAAGTTCGTCAAACTAGTACAAAGCTCATTGAGAAACTTATAAGCACTCATGTTCCATGAAACTTGGTTTAGAGTCCTAACAACGCGTTGTTAGATTTTTCATAAGTTCGTCAAACTAGTGCAAAGATCATTGAGCCACTTATAAGTACTCATGTTGCGTGAAACTGGGTTTAGAGTCCTAGAAACGCGTTGTTAGATGTTTCATAAGTTCTTCAAACTTGTACAAAACTCATTGAGACACTTATAAACACTCATGTTGCATGAAATTTGGTTTAAAGTCCTAGAAACGCGTTGTTAGATTTTTCATAAGTTCGTCAAACTAGTGCAAAGATCATTGAGCCACTTATAAGCACTCATGTAGCATGAAACTTGGTTTAGAGTCCTATAAACGCGTTGTGAGATGTTTCATAAGTTCGTCAAACAAGTACAAAGCTCATTGAGACACTTATAAGCACCCATGTTGCATGAAACTTGGTTTAAAGTCCTAGAAACGCGTTGTTAGATGTTTCATAAGTTCGTCAAACTAGTACAAAGCTCATTGAGACACTTATAAGTACTCATGTTGCATGGAACTTGGTTTAGAGTCCTAGAAACGCGTTGTTAGATGTTTCTAATTCGTCAAACTAGTGCAAAGATCATTGAGCCACTTATAAGCACTCATGTTGCATGAAATTTAGTTTAGAGTCCTAGAAAGGCGTTGTTAGATGTTTCATAAGTTCGTCAAACTAGTACAAAGCTCATTGAGACACTTATAAGCAGTCATGTTCCATGAAACTTGGTTTAGAGTCCTAGAAACGCGTTGTTAGATTTTTCATAAGTTCGTCAAACTAGTGCAAAGATCATTGAGCCACTTATAAGCACTCATGTTGCGTGAAAATTGGTTTAGAGTCCTAGAAACGCGTTGTTAGATGTTTCATAAGTTTTTCAAACAAGTACAAAGCTCATTGAGACACTTATAAGTAATCATGTTGCATGAAACTTGGTTTAGAGTCCTAGAAACGCGTTGTTAGATGTTTCATAAGTTCGGAAAACTAGTGAAAAGATCATTGAGCCATTTATAAGCACTCTTGTTGCATGAAACATACTTTAGAGTCCTAGAAAGGCGTTGTTAGTTGTTTCATAAGTTCGTCAAACTAGTACAAAGCTCATTGAGACACTTATAAGCACTCATGATGCATGAAACTTGGTTTAGAATCCTAGAAACCGCGTTGTTAGATGTTTCATAATTTGTCAAACTTGTACAAAACTCATTAAGACACTTATAAGCACTCATGTTGCATGAAACTTAGTTTAGAGTCCTAGAAAGGCGTTGTTAGTTGTTTCATAAGTTCGTCAAAATAGTACAAAGCTCATTGAGACAATTATAAGCACTCATGATGCATGAAACTTGGTTTAGAGTCCTAGAAACCGCGTTGTTAGATGTGTCATAAGTTCGTCAAACTTGTACAAAACTCATTGAGACACTTATAATCACTCGTGTTGCTTGAAATTTGGTTTAAAGTCCTAGAAACGCGTTGTTAGATTTTTCATAAGTTCGTCAAACTAGTGCAAAGATCATTGAGCCACTTATAAGCACTCATGTTGCGTGAAAATTGGTTTAGAGTCCTAGAAACGTGTTGTTAGATGTTTCATAAGTTTTTCAAACAAGTACAAAGCTCATTGAGACACTTATAAGTAATCATGTTGCATGAAACTTGGTTTAGAGTCCTAGAAACGCGTTGTTAGATGTTTCATAAGTTCGGAAAACTAGTGAAAAGATCATTGAGCCATTTATAAGCACTCTTGTTGCATGAAACATACTTTAGAGTCCTAGAAAGGCGTTGTTAGTTGTTTCATAAGTTCGTCAAACTAGTACAAAGCTCATTGAGACATTTATAAGCACTCATGATGCATGAAACTTGGTTTAGAATCCTAGAAACCGCGTTGTTAGATGTTTCATAAGTTCGTCAAACTTGTACAAAACTCATTAAGACACTTATAAGCACTCATGTTGCATGAAACTTAGTTTAGAGTCCTAGAAAGGCGTTGTTAGTTGTTTCATAAGTTCGTCAAACTAGTACAAAGCTCATTGAGACACTTATAAGCACTCATGATGCATGAAACTTGGTTTAGAGTCCTAGAAACCGCGTTGTTAGATGTGTCATAAGTTCGTCAAACTTGTACAAAACTCATTGAGACACTTATAATCACTCATTTTGCTTGAAATTTGGTTTAAAGTCCTAGAAACGCGTTGTTAGATTTTTCATAAGTTCGTCAAACTAGTGCAAAGATCATTGAGCCACTTATAAGCACTCATGTTGCGTGAAAATTGGTTTAGAGTCCTAGAAACGCGTTGTTAGATGTTTCATAAGTTTTTCAAACAAGTACAAAGCTCATTGAGACACTTATAAGTAATCATGTTGCATGAAACTTGGTTTAGAGTCCTAGAAACGCGTTGTTAGATGTTTCATAAGTTCGGAAAACTAGTGAAAAGATCATTGAGCCATTTATAAGCACTCTTGTTGCATGAAACATACTTTAGAGTCCTAGAAAGGCGTTGTTAGTTGTTTCATAAGTTCGTCAAACTAGTACAAAGCTCATTGAGACACTTATAAGCACTCATGATGCATGAAACTTGGTTTAGAATCCTAGAAACCGCGTTGTTAGATGTTTCATAAGTTCGTCAAACTTGTACAAAACTCATTAAGACACTTATAAGCACTCATGTTGCATGAAACTTAGTTTAGAGTCCTAGAAAGGCGTTGTTAGTTGTTTCATAAGTTCGTCAAACTAGTACAAAGCTCATTGAGACACTTATAAGCACTCATGATGCATGAAACTTGGTTTAGAGTCCTAGAAACCGCGTTGTTAGATGTGTCATAAGTTCGTCAAACTTGTACAAAACTCATTGAGACACTTATAATCACTCATGTTGCTTGAAATTTGGTTTAAAGTCCTAGAAACGCGTTGTTAGATTTTTCATAAGTTCGTCAAACTAGTGCAAAGATCATTGAGCCACTTATAAGCACTCATGTTGCATGAAACTTAGTTTAGAGTCCTAGAAAGGCGTTGTTAGATGTTTCATAAGTTCGTCAAACTTGTACAAAGCTCATTTAGACACTTACAAGCACTCATGTTGCATGAAATTTGGTTTAAATGCTTAGAAACGCGTTGTTAGATGTTTCATAAGTTCGTCAAACTAGTACAAAGCTCATTGAGACACTTATAAGCACTCATGTTCCATGAAACTTGGTTTAGAGTCCTAGAAACGCGTTGTTAGATTTTTCATAAGTTCGTCAAACTAGTGCAAAGATCATTGAGCCACTTATAAGCACTCATGTTGCGTGAAACATGGCTTAGAGTCCTAGAAACGCGTTGTTAGATGTTTTATAAGTTTGTCAAACAAGTACAAAGCTCATTGAGACACGTATAAGTACTCATGTTGCATGAAACTTGGTTTAGAGTCCTAGAAACGCGTTGTTAGACGTTTCATAAGTTCGTCAAACTTATACAAAACTCATTGAGACATTTATAATCACTCATGTTGCGTGAAATTTGGTTTAAAGTCCTAGAAACGCGTTGTTAGATTTTTCATAAGTTCGTCAAATTGGTGCAAAGATCATTGAGCCACTTATAAGCACTCATGTTGCATGAAACCCGGTTTAGAGTCCTAGAAACGCGTTGTGAGATATTTCATAAGTTCGTCAAACAAGTACAAAGCTCATTGAGACACTTATAAGCACTCATGTTGCATGAAACTTGGTTTAAAGTCCTAGAAACGCGTTGTTAGATGTTTCATAAGTTCGCCAAACTAGTACAAAGCTCATTGAGACACTTAGAAGCACTCATGTTGCGTGAAACATGGCTTAGAGTCCTAGAAACGCGTTGTTAGATGTTTTATAAGTTTGTCAAACAAGTACAAAGCTCATTGAGACACGTATAAGTACTCATGTTGCATGAAACTTGGTTTAGAGTCCTAGAAACGCGTTGTTAGACGTTTCATAAGTTCGTCAAACTTATACAAAACTCATTGAGACATTTATAATCACTCATGTTGCGTGAAATTTGGTTTAAAGTCCTAGAAACGCGTTGTTAGATTTTTCATAAGTTCGTCCAATTGGTGCAAAGATCATTGAGCCACTTATAAGCACTCATGTTGCATGAAACCCGGTTTAGAGTCCTAGAAACGCGTTGTGAGATGTTTCATAAGTTCGTCAAACAAGTACAAAGCTCATTGAGACACTTATAAGCACTCATGTTGCATGAAACTTGGTTTAAAGTCCTAGAAACGCGTTGTTAGATGTTTCATAAGTTCGCCAAACTAGTACAAAGCTCATTGAGACACTTATAAGCACTCATGTTGCATGAAACTTGGTTTAGAGTCCTAGAAAGGCGTTGTTAGTTGTTTCATAAGTTCGGAAAAATAGTGCAAATATCATTGAGCCACTTATAAGCACTCATGTTGCATGAAACTTAGTTTAGAATCCTAGAAAGGCGTTGTTAGTTGTTTCATAAGTTCGTCAAACTAGTACAAAGCTCATTGAGACACTTATAAGCACTCATGATGCATGAAATTTGGTTTAGAGTCCTAGAAACCACGTTGTTAAATCTTTCATAAGTTCGTCAAACTTATAAAAACTCAGTGAGGCACTTATAATCACTCATGTTGCATGAAATTTGGTTTAAAGTCCTAGAAACGCGTTGTTAGATTTTTCATAAGTTCGTCAAACTAGTGCAAAGATCATTGAGCCACTTATAAGCACTCATGTTGCATGATACTTGGTTTAGAGTCCTAGAAACGCGTTGTTAGATGTTTCATAAGTTTGTCAAACAAGTACAAAGCTCATTGAGACACTTATAAGAACTCATGTTGCATGAAACTTGGTTTAGAGTCCTAGAAACGCGTTGTTAGATGTTTCATAAGTTCGGCAAACTAGTACAAAGATCATTAAGACACTTATAAGCACTCATGTTGCATGAAACTTGGTTTAGAGTCCTAGAAAGGCGTTGTTAGTTGTTTCATCAGTTCGTCAAACTTGTAAAAAGATCATTGAGCCACTTATAAGCACTCATGTTGCATGAAACTTAGTTTAGAGTCCTAGAAAGGCGTTGTTAGTTGTTTCATAAGTTCGTCAAACTAGTACAAAGCTCATTGAGACACTTATAAGCACTCATGATGCATGAAACTTGGTTTAGAGTCCTAGAAACCGCGTTGTTAGATGTTTCATAATTCGTCAACCTTGTACAAAACTCATTGAGACACTTATAATCATTCATGTTGCATGAAATTTGGTTTAAAGTCCTAGAAACGTGTTGTTAGATTTTTCATAAGTTCGTCAAACTAGTGTAAAGATCATTGAGCCACTTATAAGCACTCATGTTGCATGAAACTTAGTTTAGAGTCCTAGAAAGGTGTTGTTAGATGTTTCATAAGTTCGTCAAACTTGTACAAAGCTCATTGAGACACTTATAAGCACTCATGTTGCATGAAATTTGGTTTAATTGCTTAGAAACGCGTTGTTAGATGTTTCATAAGTTCGTCAAACTAGTGCAAAGCTCATTGAGACACTTATAAGCACTCATGTTCCATGAAACTTGGTTTAGAGTCCTAGAAACGCGTTGTTAGATTTTTCATAAGTTCGTCAAACTAGTGCAAAGATCATTGAGCCACTTATAAGCACTCATGTTGCGTGAAACTTGGTTTAGAGTCCTAGAAACGCGTTGTTAGATGTTTCATAAGTTTGTCAAACAAGTACAAAGCTCATTGAGCCACTTATAAGTACTCATGTTGCATGAAACTTGGTTTAGAGTCCTAGAAACGCGTTGTTAGATGTTTCATTAGTTCGTCAAACTTGTACAAAACTCATTGAGACACTTATAATCACTCATGTTGCATGAAATTTGGTTTAAAGTCCTAGAAACGCGTTGTTAGATTTTTCATAAGTTTTTCAAACTAGTGCAAAGATCATTGAGCCACTTATAAGCACTCATGTTGCATGAAACTTGGTTTAGAGTCCTAGAAAAGCGTTGTGAGATGTTTCATAAGTTCGTCAAACAAGTACAAAGCTCATTGAGACACTTATATGCACTCATGTTGCATGAAACTTGGTTTAAAGTCCTAGAAACGCGTTGTTAGATGTTTCATAAGTTCGTCAAACTAGTACAAAGCTCATTGAGACACTTCTAAGCACTCATGTTGCATGAAACTTGGTTTAGAGTCCTAGAAAGGCGTTGGTAGTTGTTTCATAAGTTCGTCAAACTAGTGCAAAGATCATTGAGCCACTTATAAGCACTCATGTTGCATGAAACTTAGTTTAGAGTCCTAGAAAGGCATTGTTAGATGTTTCATAAGTTCGTCAAACTAGTACAAAGCTCATTGAGACACTTATAAGCACTCATGTTCCATGAAACTTGGTTTAGAGTCCTAGAAACGCGTTGTTAGATTTTTCATAAGTTCGTCAAACTGGTGCAAAGATCATTGAGCCACTTATAAGCACTCATGTTGCGTGAAAATTGGTTTAGAGTCCTAGAAACGCGTTGTTAGATGTTTCATAAGTTTTTCTAACAAGTACAAAGCTCATTGAGACACTTATAAGTAATCATGTTGCATGAAACTTGGTTTAGAGTCCTAGAAACGCGTTGTTAGATGTTTCATAAGTTCGGAAAACTAGTGAAAAGATCATTGAGCCATTTATAAGCACTCTTGTTGCATGAAACATACTTTAGAGTCCTAGAAAGGCGTTGTTAGTTGTTTCATAAGTTCGTCAAACTAGTACAAAGCTCATTGAGACACTTATAAGCACTCATGATGCATGAAACTTGGTTTAGAATCCTAGAAACCGCGTTGTTAGATGTTTCATAAGTTCGTCAAACTTTTACAAAACTCATTAAGACACTTATAATCACTCATGTTGCATGAAATTAGGTTTAAAGTCCTAGAAACGCGTTGTTAGATTTTTCATAAGTTCGTCAAACTAGTGCAAAGATCATTGAGCCACTTATAAGCACTCATGTTGCATGAAACTTAGTTTAGAGTCCTAGAAAGGCGTTGTTAGATGTTTCATAAGTTCGTCAAACTTGTACAAAGCTCATTGAGACACTTATAAGCACTCATGTTCCATGAAACTTGGTTTAGAGTCCTAGAAACGCGTTGTTAGATTTTTCATAAGTTCGTCAAACTAGTGCAAAGATCATTGTGCCACTTATAAGCACTCATGTTGCGTGAAACATGGTTTAGAGTCCTAGAAACGCGTTGTTAGATGTTTCATAAGTTTGTCAAACAAGTACAAAGCTCATTGAGACACGTATAAATACTCATGTTGCATGAAACTTGGTTTAGAGTCCTAGAAACGCGTTGTTAGATGTTTCATAAGTTCATCAAACTTGTACAAAACTCATTGAGACACTTAAAATCACTCATGTTGCATGAAATTTGGTTTAATGTCCTAGAAACGCGTTGTTAGATTTTTCATAAGTTTGTCAAATTAGTGCAAAGATCATTGAGCCACTTATAAGCACTCATGTTGCATGAAACTTGGTTTAGAGTCCTGGAAACGCGTTGTGAGATGTTTCATAAGTTCGTCAAACAAGTACAAAGCTCATTGAGACAGTTATAAGCACTCATGTTGCATGAAACTTGATTTAAAGTTCTAGAAACGCGTTGTTAGATGTTTCATAAGTTCGTCAAACTAGTACAAAGCTCATTGTGACACTTATAAGCACTCATGTTGCATGAAACTTGGTTTAAAGTCCTAGAAAGGCGTTGTTAGTTGTTTCATAAGTTCGGCAAACTAGTGCAAATATCATTGAGCCACTTATAAGCACTCATGTTGCATGAAACTTTGTTTAGAGTCCTAGAAAGGCGTTGTTAGTTGTTTCATAAGTTCGTCAAACTAGTACAAAGCTCATTGAGACACTTATAAGCACTCATGATGCATGAAACTTGGTTTAGAGTCCTAGAAACCGCGTTGTTAGATGTTTCATAAGTTCGTCAAACTTGTACAAAACTCATTGAGACACTTATAATCACTCATGCTGCATGAAATTAGGTTTAAAGTCCTAGAAACGCGTTGTTAGATTTTTCATAAGTTCGTCAAACTAGTGCAAAGATCATTGAGCCACTTATAAGCACTCATGTTGCATGAAACTTAGTTTAGAGTCCTAGAAAGGCGTTGTTAGATGTTTCATAAGTTCGTCAAACTTGTACAAAGCTCATTGAGACACTTATAAGCACTCATGTTGCATGCAATTTGGTTTAAATGCTTAGAAACGCGTTGTTAGATGTTTCATAAGTTCGTCAAACTAGTACAAAGCTCATTGAGACACTTATAAGCACTCATGTTCCATGAAACTTGGTTTAGAGTCCTAGAAACGCATTGTTAGATTTTTCATAAGTTCGTCAAACTAGTGCAAAGATCATTGAGCCACTTATAAGCACTCATGTTGCGTGAAACTTGGTTTAGAGTCCTAGAAACGCGTTGTTAGATGTTTCATAAGTTTGTCAAACAAGTCCAAAGCTCATTGAGACACGTATAAGTACTCATGTTGCATGAAATTTGGAGCTTTACCCTCCATATATGTATCTTGAACTCTCAACATTGGAGTTTTCAACACTGGAGCTTTACCCTTAGCAGCCAATGCTCTCGCCATTGCTTGAGTTATCTGTGGCGTTATTCTTGCCTTAACTAGAGAAAAGATTAAACCTTTGGTGATTGAAAGTGTACAACTTGTGATACCTACCCTCTTCCTCGCTTGCCTGTTAAATACCCTTGACCCCTTCTCCTTTCTTACCTTCGAACCTGATTCTCCGTATCTTTCTTTTACGATCTTCTTCTTGTTCTTTCCTTGAGTATTGTCTTGTAAGATCCGAGCCTTAATTTGAGAATCAGTCAATGTGATACGGGAAATATATTGTTTCCATAAGAATCCTTATTCCCAATAAAGCCCACCTTCTACTCTCCATATTCGAAGGATCTTCTTTGCCCTGTGTATCTCCACGATGATATAAAACGTTTCCTTAACCATCCTTGCCTTGATTTTGATCTCAGATTCCCATATCTGGTCGTATCTTCCAATTGCCCAGCTTTGAAACGACGAAAATACGGGTATCTCCTTGATACACCGATCTCGCCTACGAATATACTCATCAATCATTATGATCGAGAGAGTAGATTTGCCAATCTCTGAGAAACTATTTCCTCTTCGACAATCGCCTTTCTCATCGCCGCTTTTTTAGGGGGTTTTAGAAGAATACTAATTTCATAATTTTTCACTTTTTTGTCTATATGTATTTAACAATGTGATTTTGAAAATTTCAGTTAAATATTTATATCTTGAGTGTGACAAATTAATGTAACTTATACATTTGTTTTAAATGATCACATACCAATATTTAAATTAAAGTTTAATCGAAAGATTTGTTAATATTAATTATTTATTTTAGATAAGTAGTATCATATTTTTATTACATTGTATATGATTTCTTTTAACTTATAACATTTTTATTTTAAAATTTAAATGATTAAAATTGGTAATACTTTTATTGTTGGTGTTGTGCTAAATCATCAATTACATAATCACTACAAGAAACTGAGCAATTTACAACGATTTTTTTCGTTGTAAACATAGGACCAGTTAACGACTACTTAACAACGAATTTGGAAATCGTACTTAAATCGTCGTAAATAAACAACGAAATGGATCGTTGTAAAATCATCGTTAATTTACAACGATTTAAGTACGATTGTCCAAATATTTTCTGAATCGTCGTTAAATCTTGGTAAATGTATGACGATTTTACGAGAATCTGCTTTTACCGAAGAAATCGTTGTAAAATCGTTGTTAATTAACAACGATTTTACAACAAAATCATTTTGGGACATTTTACCGAAGATTTTTCAAACATTTTATGGTAGTTGAAAACGTGTATTTACTGCTACACATAATTTTTTACAACTTTCATTTTAGTAGTTTAATCGTTGTACATTCGTTGTAAATCCTTTGTTAAATTCAAAAGTTGTAAATTAGTGGTTAATTTTCGTTGGTAAAAAGTTGGTAAATTTTCAAAATCCTATAAATATATCCTCACTGCTCACCACAAATCATCTCTCTACTAAATTCGGAAGTGGATGTACATACATCGAGGCGATGACGGATCGGTGACAAGAGAGTTCCTCGACGGGGTTGAAAAATTCATTCAACATTCTACAAATGTACCGGTCACTATCGAAAGCGGTAAGATGTTTTGTCCTTGTATCAAATGCGACAATAGACGGTTCATTTTGGTTGAAAATGTTTGGAAGCATTTGTTAAATAGAGGATTTACACCACAATATTATATATGGTTTCAGCATGGGGAAGGTTATTGTGGTAATGTTGCTAGTAGTAGTAATTATCATCAGGAATCTGTAGATTATGACCAGCATGTAGAAAATGAGTATGATTATTATAATTTTCATCATGATCATTGAAATGAACTGGATAAGATAAATGACATGGTTAGCGATGCATTTCGTCCTGAAGTTAACATTGTTGCATTCTCATAAGATGGAAATTTAGTCAAAGAACTTAATTTAGATGCTAAAAGATTCTACGACATGTTAAATGCTGCAAATCAACCAATATATGATAATTGTAGAGAAGGACACTCTAAATTGTCATTAGGTGTTAGAATGATGAATATTAAAACAGACCATAACTTATCAGAGGTGTGGATGGATGAGTGGGCTTCATTGTTAAAAGAATATTTACCCTCTGATAATTTAGCTGCTGAAACGTTTTATTAGGTTCAACAATTGGTTATGAGTCTTGGTCTTCCGTAACAGTCAATTGATGTCTGTGTAGACAATTGTATGATATATTGGAAAGACAACGACATTCTTGAGGAATGTCGTTTTTGCAAAAAACCAAGATACATGCCAGAAGGAGTAGGTCGGAAGAGGGTATCGTACCAGAAGATGTGGTATTTGCCTATAACAGACAGGCTACAAAGGATGTATCACTCGGAGAGGACAACTTCTTCGATAAAGTGGCATGCAGAACATACACAGAGGCCTGGATAGGTGACCCACTCATCAGATGCGAAAGCCTAGAAACACTTTAACTCGGTGTACCCCGATTTTGCTTGGCGAAAAGGTAACGTCTACCTTGGTTTATGTACAGATGGATTTAGTCCATTTGGTATGTCAGGTAGGGAGTATTCTTTATGGCCTGTCATCGTAACCCCTTATAACCTCCCACCAGAGATGTGTATGCAAAAGGAATTTTTATTTCTGAGTATATTAGTCCATGGACCTAAACATACAAAAAGATCCCTTGATGTTTTTCTACAGCCTTTGGTGGAAGAGTTGAAGGAGTTATGGCACATTGGAGTAAAGACTTACGATTGTTCGAGGAAACATAATTTTACAATGCGTGTAGTGCTCCTATGGACAATCAGCAACTTTCCCGCTTACGGAATGTTGTCGGGCTGGACTACACACGGACGACTCTCTTGTCCTTACTGCATGCATCGTACTAACGCCTTCCAATTGAAGCATGGAAGGAAAAATAGATGGTTCGATTGTCACCGTCACTTTATTAGTCAGCGCCACCCTTAACGGTAAAACAAACGAATGTTTAAGAAGATCAAAGTGGTTCGTGATCCTCCACCGGTGTATTACACGGGCGAATAAGTTGAGGCGCATATGGATCATTACTTTGCGAATTACACAGTTCACCGTGGAGGAAACTAGCATTACCGCCTAATCTGCCTAATGGTTATCTTACGGAACACAATTGACATAAGAAAAGTATTTTCTGGGAGCTTCCATACTGGAAAGATCATCTACTCCGACACAATCTTGACGTGATGCACATAGAGAAGAACTTATTCGATAACATTATGAACACTCTTTTGAATGTGCTGGGAAAGACAAAAGACAATTTTAAATCACGTCTTGACTTGGCTGAGATATGTGCGAGATCCGAATTGCACATTGATAAAGACGGAAAAGCGCCAGTACCTATATTCAGATTATCGAATGCAGCGAAGGCGTCGTTGTTCCAGTGGGTGGTCTCTGAAGTTAAGTTTCCTGATGGTTTTGTTTCTAATATTTCCCGGTGTGTATATGGTAGTAAATTCACAGGTATGAAAAGTCACGATTGTCATGTTTTCATGCAACGTACGCTACCATTTGTCTTGGCGGAACTTGTTCCACATAATGTGCACGAAGCAATTGCTGGTAAATAATGTCTAATTAATTAATAAAATATTTCATAACTGAATAAATCGTATTACGTTTGATTTAATTTATGTAGGTGTTGGGTTGTTCTTTCGTGATCTTTGCAAAAGAACGTTGAACGATGAAGTAATAAGACAACTCGACGAGAACATTCCTCTCATTTTGTGTAATTTGGAGAAAATATTTCCCCCATCCTTTTTTGATGTTATGGAGCACCTACCAGTACATCTCTCATACGAAGCAGAACTAGGGGGCCCGTTCACTTCCAATGGATATACCCTTTCGAAAGATTTATTAAACATCTAAAAGGGAAGGCGAAGAATCTAGCTAAAGTCGAGGGTTCAATCGTTGCGGGTAGTATTACAGAGGAGACGTCTCACTTTACGTCATACTACTTTGCACCAACCGTGAGGACACGTAAAAGAGCGCCAAGGAGATATGATGACAGAGGCATTCAAACAACGTACGCGGTGGAAGGAGTGCCTGACATATTTTGTCCAATTGGTCGGCTCGGCGGACGCATAAAAGAGGTTTGGTGGAGCAACGAGGATGAAATTCATTGTGCCCACACGTACATTCTATTGAACTACGATATTGTCACTTCATGGGAAAGGTAAAATTCAATGTTTTAATACTCTTTCATTACAACATGGCATAAAAACATTGTTTACTTATGATATTGTCATATAGTATCTTCGTCGAACAAGTTCGAGAAGGAATTCAGGGGATATCTGAAGATGAGCTCAATTCGCGTAAAGCTCAATACTTTGTGATGTGGTTGCAGAGACATGTATGAAAATATCGAATATGCATTTCGGTAGTGAAATAAAATAGCAACTCATATATTTAAACAAAATTAATTTTGATGCCTGCAGATTGAGTACGAGGACGAATCTTATCCGGTGTGGTTCCACGTGATGCTACAACGTCCCCTTGCGAAGATTCGGACATCACCAATGTATTTTACAAGAGGTTATGCTTTCCACGCGTACGAGTACGTTCGACATCGAACAAGTGTTAACTACGGTGTTTGTGTTAGAGGAGACATTGATTTCTACAGAATCATCCAAGAAATTATAGAAATAACGTTTCCCAGGTTTCTCATGTTCAAGTGCGTACTCTTCAAGTGCGAGTGGTTTGATCCTACGATCGAAAGAGGTGTACGAATAAGCAAGTCTGGGATCGTTGATGTTAATAAGAGTAGAAGATACAACAAATTCGAGCCTTTCATTCTTGCATCGCAAGCTGAGCAAGTAAGTTTCATTCCTTATCCGCGTCTTAAGTCGACGGGAATACATTGGGTATTCGTCATCAAAATTGCCCCAAGAGGGTATATAGTCAGGGAATAAGAATCAACACTCCAGAATGACACTTCCGTCGATATTCCTTCGCCAGAACTAAGCACGGACATGGTCTTACTCGTCGATCCACATAATAGGGAAGTTGAAGAGGTGAATGAGGACGAAGAAGAAGTCGAAGAGACTGACGAATTTGATGAATCTAATTCCGAGGACAAATATGAGTCTAATGATGACTCCGAGTAATAAATAAGTTGTCTGTTTAAATGAAAAAATGAAAATTATGTAAATTTACGACGATTTAACGACGACTAATGTTCCTACGACGAATTAACGACGATCAATCTTAGTACGAGGTTGTCAGATCTTACGAGGTTGTACTTTGCCGTACAAATACAACATCGTCGTAAACTAGACGTAAAATAGTCGTATATTTACCTCTGTTTTACAACGTTTTTTTATAAACCCCTAAACCCTAAACATTTTCAAAAGTATGTCTTATATTACGTATAAACACTCATAAAGGACTCTAATGTTAATGTATAACTATAAAAACAATGCTAAAATAGCTTATCAATAAATTTTGTTAAATATTCTTAGAATTTCTAAAGTTTAAGGTAGACTGTATTATATATATTGTGCTTAATACATATATATGTTCTAATTTTACCAGAACTTGTTTTTTTGCAATCATATGACTTATTATGATTTCATATGCATACATTACCATAACAATATTTAACATGAAGTCAAATGTACGATGAATATCATTGAATTCCATTTAGTGTAAAGAATCGTCGTAAATTCGTAGTTAGATTACGACGATTTTACGACGATTCTAACCAAATCGATGTAAAATCGTCGTACTATAACAACGAATTTACGACCAAACATGAAACCTTGATCAAACTCTAAATGTCACATCCTCATGTGTTTTGTATGTACGAGGTTGTCAACCTCAACGATTACCACGACTTTACAACGATTTAATAGGTACTCGTTGTAATTTTTTTGTAATATAACGATGGTTTTACGACGATTTGGTGTTTTGGGAATTCAAATTCACATTTACATAAGCCAATCAGAACCGTTCAAAATTCTCTTTTAGCGACGGTTGTACGAGGAATCGTCGTAAATTCGTTGTTCCTGTACAACGAATTTACGACGATTCCAAATTTAATTTCCCTCCAACACGCGCCAAACCAAAACGTTTGAACTTCCATGGCGACGCGTGTACGAGGAATCGTCGTCAAATCGTCGTAAATTTACGACGATTTTATGACGATTGCAAATACTATATATACTCGAACAAATTTCTTCTCTTCCTCGCTCATTCTCCCCAACACTCTCTCTCTCTAAACTCTCTCTCTCTAAACTCTCTCTTCACAACTCTCACACTCTACAACTCTCACACTCTCTCTCAACATCCTAAAAGATAAATATATTTAATATATTTGTTTTAGAACTGGATTTTAGGATTAGTTTTAGGATTTGAAATTTAATTTTAGGCTCGTATTTTAGTTTTAGGATTCAGATTTTAGATTTAGGTTTGAAACACAATTAATTATTAAATTATTAATGTTTTTTTGCAGGTACTTATACATGGCTCCTAGGAAGGGCAAGACCATAACTCCACGCTACATGCAGATGATGGCGGAGAGGGCCGCCGCTTCCCGGGAAGCTACGGTTCCGGT
The DNA here is from genome assembly GCA_963556525.1 of Cochlearia excelsa. Lineage (NCBI taxonomy): Eukaryota > Viridiplantae > Streptophyta > Magnoliopsida > Brassicales > Brassicaceae > Cochlearia > Cochlearia excelsa. The sequence continues at coordinate 15,903,900 of OY748330.1, read as the reverse complement.
TCCGCTTCTGGTTTCGGAACCTTGTCTGTTTCTACTACCCGACTCCACATCTCCATGCCGGGACATCATCACCTGTCCATACCTAGACGCCTCCATCCGTTCATGCCGAGCCGCCTCCACCTCCACCTCCTCCTATGTCCGCCGTGCTCGTCGTCCCCGCCGCAGCCGACGGAGTTGTCCCGTGACCGGTACATCCAGAGTTGGCTGTATCGGGACACGTGTCGTACGCCACCCTCCAGGTTGAGGATATCCTCGCTCAACCCGGACATGACGGTCTGCGCCGCTTGGATCCGCACAACTCCGCGGACACTTATTGGTAAGTTTGTTAATTATTTTAATACTTTATTAATAATTTGATTTCTTTATATATTAATCAATCCAAATTTGTTTTTTTAAAGGTTCAAGTACGACAATCAGGTCGCGCGTTCTATCGCGGACATCATCAATGGGTATTTCACCGAGTCTCATCCCAACTGGAGCAAGACACCGGAGCACATCAAGAAGACGTGGTTCAAAGGCTTCGCGGTAATGTTTTTCTTTTTCTTAATTAAATTCATTTATTTAACTTTAAATTATTTATTATTACTCTCGTAAACTAATGCTATAATTTCTCAACATTTGCAGCAAAAGTGGCATTGGGATGTCTCGATCAACGAGTCCGTTAAGACGGAGTTCAACAAGACGACGAAGTTTCGTCTCGCCAACACGGTCTCCAACTGGAAGGACAAGTGGAGGGTCGTCGGCGACGCGGGGAAGCCGATGTTTCTTGCGTCCACGGTTTGGGACGACTTGAAGAAATACTGAACAAACAATGTCAGCGTAGCTGAGAAGTGTTCCACCTCCAGGAACGCTAAGCTACCTGACGGGACATCGAAGGAAATGGATCACTCGTTCGGACAAATCCCCTTCGCAGGTCGGATATACGACATGGTAAATTTTTTCTTACTTAATCTTTTAATTTTATTTTTATTTTTAAATTATTAATGTTATATATATACTAATGTGTTTACAATTTGATTTTAGACCAAGCAGCTGGGCCACAAGCCGGCCGTGAGTGCCGTCTTCGAGAAAACGCACAGACAAAAGACCGGCGAGTTCGTTGACGCCCACTCGGAGCGGATATTCAACGACCTGGATGCTCGGAAGATGGAGATCGAGACTCACCGATCTCAGAGATCCCCGGGAGGCACTCAACAACCCAGAGAGCCGCTTACGACCGTCGAGCTCGATCAGATTTTTGAACATGTAAAATTTTATTTATAATGTTTCTTTTTTCTCAAATTATTGAACTTAAACGTTCATTTTTACTAATCGCTTTATTTTATAGGTTGTTCATAAGAAGAAAGGGCGGTTTATAGGCATGAGATCCATGCAGGACGTCCCGCTGGCTCCTACTTCGTATCGAACTCCGGCTCAGATGGAGGCTGAGATTCAGGAGCTACGGACGACTCAGGCGGAAGGGGCGAAGACTATAGCCTTCTACAATAGGCTCTTCAAGGTCATTTCTCCTTCCAACCCAGATTTACTTCAGACGATGCAGACACATCCCGACCGCCCGACCCAGGCTGGACCAAGCACCATCGATCCCGACCACGCAACGCATAACTATTTCGGGGATGATATTGATTTCAACTTGCCTGACGACCATCAAAATCCGGATCGTGTTTAGAACTTTGTTATATTTTTGTATTTATTTTGAAATTGTATAAAATTTTGTATATTTTTTTAATATAATTTTTTTTTTTTATAAAATATTTTTTTATGTAAAATATCGTCAATCGTTGTAACATCGTTCCTAATTAAGGAAGAGTTTACGACGATTTCTTTTAATAATATTTTTATACGAATTTACGACGATGTTTAACAACGTATTTACAACGATTTTTAACCATATACTAACTTATATTAATTGTAAATTTACAACCAAATAGTCGTTATAAATTTTTAACCATAGATTAAGTGCCTCAATGATCTTGGTCAAAGTTTCAACAAGTTACGCAACATCTAACAATATGTTTCTAGGACTATAAACCAAGTTTCATCCAACATGAGTGCTTATTAGTGCCTCAATGATGTTTGTAAAGGTTTCACGAACTTATGAAACATCACACAACACATATTTTATGACTCTTAACAAAGTTTAATGCAACATCCTTATAAGTGCCTCAATGATCTTTGTACAAGTTTAACAAAATTTTGAATGATATAAAAACGTATATTCTAGGATTGTAAACAAAGTTTCCTGCAACATGAGTATTTATAAGTGCCTCAATGATCTTTGTACATGTTTCACGAACTTATGAAACATCTAACAACCCATATTCAAGGACTCTAAACCAAGATTCATGCAACATTAGTGCTTATAAGTGTCTCAATAATCTTTGTACAAGTTTCACAAACGTATGAAACATCTAACGACACATTTTCTAGGACTCTAAACAAAGTTTCATGCAATATGCTTATAAGTGCCTCAATGATCTTTGTACAAGTTTCACGAACTTATGAACCATCTAACAACGCATATTATAGGACTCTACACTAAGTTTCTTGAAACATGACTGCTTACAATTGCCTCAATGATCTTTGTACAAGTTTCACGAAATTATGAACCATCTTACAACACATATTCTAGGGCTCTAAAAAAGTTTCATGCAACATGAGTGTTTCTATGTGCCTCAACGATCTTTGTACAAGTTTCACGAACTTACGAAACATCTAACAACGCATATTCTAGGACTTTAAACCGAGTTTCATGCAACATAAGTTCCTAAAGGATCTTTGTACAACTTTCATGAATATATGAAACTTCTATCAACGCATATTTTAGGACTCTTAACCAAGTTTTATGCAACATGAGTGCTTATTAAGTGCCTCAATGATCTTTGTACAAGTTTCAAGAACTTATGAAACATCTAATAACGCATATTCTAGGACTCTAAAAAAAATTAAAGCAACATGAGTGCTTATAAGTTCATGAATGATCTTTGTACAAGTTTTCACGAAAATATGAAACTTCTAAAATCGCATATTCAAGGAGTCTTAACCAAGTTTCATCCAACAAGAGTGCTTATAAGGGCCTCAATCATCTTTTTAAAGCAACATGAGTGCTTATAAGTTCATGAATGATCTATCAATGCATATTATAGGACTCTTAAACAAATTTCATGCAAAATAATTTCATCCATATTCGAGGACTCTAAACCAAGTTTCATGTAACATGAGTGCTTATAAATGCCTCAATTATCTTTGTATAAGTTTTAAGAACTAATAAAACTTCTAACAATAGTTATTCTAGGAATCTAAACCGAGTTCCATGCAACATGAGTTCTTATAAATACTTCAATGATCTTTGTTGAAGTTTTATGAACTTATGAAACATCTAACAACGCATATTCTAGGACTCTAAACCAATTTTCATGCAATATGATTGCTTACAAGTGCCTCAATGATCTTTACAGGTTTCACGAACTTTTGAAACATCTAACAACGTATATTCTAGGACTATCAACCAAGTTTCATGCAACATAATTTTTAAATGCCTCAATGATCTTGGTCCAAATTTCAACAAGTTACGAAACATCTAACATCGTGTTTCTAGGACTATAAACCAAGTTTCATCTAACCTGAGTGCTTATAAGTTCCTCAATGATGTTTGTACAAGTTTCATGAACATATGAAACATCTAACAACACATATTTTATGACTCTTAACAAAGTTTCATGCAACATGATTGTTTATAAGTGCCTCAATGATCTTTGTACAAGTTTAACAAACTTTTGAAACATATAAAAACGTATATTCTAGGACTGCAAACAAAGTTTCCTGCAACATGAGTATTTATAAGTGCATCAATGATCTTTGTACATGTTTCACAAACTTATGAAACATCTAACAACCCATATTCTAGGACTCTAAACCAAGTTTCATGCAACATGAGTGCTTATAAGTGCCTCAATGATCTTTGTACAAGTTTCACAAACTTATCAAACATCTAACGACGCGTATTCTAGGAATCTAAACAAAGTTTCATGCAATATGCTTATAAGTGCCTCAATGATCTTTGTACAAGTTTCACGAACTTATGAACCATCTAACAACGCATATTATAGGACTCTAAACCAAGTTTCTTTAAACATGAGTGCCTATAAGTGTCTTGATGATCTCTCTACAAGTTTGGCGAACTTACAAAAAATCTAACAACGCATATTCAAGGACTCTAAACCAAGTTTCATGCAACATGAGTGCTTACGATTGACTCAATGATCTTTGTAACAACACATATTCTAGGGCTCTAAAACAAGTTTCATGCAACATGAGTGCTTATATGTGCCTAAACGATCTTTGTACAAGTTTCATAAACTTACGAAACATCTAACAACACTGTTCTAGGACTCTAAACCGAGTTTCATGAAACATAAGTGCTTATAAGTGCCTAAAAAATTGTTGTACAAATTTCATTTATATATGAAACTTCTATCAACGCATATTTTAGGACTCTTAACCAAATTTCATGCAACAAGAGTTCCTATAAGTTCCTCAATGATCTTTGTAGAAGTTTCAAGATTTTATGAAACATCTAACAACGCATATTCTAGGACTCTAAACAAAAATTCATGCAACATGAGTGCTTATAAGTGCCTCAATGGTCTTTGTACAAGTTTTCACGAAAATATGAAACTTCTAAAATCGCATATTCAAGGACTCTTAACCAAATTTCATGTAACAAGAGTGCTTATAAGGGCCTCAGTCATCTTTGTATAAGTTTCACAAACTTATGAAACTTCTATCAACACATATTATAGGACTCTTAACCAAAGTTCATGCAAAATAAGTGCTTGTAAGTGCTTTAATGATCTTTGTACAAGTTTCACGAACTTATGAAACTTCTAAAAACACATATTCGAGGACTCTAAACCATGTTTCATATAACATGAGTTCTTATAAGTTCCTAAATTATCTTTGTACAAGTTTTAAGAACTTATGAAACTTCTAACAAAAGTTATTCTAGGACTCTAAACCGAGTTCCATGGAATATGAGTGCTTATAAATACCTCAATGATCTTTGTAGAAGTTTCATGAACTTACGAAACATCTAACAACACATATTCTAGGACTCTAAACCAAGTTTCATGCAACATGATTGCTTACAAGTTCTTCAATGGTCTTTACAAGTTTCACGAACTTTTGAAACATCTAGCAACGTATATTCTAGGACTATGAACCAAGTTTCATGCAGCATGAGTATTTTTAAGTGCCTCAATGATCTTGGTCCAAGTTTCAACAACTTACGAAATATCTAACAACCTGTTTCTAGGGCTATAAACCAAGTTTCTTCCAACATGAATGCTTATAAGTGCCACAATAATGTTTGTACAAGTTTCACGAATTTATGAAACATCTAACAACACATATTTTATGACTCTTAACAAAGCTCCATGCAACATGATTGCTTATAAGTTCCTCAATGATTTGTGTACAAGTTTAACAAACTTTTGAAACATATAAAAACATATATTCTAGGACTATAAACTAAGTTTCCTGCAACATGAGTATTTATAAGTGCCTCAATGGATCTTTGTACATGTTTCACGAACTTATAAAACATCTAACAACCCATATTCTAGGACTTTAAACCAAGTTTCATGCAACATGAATGCTTATAAGTGTCTCAATGAGCTTTGTACTAGTTTTACGAACTTATGAAACATCTAACGAGGCATATTCTACGACTCTAAACAAAGTTTCACGCAATATGCTTATAAGTGCCTCAATAAACTTTGTAAAAGTTTCACTAATTTATGAACCATCTAACAACTCATATTATTAGACTCTAAACCAAGTTTCTTGAAACATGAGTGCTTATAAGTACCTCGATGATCTCAATACAAGTTTCACGAACTTACGAAACATCTAACAACACATATTGAAAGACTATAAACCAAGTTTCATGCAACATGAGTGTTTTCAATTGCCTCAATGATTGTTTTACAAGTTTCACGAACTTATGAACCATCTAACATCACATATTCTAGGGCTCTAAAACAAGTTTCATGCAACATGAGTGCTTATATGTGCCTTAACGATCATTGTACAAGTTTAACGAACTTACGAAACATCTAACTACGCGTATTCTAGGACTCTAGACCCAGTTTCATGCAACATAAGTGCTTATAAGTGCCTAAAGGATCTTTGTACAACTTTCATGAATATTTGAAATTTTTATCAACGCATATTTTAGGAATCTTAACCAAGTTTCATGCAACAAAAGTGCTTATAAGAGCCTCAATAATCTTTGTACAAGTTTCACGAACTTATGAAACTTTTATCAACTCATATTCTAGGACTCTTAACCAAATTTCTTGGAAAATAAGTGCTTCAATGATCTTTGAACAAGTTTCACGAACTTATGAAACTTCTAACAACACATATTCGAGGACTCTAGACTAAGTTTCATGTAACATGAGTGCTTATAAGTGCCTCAATGATCTTTGTACAAGTTTCATGATCTTTTGAAATTTCTAACAACACATATACACTACAAGAATCTGCGCAAATTACACCGAAAAATTTACAACGATTATAATCGTCGTAAACTTACGACGATTTTACGACGATTTTGGTATTCGTCGTAAAATCTTCGTAAACTTTACAACGATTAAAATCGTCGTAAATCTACGACGATTTTACAACGATTTTCCGATTAAGCACCAAATCGTTGTAAATTCGTGGTAAATTTACAACGATTTACCGACGTTTTGATTTATAAGAATATTTCGTCGCTAAATCGTTGCTAATTTACCACGAATTTACAACTTCTGATTTTGGGACTTTTTAACAATGATTTAAAGACATTTAATCTGGTAGTTGAAAACGTGTATTTACTGTTGCACCTAATTATTTACAACTTTCATTTTAGTCGTTAAATCGTTGTAAAATCGTTGTAAATCCCTTGTTAAATTATGAATCGTTGTAAATTAGTAGTTAATTTCTTTGGTAAAAAGTTGGAAAATTTTAAAAAATCCTATAAATACCTCCTCATCTTTCACCATAAATCACACCATCAATTTTATATCTCTCTATCTCTCTCACTTACAAAAAAACTCTTTTTGTAAAAAAAAAAATGTCCGGAGGCGATATTTACGAAATCCGAAAATGGATGTACATACATCGAGGCGATGACGGATCGGTGACACGGGAGTTACTCGACGGGGTTAAAGTATTCATGCAGCAAGCCACAAATCTACCTGTCACTATCGAAAGCGGTAAGATGTTTTGTCCTTGTATCAAATGCGACAATAGACGGTTCATTTTGGTTGAAAATGTTTGGAAGCATTTGTTAAATAGAGGATTTACACCACAATATTATATATGGTTTCAGCATGGGGAAGGTTATTCTGGTAATGTTGCTAGTAGTAGTAGTAATTATCATCAGGAATCTGTAGACTATGACCAGCATGTAGAAAATGAGTATGATTTTTATAATTTTCATCATGATCATGGAAATGAACCGGATAGGATAAATGACATGGTTAGCGATGCATTTCGTCCTGAAGTTGCATCTGATGGAAATTTAGTTGAAGAACCTAATTTAGATGCTAAAAAATTATACGACATGTTAAATGCTGCAAATCAACCAATATATGATAATTGTAGAGAAGGGCACTCTAAATTGTCATTAGCTGCTAGAATGATGAATATTAAATCAGACCATAACTTATCTGAGGTTTGCATGGATGATTGGGCCTCATTGTTAAAAGAATATCTATCCTATGATAATTTAGCTGCTGAAACGTTTTATGAGGTTCAAAAATTGGTTATCAATCTTGGTCTTCCGTATCAGTCAATTGATGTCTGTGTAGACAATTGTATGATATTTTGGAAAGACGACGACATTCTTGAGGAATGTCGTTTTTGCAAAAAAACAAGATATAGGCCAGAAGGAGTAGGTCGGAAGAGGGTACCGTACCAGAAGATGTGGTATCTGCCTATAACATACAGGCTACAAAGGATGTATCACTCGGAGAGGACAACTTCTTCGATGAGGTGGCATGTAGAACATACACAGAAGCCTGGAGAGGTGACCCACCCATCCGAAGCGAAAGCGTGGAAACACTTTAACTCGGTGTACCCCGATTTTGCTAGACGAAAAGGTAACGTCTACCTTGGTCTATGTACGGATGGATTTAGTCCATTTGGTATGTCAGGTAGGCAGTATTCTTTATGGCCCGTCATCGTCACCCCTTATAACCTCCCACCACAGATGTGTATGCAAAGGGAATTTTTATTTCTGAGTATTTTAGTCCCTGGGCCTAAACATCCAAAAAGATCCCTCGATGTTTTTCTACAGCCTTTGGTGGAAGAGTTGAAGGAGTTATGGCACACTGGAGTAAAGACTTACGATTGTTCGAGGAAACGGAATTTTACAATGCGTGCAATGCTTCTATGGACGATTAGCGACTTTCCCGCTTATGGAATGTTGTCGGGCTGGACTACACACGGACGACTATCTTTTCCTTACTGCATGCATCGTACTGACGCCTTCCAATTGAAGCATGGAAGGAAAACTAGCTGGTTCGATTGTCACCGTAAGTTTCTTAGTATGCGCCACTCTTATCGGAAAAACAAACGAATGTTTAAAAAGAACAAAGTGGTTCGTGATCCTCCACCAGTGTATTACACGGGCGAACATGTTGAGGCGCATATGGATCATTACTATGCGAATTACACAGTTCCCCAAGGAGGAAACTGGCATGTCCCGCCTAATCTGCTTGATGGTTATCTTACGAAACACAATTGGCAAAAGAAAAACATTTTTTGGGAGCTTCCATACTGGAAGGATCATCTACTCCTACACAATCTTGACGTGATGCACATAGAGAAGAACTTTTTTGAATGTGATGGGAAAGACAAAAGACAATTTTAAATCACGTCTTGATATGTGCGAGATCCGAATTGCACATTGATAATGACGGAAAAGCCCCAATACCTATATTCAGATTATCGAGTGCAGCGAAGACGTCGTTGTTCCAGTGGGTGATCTCTGAAGTTAAGTTTCCTGATGGTTTTGTTTCTAATTTTTCTCGGTGTGTAGATGGTAGTAAATTTACAAGTATGAAAAGTCACGATTGTCATGTGTTCATGCAACGACTGCTACCATTTGTCTTGGCCGAACTTGTTCCACAAAATTTGCACGAAGCAATTGCTAGTACGTAATGTCTAATTAATTAATAAAATATTTCATAACTGAATATATCGTAATACGTACGTTTTATTTAATTTGAGTAGGTGTTGGGTTGTTCTTTCGTGATCTTTCCACAAGAACGTTGAACGATGAAGTAATAAGACAGCTCGACAAGAACATTCCTCTCATTTTGTGCAATTTGGAGAAGATATTTCCCCCATCCTTTTTTGATGTTATGGAGCACCTACCAGTACATCTCCCACACGAAGCAGAACTAGGGGGCCCGTTCACTTCTGATGGATGTACCCTTTCGAACGATTTATGAAACATCTAAAAGGGAAGGCGAAGAATCTAGCTAAAGTCGAGGGTTCAATCGTTGCGGTAGTATTACAGAGGAGACGTCTCACTTTACGTCGTACTACTTTGCACCAACTGTGAGGACACGTAAAAGAGCGCCGAGGAGATAGGATGACGGAGGCATTCAAACAACGTACGCGGTGGAAGGAGCACCTGACATATTTTGTCCCATTGGTCGGCTTAGCGGACGCATAGAAGAGGTTTGGTGGAGAAACGAGGATGAAATTCATTGTGCCCACACGTACATTGTATTGAATTGCGATATTGTTACTCCATGGGAAAGGTAAAAGTAAATGTTTTTTAATACTCTTTAATTCATTACAACACTCATAAAATATTGCTTACTTATGATATTTTCATATAGTATCTTCGTCGAACAAGTTCAAAAAGGGATTTCGGGGATATCTGAAGATGAGTTCGATTCCCGTAAAACTCGACACTTTGTGATGTGGTTGCAAACACAGGAATATGAAAATATCAAATATGAAATTACATATAAACATAATATATTTAAACACAATTATTGTTGGTGTCTGCAGATTGAGTACGAGGACGAATCTTATCCGGTGTGGTTCCACGAGATGCTACAACGTCCCCTTGAGAAAATTCGGACATCGCCAATGTATTTTACAAGAGGTTATGCTTTCCACGCGTACGATTACGGCCGACATCGAACAAGTGTTAACTACGGTGTTTGTGTTAGAGGAGACATTGATTTCTACGGAATCACCTAAGAAATCATAGAAATAACGTTTCCCGGGTTGCTCATGTTGAAGTGCGTACTCTTCAAGTGCGAGTGGTTTGATCCTACGATCGGAAGAGGTGTACGAATCAACAGGTCTGGGATCGTTGATGTCAATAAGAATAGAAGATACAACAAGTTCGAGCCTTTCATACTTGCACCGCAAGCTGAGCAAGTAAGCTTCATTCCTTATCCGCGTCTTAAGTCCACAGGAATACATTGGCTATCCGTCATCAAAATTGCCCCGAGAGGGTACATAGTCAGGGAAGAAGAATCACCACTACAGAATGACACGTCCGTCGATATTCGTTCGCCAGAACTAAACACGGACATGGTCTTACTCGTTGATCCACATAATAGGGAAGCTGAATAGGTGAATGAGGACGAAGAAGAAGTCGAAGAGACTGACGAATTTGATGAATCTGACTCCGAGGATGAACATGAGTCTGCTGATGACTCCGAGTAATAAATAAGAAAATTATGTATTTTAATTTTTTTTTATAAAATAAATTAACAATCGTCGTAAATTCGTGGTAAATTTACCACGAATTTATGACTTTTTTTGTATTTTGCACAAACCGTGGTAAAATCGTTGTAAATTTACCACGAATTTACGACTTTTGTTATATTTTAAAAATATCGTGGTAAAATCGTTGTACATTTACCACGAATTTACGACGATTAATCTTATAATTCGTTGTCTTATAAAGACCTCTAATCCTCAGAAGTTTTCTTTGTACGAGGTTGTCAACGTCAACGATTACCACGATTTTACAACGGTTTTTTTGTATAAACCCCTAAACCCCAAACATTTTCAAAAGTATGTCTTATATTACGTACAAACACTCGTTAAGACCTCTAAAGTTAATGAATAACTATAAAAACAATGTTAAAATTGCTTATCAATAAGTTTTGTTACATATTCTTAGAATTTATAAAGTTTAAGATAAAGTGTACTATAACGCGGCAAACCAAACGATTTTACGACGATTTTATTTTCATCATTCCCAAAACGCGGCAAACCAAACGAACCAAAACGTTTCAATTTTTTTTTACAACGATTTTTTTTACGACGATTTTACGACGATTGCTGAGTCTATATATAGTCGACCAAAATTTTTCATTTTCACTCATTCTCTCTAAATCTCTATCTCTCTCTAAAATTTTTTCTCTCTAAAACTCTACAACTTTCACTCTTCTTCAACATCCCCAAAGGTAAATATTTTTAATATATGTGTTTTAAAACCGGATTTTAGAATTAGTTTTAGGAATTGGAATTTAGTTTTAGGATTTGGAATTAGTTTTAGGATTTGGAATTAGTTTTAGGCTCGGATTTTAGTTTTAGGATTCAGATTTTAGAATTATATGTTTAGAACATATAATTAATTATTAAAATACTTAATGTTTAGTTTTTAAAATATTTAAAACTTATTACTTAACATAATTAATTTTTAATCTTAGTTTTTAAAATACATAATTAATATTAAAATACTTAATATTTAGTTTTTAAAATACTAATGTCATTAAAATACTTATATAATGTTTAGTTTTTAAAATGCTTAATAATTTTTAAATACTTAATGTTTATTATTTAAATATTTAATGTTTTTTGTGGCAGGTACTTATATATGGCTCCTAGGAGAGGGAAGACCTTACCGCCGGACTACATGCAGATGTTGGCGGAGAAGAGGGCTTCCCGGAAGCCTCGGGTTCCGGTTCAGCTTCAGCTTCCAGGACATCTCCTGTCCACACCGGGACGTCCGTCCATGGCGAGCCTCCTCCTCCTTATGTGCCCGCCGCCGACGCCGCCGACGCCGCAAACGACGATATCCCGGGCCGGGTACATCCGAGTTGGATGTACGGGACACGCGCCGTACGCCAACCTCCGGGTTGAGGATATCCTCGCTCAACCCGACATGACGAGTCTCCGCCGGTTGGGATCCGTACAAGTCTCCGGACACTTACTGGTAATTATTTTAATTTTTTATTTTTTTATTTTTTAATATATTAATAAAACAATTAATGTTTTTTTCAGGTTTAAGTACGACAACCAGGTCTCGCGTTCTATCGCGGACATAATCAAGGGATACTTCACCGAGTCGCATCCCAATTGGAGCAAGACACCCGAGCACATCAAGAGAATGTGGTTCAAATGTTTCGCGGTAATTTTCTGATTTAATTTCAATTAAATTTATTTATTTAAATTTAAATTTTTTATTATATATATATTATTCTCGTAAAGTAACTTTACTAATGTTTTATATATAATTTCTCATATTTTGCAGCAAAAGTGGCATTGGGATGTCTCGATCAACAAGACCGTGAGGACGGAGTTCAACAAGACGGCGAAATTCTGTCTCGTCAACACGGTCTCCGACTGGAAGGACAAGTGGAGAGTCGTCGGCGACGCGGGGAAGCCGGTATATCTCTCGGTCGCGGTCTGGGACGACTTGAGGAAATATTGGACGGATGGCCACAACGCGACCGTAGCTGAGAAGTGTTCCACCTCCAGGAACGCGAAGCTACCTGACGGGACGCCGAAGCAGATGGCTCACACGTCTGGACAAATCCCGTTCGCGGGTCGGGCGCACGAAATGGTAAGTGTTTCTTACTTACTCTTTCAAATTATTTTTATTTTCAAATTACTAATATTATACTAATGCACATGTTTTTATTATTTGTTTGTAGGCCAAGCAGCTGGGTCACAAACCGGCCGCCAGTGCCGTCTTCGAGAAGACGCACAGGAAAAAGACCGGCGAGCGGATATTCAACAATCTTGAAGCTCGGAAGACGGAGATCGAGACTCAACGATCTCAGAGATCCCCGGGAGGCACTCAATATGCTGGCGAGCCGCTTACTACCGCCGAGCTCGATCAAATATATCATGAGGTAAAATTTTACTCTAAAATTTTCTCTAAAATTATTTTTTTAAACGTTCATTTACTAATTGTTTAATTTTATAGGTTGCTCCTAAGAAGAAAGGACGGGTTCTAGGCATGAGATCCATGCAGGACGTCCCACTTGCTCCTTCCTCTTACCGATCTCCGGCTGAGTTGGAGGATGAGACGCAAAACATGCAGAACATGCATGCGACTGAGATGAAGACCATGCAGTTCTACAACAACATGTTTACAGTGCTTTCTGCACCTAACCCGGAACTACTTCGGGCGATGCAGACACATCCCGACCGTCCGTCGAATGAGCATATTCAAGGACTTTAAACCAAGTTTCATGCAACATGAGGGCTTATAAGTTCCTCAATAATCTTTGTACAAGTTACCCGAAATTATGAACCATCTAACAACGCATAGTCTAGGACTCTAAACCAACTTGCATGGAACATGAGTTCTTATATGTGCCCCAACGATCTTTGTAAAAGTTTCACGAACATACGAAATATCGAACAATGCATATTCTAGGACTCTAAACCAGGTTTCATGCAACATGAGTGCTTATAAATGCCTTAATGATCTTTGCAGAAATTTCAAGAACTTACAAAACTTCTAACAACGTGTTTCTAGGATTCTAAACAAAGTTTCATGCAACATGAATGCTTATGAGTGCCTCAATGATCTTTGTAAAAGTCTCACCAACTTATGAAATATTTAACAACGCATATTTTAGTACTCCAAAAAAATTTTCAAACAACATGAGTGCTTATAAATGCCTCAATGATTTTTGTATAAATATCACTAACTTACGAAACATCTAACAACGTGATTCTAGGATTCTAAACCAAGTTTCATAAAATATGAGTGCTTATAAGTTCCTCAATGATCTTTATACAAGATTCAGGAACTTATAAAACATCGAACAACGCATATTTTATGACTCTAAACCAAGTTTCATAACACACGAGTGCTTATAAGTGCCTCAATGATCTTTGTACAAATTTCACGAAATTATTAAATTTCTTACAACGCATAGTCTAGGTCTCTAAATCAAGTTTAATGCAACATGAAAATGATTTTTGTACAAGTTTCACGAACTTACAAAACATTAACAACACATTTTTTAGGTGCCTCCATGATCTTTGTATAATTTCCCGAAGTTATGAAACTTCTAAAATGCTTATAAGTGCCTCAATGATCTTTGTAGAAAATTGATCTTTGTAGAAAATTCACGAACTTACAAACCATCATGACCGCGTACTACGTTTTTCGAACTTTGTACAAGTACGTTTTTAACAACGTGATTCTAGGACTCTAAACCTTTGTAAAGTTTCATGCAACATGACCGCGTATGATCTCCCTCAATGATCGTTGTACAAGTTTCAAGAACTTACAAAACATCTAATAAAATGTTACTAGGATTCCTACGCAAGTTTGTACAAAAGTGCCTCAATGATCTTTGTACAAATTTAACAAAATTATGTAACTTCTATCAATGCATATTCTAGGACTTTAAAACCTAGTTTCATGCATCGTGAGTGCTTGTAAGTGCCACTATGATCTTTGTAGATTTTCCCAAACTTATGAAACTTCTAAAAACGCATATTCTAGGACTCTAAACCAAGTTTCCTATAACATGAGTGCTTATAAATGCCTCAATGATCTTTGTAGAAATTTCACGAACTTACAAAACATTTAACAACGTTTTTCTAGGACTCTAAACCAAGTTTCATGCAATATGAGTGCTTATGAATGCCTCAATGATCTTTGTACAAGTTTCACGAACTTACGAAACATCTAACAACTTTAGTAGATATATGTGCATCAATGATCTTTGTATGAGTTTCACGAACTTATGAAACATCTAACAACACATATTATAAGACTCTAAACCAAGTTTCATGCAACATGAGTGCTTATAAGTGCATCAATGATCTTTGTACAAGCTTTCACGAAATTATGAAAATTCTATCAACGCATATTCTAGGACTCTAATCCAAGTTCAATGCATCATGAGTGCTTGTAAGTAACTCAATGATCTTTGTAAAGTTTCCCGATCTTATGAAACTACTAAAAACATAATCTAGGACACTTAACTAAGTTACATGCAAAAAGATTGCTTATAAGGGCCTCAATGATTTTTGTACAAGTTTCTCGAACTTATGAAACATCTAAAAACGCATATTCTAGGATTCTAAATCATCTTTAATGCAACATGAGTGCTTCTAAGTGCCTCTCGTATCTTTGTACAAGTTTCACGAACTTAGAAAAAATCTAAGAACGCATATTCAAGGACTCTAAACCAAGTTTATTTAAACATGGGTGCTTATATAAACCTCAACGATCTTTGTACAAGTTTCATGAACTTAGGAAATATCTAACAACGCATATTCTAGGATTCTAAACCAAGTTTCATGAAACATGATTGCTTACAAGTTCTTCAATGGTCTTTACAAGTTTCACGAACTTTTGAAACATCTAGCAACGTATATTCTAGGACTATATGAAGCAAGTTTCATGCAGCATGAGTATTTTTAAGTGCCTCAATGATCTTGGTCCAAGTTTCAACAACTTACGAAATATCTAACAACGTGTTTCTAGGGCTATAAACCAAGTTTCTTCCAACATGAATGCTTATAAGTGCCTCAATAATGTTTGTAAAAGTTTCACGAAATTATGAAACTTATATCAGAGCATATTCTAGGACTCTAAACCAAGTTCATGCATCATGAGTGCTTGTAAGTGCCTCAATGATCTTTGTACAGTTTTTCGAACCAGTATAACTTCTAAAAACAAATATTATAGGACTCTTAACTAAGTTTCATGCAACGTGTTTCAAGGACTCTTAACTAAGTTTCATGCAACATGTTTAAAGGACTCTAAACTAAGTTTCATGCAACAAGAGTGCTTATAAGTGTCTCAATGTTATTTGTACATGTTACTCGAACTTATGAAACAACTAAATACACATATTCTAAGACTCTAAACAAAGTTTCATGCAACATGAGTGCTTATGAGTGCCTCAATGATTTTGGACAAGTTTTAAGAACTAATAAAACATCTAACAACGCATATGTTAGTACTATAAACCAAGTTTCAAGCAAAATATGTGCTTATAAGTGGCTAAATGATCTTTGTATAAATTTAAAAACCTTACAAAACATCTAAAAACGTGTTTCAAGGACTCTAAACCATGTCTCATGCAACATGAGTGCTTATAAGTGTAGCAATGATCTTTGTAGAAGTTTGAGGAAGTTATGAAACATCTATAAACACATTTTATAGGACTATAAACCAATTTTCATGCAACATGAGTGCTTCTAAGTGCCTCAATGATCTTTGTACAAATTTCACGAACTTACAAAACATCTAACAACGTTTTTCTAGGACTCTAAACAAAGATTCATGAAACATGAGTGCTTTTGAGTGCCTTAATGATCTTTGTAAAAATTTCAAAAACTTATGAAATATCTAACAACACATATGTTAGGACTCTAAACCAAGTTTCAAGCAACATGAGTGCTTATAAGTGCCTCAATGATCTTTGTAGAATTTTCAGAAAATTATGAAACATCTAACAACACATATTCTAGAATTCAAAAGCAAGTTTCATGCCACATGAGTGCTTTTAAATGTCTCAATGATCTTTTTCTAAGTTTCACCAACTTACGAAACATCTAGTAACGTGTTTCTAGAACTCTAAACATAATTTCCTATAACATGAGTGCTTTTAAGTGCCTCAATAATATTTGTACAAGTTTGAGGAACTTATGAAATTTTATCAACTCATATTCTAGGACTCTAAAAAAAGTTTCATGCAACATGAGTGCATGAATGTGCCTCAATGATCTTTTAAAATGTTTCACGAACTTATGAAACTTCTAACAACACATATTTTAAAATCGTAAACCAAGTTTCATGCAAAATGAGTGATAGTAACTGCCTCAATGAACTTTGTACAAGTTTAACGAACTTATGAAACTTATTACAACACATATTCTCATAATATAAACCAAGTTTCATGCAACACGAGTGCTTATATGTGTCTCAATGATCTTTGTACAAGTTTCGCGAACTTATAAAACTTCTAATAACTCATATTCTAGGAGTGTAAACAAAGGTTCATGCAACTTGAGTGCTTATAAGGGCCTCAATGATCTTTGTACAAGTTTAACGAATTTATCAAACATCTAACAACGCATATTCTAGTGCTTATAAGTGCCTCAATGATATATGTAAAAGTTTCAAAAACTTATGAAACATCTTACAACGCATGTTCTAGGACTCAAAACCAAGTTTCATGCAACGCGAGTGCCTATATGTGCATCGATGATCTTTTTACAAGTTTCCCAAACTTATAAAACATCTAAGAACGCATATTCTAGGAGTCTAAATCAAGTTTCAAGACACATCAATTCTTATAAGTGTCTCAATGATCTTTGTACAAATTTCACGAACTTATAAAAGTTCTATCAATGCATATTCTAGGTTTCTAAACCAAGTTTCATTCGGCATGAGTGTTTATAAGTGCCTTAATGATCTTTGTACACGTTCTACAAACTTACGAAACATCTAATTCAAGGACTCTTAATCAAGTTTCATGCAACATGAGTGCTTATATGTGCCTCAATGATCTTTGGACAAGTTTCAAGAACTTACGAAACATCTAACAACGCATAATCTAGGACTCTAAACCAAGATTCATGCAACATGAATTCTTATAATTGCCTCAATGATCTTTGTACAAGTTTCACAAACTTATGAAACTTCTATCAGCGCATATTCTAGGATTCTAAACCAAGATTCATGCAACATGAGTTCTTATAATTGCCTCAATGATCTTTGTACAAGTTTCACGAACTTATGAAACTTCTATCAACGCATATTCTAGGATTCTAAACCAATTTCATGCAACATGAGTTCTTGTAAATGCCTCAATGATCTTTATACAAGTTTCAATAATTTATGAAATTTCTGACAACGCATATTATTGGACGCTTATGTGTCAAAATGATCTTTGTAAAAGTTTCACAAACAGATGAATGATGAGAAGAATTGAACAACAACATATTTGGCGTTTAAAAGAGATGAACCGTGACCAACAAGGCGAAGTCAACATAAAGTCAAAGGCACCCAAATAGTGAGAAATAAGAAATAAGATAAGTGATTAAAAGAGATTATAAGAAGAAGTGATAAAGAAGATAACAACTAGTAGGTGCCGCGTAGCGAGAATGTAAAACGGAGTTTAACTCCAGATGCTTTGCTTATCTTTCAACGAATTTTTTAATCTAGAATCTTCTTATATCTCTTTATAAATGTATTATCCGCAGTGTTGTAAAATACGTTATACGCTAGACGTACGGTAGACCACAATATAGCGTCTGGGTGTATATACGTACGACTATACGGGGTATATACGGTGAATACTTTTAGGGGAAATATATTAATAATATAAAAATTATATGTACAGGAAAAATAAAAAGTGACAAAATAAAGTCCACATTAACAAATATCATAAAATAATTAGTTTATAATAATATATATTATGAATATATAATTAAACAAAATTTTATTTATTTATTTTTAATTTTATTTGAAAAAGTGTTAACCTTTTAATAATATTCAATAAAATGAATTTTTATATCAAATCCAAAGTTTTAGTATAATTTTTAAAGTTCGAGTAATGATTTCACCGTATATACAATTGTATAGCCCGGTTTATGCCGTATATACGACCGTATTAACCGTATATACGACCGTATTATTCAAAAACGCATTTTTCACCGTATAACTTAAAAACGGTACGGTTCTCCACTGTATAGCGTATAGTCGCCGTATATATAACCTTATTAACCGTATTTTAGAACACTTATTATCCCATTGTTGTAAATCAAGGAACTTTTTTCCTCTATTCTAAACATAAACCGAAACTATTTCAAACACTAATCTCTTCTTAATCTCTATTAATTACTCTCTAATCTTTACATAACACACTTTTACATGGTATCAGAGCGTAATAGCTCCCAATCTCTTTATTCCGCATCTTATTCTCGTGATTTTAATCACTCACAAGCTTAAAATCACCATATTTCTTACAAACTTTCATATTCTCGAGATTTTAAGCATTCAAAAAGCCCAAAGTCATCTCTCTCATAAATTTCCTATCTTTTTCATTTTTCTATCTTCACCATGGATGAAGCCAAGGAAAGCTTGAAGTTTTATCTAGCTACGGTGATACTAAAAGGCATAAACTACTTTTCTTGGACAAGAACCATCAAGATGGAGCTTTGTAGCCGAGGACTTTGGATTCATGTTCTTACCACTAACGCTCCAATAGACCTCGCACAAGCAACAAGCGGAGATGAAGTTATTGCCAAGGAAGATGCAAAGTGGTTCCAAGAAGATCCAAAAGTGTTGGGAATCATCCAACAGTCTCTAGATCCACCAATACTCGAAGCATACTCCTATTGCGAGCCGCAAAAGAGTTATAGGTTACTCTCCAAACGGTGTATGTGAATATCTCCAATATAAGTCGTGTGTATGAAGTTAAGATAACACTTACGGATCTTACCCAAGAAGATGCAAAATTTACTCAGCATTTTGGTAAATTTAGAGCTCTTTGGGCCGAAAAAACGAGCTTGAGACCAAACTCAATCGATGCAAAAGTAATAGCTGAGAGAAAAGAGCATGATAAAATCTGGATCACGGTTCGTAAGTGTTAGGAAGGCGATGGTATCAGAAGAAGTCTATGATATGTGAACATTGCAAGAAGAAGGGGCACGTGAAGGACAAATGTGGGAGCCTACATCTCACTCCAAACAAGTTCAAAGACTCAGAAGCCAACTACTATCAAAAGGAATCAACAGAAGGAGGAAGCAAGTCCAGCCAAGGAAGAGACGAGGAAGCCTTAGTCGTGGTTCCTTCCACCTCTGAATATATGAAGAATTAGTATCTAGAGGCTCTCATTAAGGCCCTAAAAGGGTCCGATATGAGTTCTTACTCTTTGAATGTGCGTAGTATTGACAAGTAAATAGTGAAAGATTCGGGAGCCTCACACCATATGATTAGTAACCTGAAACTTAAGAGCAATGTTAAACTTAGGTAATGTAATTGTAGCAAATGGTGATAAGGTTCCAATAGAAGGATTAAGTAATCTTATAAGTGCCTCAATGATCTTTGTACAATTTTACAAATTTATGAAACTTCTAATAACGCATATTTTATGTCTCTAAACCAAGTTTCATGCAACATGAGTGCTTATAAAGGCCTCAATAGTCTTTGTAAAGATTTCACGAACTTATGAACTTCTATCAACCCACATTCTAGGAATCTTAACCAAGTTTCATCCAACATGAGTTCTTGTAAGTGCCTCAATCATCTTTTAACAAGTTTCAAGAACTTATGAAACATGTAACAACGGATATTGTAAGACTCTAAACCAAGTTACATGAAACGTAAAAGCTTATAAGTGAAAAAATGATCTTTGTACAAATTTAACAATTATGAAACATCTAACAACCAATATTCTAGGATTCTAAACCAATTATTCATGCAACATGAGTACTTATAAATGCATCAATGATCTTTGTACAAGTTTCACGAATTTACGAAAAATCTAACAACATGTTTCTAGTACTTTAAACCAAGTTTCATGAAACATGAGTGTTTAATGATGTTTGTACAATTTTCACGAACTTATGAAACATCTAACAACGCATGTTATAGGACTCTAAAACAAGTTACATGAAACATGAGTGCTTATAAGTCTCTCAATGATCTTTGTACAAGTTTTACGAACTTATGAAACATCTTATTACGTGTTTCTAGGAATCTAAACCAAGTTTCACGCAACATGAGTGCTTGTAAGTGCATCAATGATCTTTTTACAAGTTTCACGAACTTATGAAACATCTAACAACACATATTATTGGACTCTAAACCAAGTTTCATGCAACATGAATGCTTATATGTTCCTCAATGATTTTTGTACAAGTTTCAAGAGATTACGAAACATCTAACAACGTGTTTGTAAGACTCTAAGCCAAGTTTGATAGAGCATGAATGCTTATAAGTGTCTCTAGGATCTTAGTACAAGTTTCACGAACATATGAAACATCTAAAAACGTGTTTCTAAGACTATAAACAAAGTTTCATGAAACATGAGTGCTTATAATCAGGGGCGGACGAACGTATGTAATGGGAGGGGCAGTTGCCACCCCTAAACTTTTCCAATATAGCGTAATTTTATAAATAATTTAATTATGCCCCCTTTGATAAATTATTTTCTGCCCCTGGTACTTTATTGTTTGTTTGTTTGCCCCCACTTTTTTTGTCAAACTCCCCCACGTTTTAGTATTTTTGTCCCGGGTAAATTTATTTTCTAGATCCGCCACTGCTTATAAGTGCCTCAATGATCTTTGAACAAGTTTCACAAACTTATGAAACATCTACCAAAACATATTTTAGGACTCAAAACGAAGTTTCATGCAACATGTGTGCTTATAAGTGCCTCAATGATCTTTGTAAAAGTTTCACTAACTTATGAAACATCTAACGACGCATATTTTATGACTCTTAAACAAGTTTCACGCAACATGAGTGCTTATAAGTTCCAATGATCATTGTACAAGTTTAACAAACTTTTGAAACATCTAACACCGTATATTCTAGGACTATGATCCAAGTTTCATGCAACATGATTATTTGTAAGTGCCTTTATGGTCTTTGTACAAGTTTCACGAACTTATGAAACATCTAACAACCCATATTCTAGGACTCTAAACCAAGTTTCTTGCAACACAAGTGCTTATAAGTGCCTCAATGATCTGTGTACAAGTTTTACAACCTTGTGAAACATCTAACGACACATATTCTAGAACTCTAAAACAAGTTTCAAGAACTAATGAAACTTGTAACAACGCATATTCTAAGACACTAAACCAAGTTACATCACACGTAAGTGCTTATAAGTGCAAAAATGATCTTTGTACAAGTTTCACAAACTTATGAAACATCTAACAACGCATATTCTAGGACTCTAAACCAAGTTACATGCATGCAACATGAGTGCTTATAAGTGTCTCAATGATCTTTGTACAAGTTTCACGAACTTCTGAACCATCTAACAACCAATATTATAGGACTCTAAACCAAGTTTCATGCAACATGAGTGCGTATACATGCCTAAATGATCTTTGTACAAGTTTCAAAAACTTATGAACCATCTAACAACATTTATTCTAGGACTCTAAACCAAGTTTCATGCAACATGAGTGCTAATATGTGCCTCAACGATCATTGTACAAGTTTCACGAACTTACGAAACATCTAACATTACATATTCTATGACTCTAAACCCAGCTTCATGCAACATGAGTGCTTATAAGTGCCTAAATGACCTTTGTACAACTCTCATGAATTTATGAAACTTCTATTAACGCATATTATAACACTCATAACCAAGTTTCATGCAACATGAGTGCTTATAAGTGTCTCAATGATCTTTTTACAAGTTTCACGAACTTATGAAATATCTAACAATGTTTATTCTTGGACTCTAAACCAAAATTCATGCAACTTGAGTGCTTATAAGTGCCTCAATGATCTTTGTACAAGTTTTCTAGAAATTATGAAACTTCTAAAAACGCATATTCTAGGACTCTAAACCAAATGTCTTGCAACAAGAGTGCTTATAAGGGCCTCAATCATCTTTGTACAAGTTTCACCAACTTATGAAACTTCTATCAACGCTTATTATAGGATTCTTAACCAAATTTAATGCAAAATAAGTGCTTGTAAGTTCCTCAATAATATATGTACAAGTTTCACGAACTTAGGAAACCTCTAACAACACATATATTATGACTCTAAACCAAGTTTCATGTAACATGAGTGATAATAAGTGCCTCAATGATCTTTGTACAAATTTCACGAACTTTTGAAACTTTTAACAACACATATACTAGGATTCTAAACCAAGTTTTATGCAACATGATTGCTTATAAGTGCCTCAATGATCTTTATACATGTTTCACGAACTTATGAAACATATAACAAAGCATATTCTAGGACACTTAACCAAGTTTCATGGAACATGAATGCTTTTATGTGCCCCAACGATCTTTGTAAAATTTTCACGAACTTACGAAATATCGAACAATGCAGGTCTAGGTCTATAAACCAAGTATATTACAACATCAGTGCTTATAAATGCCATAATTATCTTTGTACAAGTTTCACGAACTTACGAAACATTAACAACGCATTTTCTAGGACTCTAAACCAAGTTTCATGCTTATAAGTGCATCCATGATATTTGTATAGTTTCCCGAAATTATGAAACTTCTAAAAAGCATAATCTAGGACTCTAGACGAAGTTTAAGGAAACATGAGTGCTTATAATGATCTTTTTAGAAATTTCACGAACCTACAAAACATCTAACAACGTTTTTCTAGGACTCTAAACAATGTTTCATGCAACATGAGTGCGTATGAGTGCCTCAATGATCTTTGTACAAGTTTCACGAACTTAGGAAACATCTAACAACGTGATTCTAGGACTCTAAACCCAAATACATGCAACATGAGTGCTTATAAGTGCCAAAATGATATTTGTACAAGTTTCAAGAACTTATGAAAAATCTAACAATTCATATTCTAGGACTCTAAACCAACTTTCATGCAACATGATTTATTATAAGTGCCTCAATGATCTTTTGTACAAGTTTTACGAATTTAGGAAACATCTAACAAATTTTATTCTAGGACTCTAAACCAATATTTGTGCGACATGAGTGTTTATAAGTGCGTCAATGATGTTTGTATAAGTTTCAAGAACTTAGAAAACATCTAATAACGTGTTTCTAGGATTCTTAACCATGTTTCATGCAACATGAGTGCTTAAAAGTGCCTCAATGATCTTTGTACAAATTTCACAAAATTATGAAACTTCTAAAACGCATATTCTAGGAATCTAAACCAAGTTTCATGCAACATGAGTGCTTTGTAGAAATTTCACGAACTTACAAATCATCTAACAACGTTTTTATAGGAATCTAAACAAAATTTCATGCAATATCAATGCTTATAAGTGCCTCAATGATCTTTGTACAAGTTTCACGAAATTATGAAACATCTAACAACGTGTTTCTAGGACTCTAAACC
Organism: Cochlearia excelsa; assembly: GCA_963556525.1. Lineage (NCBI taxonomy): Eukaryota > Viridiplantae > Streptophyta > Magnoliopsida > Brassicales > Brassicaceae > Cochlearia > Cochlearia excelsa. Next base: position 15,879,566 of record OY748330.1, on the reverse strand, counting down.
AAGTTACAAGCAACATAAGTGCTTATAAATGCCAAAATGATCTTTGTACAAGTTTCCCAAACTTATGAAAAATCTAACAACGCATATTCTAGGACTCTAAACCAACTTTCATGCAACATGATTGCTTATAAGTGTCTCAATTATCCTTGTACAAGTTTCAAGATATTAGGAAACTTCTAACAATGAATATTTTAGGGAAAACGGTCGATTTCTACATCAACTAAGACCATCGTGCGGATTTCGACATGAACTATTCAAGCATGCCAATTTATACCTAATATACAGTTAATTTTTAATTTCCTACTCACACATCTAAAATGTGGCTAATTTTTTGCTTTTTGTTTAACACTGTTAATTTGAACGTTAACCCATGCCATATGGCAAATTAAAAATAAAAGATAACACTTAACCAAAATGACGTGGTTTTGTCTACGTCACTTAAGTTTTAAAAAACAAAAATCAAATTGGGGCTAGGGTTCTTACGGGATCTAACCTTTCTTTTGTAATTTTTCTCTAAAAATTTCAAAAATGAACGGAGAAAGAGACGGAGGAATAACTTTTTGTTGTCGATGTGGAGGACAACAAGGACTTTGAAGATTCCATGGAGACTCTTTCATTTTTGTCGATTTGGGGAGGAGGTAAGTGTTCATCTTTGTTAAAACTTATCAAAGATTTACATTTAAATAAGAGTTAAATTGTTGACGTTTTTACAAGATAGTATCTACCATTTGTTCAAGTGGACTGACGAGGCAATGTTTGAAGAAATCGAAGGCATCTTACAAAAGATCGATGAGATTGAATTGATGTGAGGGAACTTAAGAAATGCATAAACGTTTGTGAATCCGAGATTTATAATATGACAACGAAGACACGTACTTTTGAAAATATCGTTTATGGATTTCAAAATGAAATTTGAGCTTGTCAAATGGAGTTAAGGAGTTTGAAGAACATGTTTGGTTGTGTTGTTGAGTTGCTATATTTTTATATGTTCTTGATTTAGTAAGTGTGATATGTTTTTATAATGTATGTTCTTGAGTTTGTTTAGGTTCTTGGAATTTCTTGTTGTATTGTTGTGTTGTTTATCTTGTTCTTCTTTTGTTTTGTTTTGTTTTGTTTTGATGACAATTGAAGTTTAAATTTCAGATAAATTAGTTTAAAATACCACTAAGTTTAGAAATGACAAAATACCACATACTTAAATACTTGAGTTCAAAAATACCACAAAGTTTAGAAATAACAAAATACCACATAGTTTAGAAATGACACAATAACATAACCAAAAAACAGAAGGACAAAACAAAACACACATTAGTTTTCACAAATACACACATTAGTCTTGAGTTTGTTGGCTTGGTACCTCGCCATGGTCGAATGTATAAGTGTCAGAGCCTTCTCTTTCTTTAGCATTCAAGGTACACATTAACACCAAGGTTAGGACACTTTCTTGTGTAATGGCCTTTTTACCCACAATTTCCAAATTTGACAATTCTTCTTTCTCTTGAGACTTTATTCTTCTTTGTTGGGGACTCATTACCCTTTTTTCTCTTCGGAATTGAATTACGGCCTTGTCTCACAGGATGTGGTGGTGGTTCAAGCTCATTTTGACCAGACCTTTCCAAAAAGTTGATCCCATTTGCAGGGTTGATAGGAAATGAATATTGTTGAAGCCACTTTGATGTCACGAATTGATATGAGATATAATCTTCTTGATTAAACTGCTTATCTAATATAATCTTTAAAAAATGACGACAAGGAAGTCCAAACATGTCCCACTTCCTATAAGTTCAACTCTTTCTGTTTAGATATACCTTGAATGCTTTGTTCTTTTCTGTTACCTCGTACGCACCATCACCTCATGGATATACACGACAATTCTTGATTTCCTTATGCTCAAGTTCAATTGTTGCCATTGCCTTTAAGGTGAATCTAATTTTGTGCTTTATAACTTTATCTTTTCTTTGCTCAATCCATATCATAGCTTGCCTCCGAATAGTTTCCAACATTTCAACCAAAGGCATAAGCCTTGCTGGATCAATGGAATTATTATAAGCTTCAGAGATGTTATTTACATCCTCACAAGTTGATGTAGGATGGGAGAATGCATGGCTGCAATTTTTAGGATTCTTCGACATTATGGACTCATAAACTCCAAGATCATGAGTCTTCGTTGCTTCCACATTAAGATTATAATCTGCCATGGTATAGCTCTTTGCCACTCTCCAAAACAAGCCTTTCATATAAGCTATGTGAGGATGAGCTTTCTTTAGGTTACCATAAATGTGTCTTGCACACATATTGTGCTCAACTTTGGGAAAAATCTGAGCTACAACATTAAGTAAATCCTAGAGAAAATAACGTCAACATTCAAGTTCATAAAAAAAAACGTAGAATCTGTAAAATTTGTCACGTCCAACATCACTAAGGACAGTTTCAAGCAACACTGAAGATGCAGAGTTTGAGCTACACAAACAAGCACAAATTAGTATCCACAAATTATTAACAAAAACAAAAAATACAAACACTTACTCCAACATCAAAAGACAACTACTAACAAGATGAATCAACATAAGGAAAAAGCACATTAATCTAAGGCAAATACGAGGAAGCCTTGGTCGTGGTTCCTTTCACCTATGAATATGTCAAGAATTAGGATCTAGAGGCTCTCATTAAGGCCATAAAATGGGTCCCGTGTGAATTCTTACTATTTAAATGTGCGTAGTATTGATAAGCAAATAGTAAAAGATTCGGTGTCTCACACTATGTGATTAATAACCTGAAACTTATAAGCAATGTTAAACCGGTGTTAGGTAATGTAATTGTAGCAAATGGTGATAGGTTTCAATAGATGGATTCGGTAATCTTAGGCTATTTGATAGAAACATGGAAGCTCTTTACATGCCTAAGTTTACATATAATCTCTTATCCGTCAAGAGAATTGCTAATGATTGGAATTGTCATGCTACATTTGGACCTAACAAAGTTTTATTTTAGGATATTGATACTAACAGAATCATTGGTAAAGGGAGCACTGAGGGAGATCTTTACGTTCTTGATGATAATTCAAACTTTCAACTATCTTTTGCTTTTAATTTCGTTTTAAGAGAGTTAAAAAATGTTATATGGCATGCTAGATTAGGACATCCCGATTCTAGAGCTCTTAACCTTATGTTACCTCTTGTTTCTTTTGGTAATAAAACTTGTGAATCTTGCATCCTTGGTAAACGTTGCAAAATCGTTTTTTAAATAATGTTTTGAACTTATACATGTAGATGTATGGACTTCTCCTTGTTTTTCTAGAGAAAATCATAAGTATTTTATTACTTTTATAGATGAAAAGTCTAAATTCATTTGGATAACATTGTTACCATCAAAAGATAAAGTATTTCAGGTCTGATAATGGTGGTGAATACATAGGCAAAATGTTTAAAGACTACTTAGCTAAACAAGGAACTGTTCACCAAACTAGTTGTCCATACACACCACAACATAATGGTGTAGTCGAGAGAAAGAATAGGTATCTCATGGAAGTTGCAAGATCACTGATGTTTGACACAAATGTACCAAAGAGATTATGGGAAGATGCAGTCACATCGTTTTGTTACTTGATCAATATGACATCGTTTCACTTACGCGTTTTTGGGTGTGTGTACTTTGTTTTAGTTCCAGGGTGAACAAAGAAGTAAACTTGATGCAAAGAGCACAAAGGGGATATTTATTCGCTACTTAACTACACAAAATGGGTTAAAAAAGTTACATACCAGAGACAAGGAGGGATTTTAATCTCAAGAGATGTAAAGTTTCTTGAAGCGCAAGGCTACTATGAGGCTAAGAATTGGGAGAACATCTGGATCTATACACATCAGGCCAAGATAGAGCAACATACCTCAAGAGATTAATGGAAGATCTCGGCCTAAAAGTCAATGACATTCCAAGTTGTGAAGAACCACGAAACAATCAAGAACCCCACCTTTACCGTGAGGGGGAGAATAATCAACACAAGAAGAAGCCCATGAACATCATGTGGTTTATTCAAGTTACAATCTAAGTCCGGTTCATGATGCAGAGGAAGAACAAATACAACCTCTTAGAAGAAGTACTAGAATCAAACATTCACCATCTAATTGGGTCAATACAAGGATCTACTTCAACAATCAAGCGGTGGCACATCCTATTCAAGTTATATGCAATATGGTTTCATTTCCTTAAGAGCGTCAAGTCTTTATGGCCAAAATTGATAAGAATTGGATACCAAAGACATATGAGAAAGCTATGGAACATGATGTGTGGATAAAAAACGTTGGAGGAGAAGATAAAGCCATGGAGCTTAAAGAAACTTGGGAAAAGGCTAATTTACCTCAAAACAAGAGAACCGTAAGCTCAAGATACGTATTCACTATCAAGTACAAGAGTAATGGAGAGATAAAAAGGCACAAAGCTCGACTATTTGCAAGAGGGTTTACACAAACCTACGAAGAGGACTACCTTGAAACATTTTCTCTTGTTGCTTAACTACACATCGTAAGAGTGATCTTCTCAATAACCACCAATCTTGAAAGGGATCTACGACAAATGGACATAAAAAATGCTTTCTTACAACGAGAACTTCAAGATGAAGTCTATATGACACCACCTCCCGTTGTAGTGAACAAGATTACCATGGGCAAAGTGCTTAGGCTAAAGAAAGTTATCTATGGTTTAAAACAAACTCTGAGAGTTGGTAATACAAATTAAGCATCAGTCTCCTTGATCAAGGCTTCAAGAAATCAGAAGACGAGCACACTCTATTCACTAGCAAGCGTCGACCATGTTGAGTAGTTATCCTCGTGTATGTTTATGAAATAATCATCACCGGGGATGACAAGGTAAGAGTAGAGGCTATCAAAGCTCAACTTAAATCTATCTTTGATATAAAAGATCTTGGAGAACTTAGGTACTTTCTTGGAATTGAAGTTTGTAGGTCTAGATAAGCCCTATTCTTATCCCAAATAAAGTATACTCTTGATCTCTTGATTGAAGCAAGGAAACTTGGATCAAAACAAGAAAAGACACTCGTGCACGAGAATGACAAAGATATCTGAAAGGGAGAGTTTGAAGATGAGCCATACAAGCATCCAAAACAATATCATATACTTGTTGGTAAACTTATATACCTTACTATTACTAGACCTGATATATGTTATGTCGTGAATATGGTTTCAGACACATGCAAAAGCCAAACAACCACCATTGGAACTTGGTAGTTAGAGTGCTAAGGTATCTCAAAAGAGCACCGCAACAAGGAATATTGATGGGATGCGAAAAGAACACGAAGATTGTAGCCTATTGTGACGCGGATTTGTCAGGTGAACGAGGAGATAGACGATCTACAACTGGATATTCCAAATTCATAGGAGGCAACCTTGTTACTTGAAAGAGCAAGAAACAAAAGGTGGTCTCATGCTCACAAACCGAGTCAGAATATAGAGCAATGTTGAACCTAACTTAAGAGTTGATTTGGCTAAGATATTTGGTCACAGACTTGGGGATAGAAGTTAAGATGCCAATGAACATGCACGCCGAAAAAAAATCAGCTACTGAAGAACCAAGCACGTTGAAGTTGATTGTCACAAAGTAAGATAGGCAATAGTAAAGAAGATCATTCTACCTTTCTTCACTCTAAAATGGGACTAACAAAGCTCATCAAGCAATAAGAACCCTAACCGAAGCATCTAGTACTTTTTCCTTGACATGTTTTTATCCCAAGTGGTTTTACTTGTTAAGGTTTTAAACCAAGTTTCATGCAACATGAGTGCTTACAAGTTCCAAAATGATATTTTTACAAGTTTCACGAACATATGAAACTTATAAAAACGCATATTCTAGGGCTCTAAACCAAGTTTCATGCAACATGATCATGTTGTGTGAAACTTGATTGATAGTCCTATAATATGCGCTGTTAGATGTTTTGTAAGTTCGTGAAACTTGTACAAAGATTATTGCGGCACTTATAAACACATATGTTACATAAAAATTGATTTAGAGTCCTAGAAAATGTATTGTTAAATGTTTCATAGGTTTGTAAAACTTGTACAAAGATCATAGTGGCACTTATAAGCACTCACGTTGCACGAAACATTATTTAGAGTCCTGAATATGCGTTGTTAGATGTTTCTTAAGTTCGTGAAACTTGTACAAAGATTATTGAGGCCCTAATAAGACCACATGTTGCATGAAACTTGGTTTAGAGTCCTAGAAACACATTGTTAGATGTTTCGTAAGTACGTGGAACTTGTAAAAATATTATTGAGGCATTTATAAGCAGTCATGTTGCATAAAACTTGGTTAAGAGCACTAGAATATGTGTTGTTAGATGTTTCATATGTTTGTGAAATTTGTATAAAGATAATCGTGGCATTCATAAGCACTCATGTTGCATGAAATTTTAGTTAGAGTCCTAGAATATGCATTGTTAGAAGTTTCATAAGTTCGTGAAACTTGTGAAAATAGAATTGAGACACTTATAAGGACTCATGTTGCATGAAATCTTGTGTAGAGTCCAAGAACCATGTTGTTAGATGTTTTGTAAGTTTTTGAAAATTGTATACATATAATTGATGCACTTATAAGAACTGATATTGCATGAAACTTGGGTTAGCGTCCTAGAATATGCGTTGTGAGAAGTTTAATGCACTTGTACTAAGATTATCAAGACACTTATAAGCACTCATTTTACATGAAACATGATTTAGAGTCCTGAATATGCATTGTTAGATGTTTCATAAGTTCGTGAAAATTCTACAAAGATCATAGAGAACTCATGTTCATTGATACTTGGTTTATAATCCTAGAATATGCGTTGTTAGAAGTTTCATAAGTTCGTAGAAGTTGTACAAATATCATTGAGGCACTTATAAACACTCATGTTGCGTGAAACTTGGTTTATATTCCTAGAAACACATTTTTAGAAGTTTCGTAAGTTCATGAAACTTGTAGAAAAATCATTGAGCCACTTAAAAGAACGCATGTTGCATGAAACATGGTTTATAATCTTAGAATATGTGTGGTTATATGTTTCATAAGTGAAACTTGGTTTAGAGTCATATAATATATGTTGTTAGATGTTTCTTAAGTTTGTGAAACTTGTACAAATATCATTGTGGCACTTATAAACACTTATGTTACATGAAACTAGATTTAGAGTCCTAGAAAAGGCGTTGTTAGATGTTTCATTTTTTTTTGTCGAAAGTTGTTAGATGTTTCATTAGTTTGTGAAACTTGTACTAAGATCATTGCGACACTTATAAGAACTCATGTTGCACGAAACATTATTTAGAGTCGTAAAATATGTGTTGTTAGATGTTTCTTAATTTCGTGACTTGTACAGAGATCATTGTGGCATTTGTAAGCATTCATACTGCATGAAACTTGTTTTAGATTCCTAGTATATGCGTTTTTAGAAGTTTCATAAGTTCGTAAAACTTGTACAAAGATCATTGAGGCACTTCTAAGCTCTCATGTTACATGAAACCTTTTTGTAGTCCTAGAAACACGTTGTTAGATATTTCGTACGTTGGTGAAACTTGTACATAGATCATTGATGCACTTATAAGAAATCATGTTGTATGAAACTTGGTTTAGATTCCTAGAATATGTGTTGTTAGAAGTTTCATAAGTTCGTGAAACTGGAAATAAGATCAGTGAGGCCCTATTAAGCACTCATGTTGCATGAAACTTGGTTTAGAATCCTAAAATATGCGTTGTTAGAAGCTTCATAAGTTCGTGAAACTTTTAGAAATGGAGGCACTTATAAACACTCATGTTGCATAAAATTTGGTTTAGATTACAAGAAACACATTGTTAGATGATTTGTAAATTCGTGAAACTTGGATGAGAAAGATAATTGAGGCACTTAAAAGAACTCATGTTGCATGAAACTTGGTTTAGAGTCCTAGAATATGCGTTGTTCGAATTTTAATAAGTTTGTGAAACTTGTACATAGATCATTGAGGCATTGATATGCACTTATCTTTCATGAAAATTGGTTTAGAGTCCTAGATGTGAGTTGTTAGACGTTTCATAAAATTGTGAAATTTTTAAAGAGATCATTGAGGCACGTATAAGCACTCTTGTATCATGAAACTTGGTTCAGATACCTAGAATATGTGTTTTTAGAAGTTTCATAAGTTTGTGGAACTTGTACAAAGATCACTGTAGCACTTATAAACACTCATGTTGCATAAAATTTGGTTTAAAGTCCTAGAAACTGGTTGTTAGATATTTCGTATGTTCGTGAAACTTGTACAAAGATCATTAAGGCACTTATGATCACTCATTTTACATGAAACTTGGTTTAGAGTACTAGAATATGTGTTGTTAGATGTTTCATAAGTTCGTGAAACTCGTACAAAGATCACTAAGGCACTTTTAAGAAGTCATGTTGCATGAAACTTGGTTTTAAGTCCTAGAATATGCGTTGTTAGAGCTTTCATAAGTTCGTGAAACTCGTACAAAGATCACTAAGGCACTTATAAGAACTCATGTTGCATGAAAGTTCGTTTAAAGTCCTCGAAAACGCGTTGTTAGATGGTTTATATGTTCGTGAAACTTATACAAAGATCATTGAGGCACTTATAAGCACTCGTGAGGCATGAAATTTGGTTTAGAGTCCTAAAATATGTGAAGTTAGATGTTTCATAAGTTCGTGGAACTTGTACAAAGATCATTCAAGCACTTATAAGTACTCATCTTGCATGTTGTATGAAACTTGGTTTAGAGTCCTAGAATATGCGTTGTTCGATGTTTCATGAGTTCGTGAAACTTGTACAAAGAACATAAAAGAATGTATAAGCACTCATGTTTCATGAAACTTGGTTTAGAGTCCTAGAATGTGCTTTGTTAGATATTTCATATATCTGTGAAACTTGTACACAAATCATTGAGACATTTATAAGAGCTCATTTTGCATGAAACTTGGCTTAGAGTCCTCGAATATGCATTGAGCCATTGCTAGATGTTTTCTAAGTTTGTGAAACTTTTACAAAGATCAATGAGGCACTTATAAGCACTCTTGTTGCATGAAACTTGGTTTATAGTTCTATAAACACGTTATTAGATGTTTTGTAAGTTCGTCAAACTTGTTAAAAAGATCGTTGAGGCACTTATAAGAACTCATGTTGCATGAAGTTTGGTTTGGAGTCCTACAATATCTGTTTTCAAATGTTTTATAAGTTCGTGAAACTTGTATAAAGATCATTGAGGCTTTTATAAGCACTCATATTGCATGAAAATTGGTTTAGAGTTTTAGAATATGCTTTGTTAGAAGTTCCATAAGTTCGTGAAACTTGTACAAAGATCATTGAGGCATTATCCATCACTCATGTTGCATGAAACTTAGTTTAGAATTCTATAATATGCGTAGTTAGATGTTTCATAAGTTCGTGAAACTTATACAAAGATCATTGAGGCACTTATAAGCACTCATGTTGCGTGAAATTTGGTTTATAGTTCTAAAATATGTGAAGTTAGATGTTTCATAAGTTCGTGAACTTGTACAAAGATCATTGAGGCACTTATAAGCACTCATCTTGCATTAAACTTGGTTTAGAGTCCTCAAATATGCGTTGTTATATGATTCATAAGTTTGTGAAACTTGTGCAAAGATTACTGCGACACTTTTAAGCACGCATGATGCATGAAAATTGGTTTAGAGTCTTAAAATATGCAAAGTTAGATGTTTCATAAGTTTGTGAAACTTGTACAAATATCATTGAGGAACTTATAAGAACTCATGTTACATGAAATTTGATTTAGAGTCCTAGAAAATGCGTTGTTAGATGTTTCATAATTTTGTAAAACTTGTACAAAGATTATTATGACACTTATAGGCACTCATGTTGCACGTAACATGGTTTAGAGTCGTAAAATATGTGTTGTTTATATATTTCTTAATTTCTTGAAACTTATACAAAGATCATTGAGGCACTTATAAGCACTCATGTTGCATGAAACTTGGTTTAGATTCCTATAATATGCATTGTTAGAAGTTTCTTAAGTTCGTGAAACTTGTACAAAGATCATTGAGGCACTAAAAAGCACTTATGTTGCATGAAACTTCGTTTAGAGTCCTTGAAACACATTGTTAGATGTTTTCTAAGTTCGTGAAACTTGTAATAAGATTATTGAGGCACTTATAAGCCCTCATGATGCATGAAACTTGGTTTAGAGTCCGAGAATATCCATTGTTAGATGTTTCATATGTTCGTGAAACTTGTATTAAGATCATCGTGACACTTATAAGCACTCAGGTTGCATGAAATTTAGGTTAGAGTCCTAGAATATTCATTTTTAGGAGTTTCGTAAGTTCGTGAAAGTTTTGCAAAGATCATTGAGGCACTTATAAGCACTCACGTTGCATGAATCCTTGTTTAGACTTCTAGAAACACGTTGTTAGATGTTTTGTGAGTTTGTGAAACTTGTACAAGGATAATTGAGGCACTTATAAGAACTCATGTTGCATGAAACTTTGTTTAGAGACCAAAAATAAACGTAGGTAGAAGTATCATAAGTTCGTGATACAAGTACTAAGATCATGGAGAAACTTATAAGCAATCATGATGCATAAAACACTATTTAGAGTCCTAGAATATGCGTTCTTAGATGTTTCTTAAGTTCATGAAACTTGTACAAAGATAATTGAGGAAGTTATAAGCACTCATGATGCACGAAACTTGGGTTAGAGTCCTATAATATGCGTTGTCAGAAGTTTCATAAGTTCGTGAAATTTGTACAAACATAATTGAGGCACTTATAAGAACTCATGTTGCATGAAACTTGATTTAGAGTCCTAGAATATGCGTAGTTAGAAGTTTCATAAATTCGTGAAACTTGTACAAAGATGAATGAGGCACTTACAAGCACTCACGTTGAATTAAACTTGGTTTAGAGTCCTAGAATATATGTTGTTAGATGTTTCATAAGTTCGTGAAATTTTTACAAAGATCATTGAGGCTTTCATGCTTCTCATGTTGTATAAATTCCTAGAAACACGTTGTTAGATGTTTCGTATGTTCGAGAAATAGGTACAAAGTTCATTGAGGTATTTATAAGAACTCATGTTGCATGAAACTTTATTTAGATTCCTATAATATACGTTGTTAGATGTTTCATAACTTCGTGAAACTTGGACAACGATTACCGAGGCATTTATACGCACTCATGTTCCATAAAACTTGATATAGAGTCCTAGAATATGCGTTGTTGGAAGTTTCATAAGTTCGTGAAACTTTTATAAAGATGAATGAGGCACTTACAAGCACTCACGTTGAATTAAACTTGGTTTAGAGTCCTAGAATATGCGTCGTACAAAGATTATTGAGGCACTTATAAGCACTCATGTGTCTTGACAATTGGTTTAAAATCCTAGAAACATGTTATTATATGTTTCGTAAGTTCATGAAACTTGTACAAAGAACATTGAGGCACTTAAAAAGTCATGTTGCACGAAACTTTTTGGAAACTTGTACAAATATCATTGAGGCTTTCATGCTTCTCATGTTGTATGAAACTTGCTTTTGAGTCCTAGAATATGCGTTGTTAGATGTTTCATAAGTTCTTGAAACTTGTACAAAGAAAATTAAAGCACTTATAAGTACTCATGTTTCATGAAACTTGGTTTAGAGTCCTAGAATATGCGTTGTTAGATATTTCATATATATGTGAAACTTGTACACAGATCATTGAAGCATTTATAAGATCTCATGTTGCATGAAACTTGTTTTAGACTCCTCGAATATGCATTGTTAGATGTTTTATAAGTTCATGAAACTTTTACAAAGATCAATGAAGCACTTATAAGCACTCTTGTTGCATGAAACTTGGTTTAGAGTTCTATAAACACGCTATTAGATGTTTTGTAAGTTCGTGAAACTTGTTAAAAAGATCGCTGAGGCACTTATAAGAACTAATGTTGCATGAATTTTGGTTTGGAGTCCTAGAATATCTGTTGTAAGATGTTTCATAAGTTCGTGAAACTTGTACAAAGATCATTGAGGCTTAGAATATGCATTGTAAGAAGTTTCATAAGTTCGTGAAACTTTTACAAATATCATTGAGGGTCTTATATCAACTCATGTTGCATGAAAATTGGTTTAGAGTCCTAGAAGATGCTTTGTTAGAAGTTTCATAAGTTCGTGAAACTTGTACAAAGATCATTGAGGAATTTATAATAACTCATGTTGCATTAAACTTGGTTTAGATTCTAGAATATGCATAGTTAGTTGTTTCATAAGTTCGTGAAAACTTGTATAATGATTATTGAGGAACTTATAAGCACTCATGTTGCATAAAACTTGATTTGGAGTCCTAGAATATGAGTTGTTAGAAGTTTCATAAGTTTCGTGAAACTTGTACGAAGATCATTGAGGCACTTATAAGCACTCATGTTGTATGAAACTTGGTTTGGAATCCTAGAAATATATTTTAAGATGTTTCGTATGTCCGTGAAACTTGTACAAAGATAATTGAGGCATTTTTGCTACTCATGTTGTATGAAACTTTGTTTAGAGTCTTATAATATGCGTTGTTAGATGTTTCATAAGTTCGTGAAACTTGTACAAAGATCATTGAGGCAGTTATAAACACTCATATTGCATGAAAAGTGGTTTAAAGTATTGGAAACACGTTGTTAGATGTTTCGTATTTTCGGGAAACTTAAGGCACTAATAAGAACTCTTGTTGCATAAAACTTGGTTTAGAGTTCTAGAATACTCTTTGTTAGATGTTTGATAAGATCATGAAACTTTTAAAAAGATTATTGAATCAGTTATAAGCACTCATGTTTCATGAAACTTGGTTTAGAGTCTTAGAATGTAAGTTGTTAGATATTTCATATATACGGGAAACTTGTACAAAGATCATTGAGACACTTATAAGAACTCATGTTGCATGAAACTTGGTTTAAAGTAGTAGAATATGCATTATTAGATGTTTTATAAGTTCGTGAAACTTGTACAAAGATCATTGAGACACTTATAAGCACTCATGTTTCATGAAATTTGGTTTAGAGTCCTAGAAATACGTTATTAGATGTTTCGAAAGTTCGTGAAACTTGTAAAAAGATCACTGAGACACTTATAAGAACTCATGTTGCATGAATCTTGGTTTGGAGTCCTATAATATCCGTTGTAAGATGTTTCATAACTTCGTGAAACATGTACAAAGTTCATTGAGGCTTTTATAAGCACTCATGTTGCATGAAACTTTGTTTAGAGTCTTAGAATATGCATTAATAGAAGTCTCATAAGTTTGTGAAACTTTATATCATTGAGAGACTTATATCTACTCAAGTTGCTTGAAAATTGGTTTAGAGTCCTAGAATATGCTTTGTTAGATGTTTCATAAGTTCGTGAAACATTTTATAATGATCATTGAGACATTTATAAGCACTCATGTTGCATGAAACTTTGTTTAGAGTCCTAGAATTAGTTATTAGAAGTTTCATAAATTTCATGAAACTTGTAAAAAGATCATTGAGGCACTTATAAGCACTTATGTTACATGAAACTAGATTTAGAGTCCTAGAAAAGGCGTTGTTAGATGTTTCATTTTTTTTTTTGTCGAAAGTTGTTAGATGTTTCATTAGTTTGTGAAACTTGTACAAAGATCATTGCGACACTTATAAGAACTCATGTTGCACGAAACATTATTTAGAGTCGTAAAATATGTGTTGTTAGATGTTTCTTAATTTCGTGACTTGTACAGAGATCATTGTGGCATTTGTAAGCACTCATACTGCATGAAACTTGTTTTAGATTCCTAGTATATGCGTTTTTAGAAGTTTCATAAGTTCGTAAAACTTGTACAAAGATCATTGAGGCACTTCTAAGCTCTCATGTTACATGAAACCTTTTTTGTAGTCCTAGAAACACGTTGTTAGATATTTCGTACGTTGGTGAAACTTGTACATAGATCATTGATGCACTTATAAGAAATCATGTTGTATGAAACTTGGTTTAGATTCCTAGAATATGTGTTGTTAGAAGTTTCATAAGTTCGTGAAACTGGAAATAAGATTAGTGAGGCCCTATTAAGCACTCATGTTGCATGAAACTTGGTTTAGAATCCTAAAATATGCGTTGTTAGAAGCTTCATAAGTTCGTGAAACTTTTAGAAATGGAGGCACTTATAAACACTCATGTTGCATAAAATCTAGTTTAGATTACAAGAAACACATTGTTAGATGATTTGTAAATTCGTGAAACTTGGAGAAAGATAATTGAGGCACTTAAAAGAACTCATGTTGCATGAAACTTGGTTTAGAGTCCTAGAATATGCGTTGTTCGAATTTTAATAAGTTTGTGAAACTTGTACATAGATCATTGAGGCATTGATATGCACTTATCTTTCATGAAAATTGGTTTAGAGTCCTAGATGTGAGTTGTTAGACGTTTCATAAAATTGTGAAAATTTTAAAAAGATCATTGAGGCACGTATAAGCACTCTTGTATCATGAAACTTGGTTCAGATACCTAGAATATGTGTTTTTAGAAGTTTCATAAGTTTGTGGAACTTGTACAAAGATCACTGTAGCACTTATAAACACTCATGTTGCATAAAATTTGGTTTAAAGTCCTAGAAACTGGTTGTTAGATATTTCGTATGTTCGTGAAACTTGTACAAAGATCATTAAGGCACTTATGATCACTCATTTTACATGAAACTTGGTTTAGAGTACTAGAATATGTGTTGTTAGATGTTTCATAAGTTCGTGAAACTCGTACAAAGATCACTAAGGCACTTTTAAGCAGTCATGTTGCATGAAACTTGGTTTTAAGTCCTAGAATATGCGTTGTTAGAGCTTTCATAAGTTCGTGAAACTCGTACAAAGATCACTAAGGCACTTATAAGAACTCATGTTGCATGAAAGTTCGTTTAAAGTCCTCGAAAACGCGTTGTTAGATGGTTTATATGTTCGTGAAACTTATACAAAGATCATTGAGGCACTTATAAGCACTCGTGAGGCATGAAATTTGGTTTAGAGTCCTAAAATATGTGAAGTTAGATGTTTCATAAGTTCGTGGAACTTGTACAAAGATCATTCAAGCACTTATAAGTACTCATCTTGCATGTTGTATGAAACTTGGTTTAGAGTCCTAGAATATGCGTTGTTCGATGTTTCATAAGTTCGTGAAACTTGTACAAAGAACATAAAAGAATGTATAAGCACTCATGTTTCATGAAACTTGGTTTAGAGTCCTAGAATGTGCTTTGTTAGATATTTCATATATCTGTGAAACTTGTACACAAATCATTGAGACATTTATAAGAGCTCATTTTGCATGAAACTTGGCTTAGAGTCCTCGAATATGCATTGAGCCATTGCTAGATGTTTTCTAAGTTTGTGAAACTTTTACAAAGATCAATGAGGCACTTATAAGCACTCTTGTTGCATGAAACTTGGTTTATAGTTCTATAAACACGTTATTAGATGTTTTGTAAGTTCGTCAAACTTGTTAAAAGATCGTTGAGGCACTTATAAGAACTCATGTTGCATGAAGTTTGGTTTGGAGTCCTACAATATCTGTTTTCAAATGTTTTATAAGTTCGTGAAACTTGTATAAAGATCATTGAGGCTTTTATAAGCACTCATATTGCATGAAAATTGGTTTAGAGTTTTAGAATATGCTTTGTTAGAAGTTCCATAAGTTCGTGAAACTTGTACAAAGATCATTGAGGCATTATCCATCACTCATGTTGCATGAAACTTAGTTTAGAATTCTATAATATGCGTAGTTAGATGTTTCATAAGTTCGTGAAACTTATACAAAGATCATTGAGGCACTTATAAGCACTCATGTTGCGTGAAATTTGGTTTATAGTTCTAAAATATGCGAAGTTAGATGTTTCATAAGTTCGTGAACTTGTACAAAGATCATTGAGACACTTATAAGCACTCATCTTGCATTAAACTTGGTTTAGAGTCCTCAAATATGCGTTGTTATATGATTCATAAGTTTGTGAAACTTGTGCAAAGATTATCGCGACACTTTTAAGCACTCATGATGCATGAAACTTGGTTTAGAGTCTTAAAATATGCAAAGTTAGATGTTTCATAAGTTCGTGAAACTTGTACAAATATCATTGAGGAACTTATAAGAACTCATGTTACATGAAATTTGATTTAGAGTCCTAGAAAATGCGTTGTTAGATGTTTCATAATTTTGTAAAACTTGTACAAAGATTATTATGACACTTATAGGCACTCATGTTGCACATAACATGGTTTAGAGTCGTAAAATATGTGTTGTTTATATATTTCTTAAGTTCTTGAAACTTATACAAAGATCATTGAGGCACTTATAAGCACTCATGTTGCATGAAACTTGGTTTAGATTCCTATAATATGCATTGTTAGAAGTTTCTTAAGTTCGTGAAACTTGTACAAAGATCATTGAGGCACTAAAAAGCACTTATGTTGCATGAAACTTCGTTTAGAGTCCTTGAAACACATTGTTAGATGTTTTCTAAGTTCGTGAAACTTGTAATAAGATTATTGAGGCACTTATAAGCCCTCATGATGCATGAAACTTGGTTTAGAGTCCGAGAATATCCATTGTTAGATGTTTCATATGTTCGTGAAACTTGTATTAAGATCATCGTGACACTTATAAGCACTCATGTTGCATGAAATTTAGGTTAGAGTCCTAGAATATTCATTTTTAGGAGTTTCGTAAGTTCGTGAAAGTTTTGCAAAGATCATTGAGGCACTTATAAGCACTCACGTTGCATGAATCCTTGTTTAGACTTCTAGAAACACGTTGTTAGATGTTTTGTGAGTTTGTGAAACTTGTACAAGGATAATTGAGGCACTTATAAGAACTCATGTTGCATGAAACTTTGTTTAGAGACCAAAAATAAACGTAGGTAGAAGTATCATAAGTTCGTGATACAAGTACTAAGATCATGGAGAAACTTATAAGCAATCATGATGCATAAAACACTATTTAGAGTCCTAGAATATGCGTTCTTAGATGTTTCTTAAGTTCATGAAACTTGTACAAAGATAATTGAGGAAGTTATAAGCACTCATGATGCACGAAACTTGGGTTAGAGTCCTATAATATGCGTTGTCAGAAGTTTCATAAGTTCGTGAAATTTGTACAAACATAATTGAGGCACTTATAAGAACTCATGTTGCATGAAACTTGATTTAGAGTCCTAGAATATGCGTAGTTAGAAGTTTCATAAATTCGTGAAACTTGTACAAAGATGAATGAGGCACTTACAAGCACTCACGTTGAATTAAACTTGGTTTAGAGTCCTAGAATATATGTTGTTAGATGTTTCATAAGTTCGTGAAATTTTTACAAAGATCATTGAGGCTTTCATGCTTCTCATGTTGTATAAATTCCTAGAAACACGTTGTTAGATGTTTCGTATGTTCGAGAAATAGGTACAAAGTTCATTGAGGTATTTATAAGAACTCATGTTGCATGAAACTTTATTTAGATTCCTATAATATACGTTGTTAGATGTTTCATAACTTCGTGAAACTTGGACAACGATTACTGAGGCATTTATACGCACTCATGTTCCATAAAACTTGATATAGAGTCCTAGAATATGCGTTGTTGGAAGTTTCATAAGTTCGTGAAACTTTTATAAAGATGAATGAGGCACTTACAAGCACTCACGTTGAATTAAACTTGGTTTAGAGTCCTAGAATATGCGTCGTACAAAGATTATTGAGGCACTTATAAGCACTCATGTGTCTTGACAATTGGTTTAAAATCCTAGAAACATGTTATTATATGTTTCGTAAGTTCATGAAACTTGTACAAAGAACATTGAGGCACTTAAAAAGTCATGTTGCACGAAACTTTTTTGGAAACTTGTACAAATATCATTGAGGCTTTCATGCTTCTCATGTTGTATGAAACTTGCTTTTGAGTCCTAGAATATGCGTTGTTAGATGTTTCATAAGTTCTTGAAACTTGTACAAAGAAAATTAAAGCACTTATAAGTACTCATGTTTCATGAAACTTGGTTTAGAGTCCTAGAATATGCGTTGTTAGATATTTCATATATATGTGAAACTTGTACACAGATCATTGAAGCATTTATAAGATCTCATGTTGCATGAAACTTGTTTTAGACTCCTCGAATATGCATTGTTAGATGTTTTATAAGTTCATGAAACTTTTACAAAGATCAATGAAGCACTTATAAGCACTCTTGTTGCATGAAACTTGGTTTAGAGTTCTATAAACACGCTATTAGATGTTTTGTAAGTTCGTGAAACTTGTTAAAAAGATCGCTGAGGCACTTATAAGAACTAATGTTGCATGAATTTTGGTTTGGAGTCCTAGAATATCTGTTGTAAGATGTTTCATAAGTTCGTGAAACTTGTACAAAGATCATTGAGGCTTAGAATATGCATTGTAAGAAGCTTCATAAGTTCGTGAAACTTTTACAAATATCATTGAGGGTCTTATATCAACTCATGTTGCATGAAAATTGGTTTAGAGTCCTAGAAGATGCTTTGTTAGAAGTTTCATAAGTTCGTGAAACTTGTACAAAGATCATTGAGGAATTTATAATAACTCATGTTGCATTAAACTTGGTTTAGATTCTAGAATATGCATAGTTAGTTGTTTCATAAGTTCGTGAAAACTTGTATAATGATTATTGAGGAACTTATAAGCACTCATGTTGCATAAAACTTGATTTGGAGTCCTAGAATATGAGTTGTTAGAAGTTTCATAAGTTTCGTGAAACTTGTACGAAGATCATTGAGGCACTTATAAGCACTCATGTTGTATGAAACTTGGTTTGGAATCCTAGAAATATATTTTAAGATGTTTCGTATGTCCGTGAAACTTGTACAAAGATAATTGAGGCATTTTTGCTACTCATGTTGTATGAAACTTTGTTTAGAGTCTTATAATATGCGTTGTTAGATGTTTCATAAGTTCGTGAAACTTGTACAAAGATCATTGAGGCAGATATAAACACTCATATTGCATGAAAAGTGGTTTAAAGTATTGGAAACACGTTGTTAGATGTTTCGTATTTTCGGGAAACTTAAGGCACTAATAAGAACTCTTGTTGCATAAAACTTGGTTTAGAGTTCTAGAATACTCTTTGTTAGATGTTTGATAAGATCATGAAACTTTTAAAAAGATTATTGAATCAGTTATAAGCACTCATGTTTCATGAAACTTGGTTTAGAGTCTTAGAATGTAAGTTGTTAGATATTTCATATATACGGGAAACTTGTACAAAGATCATTGAGACACTTATAAGAACTCATGTTGCATGAAACTTGGTTTAGAGTAGTAGAATATGCATTATTAGA
This sequence comes from Cochlearia excelsa, assembly GCA_963556525.1. Taxonomy (NCBI): domain Eukaryota; kingdom Viridiplantae; phylum Streptophyta; class Magnoliopsida; order Brassicales; family Brassicaceae; genus Cochlearia; species Cochlearia excelsa. The sequence continues at coordinate 15,860,233 of OY748330.1, read as the reverse complement.
TGTTTTATAAGTTCGTGAAACTTGTACAAAGATCATTGAGACACTTATAAGCACTCATGTTTCATGAAATTTGGTTTAGAGTCCTAGAAATACGTTATTAGATGTTTCGAAAGTTCGTGAAACTTGTAAAAAGATCACTGAGACACTTATAAGAACTCATGTTGCATGAATCTTGGTTTGGAGTCCTATAATATCCGTTGTAAGATGTTTCATAACTTCGTGAAACATGTACAAAGTTCATTGAGGCTTTTATAAGCACTCATGTTGCATGAAACTTTGTTTAGAGTCTTAGAATATGCATTAATAGAAGTCTCATAAGTTTGTGAAACTTTATATCATTGAGAGACTTATATCTACTCAAGTTGCTTGAAAATTGGTTTAGAGTCCTAGAATATGCTTTGTTAGATGTTTCATAAGTTCGTGAAACATTTTATAATGATCATTGAGACATTTATAAGCACTCATGTTGCATGAAACTTTGTTTAGAGTCCTAGAATGAGTTATTAGAAGTTTCATAAATTTCATGAAACTTGTAAAAAGATCATTGAGGCACTTATAAGCACTTATGTTACATGAAACTAGATTTAGAGTCCTAGAAAAGGCGTTGTTAGATGTTTCATTTTTTTTTTGTCGAAAGTTGTTAGATGTTTCATTAGTTTGTGAAACTTGTACAAAGATCATTGCGACACTTATAAGAACTCATGTTGCACGAAACATTATTTAGAGTCGTAAAATATGTGTTGTTAGATGTTTCTTAATTTCGTGACTTGTACAGAGATCATTGTGGCATTTGTAAGCACTCATACTGCATGAAACTTGTTTTAGATTCCTAGTATATGCGTTGTTAGAAGTTTCATAAGTTCGTAAAACTTGTACAAAGATCATTGAGGCACTTCTAAGCTCTCATGTTACATGAAACCTTTTTTGTAGTCCTAGAAACACGTTGTTAGATATTTCGTACGTTGGTGAAACTTGTACATAGATCATTGATGCACTTATAAGAAATCATGTTGTATGAAACTTGGTTTAGATTCCTAGAATATGTGTTGTTAGAAGTTTCATAAGTTCGTGAAACTGGAAATAAGATTAGTGAGGCCCTATTAAGCACTCATGTTGCATGAAACTTGGTTTAGAATCCTAAAATATGCGTTGTTAGAAGCTTCATAAGTTCGTGAAACTTTTAGAAATGGAGGCACTTATAAACACCCATGTTGCATAAAATCTGGTTTAGATTACAAGAAACACATTGTTAGATGATTTGTAAATTCGTGAAACTTGGAGAAAGATAATTGAGGCACTTAAAAGAACTCATGTTGCATGAAACTTGGTTTAGAGTCCTAGAATATGCGTTGTTCGAATTTTAATAAGTTTGTGAAACTTGTACATAGATCATTGAGGCATTGATATGCACTTATCTTTCATGAAAATTGGTTTAGAGTCCTAGATGTGAGTTGTTAGACGTTTCATAAAATTGTGAAATTTTTAAAAAGATCATTGAGGCACGTATAAGCACTCTTGTATCATGAAACTTGGTTCAGATACCTAGAATATGTGTTTTTAGAAGTTTCATAAGTTTGTGGAACTTGTACAAAGATCACTGTAGCACTTATAAACACTCATGTTGCATAAAATTTGGTTTAAAGTCCTAGAAACTGGTTGTTAGATATTTCGTATGTTCGTGAAACTTGTACAAAGATCATTAAGGCACTTATGATCACTCATTTTACATGAAACTTGGTTTAGAGTACTAGAATATGTGTTGTTAGATGTTTCATAAGTTCGTGAAACTCGTACAAAGATCACTAAGGCACTTTTAAGAAGTCATGTTGCATGAAACTTGGTTTTAAGTCCTAGAATATGCGTTGTTAGAGCTTTCATAAGTTCGTGAAACTCGTACAAAGATCACTAAGGCACTTATAAGAACTCATGTTGCATGAAAGTTCGTTTAAAGTCCTCGAAAACGCGTTGTTAGATGGTTTATATGTTCGTGAAACTTATACAAAGATCATTTGAGGCACTTATAAGCACTCGTGAGGCATGAAATTTGGTTTAGAGTCCTAAAATATGTGAAGTTAGATGTTTCATAAGTTCGTGGAACTTGTACAAAGATCATTCAAGCACTTATAAGTACTCATCTTGCATGTTGTATGAAACTTGGTTTAGAGTCCTAGAATATGCGTTGTTCGATGTTTCATGAGTTCGTGAAACTTGTACAAAGAACATAAAAGAATGTATAAGCACTCATGTTTCATGAAACTTGGTTTAGAGTCCTAGAATGTGCTTTGTTAGATATTTCATATATCTGTGAAACTTGTACACAAATCATTGAGACATTTATAAGAGCTCATTTTGCATGAAACTTGGCTTAGAGTCCTCGAATATGCATTGAGCCATTGCTAGATGTTTTCTAAGTTTGTGAAACTTTTACAAAGATCAATGAGGCACTTATAAGCACTCTTGTTGCATGAAACTTGGTTTATAGTTCTATAAACACGTTATTAGATGTTTTGTAAGTTCGTCAAACTTGTTAAAAAGATCGTTGAGGCACTTATAAGAACTCATGTTGCATGAAGTTTGGTTTGGAGTCCTACAATATCTGTTTTCAAATGTTTTATAAGTTCGTGAAACTTGTATAAAGATCATTGAGGCTTTTATAAGCACTCATATTGCATGAAAATTGGTTTAGAGTTTTAGAATATGCTTTGTTAGAAGTTCCATAAGTTCGTGAAACTTGTACAAAGATCATTGAGGCATTATCCATCACTCATGTTGCATGAAACTTAGTTTAGAATTCTATAATATGCGTAGTTAGATGTTTCATAAGTTCGTGAAACTTATACAAAGATCATTGAGGCACTTATAAGCACTCATGTTGCGTGAAATTTGGTTTATAGTTCTAAAATATGTGAAGTTAGATGTTTCATAAGTTCGTGAACTTGTACAAAGATCATTGAGGCACTTATAAGCACTCATCTTGCATTAAACTTGGTTTAGAGTCCTCAAATATGCGTTGTTATATGATTCATAAGTTTGTGAAACTTGTGCAAAGATTACTGCGACACTTTTAAGCACTCATGATGCATGAAACTTGGTTTAGAGTCTTAAAATATGCAAAGTTAGATGTTTCATAAGTTCGTGAAACTTGTACAAATATCATTGAGGAACTTATAAGAACTCATGTTACATGAAATTTGATTTAGAGTCCTAGAAAATGCGTTGTTAGATGTTTCATAATTTTGTAAAACTTGTACAAAGATTATTATGACACTTATAGGCACTCATGTTGCACGTAACATGGTTTAGAGTCGTAAAATATGTGTTGTTTATATATTTCTTAAGTTCTTGAAACTTATACAAAGATCATTGAGGCACTTATAAGCACTCATGTTGCATGAAACTTGGTTTAGATTCCTATAATATGCATTGTTAGAAGTTTCTTAAGTTCGTGAAACTTGTACAAAGATCATTGAGGCACTAAAAAGCACTTATGTTGCATGAAACTTCGTTTAGAGTCCTTGAAACACATTGTTAGATGTTTTCTAAGTTCGTGAAACTTGTAATAAGATTATTGAGGCACTTATAAGCCTCATGATGCATGAAACTTGGTTTAGAGTCCGAGAATATCCATTGTTAGATGTTTCATATGTTCGTGAAACTTGTATTAAGATCATCGTGACACTTATAAGCACTCAGGTTGCATGAAATTTAGGTTAGAGTCCTAGAATATTCATTTTTAGGAGTTTCGTAAGTTCGTGAAAGTTTTGCAAAGATCATTGAGGCACTTATAAGCACTCACGTTGCATGAATCCTTGTTTAGAGTTCTAGAAACACGTTGTTAGATGTTTTGTGAGTTTGTGAAACTTGTACAAGGATAATTGAGGCACTTATAAGAACTCATGTTGCATGAAACTTTGTTTAGAGACCAAAAATAAACGTAGGTAGAAGTATCATATGTTCGTGATACATGTACTAAGATCATGGAGAAACTTATAAGCAATCATGATGCATAAAACACTATTTAAAGTCCTAGAATATGCGTTCTTAGATGTTTCTTAAGTTCATGAAACTTGTACAAAGATAATTGAGGAAGTTATAAGCACTCATGATGCACGAAACTTGGGTTAGAGTCCTATAATATGCGTTGTCAGAAGTTTCATAAGTTCGTGAAATTTGTACAAACATAATTGAGGCACTTATAAAAACTCATGTTGCATGAAACTTAATTTAGAGTCCTAGAATATGCGTAGTTAGAAGTTTCATAAATTCGTGAAACTTGTACAAAGATGAATGAGGCACTTACAAGCACTCACGTTGAATTAAACTTGGTTTAGAGTCCTAGAATATATGTTGTTAGATGTTTCATAAGTTCGTGAAACTTTTACAAAGATCATTGAGGCTTTCATGCTTCTCATGTTGTATAAATTCCTAGAAACACGTTGTTAGATGTTTCGTATGTTCGAGAAATAGGTACAAAGTTCATTGAGGTATTTATAAGAACTCATGTTGCATGAAACTTTATTTAGATTCCTATAATATACGTTGTTAGATGTTTCATAACTTCGTGAAACTTGGACAACGATTACTGAGGCATTTATACGCACTCATGTTCCATAAAACTTGATATAGAGTCCTAGAATATGCGTTGTTGGAAGTTTCATAAGTTCTTGAAACTTTTATAAAGATGAATGAGGCACTTACAAGCACTCACGTTGAATTAAACTTGGTTTAGAGTCCTAGAATATGCGTCGTACAAAGATTATTGAGGCACTTATAAGCACTCATGTGTCTTGACAATTGGTTTAAAATCCTAGAAACATGTTATTATATGTTTCGTAAGTTCATGAAACTTGTACAAAGAACATTGAGGCACTTAAAAAGTCATGTTGCACGAAACTTTTTTGGAAACTTGTACAAATATCATTGAGGCTTTCATGCTTCTCATGTTGTATGAAACTTGCTTTTGAGTCCTAGAATATGCGTTGTTAGATGTTTCATAAGTTCTTGAAACTTGTAAAAAGAAAATTAAAGCACTTATAAGTACTCATGTTTCATGAAACTTGGTTTAGAGTCCTAGAATATGCGTTGTTAGATATTTCATATATATGTGAAACTTGTACACAGATCATTGAAGCATTTATAAGATCTCATGTTGCATGAAACTTGTTTTAGACTCCTCGAATATGCATTGTTAGATGTTTTATAAGTTCATGAAACTTTTACAAAGATCAATGAAGCACTTATAAGCACTCTTGTTGCATGAAACTTGGTTTAGAGTTCTATAAACACGCTATTAGATGTTTTGTAAGTTCGTGAAACTTGTTAAAAAGATCGCTGAGGCACTTATAAGAACTAATGTTGCATGAATTTTGGTTTGGAGTCCTAGAATATCTGTTGTAAGATGTTTCATAAGTTCGTGAAACTTGTACAAAGATCATTGAGGCTTAGAATATGCATTGTAAGAAGTTTCATAAGTTCGTGAAACTTTTACAAATATCATTGAGGGTCTTATATCAACTCATGTTGCATGAAAATTGGTTTAGAGTCCTAGAAGATGCTTTGTTAGAAGTTTCATAAGTTCGTGAAACTTGTACAAAGATCATTGAGGAATTTATAATAACTCATGTTGCATTAAACTTGGTTTACATTCTGGAATATGCATAGTTAGTTATTTCATAAGTTCGTGAAAACTTGTATAATGATTATTGAGGAACTTATAAGCACTCATGTTGCATAAAACTTGATTTGGAGTCCTAGAATATGAGTTGTTAGAAGTTTCATAAGTTTCGTGAAACTTGTACGAAGATCATTGAGGCACTTATAAGCACTCATGTTGTATGAAACTTGGTTTGGAATCCTAGAAATATATTTTAAGATGTTTCGTATGTCCGTGAAACTTGTACAAAGATAATTGAGACATTTTTGCTACTCATGTTGTATGAAACTTTGTTTAGAGTCTTATAATATGCGTTGTTAGATGTTTCATAAGTTCGTGAAACTTGTACAAAGATCATTGAGGCAGTTATAAACACTCATATTGCATGAAAATTGGTTTAAAGTATTGGAAACATGTTGTTAGATGTTTCGTATTTTCGGGAAACTTAAGGCACTAATAAGAACTCTTGTTGCATAAAACTTGGTTTAGAGTTCTAGAATACTCTTTGTTAGATGTTTGATAAGATCATGAAACTTTTAAAAAGATTATTGAATCAGTTATAAGCACTCATGTTTCATGAAACTTGGTTTAGAGTCTTAGAATGTAAGTTGTTAGATATTTCATATATACGGGAAACTTGTACAAAGATCATTGAGACACTTATAAGAACTCATGTTGCATAAACTTGGTTTAGAGTAGTAGAATATGCATTATTAGATGTTTTATAAGTTTGTGAAACTTGTACAAAGATCATTGAGACACTTATAAGCACTCATGTTTCATGAAATTTGGTTTAGAGTCCTAGAAATACGTTATTAGATGTTTCGAAAGTTCGTGAAACTTGTAAAAAGATCACTGAGACACTTATAAGAACTCATGTTGCATGAATCTTGGTTTGGAGTCCTACAATATCCGTTGTAAGATGTTTCATAACTTCGTGAAACATGTACAAAGTTCATTGAGGCTTTTATAAGCACTCATGTTGCATGAAACTTTGTTTAGAGTCTTAGAATATGCATTAATAGAAGTCTCATAAGTTTGTGAAACTTTATATCATTGAGAGACTTATATCTACTCAAGTTGCTTGAAAATTGGTTTTTGAGTCCTAGAATATGCTTTGTTAGATGTTTCATAAGTTTGTGAAACATTTTATAATGATCATTGAGACATTTATAAGCACTCATGTTGCATGAAACTTTGTTTAGAGTCCTAGAATGAGTTATTAGAAGTTTCATAAATTTCATGAAACTTGTAAAAAGATCATTGAGGCACTTATAAGCACTCATGTTGTATTAAACTTTGTTTGGAGTCCTAGAAAAACTTTATAAGATGTTTCGTATATCCGTGAAACTTGTACAAAGATCATTGAAGAATTTTAGCTACTTATATGAAACTTGTACAAAGATGATTGAGGCACTTTGTTTGGAGTCCTGGAATATGAAGTAGTTAGATGTTTCATAAGTTCGTGAAACTTGTACAAAGATCATTCAGGATCTTATAAGCACTCATATTGCATGAAACTTGGAATAGAGTATTAGAATCACGTTATTAGATGTTTCGAATTTACAGGAAACTTGTACGAAGATAAATATGGCACTTATAAGAACTCTTGTTGCATGAAGCTTGGTTTAAAGTCCTAGAATATGCGTTGTTAGATGTTTGATAAGTTCGTGAAACTTTTACAAAGATCATTGAGGCACTTATAAGCACTCATGTTGCATGAAACTTGGTTTAGAGTCTTAGAAACACGTTATTAGATGTTTCGTAAGTTCGTGAAACTTGTACAAAGATCATTGAGGCACTTATAACACTACAAGAAAACATGGATATTGCGACTGTAAAAATAGTCGCTATATAGTCGCTTAATCACAGTTTACGACGATTTGGCGACTACTGCAAGTAGTCGTAAATCGTTAGTCGCTTATGTCAATAGTCGTAAAATTAGTCGCTATTTTACGACTACGTTACGACTACATGTGTTAGTCGTTACGTAGTCGTATCATAGTCGCTAAATTATACGACTACCTGACGTCAAATTTACGACTAATTCGCATGAAAAAGAGGTCTCGTAATATTAGTCGTATTATAGTCACTAAATTTATCGACTATGTTACGTCTATTTTATGACTAGGCAAAGGATCGAATTACGATTAATTCGATATTCACAATTATTATCGTCGTAGTCGTTGTGTAGTCGTAACTTGTAGTGACTAAATTACGACTCAAATATGATTGTTTGGTGACTACATTACGACTCATTTGTGACTGATAAACGATTGTTTGGCGACTACCCCTTAAACGATTTCTATATATAATATTCATTTTTCTCTGATTGCTATATTGTGGTATTGTTGCTTATAATTTCAAAATTAAACTGAAACCTAAAGAAAACACAAATCATAAAACATATTTTACATTTAAACCATCATCATTTCACAAGTCATAACACAAAGTAAAACACATACATGGTTTATTTAAAAAGTCATTACACATTATAGAATTAATAAGTTCATGAAAGTTGATGAAGAAGTAACCTAAGTAGCATGTGGAGGTGATGTTTGAGTTGTTGCTTGAGGGGTTGAGAGAGGCCTTGTGCTTGATCCAGATGAATGAGCCGTCATAAAATCTAGGAAGCCCGATCTCGCCGGCGTAGATACTCTTCGACCAAGGACAAGTGTGCAAGCTTTTCCTTATGTTCCGCTACAATTTGAGAATTCTTTTCTTCAAGTTTTGCATTATAACTAACCTGTTCTTCAAATTTGCTCTGAGTTTCCTTCAGCTTCTCTTCCAATGTCACAAACGCCAAAGAGTCTCCTTGTTTATTGGCAGCTGCAACATTCCGAAGAGTGATGCTTCCAACTCCATAATGTATGCCTCGTGAGTCCTTCTCTGTGGACTGTGAAAAGAAAGAAATGACCATCAAATAGAATGTAAGTTATGAAAGAACACCAAATACTACTCTATGGACTGTAAAAAAAAAGAGATAAACATCAAAGAAGACAAGTTACTTGACCTTGAGGAAGATGTCTGTATAGTCATCTGGTGTGAGTTCCTTAACTCTTGAAGTGCCATCTGAAACACATGAAGGCTCCACCTGTATCTCGGACAACTTTTCTTGCAAGTTCTTCTCATAAGTTTCAGCGATCTTCTGTGCTTTTCGATCAACAAAGGTACCATCAGGCTTTGTATGCGTCTTCACGAAAACCTCACCAACATTAACTGGTCTCCCTAATGTTTCTTCCTGAAACATTACAAAACGAACAAGGATTATGAGATACTTAAAGTTTCAAAGAAATAAGAATAATATCAACAAATATATATAAGTTACTTACCATATTGACTTGCCTTTGTTGATAGGATGTAGGCCCTGATAAGTGGATGTGAGGACCAAGACCATTTCGGTCAGACATACGAGCATTAGAATAGGTGATACTCCTTTGCTTTGCTTCTTCAGTATCCCAGTAATCAACCATCGTTTGCCAAACTGTTTTGTTAATCCATGTAGGACGTTCTCGACTAGTCCTCACAGTGCTCACCATGTCTTTTAATCGCTTTTGACAGATAGTTTCAAAGAATTGTTGAACTGTGCCTGTTATCAAGGGATCCCAGGTGTGGATTTTCTTGAAAACAAAGAGAATATAATAAGGTTAGTGAAAAAAACATAAGGAAACTAATATTTTAAAAAGGCTAGAGTAAAGAAAACTTTACCGCGAACTCAAGAAACATCCTTTCTTTTTTATCCTGAGGAACACGTGTCCAACTATAGAAGGGACCATCGAATTTGTTTTTTAAAAGTTTACTGATCGTGCGAACCAAATGTGAATGTTTGTCGCAAGTAAACCTGCAAGTGTATGGAAAAAAAGCAAAGACAGAGGACTAACATAATATAATAGATTCAAAGCAAAAGACATTAGTCTATAAACACTTAGAAACAATTGTATCAAACAATTATCATTTGACAGAAACCATTGTATCAAACTTCATCTCTTTCTTAACAAAATCATTAGTTCACAGAAATTGATAGCTAATAGACATTTAGAGAACAAAAGACAATATGCCGAAGGACAATGCTAAGCATAACACAATGATAAACAAACACCATCTCTTTCCCAGAAACATCATCAATTCACAGAAACAAACATCATCAATTCACATCATCAATTCACAGAAATTAACGAACATCATCAATTCACAGAAACAAATAGATTAAGAAAAGAAGTCATACCATTTGGAGTTAGGCGTAGGTGTAGGAGAGAGAAGCGTCACAAATTGTTCACGACCTGGCATGGTCAATAGAGCATTGAGAATCCTGAGCGAGTCCTCTTGAAGTTCCGGTAAGACTTCATCGAATCGTTGTCGAAGTTATTCCCTTGAGAAGATGGGTAACTCGCTCGCCATGTGTTGTTAGCAAGTGGATTCCCTTGAGAAGATGGGTAAGCGACTCTCTTCGCGGTGGTGATTAGCGGAGCTCGGAAAAGCGCTTGTGGCGGTGGAAAGTCTCGGATTTGCGGTGCCTGAGGAGTTGATTGTTGGGGTAAATTACGCAATGGTTCTTCAGGTGACTGATTCGGAGCAATTGGAGCCGCCGGTGTGAAATTGTACTGTACCGGTAGAGAGTTAGGCCGTTTAGCCGGGCACGGGTCTTTGAGAAACGTTGCCAATCACTGCTCTCTTTCGACCTTTACTCCCGCCAGCCATGGTTTCGGTCGAAGACGGAGACGAGAGGAGAGGAGGCGACCGCGGGTTAGGTTCCGGTCGAAGACGGAGACGAGGAGAGGAGGCGACGGCGGGTTAGGTTTCAGTCGAAGACGGAGACGAGGAGAGGAGGCGACGGCGGGTTAGGTTTCAGTCAGACACGAAGACGAGGAGAGGAGGCGACGGCGGGTTAGGTTTTGTGAGATTAGGTTTTTTTTTTCGTTTTAAGGCTTTGAAAAATATGTTAAAATCGATTTAAGTATTAATGAGTTTATGATAAACCAAAATGAGAGTGTAGCATAATGGTTAAGGTATATGTTAAATTGAAAGAGGACTTGGGTTCGATTCCTAGTGAGAGAATTTTGATGTAATTTTTTTGTAATATTTGGTTTGGGCCCAAACCTTTTAAAAAAAAATCATAAACTTAATATTAATAGTTTTAGATTTAATTAATAATTTAAATTTGTATTTTTGAAAACCATATATTACTCCTAAAACTTAATATTTGTTGTTTTAGATTTACTTAATATTTAAAAGTTATAGTTTTGAAAACCGTATATTATTTTCAATTTAAATAATACTCATAAAAACACCTTAATTTATTCATCCTCATATGGTTCATCATCGGAAGATGATAAATTACACCGAAATTCATCCTCTGTTCTGCGTCTCCGATATTGTAATCGAGGTCTATTGGGTTTGCGCTCTCTCTCCCAAATTTTCGCATATAAGATCTTCAACTCTAGTCACAAATACACCATCATCATTTTCTGTTTGCAAAAGCGTCTCTTGGACATTCGCATATCCTACATCTATATTTCTCCCGGGATTGACTTTTACAACATTGAGCCATACTTTTTTCGGTTTTCTTATGTATGGATATGGAATATAGCAAACTTGATGGGCTTGTGAAGCTGTTTGCAATATAAACATGTATAAATTATATCTTCATATGTTAGGGTGTGTCATTACTTAAATATTATGTGCATATATATATATAATAAGTACGTACCTAGAATAAATGGTTCATATTTATTATATTGTCTTGATGAAAGAACGTCTACAACGCCACCATTGTTCCTTCGAGTGCCTCTACCATTAACTGGATCATACCATTCACACTTGAAAAGTGTGATTCTCAGATTGGATATGCCCTCATAATGAAGTTCCGTGATATCAGTTAAGATCCCATAGAAGTCTGATGCATCGGATGCATCTGCGTAATTTTCACCTTTAACAGATACCCCATAGTTACATGTCTTTCGACCAACGCCATGATTTTGTGTATGAAACAAATAGCCTCTTGTAAAATACATTGGCCATATTTTGACCTTGTTCGAAGGTCCATGCACTATCTCTTGAACCCAAGTAGGAAATGGGTTTGTGGCATTCCAATAAGTTACCTGCATAATATATATAAAATATAAATATATAAAATAATAAAATATAATTTTAATAATGCCATGAATATATATTTGTTCTTTACATAATCTTTAACCCATGAATGATATTCATCATCTCTTTTTGTGGAGAGTTCTTTTTCGGTAAGTCCTGTATATTTAGCCAAAATATATTCCTCGAACATTCTACACACAATACACCAACAACACAAATATGTGAGAACTTATGATTCTAAGAAAACCTAATAGGGGTCGAGAGATGGCAGCTATTATACCTCTCAATTGGCTGAAAATAGTCACAATTTCGTAAAACATATGAATGGGCGCATTTATAGTCTCTCTCTGAAAGCCATATTTCACGCATTTCCCCACTTGGACGACCGACTTGAGTAAATATAGAAGGCACTCCAGGGACATGATAAATAGGGACTTCACCTTCATCGAATCTTGTTAATCTGGCCAAATGAGTTTTACGTATTTTAAATTATAATAAAAAGAATATATGGTCTTGTTTTTAGCTACCTTGATTATTATATACGCATTTACCTTGATTTTGTTTGTATAGTTGCGGCAAAGTAGTGTTCGAGAAATATGCAATCTCATCATTGATATATGATTCAACAATTGATCCCGCGCATATCTTTTATTTTTTGCTTTTCCCTTCAACTTTTTGAAGAACCTTTCAAAAGGATACATCCACCTATATTGGACAGAGCCTCCTAATTCAGCTTCATAGGGGAGATGTATAGGTAGGTGCTCCATCACGTCGAAAAATGATGGCGGAAATATCTTTTCCAAATTGCATAAGATTAAAACTATGTTTTGTTTAAGAATTTGGACGTGACTTGTACGCAAAGTTCTCGAACACAAGTCCCGAAAAATGCTCCAATCCCTACAATATATATATACGTAGAATTAAAAGTCAAAAAACTATGTAGAATTAAAAGTAAAAGTATATGTACAATTAAAAATAAAAATTACCAGATAAAGCAATGTGAACGTTCCGGTCTAAGAGTTCTGCAAAGATGAAAGGTAGTAGCCGTTCCATAAAAACATGACAATCATGGCTTTTCATGCCTGAAAATTTTCCATTTTCCATATCAACACAACCGGCTAAATCAGATGCATAACCATCTGGGAATTTGACCGCATGTTTCACACATTCCAATAAATTTCTTTTCGCGTCTTCTGTCAATGTGTAGGTTGGGAAAGGAGCTTGACCCCCACTATCAATATGTAAATTCGGCCGAGAACAAAATCGTTCTATATCCCATCTTGTCATGATGTTGTCTTTTGATTTACCCTTCACGCTCATAAGAGTGTTCATGATGTTGTCAAAAAAATTCTTCTCTGTATGCATCACATCAATATTATGCCGGAGATTAAGGTCTCCCCAATACGGCAACTCCCAAAATATGTTTTTCTTGTGCCAGTTATGTTCTTTCCCATACCCACGCATCTTCTTTTCGTGACCGTTTCCACCCACGTCCTTAGTTGTCGGAGGATTTATAACAGCCAATCGCTCACAATAAACTTGCTCACCGGTCAAAGATTGAGGTGGGTACTCTCTAGATGCGTCTTTTCCCTTGAGAAAGTCTTTTTTATTCCTCCTCATTGGATGATCATAAGGAAGAAATCTTCGATGGCAATCAAACCAGCATGTCTTCCTTCCATTTGGTAGATAAAAAGACTTTGTATCTTCCATGCATATTGGACAAGACAATTTACCATGGGTTGTCCATCCTGATAACATCCCATACGCGGGAAAGTCGTTTATCGTCCACAAAAGCACTGCCTTTAGATTAAAATTTTGATTTGAGGACACATCGTATGCATCGACTCCAATGGACCACAACTCTTTTAACTCCGCAATAAGAGGTTGGAGAAAGACATCAAGACTAGATCGCGGATGATTTGGCCCAGAATTCAGAATTGTAAGAAACAAAAACTCTTCATTCATGCACATACCAGGGGGTAGATTATATGGAGTCAAGATCACAGGCCACAATGAATGATTACGAGACATGCCAAATGGATTGAACCCATCGGTACATAATCCCAGATATACGTTTCGGGGTTCTTCACAAACCGAGGATTTTGTTCTCGAAAATATCTCCATTCCGCCGCATCTGAAGGATGAATCATTTCTCCCTCGTTTGCTTGGTGCTCGGCATGCCATCTCATTGACGCCGCAGTCTTGTGGCTCTGATACATTCTCTTCAATCTGTCTGCGATAGGTAGATACCACATCCGACTATACGCCACTTTCGTTCTCCGTCGGTCTTGTTTAGGCTTCCATCGTTGTGCACCACAAAAGTGACATTTATCTTCCATTTCGTCTTCTTTCCAGAAGAGCATACAATTGTTAATACAAACATCAATTGTATAATATGGGAGGCCTAAATTTCGCATTAACTTTTCTCGCATTAACTTTAGACTTGTTTCCTTCTAGTAATGTGAATTAGTAACTTCGCAAACGGAATCCACTAACTTTTCACTCATGTTATAATCAGCCCTTATTTTGCAGACTCGAGCGCCTAATGATAACTGCGAGTGACCTTCACGGCAACCATCGTATAATGGATCTTTTGCACTTTCTAACAAGTCGTAGAATTTTTTGAATGGTTAAATATCGGTTCTTCTACATTTTGATAACTATCTTGATGATAATTATCATCGACATTGACGTTGTAACGAAATGCATCATTTACCATATCTACATACCTATCTTCTACTACATTTTCTACTTCCTCATTCCCGTAATATATGTCGGATCAATATGACTCGTTCCTAACCCCATATTGATCTCCTCTCCATGCATATACCAAATATAATAATCTGGCATAAATCCTTTGCTAAACAAATGATTCCAAATTCTATTCCCCGGATAAATTTATTGTTTTTGCAAACACTACAAGGAGAATAAAACTTACCGCCATTATCCCGTGTTAGAGGGCTGACTATTTGCAAATGTCATGAACTCGCTCCACCCCGATTTGAACTCTTCTGAAAAATTTCCCGTACCTTCATCAATCCTTTTATACATCCACTCCCGAGAATTACTATAATTAAAATTCCCCGACATTTTTTTGGTAACGAAACCTTTTTTATAACGAAAACTCTCCTTATTTAGTATGTTTTCAAAGAAAACATTTTTTGAAACTTGTTTTTCTTACAATTAAAAGAGATAATGAAAGGGAGAAATATGTGTGAATGATATCGAGTGAAATGGTGGAGTATATATAAGCCGTTTTAGCGACTAATTTAAGACTAAAACTCGTAGTCGCAAAAAAAAACCAAGTACAACTACCCACCCACCTACCGATTATAAAACGTGTTTTTTGTGCCAATATTTGACGACAATTTGACGACTATATTACGACACGCCGAACTAGTCGTAGTTTAGTCGCTATTTTGCGACTACATTACGACTCGCCTCTACAATCTCCTATTAGTCGCATTTTAGTCACCAATTTATCGACTAATTTCAACACAAATTATATAGTCATCAATTAGTCGCTATTATACGACCATTTATCCGACTACATAGTTAGTCGCAATTTAACGACTATCGTACGACACTACTGACGGAGTCGTAAAACTGTCGCATAATAATCGGTACGTAGTCGTCTATTGTGCGACTACTGATTTAGTCGCTGATTGTAGTCGCCAAATCCCAGTTTTCTTGTAGTGTAAGAAATAATGTTTCATGAAACTTGGTTTAGAGTCTTATAATATGCGTTGTTAGATGTTTAAGAAGTTCGTGAAAGTTGTACAAAGATCATTGAGGCTTTAATAAACACTCATGTTACATGAAACTTTGTGTAGAGTCCTAGAATATGTGTTGTTAGAAGTTTCATAAGTTCGTGAAACTTCTACAAAGATCATTGAGGCACTTATAAGTAGTCATGTTGCATGAAACTGATATGAGCGTGGAACCAGAATCGGATACCGATGCCGATCAACATCGACCACTCGGCATCGACCGACATCGACCACTCGATACCGACCAACATCGACCACTCGGCATCGACCAACATCGACCACTCGACATCGATGCCGATCAACAAGGCGCACGTGCACCAATCATCAAAGGACGGGAAGGCATTATCACAAGGTCACGAGCTAAGGAATTAGCTAAGGATGCGCATACGATGATGCTAAAGGAGGAACCAAGAAGGAAGCAACCGAGAGCTTCTACAACATTCATCACCACGTCTAAGTACGAAGACCAAGCTATGAGAGTTAAGCGGCTAAGTGTCTCGCTTGGTACTCTTTCCCACTGGGTTTTAACGAGGCCAAGAAGAACACTACGTCGGCAACTTAGCAATCATAGCTTGAAGAGTGTAAGAGACGAGGCACTTTAAACTACTCGTTGTTTTATCATGTTTTTAAACGCCGTGTTGTTTTGGCGGATTTCCTTTTTGTTGAAGTTGCGCGGTTTCCTTTTTTGCCGTGTGGTTTCCTTTTTGCCGAGGGTTTCCTTTTTGCTTATACGCGGAACCCTACGCGTTTTTGTAACACCTCTATAAAGAGGAAGCGCCGCACACTTTGTGAAGGCAGCAAACTTTTTATACACAAACTCTTTACAAAGGTTTCGCTCTCGGTCTAGTGTTGTTCTAGGTCCGATCTCCTCTTAAGCTGTTCGCTATCTAGGAGATCTTCACGAACTTAGCTCGTTCCCCATCACTTGCTAAGTAATCACCATCCGTATACACGCTTCCACCAACCACCATCCCCTTGTCCCGTGTGCAATACCACTACTCCACCGATTCATCACACCATACCGTCTTACTTGTTGCTCACCCACGGTCGAGAGTATCCTCGAGGAGGGAGAGCGTATCATCCGGTATCGAGCCATCCTCTGTACTAAAAAGGCTGAGTTATCTCTAAAACTACCATCGCGTTAATCTCGTTTCGATTAGATCTAGTAGCACTTGTTAGGATTGATAGATTCATCGGATATTTGTGTTGTTATTTGCGGTGTGAATTTGTTTGAGTTAAAACTCGCTTGAATATTGTTTGAAAACTTGTTCGATTTGGTTGAAACTTGATAAGATCGCATCTAGAGCCTCACCTTTACTCCCGCTTGCTTAAGATCTCGTGTGTAGTTTTGAAAGTTCGTCGCTGTTTTGCTTGAACAAGCTTTGTCTAAGCGGCGGCAAGCTAGACAAGGCGAAAACCCTTTTCAAATTTCCTTTTGTTTTGAATTGCCGATTTCCTTTTCTTTTAAAACTCGCGTTTCAATAACTTATCCGATTTCCTTTTTCTTTCAAACCGCGTCCTTGATTTCCTTTTCTTGTTGATCACGCGTTTATCCTTGTGTGTGTGGCGTGTAGTTCTATTGGTTTAACTATTCCGTGAACTACTTACCGCGAACTATTTGTTTGTGTAACAGGTACCATGGCCCTATCACCGGAGGCGCTCGATGACCTCAAGAAGCTTATAGCAACCCAAGTAGCCGAGGCCATGACCCAACTACTTCCCCAACAAATTTCTCAACAGCTCACCTTGGAACGTGAGAAACAAGCTAGGGAGGCTACAAGGGTAACCTCGGACTCCGAAGGTGGGTCGACGCCGACTCCGTCCGAGGCCATGAGGGTCGTAAGAGGTAAAGGTGTAGCCGGTACCTCCAAATTCCAAGCCATCCGCAACCTACGTCCCGTCAACGACAATGGACCGCCCAAGGAACCGGGACGCCCAACGCGTAATGGACCTACCGAACCTGAGCTAAGGGCTCCACGGGCAAAGAGCACCAACCGGTCGCGATCGCCGAACGGAGACCATAGCCGGCCAACGAATCTACATCGACTCCGATGACGAGTACTACAACTCCAACGCCTCCGACCGAAGTAGGAGGAGCTATAGACGAGACATGCGCGATAGAGATCCCGAGAGGCAGCAATTGAAGCACATCAAGGCCAAGTTTCCTCCGTTCCAAGGGAAGAATGACCCGAAGCTTACTTGGATTGGGAGAGGAAGATGGAGTCGAGCTTTCTTTGTCATGACACCTACGCCTCCAACAAGGTGAAGATTGCCATCTCGGAATTCAGTGATTATGCTCTATTATGGTGGGATCAGCTCTCGCACCACCAGGAATCGTCACAATGAGCTACCCATCACCACTTGGCCGCAACTTACTACACACATGCGGAAAAGGTTTGTACCCAACCACTATCACCGAGAGGTCCTCAACAAACTCCGAAAGCTGACCCAAGGCTCCAAAGCACGGTGAGAGACTACTTCCAAGAGATGGAGACTCTCCTTATCCGAGCCGGTCTAGAAGAGGACGAAGAGGTTACCATGGCCAGGTTTGTTGGTGGACTTAGCCGGACATTCAGATAAGGTGGAACTACAAACATATGTAGACCTTGAAGAGCCGGGTCCATAAGGGAGCTGGTCGAGACTCAAGCACAAGCGGAGATATGTCAAACCTAGCTACCCCCTCCGGCCAATCCAAGCCAAGAGACTTCTCCACTACCCGGCCACCTTACACCAAGGATGTCAAGCCCCTTCCACGGTCAAGGAGGAAACTAAAGCCGATCCTAAGGCCGAAGCGGTACCTCTCTAAGTAACGTCAGGTGCTTTAGATGCCAAGGGATGGGTCACTACTCCCGAGACTGCCCCAACAAGAAAGTATTCCTTACGTTAGACAACGGAGAGATAGTTCCCCAGACTCGAATCTGAGCAAGAGGAAGAAGGGGGAGGAAGAAGAGACAACCGCTATTGGCGAGATGCTGGTTGCTAGAGGACCTTTGAGTGTTCGAACCAGCCGGTCGAATTGGTGCAAAGGGATCACCTCTTTCACACCCGATGCCTCATCAAGGGGAAAGTATGTAGCTTGATCATCGACGGTGGTAGTTGTACCAATGCCGCAGTGAGCTCATGGTTAAGAAGCTTAGTCTAGAGACCCTTCCCCACCCCAGGCCGTATAAGCTCCAATGGCTGAATGAGAGTGGCGCGTTAACCGTGACACATCGTGTCAAGGTCTCTTTCTCCATAGGAAAGTATGATGATGAAGTGCTATGTGATGTCATACCCATGGGATCCAGCCATGTGTTACTTGGAAGGCCTTGGCAATCCGACCGCCGTGTGCTACATGATGGTTACACCAACAAGCATTCGTTTGAATTCAAAGGCCGGAAGATCACATTAGCGCCTCTCACACCAAGCGAAGTATACCAGGATCAACTCTATCTCAAGCTCAAGGAGGACACGGAGAAAGAACCGATTGTAAGCAGCAACCTCCACATCAACCATAGTGAAGTGTCTCGACTCCTAAATTCTGATTACCCTATGTTAATGCTTGTTTATAAAGAGACTCTTGTTAGCACTAACCCTACACAGGAGTTGCCTAGTGGAGTGTCTGAGCTTTTGCAGGAGTACAGTGACGTTTTTCCCAAGGAGATTCCACCAGGCTTACCTCCCATCCGCGGCATAGAGCACCAGATTGACCTAGTCCCTGGCTCAGCCCTTCCCAACCGGCCCGCCTACAGAACCAACCCGGTGGAGACCAAGGAACTTCAGAGGCAAGTTGAGGAGCTGATGAGCAAAGGGCACATCCGAGAGAGCATGAGTCCCCGTGCCGTACCGTGCCGCCGGTGCCAAAGAAGGATGGATCTTGGCGCATGTGTGTTGATTGCCGAGCCATCAACAACATCACGGTGAAGTATCGCCACCCTATCCCTAGATTAGATGATATGTTAGATGAATTGTGTGGCTCTAACGTGTTCTCTAAGATTGATCTTAAGAGTGGTTACCATCGATTAGGATGAAAGAGGGTGACGAGTGGAAAACAACCTTCAAGACCAAACAAGGGTTGTATGAGTGGCTTGTGATGCCGTTTGGCCTTACCAATGCGCCTAGTACTTTTATGCGACTAATGAATCATGTTTTGAGATCTTTTTATAGGTGTATTCGTGGTGGTATACTTTGATGACATCCCGATCTTTAGCAAGAACCTAGCCGAGCATCTTGACCACATACAAGCCGTCCTTGACGTGCTAAGAAGGGAGAATCTCTTTGCTAACCTAGACAAGTGTACTTTTTGCACTAACCAGATTGTGTTCTTAGGTTTTGTTGTGAGTACAGAAGGAGTCAAGGTGGATGAGGAGAAGATCAAGGCGATCAAAGAATGGCCCGACCAACCACCGTAGGAGAAGTCGGGAGCTTCCATGGACTAGCCGGCTTCTATCGGCGGTTTGTCAAAGACTTCAAGCACACTTGCGGCACCACTCACCGAGATCATCAAGAAGGATGTAGGCTTCAAGTGGGGGGAGACGCCCAAGACCAGGCTTTCCAAAGCCTTAAAGAGAAGCTTATCAACGCCCCTTTACTCATGCTTCCCGATTTTCTCAAAACGTTTGAAATTGAATGCGATGCTTCGGTGTAGGTATTGGAGCGGTTCTCATGCGGGACAGAAACCAATAGCCTATTTCAAGTGAGAAGCTGGGAGGAGCCACGCTGAATTACCCTACCTATGACAAGGAGTTGTACGCACCGGTGAGGGCACTACGGACTTGGCAACACTACCTCTCGGCCCAAAGAGTTTGTAATCCACACCGACCATGAGTCCCTCAAACACCTCAAAGGCCAACGAAACTCAACAAGAGGCACGGCCGCTGGATTGAGTTCATTGAGACTTTTCCCTACGTAATCAAATATAAGAAAGGTAAGGACAATGTCGTAGCCGACGCATTGTCCAGGAGGTACACCCTAATCTCTGAGTTACATTCTAGACTTATTGGCTTTGAAACGCTAAAGGACTTGTATGAATTAGATTCAGAGTTTAGTGAGAAATACTTAAAATGTGCTAAGTTTGCATATGAGAACTTCTCTTTAGACAGGATGGATACTATTTTGCCACAACAAGCTGTGCATACCTAGCGGATCGATCCGAGAACCGTTAGTAAGAGAAGCCCATGGAGGAGGATTGGCCGGGCACTTTGGGGTAGCCAAGACCTTAGCCAGCCTCCAAGCCTACTTCTATTGGGCCCAAATGCGAAGAGACGTGGAGAGGATTTGTGCTAGATGCATTACATGTAAAACGGGCTAAGAGTAAGGTACAACCGCACGGTTTGTACACCCCTTTTGCCTATTCCGTCTCATCCTTGGACGCATATTTCAATGGATTTTGTTGTTGGCTTACCTCGAACCAGAAATGGTAGAGATTCTATCTTTGTTGTGGTAGACAGTTCAGCAAAATGGCCCATTTCATCGCTTGCCACAAGACGGATGACGCCGTGAGTGTAGCTAACTTGTTTTTCAGGGAAGTGGTAAGGCTACATGGGATGCCCCAAGTCATTGTTTCCGATCGTGACACCAAGTTCCCGAGCCATTTTTGGCGAACCCCGTGGGCGAAGCTAGGAACCAAGTTGTCCTTTTCTACTACCCGTCATCCACAAACAGAGACGGTCAAACCGAGGTGGTAAACCGGTCGTTGTCCACACTTTTGAGAACACTAGTGAAGAGCAACCTCAAGTCATGGGAAGAGTGTCTACCCCATGTTGAGTTCGCTTTATAACCACGCTAAGCACTCTTCTACTCTTTACTCCCCTTTTTTGAACTAGTATACGGTTTACGGTAATCCCATGTCCCCGTTAGATCTAATCGCATTGCCTTTGAGTGAAATGTCTAGTGTTGATGGTAAGAAAAAGGCTGAACAGGTTAGGAAAATGCACGAGAAGGCCAAGGAGAACATCGAGAAGAGAACCGAGCAATACGCCAAGCATGCCAACAAGGGCCGGAGAAAAATGGTGTTTCAAGAAGGCGACTTGGTGTGGATCCATCTCGAGGAAAGAACGGTTCCCAGCCGAGAGGAAGTCCAAACTCATGCCCCGAGTTGACGGACCTTTCAAGGTGGCCCGGCGGATCAACGACAACGCTTACAAGATCGACCTCCAAGGTAAGTACACGATATCGGATTCCTTCAATGTTTCTGACTTGTCTCCCTTTATTTATGATGCGATTTGAGGACAAATCCTTTTCAAGAAGGAGGGGATGATATGAGCGTGGAACCAGAATCGGATACCGATGCCGATCAACATCGACCACTCGGCATCGACCGACATCGACCACTCGATACCGACCAACATCGACCACTCGGCATCGACCAACATCGACCACTCGACATCGATGCCGATCAACAAGGCGCACGTGCACCAATCACCAAAGGACGGGAAGGCATTATCACAAGGTCACGAGCTAAGGAATTAGCTAAGGATGCGCATACGATGATGCTAAAGGAGGAACCAAGAAGGGAAGCAACCGAGAGCTTCTACAACATTCATCACCACGTCTAAGTACGAAGACCAAGCTATGAGAGTTAAGCGGCTAAGTGTCTCGCTTGGTACTCTTTCCCACTGGGTTTTAACGAGGCCAAGAAGAACACTACGTCGGCCACTTAGCAATCATAGCTTGAAGAGTGTAAGAAACGAGGCACTTTAAACTACTCGTTGTTTTATCATGTTTTTAAACGCCGTGTTGTTTTGGCGGATTTCCTTTTTGTTGAAGTTGCGCGGTTTCCTTTTTGCCGTGTGGTTTCCTTTTTGCCGAGGGTTTCCTTTTTGCTTATACGCGGAACCCTACGCGTTTTGTAACACCTCTATAAAGAGGAAGCGCCGCACACTTTGTGAAGGCAGCAAACTTTTTATACACAAACTCTTTACAAAGGTTTCGCTCTCGGTCTAGTGTTGTTCTAGGTCCGATCTCCTCTTAAGTTGTTCGCTACCTAGGAGATCTTCACGAACTTAGCTCGTTCCCCATCACTTGCTAAGTAATCACCATCCGTATACACGCTTCCACCAACCACCATCCCCTTGTCCCGTGTGCAATACCACTACTCCACCGATTCATCACACCATACCGTCTTACTTGTTGCTCAGCCACGGTCAGAGAGTATCCTCGAGGAGGGAGAGCGTATCAGAAACGTTGTTTAGAGTCCTAGAATATGCGTTTGTAGAAGTTTCATAACTTCGTGAAACTTATACAAATATCATTAAGGCACTTATAAGCACTCTTGTTGCATGAAACTTGGTTTAAAGTCCTAGAATATGCGTTGTTAGATGTTTTATAAGTTCGTGAAACTTGTACAAATATCATTAAAGCACTTATAAGAAAACATGTTGCATGAAATTGGGTTTAGAATCTTAGAAACACGTTATTAGATGTTTCGTAAGTTCTTGAAACTTGTAAAAAGATCATTGAGGCACTTATAGAACTCATGTTGCTTGAAAGTTGGTTTATAGTCCTAGAATATCTGTTGTAAGATGTATCATAAGTTCATGAAACTTATACAAATATCATTTAGGCATTTATAAGCACTCATGTTGCATGAAACTTTGTTTAGAGTCCTAAAATATGCATTTTTAGAAGTTTCATAAGTTCGTGAAACTTATACAAAGATCATTGAGGCATTTATAACTACTCATGTTGCATGAAATTTGGTTTAAAGTCTTCGAATATGCGTAGTTAGATATTTCATAAATTCGTGAAACTTGTATAAAAATTACTAAGGCATTTATATGCACTCATGTTGCATGGAACTTGGTTTAGAGTCCTGGAAGATGGGTTGTTAGAAGTTTCATAAGTTCGTGAAACTTGTACAAAGATCATTGAGGCATATATAAGCATTCATGTTGCATGAAACTTGATTAGAGTACTATAATATGTGTTATTAGATGTTTCATACACTACAACAAGAAATCACGACTTTTACCACGACCATAATCGTTGTAAAATCGTGGTAAAATGCAGTTTACCACGATTTAACGACGATTTCCATTTCGTCGTTAACCGATCGAAGTAAAAACCAAATCGTGGTAAATTTTACGACAAACAAAAATTCGTTGTAATTTCGTGGTAAAATATTCGTTGTAAAATCGTTGTAATTGTTACAACGATTTCACAACGAATATTTGGTTGTAAATTTGTAATTATAATAAATCGAAAATTCTAAAAATCGTCGTAAAATCGTCCCTAATTAGGGACGATTTTACCACGATTGTAAGAAATATAAATTTTACAAATCGTCGTAAAATCGTCTCTAATTAGGGACGATTTTACCACGATTTGAAGAAATATATATATTACAAATCGTCGTAAAATCGTCCTAATTAGGGACGATTTTACGACGATTTTTATTATTATAAATAAAAAAAAATAATATTTTATAAAATAAAATATTATTTTTTTTTAAATATTTTTATTACAATTTCAAAATACAAAATAAAAAAAAACTACTCGTCTAAATTGAAATTAGGCCCGAAATAGTCATGGGTTGCGTTCTCGGGATCTACGTTGCTTGTTCCGGCCTGCTCAGTCGACGGACGGTCGGGATGTGTCTGCATCGCCCGAAGTAGTTCCGGGTTGGATGCATAAAGCACCGTAAACATGCTGTTGTAGAACTGCATGTTCTTCACCTGAGTCACATGCATGTTCTGAATCTCAGCCTGCAACTCAGCCGGAGATCGGTAATTGGTAGGAGCAAGTGGGACGTCCTGCATGGATCTCATGCCTAGAACCCGTCCTTTCTTCTTATGAGCAACCTATAAAATTAAACAATTAGTAAATGAACGTTTAAAAAAATAATTTTAGAGAAAATTTTAGAGTAAAATTTTACCTCATGATATATTTGATCGAGCTCGGCGGTAGTAAGCGGCTCGCCAGGATATTGAGTGCCTCCCGGGGATCTATGAGATCGTTGAGTCTCGATCTCCGTCTTCCAAGTTTCAAGATCTTTGAATATCCGCTCGGAATGGGAGTCAACGAACTCGCCGGTCTTTTTCCTGTGCGTGCGTCTTCTCGAAGACGGCACTGACGGCCGGTTTGTGACCCAGCTCCTTGGCCTACAAACAAATAATAAAAACAAACAAATATAAAAATATGTGCATTAGTATAATATTAGTAATTTGAAAATAAAAATAATTTGGAAAAGTTAGTAAGAAAGACTTACCATTTCGTGCGCCCGACCCGCGAACGGGATTTGTCCGGACGTGTGAGCCATCTGCTTCGGCGTCCCGTCAGGTAGCTTCGCGTTCCTGGAGGTGGAACACTTCTCAGCTACGGTCGCGTTGTGGCCATCCGTCCAATATTTCTTCAAGCCGTCCCAGACCGCGACCGAGAGATATACCGGCTTCCCCGCGTCGCCGACGACTCTCCACTTGTCCTTCCAGTCGGAGACCGTGTTGACGAGACGGAATTTCGCCGTCTTGTTGAACTCCGTCCTCACGGTCTCGTTGATCGAGACATCTCAATGCCACTTTTGCTGCAAAATATGAGAAATTATAAGTTACTTTTACGCGAATAATATATAATAAAAAATTTAAAGTTAAATAAATAAATTTAATTGAAATTAAATTAGAACATTACCGCGAAACATTTGAACCACGTCCTCTTGATGTGCTCGGGTGTCTTGCTCCAATTGGGATGCGACTCGGTGAAGTATCCCTTGATTATGTCCGCGATAGAACGCGAGACCTGGTTGTCGTACTTGAACCTGAAAAAAACATTAATTAATTTATTAAAATATTAAAAAAAATATATATTAAAATTAAAATAATTACCTGTAAGTGTCCTGAGACTTGTACGGATCCAACCGACGGAGACTGTCATGTCCGGGTTGAGTGAGGATATCCTCAACCCGGAGGTTGGCGTACGGCGCGTGTCCCGGTACATCCAACTTTGGATGTACCGGGCCCGGGATATCGTCGTTTGCGGCGTATGCGGTGTCGGCGGCGTCGGCGGCGGGCACATAAGGAGGAGGAGGCTGCTCGCCATGGACGGACGTCCCGGTTTGGACAGGAGATGTCCTGGAAGCTGTAGCTGAACCGGAACCCGAGGCTTCCCGGGAAGTCCTCTTCTCCGCCAACATCTGCATGTAGTCCGGCGGTAAGGTCTTCCCTCTCCTAGGAGCCATATATAAGTACATGCAAAAAAAACATTAAATATTTAAATAATAAACATTATGTATTTAAAAATTATTAAGTATTTTAAAAACTAAACATTATATAAGTATTTTAATGACATTATATTAGTATTTTAAAAACTAAATATTAAGTATTTTAATATTAATTATGTATTTTAAAAACTAAGAGTAAAAAATAATTATGTTAAGTAATAAGTTTTAAATATTTTAAAATATAAACATTAAGTATTTTAATAATTAATTATATGTTCTAAACATATAATTCTAAAATCTGAATCATAAAACTAAAATCCGAGCCTAAAACTAATTCCAAATCCTAAAACTAATTCCAAATCCTAAACCTAAATTCCAATTCCTAAAACTAATTCTAAAATCCGGTTTTATAACACATATATTAAAAATATTTACCTTTGGGGATGTTGAAGAAGAGTGAAAGTTGTAGAGTTTTAGAGAGAAAACTTTAGAGAGAGAGAGAGATTTAAAGAGAATGAGTGAAAATGAAAAATTTTGGTGGACTATATATAGACTTAGGAATCGTCGTAAAATCGTCGTAAATTTACGACGATTTTATGCTTTGTAAAAAAAAATTGAAACGTTTTGGTTCGTTTGGTTTGCCGCGTTTTGGGAATGATGAAAATAAAATCGTTGTTAAATCGTGGTAAATTTACCACGATTTAAAAAGTAATCGTCGTAAAATCGTGGTAAATTTAACACGATTTAACAACGATTTTATTTTCATCATTCCCAAAACGCGGCAAACCAAACGAACCAAAACGTTTCAATTTTTTTTACACCGAATTAACGACGAATCGTCGTAAAATCGTCGTAAATTTACGACGATTTTACGACGATTCCTAAGTCTATATATAGTCCACCAAAATTTTTCATTTTGGTAAAATCGTGGTAATAAAATCGTTGTTAAATCGTGGTAAATTTACCACGATTTTACGACGATTACTTTATAAATCGTTGTAAAATCGTGGTAATAGTTGACGTTGACAACCTCGTACAAACAAAACTCCTGAGGATTTGACGTTTAGAGTTTCATTTTTTGTCGTAAATTCGTTGTTAACTTACCACGAATTTCCATCGATTTTGTGTGAATCGTCGTAAATTCGTGGTAAATTTACCACGAATTTACGACGATTCATTACACTAAATGGATTTCGCTGAAATTCATCTTCCATTTGACTTCATGTTGAATATAATTATGATATTGTATGCATATGAAATCATTCTAAATCGTATGATTGCACAAAAACAAGTTTTGATAAAATTAGAACATATATACATATTAACCACAATATATTATAGTACACTTTATCTTAAACTTTATAAATTCTAAGAATATGTAAACAAAACTTATTGATAAGCAATTTTAACATTGTTTTTATAGTTATTCATTAACTTTAGAGGTCTTAACGAGTGTTTGTACGTAATATAAGACATAATTTTAAAAATGTTTGGGGTTTAGGGGTTTATACAAAAAACCGTTGTAAAATCGTGGTAAATTTACCACGATTTTACGACGATTTCGTTTTAAAGCGTTGTAAAATCGTGGTAATCGTTGACGTTGACAACCTCGTACAAACAAAACTTCTGAGGATTAGAGGTCTTTAAAAGACAACGAATTATAAGATTATTCGTGGTAAAATCGTTGTAAATTTATTCGTGGTAAAATCGTTGTAAATTTATTCGTGGTAAAATCGTTGTAAATTTCACAAATCGTGGTAAAATCGTTGTAAATTTACGACGATTTTACCACGATTTGTGAAATTTACACATATCGTGGTAAAATCGTTGTAAATTTACGACGATTTTACCACGATTTGTGCAAAATACAACGATTGTTATTACCACGAATTTACGACGATTGTTAATTTATTTTATAAAAAAAAATTAAAATACATTATTTTCTTAAAATACATTATTTTCTTATTTATTACTCGGAGTCATCAGCAGACTCATGTTCGTCCTCGGAGTCAGATTCATTAAATTCGTCAGTCTCTTCGACTTCTTCTTCGTCCTCATTCACCTCTTCAGCTTCCTTATTTTGTGGATCAACGAGTAATCCCATGTCCATGTTTAGTTCTGGCGAAGGAATATCGACGGACGTGTCATTCTGTAGTGGTGATTCTTCTTCCCTGACTATGTGCCCTCTCGGGGCAATTTTGATGACGGATAGCCAATGTATTCCTGTGGACTTAAGACGCGGATAAGGAATGAAGCTTACTTGCTCAGCTTGCGATGCAAATGTCTTTAAATCGTTGTTAAAAAGTCCCAAAATCAGAAGTTGTAAATTCGTGGTAAATTAGCAACGATATAGCGACGAAATATTCTTATAAACCAAAACGTCGGTAAATCGTTGTAAATTTACCACAATTTTACAAAGTTTTGGTGCTTAATCGGAAAATCGTTGTAAAATCGTCATAAATTTACGACGATTTTAATCGTTGTAACGTTTACGACGATTTTACGACGATTACCAAAATCGTCGTAATATCGTCGTAAGTTTACGACGATTAAAATCGTTGTAAATTTTTCGTGGTAATTTGCGCAGATTCTTGTAGTGATAAGTTCGGGAAACTTGTACAAAGATATTTGAGCCACTTGTAAGAACTCATGTTGCATGAAACTTGGTTTAGAGTCCTATAAACATATTGTTAGATGTTTCTTAAGTTCGTTAAACTTGTTAAAACATCATTGAGGCACTTACAAGCACCCATGTTGCATGAAACTTGATTTAAAATCCAAGAATTTGCGTTATTAGAAGTTTCATTAGTCAGTGAACTTTTACAAAGATCATTGCGGCACTTAGAAGACCACATGTTGCATGAAACTTGATTTAGAGTCCTAGAATATGCGTTGTTTGAAGTTTCATAAGTTCGCGAAACTTGTACAAAGATTATCGAGGCACTTTTAAGCACTCATGTTGCATGAAACTTGGTTTAGTGTACTAGAAACACGTTATTAGATGTTTCATAAATTCGTGAAACTTGTACAAAAATTATTGAGGCACTTATAAGAACTCATGTTGTATGAAACTTGGTTTAGAGTCCTAAAATATGTGCTGTTAGATGTTTGAGAAATTTGTGAAACTTGTACAAAGATCATTGAGACTTTTATAAGCACTCGTGTTGCATGAAACTTTGTGTAGAATCCTAGAATATGCATTGTTATAAATAACATACATTCATGAAACTTGTACAATGATCACAAAGGTACTTATAACTACTCATGTTGTACGGAAGTTAATTTAGAGTCCTCGAATATGGTTTGCTATATCTTTCATAAGTTTGTTAAACTTGTGCAAAGATCATTAAGGTATTTATAAGCACTCATGTTGAATGAAACTTGGTTTAGAGTTCTAGAATGAGCGTTTTTAAATGTTTCCTAAGTCCGTGATACTTGTACAAAGTTCATTGAGGCACTTATAAGAACTCATTTTGCATAAAAATTTGTTTAGAGTCCGAGAATATGCGTTGTTAAATGTTTAATACGTTTCCGTGAAACTTGTACAAGGATCATTGAGGCACTATACACACTTATGTTTCATGAAATTTGGGTTAGAGTCCTAGAATATTCGTTGTAAGATGTTTCATAAGTTCGTGAAAGTTGTTCAAAGATCATTGAGGCTTTTATAAGCACTCATGTTGCATGAAACTTTGTTTAGAGTCCTAGAATATGCATAGTTAGAAGTTTCATAAGTTCGTGAAACTTGTACTAAGATCACAAAGACACTTATAACTACTCATGTTGTACGAAACTTAGTTTAGAGTCATAGAATATGTCTTGTTATATGTTTCATAAGTTCGTTACACTTTTACAAAGGCACTTATAAGAACTCATGTTGCAGGAAACTTGGTTTAGAGTCCTAGAATAAGCGTTGATAGATGTTTCATAAATCTTTGAAACTAGTACAATGTTCATTGAGGCACTTATAAGAACTCATGATGCATGAAACTTGGTTTAGAGTCCTAGAATATGCGTTGTTAGATGGTTGAGAAGTTCGTGAAACTTGTACAAAAATCATTGAAACTTTTATACGCACTCATGTTGCATGAAACTTTGTGTAGAGTCTTAGAATATGCATTTTTAGAAATTACATATATTTGTACGGAACTTAGTTTAGAGTCCTAGAATATGTTTTGTTATATGTTTCATAAGTTCGTTAAACTTGTACAAAGATAATTAAGGCACTTATAAGCACTCATGTTGCATGAAACTTGGTTTAGATTCCTAGAATATGTGTTGTTAGAAGTTTCATAAGTCCATGAAACTTTTATGAAACTTGTAAAAAGTTCATTGCGGCACTTATAAGAACTCATTTTGCATGAAACTTAGTTTAGAGTCCTAGAATATGCGTTGTTAGAAGTTTAATATGTTTCCGTGAAACTAGTACATAGATCCTTAAGGCACTTATAAGCACTCATGTTGCATGAAACTTTGTTTAGAGTCCTAGAATATGAATTGTTAGAAGTTTCATAAGTTCGTGAAACTTATACAAAGATCATTGAGGCACTTAAGCACTCATGTTGCATGAAACTTGGTGAAACTTGTACAAAGATCATCGAGACACTTATATGCACTCATCTTGCATGAAACTTTGTTTAGAGTCCTAGAATATGCGTCGTTCGATGTTTCATAAGTTCATGAAACTTGTACAAAGATCATTGAGGCACTTATAATAACTCATGCTGCATAAAATTTGGTTTAGAGCCTTAGAATATGCATTTTTAGAAGTTTCAAATGTTCGTGAAACTTATACAAAGATCATTGAAGCACATATAAACACTCGTGTTGCATGAAACTTGGTTTAGAGTCCTAGAATATACGTTGTTCGATGTTTCATAAGTTTGTGAAACTTGTACAAAGATAATTGAGGCACTTATAAGCACTCGTGTTGCATGAAACTTTGTTTAGAGTCCTAGAATATGTGTTGTTCGATGTTTCGTAAGTTCGTGAAACTTTTACAAATATCATCTAGGAATTTAGAAGCACTCATGTTTCATGAAACTTTGTTTAGAGTCCTAGAAACTTGTTTTTTAGATGTTTCCCATGTTCGTGAAACTTTGAAAAAGATCATTGAAGCACTTATAAGCACTCATGTTGTATGAAACTTGGTTTAGAGTCCTAGAATATGTGTTGTTAGTTGTTTCATAAGTACGTGAAAATTTTACAAAGATCATTGAGGCAATTATAATAACTCATGTTGCATAAAACTTGGTTTAGAGCCCTATAATATGGATTTTTCGATGTTTCAAATGTTCGTGAAACTTATACAAAAGATCTTTGAGGCACATATAAGCACTCATGTTGCATGAAACTTAGTTTAGAGTCCAAGAATATGCGTTGTTTGATGTTTCATAAGTTCGTGAAACTTGTAAAAACATAATTGAGGCACTTATAAGCACTCATGTTGCTTGAAACTTTGTTTAGAGTCCTAAAATATGTATTGTTAGAAGTTTCATAAGTTCGTGAAACTTATACAAAGATCATTGAGGCACTTATAAGCACTCATGTTGCATGAAACTTGGTGAAACTTGTACAAAGATCATCGAGACACTTATATGCACTCATCTTGCATGAAACTTTGTTTAGAGTCCTAGAATATGCGTCGTTCGATGTTTCATAAGTTCATGAAACTTGTACAAAGATCATTGAGGCACTTATAATAACTCATGCTGCATAAAATTTGGTTTAGAGCCTTAGAATATGCATTTTTAGAAGTTTCAAATGTTCGTGAAACTTATACAAAGATCATTGAAGCACATATAAACACTCGTGTTGCATGAAACTTGGTTTAGAGTCCTAGAATATACGTTGTTCGATGTTTCATAAGTTTGTGAAACTTGTACAAAGATAATTGAGGCACTTATAAGCATTCGTGTTGCATGAAACTTTGTTTAGAGTCCTAGAATATGTGTTGTTCGATGTTTCGTAAGTTCGTGAAACTTTTACAAATATCATCTAGGAATTTAGAAGCACTCATGTTTCATGAAACTTTGTTTAGAGTCCTAGAAACTTGTTTTTTAGATGTTTCCCATGTTCGTGAAACTTTGAAAAAGATCATTGAAGCACTTATAAGCACTCATGTTGCATGAAACTTGGTTTAGAGTCCTAGAATATGTGTTGTTAGTTGTTTCATAAGTACGTGAAAATTTTACAAAGATCATTGAGGCAATTATAATAACTGATGTTGCATAAAACTTGGTTTAGAGCCCTATAATATGGATTTTTAGATGTTTCAAATGTTCGTGAAACTTATACAAAGATCTTTGAGGCACATATAAGCACTCATGTTGCATGAAACTTAGTTTAGATTCCAAGAATAGGCGTTGTTTGATGTTTCATAAGTTCGTGAAACTTGTAAAAACATAATTGAGGCACTTATAAGCACTCATGTTGCTTGAAACTTTGTTTAGAGTCCTAAAATATGTATTGTTCGATGTTTCATAAGATCGAGAAACTTGTACTACGGTCATTGAGGCACTTATAAGCTTCCATGTTGCATGAAACTTAGTTTAGATTCATGGAATATGCGTTGTTAGATGTTTTGTAAGTACGTAAAACTTTTACAAAGATCTATGAGGCCTTTACATATAAGCAATTATGTTGCATGAAAGTTGGTTTAGAGTCCTAGAATATTCGTTGTTTGATGTTTCATAAGTTTGTGAAACTTGTACAAAGATCATTGAGGCACTTATAATAACTCATGTTGCATAAAACTTAGTTTAGAGCACTAGAATTTACAATTTATATGTTTCAAATGTTCGTGAAACTTATACAAAGATCATTGAGGCACATATAAGCACTCATGTTGCATGAAACTTGGTTTAGAGTCCTAGAATATGTGTTGTTAGATGTGTCATTAGTTTGTGAAATTTATAAAAAGATCGTTGAGATACTTATAAGCACCCATGTTGCATGAAACTTGGTTTAGAGTCCTAGAATATGCGTTGTTAAATGTTTCATAAGTTTGTGAAACTTGTACAAAGATCATTGAGGTACTATCAACACTCATGTTGCCTCAAACATGAATTAGTGTCCTAGAATATGTGTTGTTAGATATTTTATAAGGTTGTGAAATTTTTACAAAGATCATTGAAGAACGTACAAACACTCATGTAGCATGAACTTTAGTTTAGAGTCTTAGAAACACGTTGTTAGATTTTCCGTAAGTTCGCGAAACATGTACAAAAGTCATTGAAACACTTACAAGCCCTCAAGTTGCAGGAAACTTATTTTAGAGTCCTAGAATATGCATTGTTAGATATTTTATAAATTTTTGAAACTCATCCAAATATCATTGAAGCTCTTATAAGCACTTATTTTGCATGAAACTTGTTTTAGAGTACTAGAAATATGTTGTTAGATGTCTCTTAAGTTCGTTAAAATTGTACAAAGATCATTGAGGCACTTATAAGCACTCATGTTGCTTGAAACTTTGTTTAGAGTCTTTTAAACACGTTGTTAGATGTTTTGTAAGTTCGTGAAACTTTTACAATGATCATGGGGGCACTTATAACTCATGTTGCATGAAACTTTGTTTAGAACCCTAGAATATGTGTTCTTAGATGTTTCATAGATTCGTGAAACTTGTACAAAGATCATTGAGACACTTATAAGCACTCATGTTGCATGAAACTTGTTTTAGAGTACTAGAAATATGTTGTTAGATGTCTCTTAAGTTCGTGAAAATTGTACAAAGATCATTGAGGCACTTATAAGCACTCATGTTGCTTGAAACTTTGTTTAGAGTCTTTTAAACACGTTGTTAGATGTTTTGTAAGTTCGTGAAACTTTTACAATGATCATGGAGGAACTTATAACTCATGTTGCATGAAACTTTGTTTAGAAACCTAGAATACGTGTTCTTAGATGTTTCATAAATTCGTGAAACTCGTAAAAAGATCATTGAGGCACTTATAAGTACTCATGTTGCATGAAACTTGGTTTAGAACCCTAGAAAAACTTTGCTAGATGTTTCGTAAATTCGTGAAACTCGTAGAAAAATCATTGAGGCACTTATAAGCACTCATTTTGCATGAAAGTTGGTTAATATTCCTATAATATGCGTTGTTAGATGTTTCATAAGTTCGTGAAACATGTACAAAAATCATTGAGGCACTTATAAACATTTATGTTGCGTGAAACTTGGTTTATAACCGTAGAAAATGCGTTGTTAGATGTTTTATAAATTCGTGAAACTTGTAAAAAGATCATTGAAGCACGTATAATCACTCATGTTACATGAAACTTGGTTGAGAGTCCTAAAATATGCATTGTTAAATGATTCATAAGTTTGTGAAAATTGTACAAAGATCATTGAGACACTTATTCAGCACGCATGTTTCCCGAAACTTGGTTTACGACCCTAGAATATGCGTTGTTAGATGTTTTATAAATTTGTGAAACTTGTACAAATATCATTGAAGCACGTCTAAGCACTCATATGTTGCATAAAACTTGGTTTAGAGTCTTAGAAACATGTTATTAGATGTTTTGTAAATTCGTGAAACTTGTACAAAGATCATTTAGGAATTTAGAAGCACTCATGCTGCATGAAACTTTGTTTAGAGTCCTAGAAACTTGTTTTTAGATGTTTCACATGTTCGTGAAACTTGTACAAAGATCATTGAGGCACTTATAAGCACTTATGTTGCATGAAACATGGTTTAGAGTCCTAGAATATGCGTTGTTAGATGTTTCATAAGTGCGTGAAACTTCCACAAATATCATTTAGGCACTTACAAGGACTCATGTTGCATGAAACATGATTTATAGTCTTAAAATATGTGTTGTTAAAAGTTTCATAAGTTATTAAAATTCAACAAAATTCATTGAGGCACTTACAAGCACTCATGTTGCATGAAACTTAATTTAGAGTCCAAGAATCACTACAAGAAAACTGATATTTTCTGACTGTAATATCAGTCGCATAATAGTTGCTGAAAGACCTGTTACGACTGTTGCACGACTAACCCATGTTGTCGGCAATCCTTAATCGCTAAACTGAATAGTCCTAAATATAATCGCTATTAACTACACCATTACGACAACTAATAGTAGTTGTAACATAGTCGCGCTAGATTTAGTGTATATGACGACTATTTAATGACTAAACTACGATTAATAAACTTGAATAAGATAAGCTTTACAATAGTCGTAAGATAGTTGTATTATATAGTGACTATGTAGAGATTGTTTTACGATTACTTCATATGAGCATGTGTATCTTTAAGGTAGTCGGTAAATAGTTGTAACAATATAGTGACTAAATTACGACTAATTAACAGAAAAAAATATTGTATTCAATCGTAAAATAGTCGTTAATATTTTGCAACTACCCTGCGACTACCTGACGACTATTTTATGTCTATTTGGTGACTACTACTAGTAAAATACTGTGAATTTGGTAATTGTTTTGTTTCTTTTGCCATTTGATTTAATTCTTGAAATCTGCTGCAAACATAATACAATCTAATTAAAATAAACCTCATACAATTGAATATAAACATAAATCCATAAAATTATCCAAAGAAACATACATAAACATCAAGTCACAACCAAAAAATATAACATAAACATCCAAAAATAAAAGTGTTTAGTTCATGGGAAAGTTTTTAGTAACCTAAGAATCAGAGGAAGTTGAAAGAGGTGTGGTGGTGTCTTGAGCTGCTTCAGTCTCCATGAAGTCGAGTAAGGCCGGATCAGTTTTGCGTAAATACTTCTCGACCTTAGCTTGTTGGTCAGCCAAAACTTTGAGATGTTGTTCTTCCCTCCTTTTACTAGCAGCGGCTTGTTCTTCGATTTTCTGCGGCTTGTTCTTCGATTTTCTGTTGTGCAACCTTCAATTTCTCTTGAATAGAAACAAATGATGAAGACTCTCCTTGTGTGTTTCTCTTGCTAGTGGCCACATTCTCAAGACTCTCCTTGAGGCTTCGTACTCCATAAATAGGTACCTTCAGAGTTGATTGTGAATAGGAAGCCAAAACAATAACCAAAAAACATAAACTTAAAATCTATAAATGTGGATTATGAAAAATGTTTCTGAGTACCTCGAGAAAGATGGCGGTATATTCATCTGTTGTGAGCTCGTGAGGTCGCGAAGCACCGTCTGTAATGGAAGAATTATGTTCCCCAAGCTGAGACAATTTCGGTTGCAAATTCTTTTCATAATTTGAAGCATTCTTCTCCGCCTTGTTATCCACATACGTATCATCCGACTTGGTGTGTGTCTTAATTAAAACCTCAACAATAGACACGAGTCTTCCCAATTTCTCTTCCTACAATGTTACAAAACAAAGTTAAATTAGTTGCACATGAGTAGGAAAATTATAGAACATATTTGTTATATTTACTAACCATTCTGTATTAGATTTGTTGATACGACTACATACCCGATAAGTGGATATGATGACCGAGACCACCACGTTCAGATATGCGAGCATGAGAATAAATGACAGTCTTTTCTTTAGCTTCATCTGTATCCCAATAGGTTGTCATTTCTTTCCATAGAGTTTCCCCGATCCATGTTGGGCGCTCTCAAGAAGTCCTCACGGCTGAAACCATGTCCTTCATATGTCGTTGACAGATTCTCTCAAAATGTTGTTGAACGGTTCCTTTTATCAACGGATCCCAAGTGTGGGTTTTTTACAAAACAAAGAAAGATAATACTTTAATGTTAGTGACAACAAAACACAGAGAGAGCAATGAGAATTAATAAAATTACCGCGAACTCGAGAAAGTATCTTTCTTGTCTATTCTGAGGCGCACAAGTCCAACTATAGAAGGGACTATCAAACTTGTTTGTAAAAACTTTTGTAATTTTACGAACAAGCATAGATCCCTTGTCGCGAGTAAACCTGCAAACTTAAAGAAGCAAAGCAAAGCAATAAAACCCAAATGAAGATGAAGCTTACTCATGAATCAAAAGACAAATACATGTAGTCGTGGATCAAAAGACAAACAAAGCAAAAGACAACGGATAATGAATCGTGAATCAATGAACCAATCAATGGACAAAGCAAACAACAGACCCCAAATGAAGAGAAACAAAGCAAAAGTAAAAAGAAAATCATGGTTCAATAAACAAATCAATGAATAAAGCAAATCAAGAGAATCATTGAAGAAGTGAGAAACATACCAAGTAGTGTTTGGCGTCGGTGCGGGTGAGAGAACCGTTACAAACTTCTCACGTCCTGGCATCCTCAACAGAGCATTTAGCGTTGTCAATGTCTCCTCCCGAAGCTCCGGTAAAGCATCCTCTGCATCTCCGATGTTGTTGCCTTCCGATGTTGTTGCCTTTAGAAGACAAACGACTATGTGCTTGAGAGTGTTGAGGAGTAGCCGAGTTCTCCAATTCTTCACTACGCTTGGTTTGATTATGATGAGGAGGTTCCGATTTCAAGAACAGAGCCCTTGGGGGTGGATAATCACTAACTCCTTGTGGTGGTGGATTTGAAGCAATCTCTGCCGCCGGTGTGAAATTATACTGAGCGGGAAGAATCGTTCGCTTTTGCACCGTCGGGGTCATGAAAACGTTGTGTGTAGTCTTCCTCTTTCGTCCTTTCTTTTGTTGATTCATCGTGAGATGGAGAAGAGAAACTTGAGACTCGACTGATTCGGTTGGAGAAGACGGCGGCAGAGACTCGACGAAGCCAACGAGTGGAGGATTTGACGGAGTCTTGACGGAGACTCGACGGACAATCGACTGAGCATCGTCGGATATAACGACGGAGAATCGTTGGAGATTACGACGAAAAACCGTCGAAGATTGAAAGCTTGGAGACAATAATGAGAAGACAAAATTGAAGAGATTAGGGTTATAAATTGGGGAAAAACCAATTAGTCGCCAAAGAGTCGGGAAACAATCGTTAAATAATTAGTCGCTAAAAAGTCTCTTTACAGTCATAATACCTTAATTCAATTTTAACTAAAGTTTATACCTTTTAGTAAAAAGTTAAACCAAAATAATGAATTTTGATAAGAAATTTTCTTTAATTTCAATTATTAATAATAATACATTATTTTGAATTTTAGAAATACATTATACGAAAAATTATTCTTCATCTTCTTTTTCATCATCAGAAGAAGACAAATTACACTGAAATTCATCATCTGGTTCCAAATTTCCGACATTGTAATCAAGATTTATTCGGTTTACTCTGTCTTCGAAATTGTCTACTTCGAGATCTTCAATTGTAGTCACCAATACAACATCATCATTTCCAGTTTGCAAAAGTGTCGGTTCGTTGTTCACATATTGTACATCAAAGTTTGTCGTCGGGTTCACATTTATAACATTCAACCACGCTTTCTTCGGCCTCTTTACATATGGGTACGAAATATAACAAACTTAATGCGCTTGAGAGGATTTTTTGCAATATAAAAATGTTGCAATCAGAGATATTAATGGTAGTAAATAATGTGTATATATATATATATATGTTTATGTACATAAAATAAATGGTTCGTACTTATTATATTTTCTCGAAAAAAAACGTCTACGATGCAACCATTACTCGTACGAGTGCCTCTGCCAATAAAATGGTCATATCACTGACACTTAAATAGTGTAATTCTCAAATTAACCATCCCCTCATGCTAAGTTCCATGATATCCGTTAAATTCCCATAAAAATCCACTTTGTCAAATGTGTCCGTGTAATTTTCACCTTTAACGCTAACCCCGTAGTTACATGTCCTTCGTCGAGTGTCGTGATTTTGCGTATGAAACAAATAACATATGGTGAAATACATTGCCCTTGTTTTCACCTTGTTTAGAGGTCCATGAACTAGATCTTGAACCCATATAGGAAATAGATTTGTGGGGTTCCAATAAGTCACATGCATGTATATATATGGAAACAAATCATCAACACATATGTAAAATAATCATTTATATTATTAGAAATTGTATCATTATATCATTCACTTACATAATCTTTAACCCATAAATGGTACTCATCAGCTCTTTTCACAGATAGTTCTTTTTCGAAGAGTCCTACATACTTGTGTGTGATAAAATCGTAGAACATGCTAGTATATACGACAAATATGAGAAAGTGTATATATGTATTGATATAAAAATGGGAAGAAATTGAAATAAAGATGAATGTTTATATATCGCTCAATAGGTTGAAAATATTCACAATTTCTCAACACATATGAGTGTGCGCATTGATAGTTTCGCTCTGAAAGCCATAATTCGTGCATTTCTCCACTTGGACAGCCTATTTGAGTAAATATAGAAGGCACACAAGGGACATGATATGTAGGGGCATCACCTTCATCAAATCTAGTTAATATGCAAAACGAATTAAATGGCTTTTAAAGAATTCGTATTGATAAATATGCAGCATTGATTGTAATTTTCATTTACCTTGACTTTTTTGTATATTCGCGACAAAGTATTGTTCTGAAAAATAGTCAATCTCGTCATTGATATATGATTGAACAATTGACCCCGCTGCATACCTTTTGTTATTTGCTTTTGATTTCTATTTTTTGAAAAACCTTTCAAAAGGATACATCCACCAATATTGGACAGGTCCTCCTAATTCAACTTCGTATGGCAGATGTATAGGCAAGTGTTCCATCACATAAAAAAATGATGGTGGGAAGATCTTCTCCAAATTGAATAGGATTATAATTATGTTTTGTTTTAGAATTTGAACCCGACTTGTATGCAAAGTTCTTGAACATAAATCCCAAAAAATGCGCCAATCTTTGAAACATATGTAATATGTAGTTTAACTCCATGACGTTAATTAATATGTAAATAATATTATAAAATAAATCGTGCTCTATCTTCATTATCGTACCTGATAATGTTTGGTGAACATTGAAGTGTAGGAGTTCTGCAAAGATAAATGGAAGTAATCTCTCCATAAACACATGACAATCATGGCTCTCCATGCCTTAAAGCTTTACATTCTTCATATCAACACAAATAGCCAAGTCTGAAGCATAACCATCTGGAAATTTAACTGAATGTTTCAGACATTCCAATAAACTTGTTTTCGCATCTTCTGACAATGTGTACGGTGGGAAAGGAGCTCTACCCTCACTATCAATATGTAAGTGTGGCCGAGAACAAAATCGTTTTATATCATATCTTGACATGACATTGTCTTTTGATTTACCCTTCACACTCATAAGAGTATTCATGATGTTGTTAAAAAAATTCTTCTCTTTATGCATCACATAAATATTATGTCACAAATTAAGGTCCCTCTAATAAGGTAGCTCCCAAAATATACTTTTTTGTGCCAATTATGTTCCTTCCCATATCCACGCATCTTTTTTCGTGACCATTTCCACCCACGATATTACTTCTTGGAGGATTTACACCATCTAACCGCTCATAATAATAAACTTGCTCGACAGTCAAAGAATGAGGCGGGTACTCTCTCGATGCATCTTTTCCTTTGAGAAAGTCTTTTTTATTCCTTCTCAGTGGATGTCCATAAGGAAGAAATCTCTGATGACAATCAAACCAGCATGTCTTCTTTCCATTAGGAAGATAGAAAGTCTTTGTATCTTCCATTCAAACCAGACAAGACAATTTACTATGGGTTTTCCATCCTGATAACATGACATATGCTGGCAAGTCGCTTATCGTCCACATAAGCACTGCTTTTAGATTAAAATTTTGATTCAATGACACATCGTACGCATCGAATCCAGTAGACCACAACTCTTTTAACTCCGCAATAAGTGGTTGGAGAAAGACATCAAGAATACCTCGCGGATGATTTGGCCCGAAATTTAGAATAGTAAGAAACAAGTACTCTTCATTCATGCACATACCAGGTGGTAGATTATATGGTTTCAAAATCACTAGCCACAATGAATGATTACGAGACATGCCAAATGGATTGAACCCATCTGTGTACAAACCAAGGTAAACATTTTGTGGTTCTTCAGCAAACCGAGGATGTTGATTTTGAAAATATCTCCAGTATGCCGCATCAAAAGGATAGCATATTACTCCATCCCTTGTTTCGTGCTCGGCGTGCCATCTCATTGCCGTTGAAGTCTCGTGGCTCTGATACATCCTCTTCAATCTGTCAGTAACCGGTAGATACCACATATGACTATATGGGACTGTCGTTCTACGTTTGTCGTCCTTAGGCTTCCAACTTTGTGCACCACAAAAAAGACGTTTTTCTTCTTTTTCGTCTTCTTTCAAGAATATCATACAATTGTTAATACAAACATTAATTCTATGATATGGAAGGCCTAAATTGCGCATCAACTTCTCGGTTTCGTAATGTTAACCGGTAGACTTGTTTCCTTCCGATAAATATTCTTTTCACTCATATTATACTCAGCCTAATTTTGCATGACTCGAGTAGCTAAGGATAACTGTGAGTGACCTTCACGACAACCACCATATAGTGGATCTTTTGCACCGTCTAACAAGTTGTAAAATTTATTTGAATGGTTAAATATTGGTTCTTCTACATTTACATAACCACCTTCCTGATGATAATTTTTATTAAAGCCCACGTTTTTCACGGAATGCATCATTAACCATATCCACATATCTATCTTCAAATAAATGGCTCCCACCAATATATGTAGGATCAATGTAACTAGTTCCTAAATTCATATTGATTTTTTTCCCATGCTTATACCAAACAAAATAGTCAGCAATAAAGCCTCTACTATAAAGATGATTCCAAATTCTTTTCCCGAGGAGAAACTTCTCGTTTTTGCAAACACTACAAGGGCATAAAAACTTACGCCCGTTATCTTGTGTTAGACGCTGACTATTTGCAAATGTCATGAACTGCTCCACTCCCATTCTGACCTCTTCTGAAAAATTTTCAATCTCTTCATCGATTCACGATACATCCACTCCCAAGAATTATTATAATTATAATTACATGTCATTATACGATCATATAACTATATCATCGAGTTTGAGATTTCAATTTATTTATTAAGAATCGTTTTATGTTTGTCTTTGTAGAATGAAGAGAATAAGTGGTCGAGTTTTCATTATATAGACAGTTTATACCAACTACATAACGATTAATATTACGTAGTCGCATAAAACAGGTACACCTACCAAAAAACGTGTTTGTTGCACCTAAATGATACGACTGTTTTTCTGATAATTTAATGACCCGCCGGAATAGTTGCTATGTAGTCGTTACATACACGACTACATAACGACTCACCGAAACAGACGCATATTAGCCATTAATTATCGACTATTTTCCAACACTGTTTTTTCCTACAGAGATTAGTCATAAATTAGTCGTTATTTTATGACTAATGTACCAATTACAATTTGTAGTCGTAAAATAATGACTGATATAAGACTCAACCGTTGTAGTCGTTGTACAATCGTGTATTTGTAGCTAACTAGTCAC
This sequence comes from Cochlearia excelsa, assembly GCA_963556525.1. Lineage (NCBI taxonomy): Eukaryota > Viridiplantae > Streptophyta > Magnoliopsida > Brassicales > Brassicaceae > Cochlearia > Cochlearia excelsa. The sequence goes on along the minus strand of OY748330.1, from coordinate 15,818,171 downwards.
AACCTTAAGCGACTACGCTTTTAGTCGCTGCTTGTAGTCATAAAATCTTTGTTTTCTTGTAGTGAATTTAAGTTGTTAGATGTTTCATAACTTCGTGAAACTTGTAAAAAGATCATTGAGACACTTATATGCACTCATATTGCATGAAACTTTGTTTATAGTCCTAGAATATGCGTTGTTCAATGTTTCATAAGTTCGAGAAGCTTGTAAAAAGATCATTGAGACACTAATAAGCTTACATGTTGCATGAAACTTCTTTTAGGTACCTTGAATATGTGTTGTTAGAAGTTTTATAAGTTTGTGAAACTTGTACAAAGATCATTGAGGCACTTATAAGCACTCATGTTGCATGAAACTTGGTTTAGAATCCTCGAATATGCGTTTTTTAGGTTTTTAAAAATTCGTGAAACTTATACAAAGATCATTGAGACACTTATAAGAACTCATGTTGCATGAAACTTGGTTTAGAGTCCTAGTGTATGCGTTTGTAGAAGTTTCGTAAGATCGTGAAACTTTTACGAAGATTATGGAGGCACTTATAAGCACTCATGTTGACTAAAAATTGGTTTAGAGTCTTAGAAATTGCGTTGTTAAATGTTTCTTAAGTTCGTGAAATTTTACAAAGATAATTGAGGCACTTATAAGAAGTCATGTTGCATGAAACTTTATTTAGAGTCCTAGAAAAACGTTGATAGATGCTTAGTAAGTTCAAGAAACTTGTACAAAGATTTTTTAGGCACTTATAAGCACTCATGTTGCATGAAACTTGGTTTAGACTCCTAGAAACACGTTGTTAGATGTTTCATAAGTTCGTGAATCTTGTACAAAGAAAATTGAGGCACTTATAAGCACTCATGTTGCAAGAAACCTAGTTTAGATTCCTAGAATATGCGTTTTAATATGTGTTTTAAGTTCGTAAAACTTATACAAAGATCATTGAGGTACTTACAAGCACTTATGTTGCATGATACTTGGTTTAGAGTCCAAGAATATGCGTTGTTAGATGTTTCATAAGTTCGTGAAACTTTTACAACGATCATTAATGCACTTATAAGCAGTCATGTTCTATGACTATGTTTAGATAACTAGAAACACATTGAAATATGCTTAGTAAGTTTAAGAAACTTGTAGAAAGATCACTAAGGAACTTATAAGCACATCATTATGCATGAAACTTGGTTTAGAATCCTAGAATTGCGTTGATTGTTGTTTCATAAGTTCGTGAAACTTGTACAAAGATCATTGAGACACTTATAAGCACTCATGTTGAATAAAACTTGTTTTAGAGTCCTAAAATATGCGTTGTCAGATTTTTCCTAAGTTTGTGAAACTAGTTCAAAGATCATTGAGTTGCTTATAAGCACTCATGATGCTTGAAACTTGGTTAAGATTCCAAGAATATGCGATGTTTCGTAATTTCGTGAAACTTGTAAAAAGATCATTGAGGCACTTATAAGCACTCATGTTGTATGAAACTTGGTTTAAAGTCCTAGAATATGTGTTGTTAGATGTGTCATAAGTTCGTGAAACTTTTACAATGATCATTGAGGCAATTATAAGCACCCATGTTGCATGAAACTTGGTTAAGAGTCCTTGAAACACATTGTTAGATGCTTCGTAAGTTAGAAAAACTTGTACAAAGATCATTGACGCACTTAGGAGCATTCATGTGCATTAAAACTTGGTTTAGAATCCTAGAATATGTGTTATTTTATGTTTCATAAGTTCGTTAAACTTTTACAAAAATCATTCATGCTCTTATAAGCATTCATGTCGACTGAAGCTTGGTTTAGTGTCCTAGAATATGCGTTGTTAGATGTTTCGTAAATTCAATAAACATGTAGAAAGATCATTGAGGCACTTATAAGCACTCATGTTGCATGAAACTTGGTTTAGAGTCCTAGAAACACGTTTTTAGATGTTTTGTAAGTTCCTGAAAATTTTACAAAGATCATTGAGGCACTTATAATCACTCACGTTGAAGGAAACTTTTTATAGAGTCCTAGAATATGCATTACTAGAAGTTTCATAACATCGTGACACTTGTACAACTATGATCATCACTTACAAGCACCCATGTTGCATGAAACTTGGTTTAGAATCCTAGAATATGCGTTGATAGAAGTTTCATAAGTTATTGAATATTGTAGAAAGATCATTCAAACACTTAAAAGCACTCATATGGCATGAGGCTTGGTTTAGAATCCTATAATATGCATTGTTAGATGTTTCATAAGTTCGTGAGACTTGTACAAAGATCATTGGGGCACTTATAAGCACTCACGTTGCATGAAACTTGGTTTAGAGTCCTAGAATATGCATTGTTAGTTTTTTCATAGGTTCGTGAAACTTTTACAAAGATCCATGAGGCACTTATAAGCACTCATATTGCATAAAACTTGGTTTAGAGTCATAAAATATGTGTTGTTAAAAGTTTCATAATTTAGTGAAACTTGTATAAAGATCATTGAGGCACTTATAAGCCCTCATGTTGCATAAAACTATGTTTTCACCTGCTTCCTAAGTTCGTGAAACTTGTACAAAGACCATTGAGGCACTTATAAGCACTTACGTTGCCTGAAAATTGGTTTATAGTCATAGAATATGTGTTGTTAGATATTTCGTAAGTTCGTGAAAGTTGTACAAAGATCTTCCAGGCACTTACAAGCACTCCTGTTGCATGAAACTTTGTTTAGAGTCCTAAAATATGTGTTATTTGATGTTTCCTAAGTTCTTGAGACTTGTAGAAAGATCATTGACGCACTTAAAAACACTCATGTTGTAGGAAACTTGGTTTAGAATTCTAGAATATGTATTCCTAGAAGTTTCATAAGTTCATGAAATTTGTAAAAAATTTATTAATGCACTTAAAGGGACTCATATTGCATTAAACTTGGTTTAGAGTCCTAGAATATGCGTTTTTTAATATGTCGTAAGTTCGTGAAAATTTTACAAAGATCATTGAGGCACTTAAAAGCACTCATATTGCATGAAACTTGGTTTAGAATCCTAGAAACACGTTATTAGATGCTTCGTAAGTTAGAAAAACTTGTACAAAGATCATTGAGGAACTTATTAGCATTCACGTGGATAAAAGCTTGGTTTAGAGTCCTAGCATATGCGTTTTTTGATGTTTCATAAGTTTGTTAAACTTTTCCAAAGATCATTCATGCACTTATAAGCACTCATGTTGACTAAAAGTTGGTTTAGAGTCCTAGAATAGGCGTTGTTAGATGTTTCATAATTTCGTGTAACTTGTAAAAAGATCGTTGGCGAGCACTCATGTTGCATGAAACTTGGTTTAGAGTCCTAGAATATGCATTGTTAGATGTTTCGTAGGTTCCTACAAATTTTACAAAGATCATTGAGGCATTTATAAGCAGTCATGTTGCATGAGACTTGGTTTAGAGTCCTAGAAACACGTTAATAGATGCTTGGTAAGTTCTAGAAACTTATACAAAGATCATTGACGCACTTATAAGCACTCTGGTTGCATGAAACCTGGTTTAGATTCCAAGAATATGTGTTGTTATATGTTTCGTAAGTTCGTAAAAGTTGTAAAAAGATCATTGAGGCACTTACAAGCACTCATGTTGCATGAAACATAGTTTAGAGTCCAAGAATATGTTGTTAGATATTTCATAAGTTCGTGAAACTTGAACAAATATCATTGAGGCACTTATAAGCACTCATGTTCAATCAAACTTGGTTTAGATTCCTAGAAACACGTTGTTAGAAGTTTCGTAAGTTCTTGAAACTTGTACAAAGATCATTGAGGCACTTAATAGCACTCATGGTTCATGAAAATTTGTTTAGAGTTTTAGAATAGGGGTTGTTAGATGTTTCATAAGTTTGTGAAACATGTACAAAGATCATTGAGACACTTATAAGCACTTATATTGAAAGAAACTTTGGTTAGAGACCTAGAATATGCGTTTTTAGAAGTTTCATAAGTTTGTGAAACTTGTACAAAGATTATCAGGGCACTTTTTCATGATTTATCGAGGCACTTATATGCATTGATGTTGCATGAAACTTGGTTTATAGTCCTAGAAACATGTTGTTAGATGTTTTGTAAGTTCATGAACATTGTACAAAGATCATTGAGGCCCTTATAAGCACTCATGTGTCATGAAACTTGGTTTAGAATCCTAGAATATGCGTTGTTAGATATTTCGTAACTTCGTGAAACTTTTACAAAGATGATTGAAACATTTACAAGCACTCATGTGCATAAAACTTGGTTTAGTGTCCTAGAATATGTGTTGTTAGATTTTTCTTAAGTTCGTGAAACATGTACAAAGATCATTGAGGCACTTATAAGCACTCATGTTGCAAGAAACCTTGTTTAGATTTCTACAATATGTGTTCAAATATGTTTCGTAAGTTCGTAAAACTTGTACAAAGATCATTGAGGCACTTACAAACACTCATGTTGCATGAAATTTGGTTTAGAGTCCTAAAAACACGTTCTTAGATGTTTCATAAGTTTGTAAAAAGATCATTGAAGCATTTATAAGCACTCATGTTGAATGAAATTTTGTTTAGAGTCCTAGAATATGCGTTGTTAGATCTTTCATAAGTTCGTGAAACTTTTACAAAAATCATTGAGGCACTTATAAACACCAATGTTGCATGAAACATGGTTTAGAGTCCTTCAAACACGTTGAAACTTATACAAAGATTATTTAGGCCCTTATAAGCACTCATGTTGCATAAAACTATGTTTAAAGTCCCATATTATACGTTGTTAGATGTTTCATAAGTTCTCGAAACTTGTACAAAGATCCTTGAGGCACTTATAAGCACTCATTCTGCTTAAAACTTGGTTTAGATTCATAGAATATGCGTTATTAGAAGATCATTGAGCCACTTATAAGCACTCATTTTTTATAAAACTTGGTTTAGAGTCCTAGATTATGCGTTGTTAGATGTTTCCTAAGTTTGTGAAACTTGTACAAAGATCATTGAGGAACTTATAAGCACTCATGTTTAGAGTCATAGAATATGTGTTGTTAGATGTTTCGTAAGTACATGAAAGTTGTATAAAATTCTTTCATGGACTTACAAGCACTCATGTTGCATGAAAATTGGTTTAGAGTCCTAATTAAATATGCGTTGTTTGATATTTCCTAAGTTCTTGAAACTTGTACAAAGATCATTGAGAGACTTACAAGCACTAATGTTGCATGAAACATGGTTTAGAGTCGTAGAATTTGCGTTGTTAAAGTTTCATAAGTTATTAAAATTCAACAAAGATCATAAAGGCAATTACAAGCACTCATGTTGTATAAAACTTAGTTTAGAGTCCTAGAATATGTGTTGTTAGATATTTTATAAGTTCGTGAAACTTATACAAAGATCATTATGCACTCATAAGCACTTAAGTTGCATTAAAGTTTATTTAGAGTCATAGTAATACCTTTTTAGTTGTTTCGTAGGTTCGTGAAACTTGTACAAAGACCATTAACGCACTTATAAGCACTCATGTTCTATGAAACTTTGTTTAGAATCCTAGAATATATGTTTTTAGATGTTTCAGAAATTCGTGAAACTTGTACAACGATCATTGAGGAACTTATAAGTACTCAATTGCATAAAACTTGGTCTAAAGTCCTAGAATATGCGTTATTAGATGTTTCTTAAGTTCGTGAAATTTGTAAAAAGATCATTGAGACACATATAAGCACTCATGTTGCATGAAACTTGGTTTAGAGTCCTAGAATATGCGCTGTTAAATGTTTCATATATTTGTAAAACTTTTACAAAGATCATTGAGGCACTTATCATCACTCATGTTGCCTGAAACATGGTTTAGAGTCCTAGAATATGTGTTGTTTGATGTTTTATAAGTTTGTGAAACTTATACAAAGATCATTGAAGAACGTATAAGCACTCATGTTGCATGAAACTTTGTTTAGAATCCTAGAATATGTGATGTTAGATGTTTCATAAGTTCCTTAAACTTGTACAAAGATCATTGAGGAATTTATAATCACTCATGTTACATGAAACTTGGTTTAGAGTCCTAGAAACACAAGTTAAATGTTTCGTAAGTTCGTGAAACTTGGCCAAAGATCATTGAGGAACTTATAAGCACTAATGTTGCATGAAACATGGGTTAGAATCCTAGAATATGCGTTGTTAGAAATTTCATAAGTTCGCGAAACTTGGTTTAGATTCCTAGAATATGCGTTGTTAAATGTTTCATAAGACTGTGAATCTTGTACAAATATCATTGATGCACTTATAAGAACTCATGTTGCATGAAACTTGGTTTCGAGTACAAGAATATGCGTTGTAAGAAGTTTCATAAGTTCGTGAAACATGTACAAAAATCATTCATGCACTTATAAGTAGTCATGTTGACTGAAACTTTGTTTAGAGTCCTAGAAACACGTTGTTAGATGTTTCATAAGTTCGTGAAACTTTTACAAAGATCATTGAGGCACTTATAAGCACTAATGTTGCATGAAACTTGGTTTAGAGTACTAGAATATGCGTTGTTAGATGTTTTATAAGTTTGTGAAACTTGTACAAAGATTATTGAGAATTTTATAAGCACTCATGTTGCATGAAACTTGGTTTGGAGTCCTAGAAACACTTTGTTAGATGTTTCGTAAGTTCGTGAAAGTTTTACAAAGATCATTGAGGATCTTATACGCATTCATGTTGCATTAAACTTGGTTTAAAGTCCATTAAACACGTTGTTAGATGTTTTGTAAGTTCGTGAAACTTGTACAAAGATCATTGAGACACTTATAAGCACTCATGTTGCATGAAACTTGGTTTAGAACCCTAGAATATGTGTTGTTAGATGTTTCATAATTTCGTAAAACTTAAACAAAAATCATTCAGGCACTTATAAGCACTAAATTTAAATGAAACTTGGTTTAGAGTCCTAGAATATGCGTTGGTAGGTGTTTCGTAAGGTCGTGAAACTTGTACAAAGATCATTGAGGCACTTATAAGACTTATGTAGCTTGAAAATTGGTTTCGAGTTCTAGAATATGAGTTGTTGGATGTTTCATAAGTTCGTAAAATTTATAAAAATATCATTGAGACACTTATAAGCACTCATGTTGCATGAAACTTGGTTAGAGTCTTAGAATATGCGTTGTGTAATGTTAATCTTTCAGTTAACTGATTTTGGTTTCACCATAGTATAATTTTTAAATCTTGACTAATTTTGAGATCCATTGGATACTTTTTTTCTTTCAAGTCTTATAAGACATCTATGTGTATTATGGTACATGTACATTGTCTCGTAGTTTTCATTTAGTTTTCTAATGTTTTGCTTAGTTTTTCTTTCAGGCAATCCTTGCAAAATTCGTTCAGACAAAAAAACTGTCAAAAACTTGATACTAAGAGGTTTTACCCCTAAATATGATTCACTGCACGTGCGCAACTAATCGTATAATACGTAGGGATAAAATCCACAGAGACCAATGTTTACACTACTTTCCTTATATTCATATAAATCTAAGCGGCACAAGAAAGTTTGTTTGGTATTAGTGACAACGAAATAAGAAAAGCCTAATTAAGAAAACGGTTTAAAGCAATATATTAAAAGCGTCAGGCATTAGGATTAATGGCAGGTAATAGTTATCACTAAATAGATCTATGATAGAGATAGTAATTCAACTCTCGTTGCGCCTAAATAACCTAAGATCATGAACTATAATTCATCAATCAAGTTCAAGCAATGCGAACAACCTATATGAAGAACCCTAATGTAAATTCTTTATCTATCAATCTAATTTAGCAATTCCTAACTTCCTTTGAAACCCTGAAACCTAACAATGAAACTACTCCGACATATTCATATCCATTGAGCAAAGAGATGTAATAGATTTTCATAAAACCAAAAAAATAAAATAAAAGAGGTGAAAAAATGTTCTCCCTAAGGTTATAGATATATCTCCTCGAGAAAGCAAGCAAATTATAAAAGTATAATGAAGTGTTGTGAAAGCGTTCCCTAAACAATGACTAAATTTAGGTATAAATAAGGTTTTGAGCGTTTTGGGCCGAATGTGGTGAATTTTGGCCGAAATTGTAACTTGAGAAGTCCAGATTTTTGTCCATAATGTCGATCGATCAATCAAACAACTAATCGGTCGATCGACCTTGCAGTGTGGCTTCAGATATAGACGTACTCCTCTTGCTCGACAGATTGACCTGTTTTCACTAAAATTGGAATAACATTTGATCTAATCGTTGGAATCCTTCCAAATCACCTCCAAATCAAATCTAACATCCGCGACCTTATTGTAGTAAAATATCATAAAGATCATCGGTTGAAACTCCTTGGGTGGATGTTAAACATTTGGGCATCTAAATGGGTTCGATCTCCAAAATACACCATTATTCTCAAAATCAACATTTAACCTGTAAAAGCTAATAAAGGATAAAAGGACTCTAAAATCATATTTTGACTCGATAAAAGACTTAATTGTGTCGCGAAACACTAAGGTTAAAACACTAAAATCGCCTCACATCAGAGTTCCAGAATATGCGTTGTTAAATGTTTCATAAGTTTGAGAAACTTGTACAAAGATCATAGAGACTCTTATCAACACTCATGTTGCCTGAAAATTGGTTTACAGCCTTAGAATATGCGTTGTTAGATGTTTCCTAGGTTTGTAAATGTTGTACAAAGATCTTTGAGGCACTTACAAGCACTCATGTTGCATTAAACTTGGTTTAGAGTTCTAGAATATGGGTTGTTAGAAGTTTCATAAGTTTTTAGAATCCTACAAAGATCATTGAGGTACTTACAAGCACTCATGTTGCATGAAACTTTGTTTAGAGTCCTAGAATATGCGTTATTAGATGTTTCATAAGTTCGTGAAACTTGTACAAAGATCATTGAGACGCTTATAAGCACTCATGCTTCATGAAACTTGGTTTAAAATCCTAGAATATTCGTTGGTAGATGTTTCGTAAGTTCTTAAAACTTTTATAAAGATCATTGAGGCCTTTATAAGCAGTCATGTTACATGAAACTTTGTTTGGAGTCCTAGAAACACGTTGATAGATGCTTTGAAGTTCTAGAAACTTGTACAAAGATCATTCAGGCACGTATAAGCACTCATGTTGCATGAAACATGATTTAGAATCCTAGAATATGCGTTGGTAGATGTTTCGTAAGTTCGTGAAACTTTTAAAAAGATTATTGAGGAACTTATAACCACCCATGTTGTATGAACCTTGGTATAGAGTCCTAGAAACATATTGTTAGATGTTTCATAAATTCGTGAAACTTGTACAAAGATCATTAAGGCCCTTCTAAGAACTCATGTTGCATGAAACTATGTTTAGAGTCCCAGAATATGGATTGTTAGATGTTTAATAAGTTCGGGAAACTTGTACAAAGATCCATGAGGCACTTATAAGCACTCATGTTGCATAAAACTTTGTTTAGAGCCATAAAATATGTGTTGTTAGATGTTTCGTAAGTTTTTGAAAGTTGTACAAAGATCTTTGAGGCACTTACAAGCACTCATATTACATGAAACTTGGTTTTGAGTCCCAACATATGCGTTGTTTCATGTTTCCTAAGTTTTTAAAACTTTGTACAAAGATCATTGAGACACTTACAAGCATTCATGTTATATGAAACTTGTTAAAATTTTCATAAGATCTTAAAATTCTACAAAGATCATTGAGGCACTTTAGAGTCCTATAATATGTATTGTTAGATGTTTCCCAAGTTCGTGAAACTTGTAAAAAGATGCGTGAGGTACTTATAAGCACTCATGTTCCCTGAAACTTGGTTTAGAGTCCTAGAATATGTGTTGTTAGATGTTTCGTAAGTTCTTGAAAGTTGTACAAAGATCTTTGAGGCACTTACAAGCACTCATATTACATGAAACTTGGTTTTGAGTCCCAACATATGCGTTGTTTCCTGTTTCCTAAGTTCTTAAAACTTGTACAAAGATCATTGAGACACTTACAAGCATTCATGTTATATTAAACATGGTTTAGAGTCCTAGAATATGCGTTGTTAAAATTTTCATAAGATCTTAAAATTCTACAAAGATCATTGAGGCACTTACAAGCACTCATGTTGCATGAAACTTAGTATAGAGTCCTAGAATATTCGTTGTTAGATGTTTCATAAGTTCGCCAAACTTGTACAAAGATAATTGAGGCACTTATAAGAATTCATGTTGCATGAAACTAGGTTTCAAGCCCTAGAATATGGGTTGTTAGATGTTTCGTAAGTTCGTAAAACGTTTACAAAGATCATTGAGACCTTTATAAGCACTCATGCTGCATAAAACTAGGATTACAGTCCTAGAACCACGTTGATGGATGCTTCGTAAATTCAAGAAACGTGTAAAAAGATCATTGAGGTACTTATAAACACTCATGTTGCAAGAAACTTGGTTTAAAATAATAGAATATTCGTTGTTACATGTTTAATAAGTTTTTGAATCTTGTACAAAGATCATTGAGTCACTTATAAGCACTCTTGTTGCATGAAACCTGGTTTAGATTCCTAGAATATGCGTTGTTATATGTTTCGTAGGTTCGTAAAACTTGTACAAAGATCATTTAGGCACCTTAAGACCTAATGTTGCATGAATTTTGGTTTAGAGTCCTAGAATATTCGTTTTTAGATGTTTCGTAAGTTTTCGAAACATATACAAAGATCATTGAGGCATTTATATGCACTCATGTTGTCGTAAAATTGATTTACAGTCCTAGAATATTCGTTTTTAGATGTTTTGTAAGTTCGTGAAAGTTGTACAAAGATCTTTGAGGCACTTAGAAGCACTCGTGTTGCATGAAACTTGGTTTAAATTCCTAGAATATGCGCCGTTAAATGTTTTGTAAGTTCGTGAAACTTGTACAAAGATCATTGAGGCACTTATAAGCACTCATGTTTCATAAAACTTTGTTTAGAATCCTAGAATACGCGTTGTTAAATGTTTCGTAAGGTCGTGAAACTTGTACTAAGATAATTGAGGCACTTATAAGCACTCATGTTGCATGAAACTTGGTTTAGAGTCCTAGAATATGCATTGTTAGATGTTTCGTAAGTTCTTGAAACTTGTACAAAGATCATTGAGGCACTTTAAGCACTAATGTTGCATGAAACTTAGTTTAGAGTCCTAGAATATTCGTTGTTAGATGTTTCGTAAGTTCTTGAAACATGTATAAATATCATTGAGACACTTTAAGCACTAATATTGCATGAAACTTAGTTTATAGTCCTAGAATATTCGTTGTTAGATGTTTCATAAGTTCTTGAAACATCTATAAAGATCATTGAGGCACTTACAAGCACTCATGTTACATGAAATTTGGTTTAGAGTCCTAAAATATGCGTTGTTATATGTTTCACCAGTTCGTAAAACTTGTACAAAGATCATTGAGGCACTTACAATCACTCATGTTAAATGAAACTTGGTTTAGAGTCTTAGAATATACCTTGTTAGATGTTTCGTAAGTTCTTGAAACTTGTACAAAGATCATTCAAGCACTTATAAGTAGTCATGTTAACTTAAACTTGATTTAGATTCCTAGAATATTCTTCGTAAGATGTTTCATAAGTTCCTGAAACTTGTACAAAGATCATTGAGGCACTTACAAGGAGTCATGTTGCATGAAACTTGATTTTGAGTCCTAGAATATGCGATATTTGGAGGAGATATGAACAACCTCGCAAACATTTCATGCAAGGATTTGGAGAGGGATATTGCTTCGTCTAATAAGATTTTTATCCTCTGACATAATCTAAACCTAGATAGAATATTAGCTAAACTAGATTAACATATGAAGAAGGTCATTTTAGCTATATAAAGGAGACGAGAGTGTTACCATATATGGTATCTCACCAAGGAAACACCATTAAAGAAATTAAAGCAACAAATAGGAAAAAGCATTTTAATCATTTAAGAACAAGATCATCAGAGCAATAAGTGAAGAAAGATCCAAGGTATTAATGTAGTCTTACTTATTGTACAAGAACATCCGTTGGTATTTTAAGTAACTGCTAGTTATGTATTTGTGTAGATAGCTGATAAGTTAGTTGTTACCTATTTTCAGAGTTTGGTATGATGACAATAGTAAGAGTGTGGAGAGGTTAGTAGGTTGAATATCCGGATGGATGTTATAGTCACGTTGTTTCATCAACATACGATATTGTTGATGTTAAGCTAAATGATGCAACAAAACTATCAGAGGTGATGAAAGTAATCAAAACAGAGTACAAGCTACAAAAATTCGACTGCATCGAGCTATCCTACAAATGGCCTACCTAGGTTATTGGTTCCATTTTTAAAAATTATGAACCAATATATATCGTAGATGACGATGGTATGAGTTTTTTTATAGCGATAAAGTCGGACTTAGTCGATATTAATCAGTGCGTGAAAGAAGTAAAAGCTAATCTTAGCCCATCAACCACGATGATATCTGATATATACTGGAGGTATAATCTCTTAAAATCTTCAGTTAAGAATGGAGGAAAAGGTGGCGTGGTGATAAGAGATGTGGAAAAAGGACATGAGATGCAACAAATATCTGGTAACAGAAGTGATAGTGTTAAAGCAAACTGTTGTGGTAAAGGAATCAGATTTTCACGCAAACAAAAGGGAAAGCAACCAATAGAATTACGTGTTGGAAGTCCAACAAGCCAACAAAAACGAAGATCTTTGGTGGAAACATGGTTGTACAAAGGTCAGAATAGGAGGGAAGAGATAGGTGATTCAATGACCGATAATAATAGTCTTATCGGTAACAGTTGTACTGATAATAATATTGTTACCGCTGAAGATGTATTTCGCCCAACTACATCGGTCACTCCAAATGGTGAAATAAGACCACTTGTTGATCATGAAACACTGTCGAAAATGCTAAAGGCGGTAGAGGAAATGTTAATATGCCCAAATGAAGCAATCAAAATAATTCTAAATAGCAAAAGTCAGGAATACGATACTCCGCAAAAACGATTGTTCACAGAAGATAATATTCATGGTACACCATCGATTAAATCTTTGAATTGGGCTGCATACGAATTGAGAGAAAGGAAAGAGATACTGGATCGGTGGAGTGAAATATGCGCAACCACAACTGGCGTGAAAGATAATGGTCAACGTGGTATGAATGATGGCATTATCCAACCAATAGTGAGGACCTTGTCTTTCAATTTGATGAATGAAGACAACGACGAAATGGAAGGAAACATGAACCTTACTCTCGGAGTTTCAGCTCCGTTAAGAGGAGCGGTAACAAGCACTATACTTGGTTCAACGCTAGTGTACTATGTGAGTAGTTCGCCTCATTCTTCATAAGGTGTGAGGGGCCCGAACGAGTCCATGCCATTGGATAGTGATTATCATATAGAAGAAAATGTTGTACGCTCACGGTTATTAGGTAATGATCTAAATAGGCGATAAATATCAAGTTATCAGATAAATAATTGAAATACATATCCATTATTTAGTGTTTGTAATTATAAATAACTAGCAATAACTAGCAATAGAACATGGTGACTACTTCGGAAAAAGCGGCTGATTGCTGCATGAACTAAGAGTATCATGCGAATTACTATACGAACTTTTCAATCATGCCAATTTATATCTAAACTATATCCAATTTTTAATTTCCGACATCAATTACTAAAATGCGTATAATTACTACATTGACCATAACTCCGTTAGTCAAACCGTTATGTATGAATATGAAGATTAAATTTTTATTTAAGTATATATATATATATATATATATATATATTTGTATGTGTTGAACGATATTAAACAAGTTGGTGTAGTGGAAATACATGCTTTTGAAAAGAGAATTGTATATTTATTTAAAAATAAAATAATAACACTAACGAGCTTGTTAGCTTAATGGTTATTTGAAACAACCAAAGGCCTTATCTGTCCTCACAAACCCAGGTTTGAATCGCAACGTTTTCTTTTGAAAATATTATACAAAAACTAAAGCTTCATGGATCGAACCCTGGTGGGAGTGCATGTTCAACTACCCCAACTTGTTTAACATCGTTCAATGCATACAAATATATATGTATATATATATACATAAATAAAAATTTAACATTCATATTCATACATAACGGTTTGACTAACGGAGTTATGGTCAATGCAGTAATTAGACGCATTTTGTTAATTGATGTAGGAAATTTAAAATTGGATATAGTTTAAATATAAATTGGCATGATTGAAAAGTTCTTATAGTTATTCGCACGATGTTCTTATTTCATGCAACAATCGACCGTTTTTCCTGACTACTTCTCGTCGTCATCTTCTTCAGATCCTAGAATATGTGTTGTTTGATGTTTTATAAGTTTGTGAAACTTATACAAATATCATGGAAGAACGTATAAGCACTCATGGTGCATGAAAATTGGTTTAGAATCTTAGAAACACATTGTTAGATGTCTCTTAAATTCGTGAAACTTGCACAAAGATCATGGAGACACTTATAAGCACTCATGTTGCTTGAAATTTTGTTAAGATTCCTTTAAACACCTTATTAGATGTTTTGTAATTTCGTCAAACTTCTACAAAGATCTTTCAGGCACTTATAAGCACTCATGTTGCATGAAACTTTGTTTAGAATCCTAGAATATGTGATGTTAGATGTTTCATAAGTTCCTGAAACTTGTACAGAGATCATTGAGGAACTTATAATCACTCATGTTACATGAAACTTGGTTTAGAGTCCTAGAAACACAAGTTAAATGTTTCGTAAGTTCGTGAAACTTGGCCAAAGATCATTGAGGAACTTATAAGCACTAATGTTGCATGAAACATGGGTTAGAATCCTAGAATATGCGTTGTTAGAAATTTCATAAGTTCGCGAAACTTGGTTTAGATTCCTAGAATATGCGTTGTTAAATATTTCATAAGAGTGTGAAACTTGTACAAAGATCATTGATGCACTTATAAGAACCCATGTTGCATGAAACTTGGTTTCGAGTACTAGAATATGCGTTGTTAGAAGTTTCATAAGTTCGTGAAACATGTACAAAAATCATTCATGCACTTATAAGCAGTCATGTTGACTGAAACTTTGTTTAGAGTCCTAGAAACACGTTGTTAGATGTTTCATAAGTTCGTGAAACTTTTACAAAGATCATTGAGACACTTATAAGCACCTAATGTTGCATGAAACTTGGTTTAGAGTACTAGAATATGCGTTGTTAGATGTTTTATAAGTTTGTGAAACTTGTACAAAGATTATTGAGGATTTTATAAGCACTCATGTTGCATGAAACTTGGTTTGGAGTCCTAGAAACACTTTGTTAGATGTTTCGTAAGTTCGTGAAAGTTTTACAAAGATCATTGAGGATCTTATAAGCATTCATGTTGCATTAAACTTGGTTTAGAATCCATTAAACACGTTGTTAGATTTTTTGTAAGTTCGTGAAACTTGTACAAAGATCATTGAGACACTTATAAGCACTCATGTTGCACGAAACTTGGTTTAGAACCCTAGAATATGTGTTGTTAGATGTTTCATAATTTCGTAAAACTTGTACAAAAATCATTCAGGCACTTATAAGCACTAAATTTGAATGAAACTTGGTTTAGAGTCCTAGAATATGCGTTGGTAGGTGTTTCGTAAGGTCGTGAAACTTGTACAGGGATCATTGAGGCACTTATAAGAACTTATGTAGCTTGAAACTTGGTTTCGAGTTCTAGAATATGCGTTGTTAGATGTTTCATAAGTTCGTAAAATTTATAAAAATATCATTGAGACACTTATAAGCACTCATGTTGCATGAAACTTGGTTAGAGTCTTAGAATATGCGTTGTGTAATGTTAATCTTTCAGTTAACTGATTTGGCTTCACCATAGTATAATTGTTAAATCTTGACTAATTTTGAGATCCATTGGATACTTTTTTTCTTTCAAGTCTTATAAGACATCTATGTGTATTATGGTACATGTACATTGTCTCCTAGTTTTCATTTAGTTTTCTAATGTTTTGCTTAGCTTTTCTTTCAGGCACTCCTTGCAAAATTCGTTCAGACAAAAAAACTGTCAAAAACTTGATACTGAGAGGTTTTACCCCTAAATATGATTCACTGCACGTGCGCAACTAATTGTATAATACGTAGGGATCAAATCCACAGAGACCAATGTTTACACTACTTTCCTTATATTCATATAAATCTAAGCGGCACAAGAAAGTTTGTTTGGTATTAGTGACAACGAAATAAGAAAAGCCTAATTAAGCAAACGGTTTAAAGCAATATATTAAAGGGAAAATTACTAAACTAACCAACATTCGTACGTTTATTGCTAGCCGAACCATATTCTCATTTTAATAACTAGAATGACCCTCCTGAACTTTCGTACCCAAACTGCCCCTCCTTCCCTTTGACAGGAAAAAAAATGTTGCGAAACTGCCATTGGAAAAAAAAAATTCCAGCTCAGTAAAAAAGTTGACTTATTTACGAAATTGCCATCGCCACGTAGGAAAAATCTCCTGCAGACTTTTCGTTTTACGTTTTGTAGATTTATTTTGCCACGTCATATTATATATGTGGCAAAATATGCCGCAGATTTATGCCTCTTTATTGTAGATTTTAGGCCATTTTCAGTGATGCAGACTTATTAAGTCTGCAGCAGACTTAATAAATCTGCTGCAGACTTAATAAATCTGCTGCAGACTTAATAAGTCTGCATCACATTGTTTTGCAGATTTATGTCCGATTTGGAAACTCTACAATACGTGTGAAGTGTTGATTTGTTTTTACGAATTGCAGAGTTAATTAAATCTGCAGCAGATTTATTAAATCTACAAAACGTTAAAAGATTCCAATATTAGAACTAGACTACCTTCTACGTGAAGCAGACTTACTTCACTGTATTGTAGATTAATGTCATTTGATGCAGATTTATATGCGGTGGCTCTTCTCCATTTGTCTCTTAGTGCGTGCCTTTATACTAAAAACTCAAAATCCATTGGTGAAATCGCCATTGTAGATCGAATATCAACTTTTTGTGAGCTTCCTCATCACTTCTCATCTTCGTATTTCTCTTTTTTGTGAGCTTCCTCATCACTCTCATCTTCGAGTTTCTTGGACCTTTTTGTGGGCTTCGTGGTCGTAGATCTGCGCCGCCGTCCCCGTTTTTCTTTACGTCGGCGTCTTCACCTTCGTCTTTCGTTTTCGTCTTCGACTTCGTTGGTTTTTTGTCTTCGTATTTGTCTTCGTATTGTCTTCGTCTTCGTCTTCATCTTCATCTTCGCCGTCGTCATCGCCGTCGTCGTCGTGTTCGTGGATCTCCGCTTAAAAGTCTGTAGCAGATTTAATTGTGTTTTTTGCAGATATTTCGTTACGCAATGGAACAAGTTGTGCTTGTTTGTGGTATATGGAAGCTTCAAAAGAAGAGATGGGTGTTTGAAGTTGACAATAAAATAGGATCTCGTATTCTAGGAGTTAACGAATATATGCGTTATGATGATTTCATTCGTATGGAGTACGAGCATTACAGTTTAACCGATGAGTTGCATGATGTAAGGTTAACCTATTTGTATGCTTCAAAATTTGAGAAATTGCCTCAAGATACTCCTCCAGTCGTAGTTTTCAATTCACGACAATTGCAAGTGTTTGTCAATCTTTCGAAGGTTGAAATGCTCTGTTTATGTGTAGAAGTTACAAAGAAGGATAGTGCTTGTAAGTTAAATGAAGAATCTGTTAACGAGGAGGTCAACTATGAAGACACAATGGAGAAAGAAGACGTCGAAGAAGTAGTTGAAGAACGTTGTGTAGAAGAAGATCTTGAAGAACATTTTGTAGAAGAAGATGTTCAAGAAGATGTTAAAGATTTTGAAGAAGATAAAGTCCAAGAAGATTTTGAATTTAGTGTTGAAGATGATGTAGATGTTGAAGATGATGCATGTGTAGATGTTGGATATGATGACGATGATCTTGACGCATCGAGATTCGATTATTGTGACGACTCCGATGGGACTGATTCCGATGATGAAAATTTTGTTAAGTACGGAGCTATTCATACGGAGGAGGAAGCTAAAGAAGAAGACGAAGAAGAAGAGGATAAAAAAGCACCAAAGCCAATGGATTCTTCGGTATATGTAATTGATACCGATGTTGATTATGATTTGTATGACATGAGTTCATTGGATTTGAAAGAAGGTGAATCATTTTGCACGAAAGAGCATTTGGAAACACGACTGAAGATGCTTAGTGTTATTCATCAATTTGATTTTGATGTGTACAAATCAACACCGACGCTGCTCTCGGTGAGATGTTGGGTTAAAGGATGTGCGTGGAAGGTAAGAGCCACATCCGTCGATGATTTTACAAAGTTTTATGTGAAGACATATGATTCAGAGCATACTTGTTCGGTGACTGAACGCTCAACAAGATCACGACAAGCTACACCAGAGATCCTTGAATTATTATACAAAGATTTTGTTGGTGGTGTAGGACCAAAAGTTTTGCCAATGCATGTGGCCGATGCTTTGAATAAGCGATTCAAAATTAAGGTACGTTTTGCAGATTTGTAATGAAGAATTGCAGAGTTTTTAGTCTGTCTGGTTTGCGTTTGTAGAATTTATTGCCATGTTTGTCGTAGATATTTTAATGATTATTTGTAGATTTGTTAGCTTGATTGTAGATTTGTTAACTTGTTCGCAGATTTGTTTATTCTGACGTATTAACACTATTGGTGGTATGTAGATTGCGTATTGGAAAGCATATCGAACGCTAAGGCATGCAAGATATCTGGTTAGAGGTACTCCAGAAAGTGGATATGAGAAATTGTCTGCTTATCTATACATGATAAAGAAAGCAAATCCGGGCACTTATGGGAGACTAGTCGTTGATCCTGAACAAATATTCAAGTATATGTTCGTAGCATTTGGTGCAAGCATCAGTGGGTTTCACTATATGAGGAAAGTTGTGGTTGTAGATGGGATATTTCTACAGGGAAAATATAGAGGAACACTTTTGACAGCGACAGCGCAAGACGGTAATTTCCAGATATTCCCTCTAGCTTTCGCAATTGTTGACACTGAAAATGACGAATCATGGGAATGGTTTTTCAAGCAACTGAGTAATGTGATACCGGATGATGATGAACTTGCTATTATATCGGATAGACACCTTTCGATTGGGAAAGCTATTGCGACAGTTTATCCTAAGTCCGCACGCGGAATATGCACTTATCACCTTTACAAGAACATATTGGTTCATTTTAAGGGTAAAGAAGCGTTTGGACTTGTTAAAAAAGCTGCAAATGCGTTTAGGCTCGTTGATTTTGAAACCACTTTCGCACAGATTGAGTTATTAAACCCTGCACTTCATTTTTATCTTCAAAGAGCTGATGTTTGCTTGTGGACACGCGTCCACTTTCCTGGAGATAGATACAATCTCACTACGAGTAACATTGCGGAGTCCCTGAATAAGGTTATATCACAGGCACGGAGCTTGCCAATTGTGCATTTACTTGAAGTAGTGCGATCTATGATGACGAGATGGTTTGCGAAAAGGAGATACAATGCAAAGAAAATGTCTACATCACTAACTCGTGGAGTGGAGAAGTTGTTGGAGGTTTTTTTCCCTTTTGTAGATTTTTTATACTCTGAAATAAATCTGCAGAGTGTGCTTGTAGGTTAACTTGTTTTCTGTTCATTTAGGGTAGAGTAGAGCAGGCGAAGACGTATACTGTACAAGAAATTGATGAGCAACAAATGCACGTCTCAAGCCTGGCCTCATTATATGTAGTGAACTTGAGAGATAGAACTTGTTCTTGTCGTAGGTTTGATTTGGAGAAATTGCCTTGTTCTCATGCCATAGTTGCATCAGAGAGTTTAAATATCTCTCGGATATCTTGTTGTCATCCCTATTATTTCAGCGAAAACTTGTACCAGGGATACGCTTACATAATTATGCCGAGAGATATAACATTACCAATTCCATAGGTAGTTGATTAAAAGGTCTGTTTACCACCTCTGGTTCGGAACCAACCAGGAAGGCCAAAAAAGAGTAGAATCAAATCAGCTTTGGAGAAGGTATTGGCCAAGAAAAGGCCAAGGAAACAACACAAATGCAACAGCTGTGGAGAAGAAAGGCATAATCGAAAGACTTGCAACACATAAGTTTATCTATTTCAAATGTAACAGAATTCATAAATTTTCATCTTTTTATGGTTTGTTTGCATAATAAATGTACGACTTTCATGGATTACAAATAAATCTGCACACACTATAACAAATATGCAAACACTGTGAAACTCTGCGAACCGCTATAATAAATCTGCAATACTATATAAAAACTCTACAATACATAGTATAAACTATACAACACTATTTTCATGTTTAGGGTTCATGTTTCAACCATTTTTGGGGCTTAGGGTTCATGTTTCAACCATTTTTAGGGTTTAGGATTCATGTTTCATTTCAACCATTTTTGTCTTCGAAAAACTCTACATAATAACTCTGCATTACCTTTTAAACAAATCTACAAGACTATAAAAATAAATTTGCAATATTTTACAGAAAATACATAATTGCTAGTTTGCTACAACCAATTTTACATGTTTCATACATTACTTGAACAAAGAAACGACAACAACAACTACAACCAATGTAATGACAACAACGAACAACTTGTTCATCAAATTCTTGAGCTCAACCATGTCGGTTTTTGTTTTCTTCGCCATGTCATCAACGCTTGCAAATTTTTCGAACTGTTCTTTTATGTCTTCCATCATAACCTCGTCCCACCACTCCCGCATATGTGCTCCTCCATCCTAAAACACCATGTAACTCACTTATGCACGTTTACAATAAATTAAGAAAGAACAAAAACCTGAGAACAAACTTACGTTTCGAGAAGTACAAGTGTAGTATAACCTTCCCGGGTATCTTTTCGAGGACGACGCCTCTAGGATAGCATCCTCGCCACAAAAACAAATATTTTGATGACCAAAATGAACTGGATCTGTATCATGGTTGTAACTACGTACCTCGTCATCGTCGTCGTATACGTATTCAGGAGCTTCGGTTAAATCGCTAAGACTGTAACTGAATGTTCTTCCCATCGTCGTTTTTCTTCTATTCTCGCCGTCGTCGATGAGAGTGAATGCATGTGAAAAAAACCCTAATTTTTCTCTTAAATAGGGAAATAAATGTAAAACGTTGCGTTTTGAGAAAGTGGGAAACAAATCTACAAATCAGTTAAATAAATCTGCAACACTCAGTTAAAAATCTGCAACATGGAAACTTATAATCTGCAACACGTGAACTAAAAATCTGCAATACTAATAACATGAAAAGTTGCTGAAAAAGATGAAGAGTTCTACATAAGAAAAAAAATTAAAACAACAAAAACAAAAATAACGACAGAGAAATTAAAACATTGTTTCATTTTATGAAGTAAAGACCATGCGTAAGCTAGTCAATTGGTTCTGGAGTGCTCTCATCAATCTCCTTCTTAACATTTTCTTTCTTGGCTTCAAGGATCTGCATCTTGGTTTTCAAACAGAGATCAGGGTTATCAATCATGGCTTCAATCATCGCCATCTTTCCAGTGATCATATCCCACTTTCACTCCAACTTATTCTTCTTCGCGATTTGTTCCTTCTCTGCCTTTGCTAATCGCAAGAGAGCATGGTAGCGTTGTTTCGCCTCTTTCTTTGTCATCCTGACCTCGTGATCAACAATTTCATCCATCGTTGCATCGGATTTCCTTTTCAAACCAGTGATGTTTCTGTTAGAACTTCCTTCTCCATCCATTTATACAACAACAAAGCGATTTACGTTGAACTATAACAAGAAGAGATTGTATTTATACAAAGATTTTGGGCGATTGGATACAAGAAAGTGGAGAAGTGGAGAAGAGAGTGGGCGATTGGATATAAGAAAGTGGAGAAGTGGAATACGTAAGAAGTGGAGAAGTGGAAGAGTCGAAGTAGAGAAGTGGAAGAGTCGAAAGGACACGAATTTTAGTTATTTTTTCATAATACTAAACAAATCAGCAGAAATAGAAAACAAATCTGCAACGCATATAAATTTACTCTCCAACACGTGATAATATAAATCTGCGAACCCCTAAACAAATAATAATTTCACTATTGTACATTGCCTCATCCACTAAAAACACCTAAACAAACCACAAATTGACAACAAACAAAAATAAACCCTAAAAAATCCACAGTAGATTACCCATAAGCAAATCATACATAGATTAACCCTAAATTAACCTAAAATAGAGTAACCTTAAACAAACCCTAAATAAGTCTGCAAAACTGTGAATTAAGTTTGCAAGACCTGAAATTATAAATCTGCGAACCCCTAATTTGACCGTAAACAAATCTGCTAACCCCTAAATAAATCTACTATATTGCAAATAAATCTGCAACACGTGATAGTATAAATTACGCGTTATTTATGATTCAGTGGCGACTTTGTCGGTCACGCTATATGATTCTTTATTGTATACCGATATCGTGTATTGTCAAATTAGTTAAATCTTTTTATATCATTCCGTACTTTGTCGGTCACGCTATACATATCGTTATGTATTGTCATAACACAATACATATCCCATAAAACAAGGTGTTCTCCCTATAAAAGCCTGAGTTACTCAACACAAAATCACAACACAAAAAGCAAATTTTCTCATGGCAAGCCCTCCATACGATAAATTATGCGTTATCGATGCTGAACCGATAATTTCACTACAACCAACACAACGCTCTGAAATTCCAACGGGGCTAATTTTGGGACTTGCCCAGCCCATACAACGAGGATTGTTCCGCAAGAGGGCTCACGATCGAAAGGTGTTGCGCGGTGAAAGTTCTGAAACACGCCCAACTCAAGATTTCATTCGTGAGGTCATCAATGAGCCACAACAGGGCGACCATGATTTTAGTAGTCCTCGTTGGACTTCTACTATCGATTACATACTACGGGAAGGTATACACGAAAAATGAATTCCGTTATCATTATAATCGAGTTGTAGATTACAAAAATTAACTCAATCATTCATAAATATAGGTACTCATAACAATAGGACCACACCATTATGGACCCAGGTTGCAGAAATACAATTTGGTGTTTTGGCCTCTTCTTTTCAGTTTCGGGTTTTGAAACCCTCTTTTCAACCTTCTTTTCAACCTTCTTTTCAACCTTCTCTTCAACCATTCCTTCTTTCTTCTCAGTTTCCATCCAGGACTGCAAGAAATACATAAAAATACAACTATAAAACAAATCAACAATGCAAAAAATAACTCTACAATATATAGACTAAATAATCTACAAAGTAGATGAAATAAATCTACAAGTCAATTGAAACAAATCTACAAAGTGCCTAAATCTACAAAGATCTACGTAAATCTACAATTATATCACACAAATATACAAGACCATAATCAAATTCTACATTAGCATGAAATGTACGTTACTAACCAGATCATCACTGGTATTGTCCTCCTCACGTTTTCTACTAGACTTGGGGGTACCATTACCAACGTTTGCACTGTCCTTCTTGAAAAATTGACGTTTAGCTGTCAATTCTACCTCCACTTTATCAATTCTGCCATCAACTTTCTTTACCACATCAACAAAAGCCTCTCTTACTGCAATAAAGACTGCTTTAGAGATCATCTCCTGCACTGCAAACATAGAAAACATCGGCTCTGATTCATCTTCTCTTTCACTCTTTTTCTCTTTAGAAGCTTTACCTTCAGCTTCAACTACTCTCTCACTCTTCCTCTTCTTATCTTTACCTTCACTTTCACCTTCATCTTGTTCTTTTTCTTCTTTTCTCTTCTTAGAAGCATGACCTCCAGCTTCATGTACTTTGTCACCCTTTCTTTTCTTCTTTTTCTCCAATATAGGCCAAAACTTAGGATCAAATTGTTCTGTAATGATGTCTTCCAACAACTTGTCTAGACTATCATCTTACTCAGGCCAATCAGGATACTTATCCTCCAAAGAAATATGGCACATATGCCTCACTCGAACCTATACATAAACATAAACAAATATGCAAATAAGAAAAACAAATCAGCAGAAATAGAAAACAAATCTGCAACGCATATAAACAAATCTGCAGAACATATAAACAAATCTACAAACCTCTTTATGCTTAGCTTTCTCTTCTTCTAGAAACTTTTTCATGTTGATTCTGTTCCGACCTCCTTTCCACTGCAACAGTCCAGGGCCATCTACTCCTTCTCTCTTGTTCCCTTGTAATTCTCCAATACCGGGAACAGATTCATAAACCCAAACAAGGAGTGCGTGAACACATCCTTGTACGGAGTAAGTGTTATTTACAAAAGAACCTAATCTAATGGAATTTACCAGAGCAGAAAACCCTTCTCTACCCCATGGATAACTCTCAAACTGCTCTACATCAAAAACTCGCACAACAGCAGAATAGGACATTCTTGATCCTGCATGTAGCCCATATATTCCTACATGGAGGAGAATCAAATTAAGTATGATCTTCTTCTTCTCTGCGCCCTCTCCAACTCTACCACTTTCCAAAGTTTTCAACAACTCATCATATGAAGGAGTTTGGTTTTCAGCAATCCCAATATCATTCCATAGCTCTGTTTTAAGAGCTGAGGCAGGAGGGTTAGCCACTGGATTGACTGGATCACAGTTTAACACTGTAATTTCTGCAAACTCATAGAGAGAAAACCTTAGTGGTATGCCATCAATAACAGACCAAAACTCATGCTTGTTCTTCACTTGTAGTTGATTTGTCAGGAAATAATGGACCGTCTTTGCACACCACGTGAACGACGTGTCATTAAGCTTTAGAAACACTCTGAGACAGGATTCCTTCATGGATTCCCACACATCAACTCCTATGAACTTTTTAGCGTTTTCTATTCTCTTAAGGTAACAACAATGGCCCATGCTTCTTACTTCAAGCGGAGATAACCCTTCCTCATAACGCCTAGGTGGATAAGACACCATTCCTATTTGCCAAAAAGAAACAAATCTACAAATTAGATATAACACAGAACAAGTATGCAAAGTAGATGAAACAAGTATACAACACAAAACAAGTCTGCAAAGCAGATAAAACGAAACAAATCTACAAAACAGATGAAACGAAACAAATCTACAAATCATTTGAAAGAACACTACAAACAGATATAAAACTCTACAAAGTAAATCCAAACTCTACAAAGCATATGCAAAAACTCTACACATGAATGAAGTGAAGAAAACCAAATCAACGTTGGCATGCAACATCAAACAACGAAACACTAAACAGTGAACAACGAAACACTAAACAAAACAGTCAATAACTTACAAACAACGAAACCCTAAAACAGAGATATAACCTTCGAAGTGAAATAAGATGGGAAAAGGAGAGAATGCGAAGACAAGGAAGACGAAGAAGAAGGAGAGACGACAAGAAAGACGAAAAAGAAGCGAAGACGACGACGGAGACGAAGAAGAAGCAGAGACGACGACGACGACGGCGACGAAGAGAGAACGAAGAAAGAAAGAGGACGAAGACGAGAACACGGACGAAGGTGAAGAAGACGACGGTTGACGGCGACAATGAGGAAGAAGAAGACGACGACGAAGAAGAAGACGACGATTTCCAAAATCGCACGGGAGAGAGGATGAGAGGAAGTTTTTAACGAATAAAATTAAATGCTAAATTTCCGGTTTTTTAAATATATAATGGCATTTATTAACTGGGTTGTAGACTTGTTATTTCTGTTTGTTGATGTGTTTCACCAGATTTCATCCTTTTGTGTCTGCTTTGTAGATTTCTTTGTGTCTGCTTTGTAGATTTATATGCATAAATGGCATTTTCGTAAATGGCACAACCGTAAATATTTTTTTGAAATCTATCCTTCAATGTCCATCTCGTGTTTTTTTGGAATAACTAGAATGACCCTCCGTTTTCGGGTTACTCTAGTAATAACTAACTTATTAGGGTCATTCTAGTGTATTTTCACTATATTAAAAGCGTCAGGCATTAGGATTAATCGCAGGTAATAGTTATCACTAAATAGATCTATGATAGAGATAGTAATTCAACACCGTTCTTAAACTCATATCACAAAATATAGATTGACCCCCTCTCGAGTGTATCAATTCCCTATGCTAACATGTATGAAAACTAAACTCTCGTTTGTGTTTAATAAATCTTAGCATGCAGTTCGTCTAAGTCTGATATGTTCACAAAACGCAATAACATCTACTCCAGCAGGCTAATGACGTTTTGCTCATCTAAGTTTTATCTGGTTTCTAAACCAACTTTCGTTGCGCCTAAATAAAACCTAAGATCATGAACTATAATTCATCAATAAAGTTCAAGCAATGCGAACAACCTATATGAAGAACCCTAATGTAAATTCTCTATCTATCAATCTAATTTAGCAATTTCTAATTTCCTTTGAAACCCTGAAACCTAACAATGAAACTACTCCGACATATTCATATCCAATGAGCAAAGAGATGTAATAGATTTTCATAAAACCAAAAAAATAAAATAAAAGAGGTTCAGAAATGTTCTCCCTAAGGTTATAGATATATCTCCTCGAGAAAGAAAGCTAATTATAAAAGTATAATGAAGTGTTGTGAAAGCGTGCCCTAAACAATGACTAAATTTAGGTATAAATAAGGTTTTGAGCGTTTTGGGCCGAATGTGGTGAATTTTGGCCGAAATTGTAACTTGAGAAGTCCAGCTTTTTGTCCATAATGTCGATCGATCAATCAATCAACTAATCGGTCGATCGACCTTGCAGTGTGGCTTCAGATATAGACGTACTCCTCTTCCTCGACAGATTGACCTGTTTTCACTAAAACTGGAATAACATTTGATCTAATCGTTGGAATCCTTCCAAACCACCTCCAAATCAAATCTAACATCCGCAGCCTTATTGTAGGAAAATATCATAAAGATCATCGGTTGAAACTCCTTGGGTGGATGTTAAACATTTGCGCATCTAAATGGTTTCGATCTTCATATATTCATATATGCTCCATTATTCTCAAAATCAACCTTTAACCTGTAAAAGCTATAAAAGGATAAAAGGACTCTAAAATCATATTTTGACTCGATAAAAGACTTAATTGTGTCGCGAAACACTAAGGTTAAAACACTAAAATCGCCTCACATCAGAGTTCCAGAATATGCGTTGTTAAATGTTTCATAAGTTTGAGAAACTTGTACAAAGATCATAGAGACTCTTATCAACACTCATGTTGCCTGAAACTTGGTTTACAGCCTTAGAATATGCGTTGTTAGATGTTTCCTAAGTTTGTAAAAGTTGGACAAAGATCTTTGAAGCACTTACAAGCACTCATGTTGCATTAAACTTGGTTTAGTGTTCTAGAATATGTTTTGTTAGAAGTTTCATAAAATTTAGAATCCTACAAAGATCATTGAGGTACTAACAAGCACTCATGTTGCATGAAACTTTGTTTAGAGTCCAAGAATATGCGTTATTAGATGTTTCATAAGTTCGTGAAACTTGTAAAAAGATCATTGAGACGCTTATAAGCACTCATGTTGCATGAAACTTGGTTTAAAATCCTAGAATATTCGTTGGTAGATGTTTCGTAAGTTCTTAAAACTTTTATAAAGATCATTGAGGCCTTTATAAGCAGTCATGTTACATAAAAGTTTGTTTGGAGTCCTAGAAATACGTTGATAGATGCTTTGAATTTCTAGAAACTTGTACAAAGATCATTCAGGCACTTATAAGCACTCATGTTGCATGAAACATGGTATAGAATCCTAGAATATGCGTTGGTAGATGTTTCGTAAGTTCGTGAAACTTTTAAAAAGATTATTGAGGCACTTATAAGCACCCATGTTGTATGAAACTTTGTATAGAGTCCTAGAAACATATTGTTAGATGTTTCATAAATTCGTGAAACTTGTACAAAGATCATTAAGGCCCTTCTAAGCACTCATGTTGCATGAAACTATGTTTAGAGTCCCAGAATATGGATTGTTAGATGTTTAATAAGTTCGGGAAACTTGTACAAAGATCCATGAGGCACTTATAAGCACTCATGTTGCATAAAACTTTGTTTAGAGCCATAGAATATGCGTTGTTAGATGTTTCGTAAGTTTTTGAAATTTGTAAAGAGAATATTGAGGCACTTATAAGCACTCATGTTGCATAAAACTTGGTTTAGAGTTCTAGAATATGTGTTGTTAGATTTTCCGTAAGTTCGTGAAAGTTGTACAAATATCTTTGAGGGCTTTACAAGCACACATGTTTGATGAAACTTGGTTTAGAGTCCTAAAATAGGCGTAGTTTGAAGTTTCCTAAGTTCTTGAAACTTGTACAAAGATAATTGAGAGACCTACAAGCACTCATTTTGCATGAAACATGGGTTAGAGTCCTAAAATATGCGTTATTAGAAGTTTTATAAGTTATTAAAATTCTACAAAGATCATTGAGGCACTTACAAGCACTCATGTTGCAAGAAACTTACTTTAGAGTCCTTGAATATGCATTGTTAGATGTTTCTTAAGTTCTTAAAACTTTTACAAAGATCATTGAGGCATTTATAAGCAGTCATGTTGCATGACACTTTGTTTAGAGTCCTAGAAACACGTTGATAGATGCTTCGTAAGTTCGAGAAACTTGTACAAAGATCGTTGAGGCATTTATAAGCACTCATGTTGCATGAAACTTGGTTTAGAGTACTATAATATGTATTGTTAGATGTTTCCCAAGTTCGTAAAACTTGTAAAAAGATGCGTGAGATACTTATAACCACTCATGTTGCCTGAATCTTGGTTTAGAGTCCTAGAATATGCGTTGTTAGATGTTTCGTAAGTTCTTGAAAGTTGTACAAAGATCTTTGAGGCACTTACAAGCACTCATATTACATGAAACTTGGTTTTGATTCACAACATATGCGTTGTTTCATGTTTCCGAAATTCTTAAAACTTGTACAAAGATCATTGAGACACTTACAAGCATTCATGTTATATGAAACATGGTTTAGAGTCCTAGAATATGCGTTGTTAAAATTTTCATAAGATCTTAAAATTCTACAAAGATCATTGAGGCACTTACAAGCACTCATGTTGCATGAAAATTAGTATAGAGTCCTAGAATAATTGTTGTTAGATGTTTCATAAGTTCGCCAAACTTGTACAAAGATAATTGAGGCACTTATAAGCATTCATGTTGCATGAAACTTGGTTTAGAGTCCTAGATCGAATATGGGTTGTTAGATGTTTCGTAAGTTCGTAAAACGTTTACAAAGATCATTGAGACCTTTATAAGAACTCATGCTGCATAAAATTAGGATTACAGTCCTAGAATCACGTCGATGGATGCTTCGTAAATTCAAGAAACGTGTAAAAAGATCATTGAGGTACTTATAAGCACTCATGTTTCAAGAAACTTGGTTTAAAATAATAGAATATGTGTTGTTACATGTTTAATAAGTTTTTGCAACTTGTACAAAGATCATTGAGGCACTTATAAGCACTCACGTTGCATGAAACTGGTTTAGATTCATAGAATATGCATTGTTATATGTTTCGTAGGTTCGTAAAATTTGTACAAAGATCATTTAGGAACTTACAAGCAATAACGTTGACTGAAACTTTGTTTAGAGTTCTAGAATATGCGTTGTTAGATGTATCGTAAGTTTGTGAAACTTTTACAAAGATTATTGAGGCACTTATAAGCACTCATATTGACTGAAACTTGGTTTAGATTTCTAGAATATGTGTTGTTATTTGTTTCGTAAGTTCGTGAAAGTTTTACAAAGATTATTGAGGCACTTACAAGCACTCATATTGCATGTAACTTGTTTTAGAGTCCTAGAATATGCGTTGTTAGAAGTTTCATAAGCTCATGAAACTTGTACAAATATCATTCATGCACTTATAAGCAGTCATGTTGACTGCAACTTGGTTTAGAGTTCTAGAATATGCATTGTTAGAGGTTTCATAATTTCTTGAAACTTTTACAAAGATCATTGAAGTACTTATCGGAACTCATGTTGTATGAAAATTGGTTTGGAATCTTAGAAACACGATGTTTCGTAAGTTCGAGAAACTTGTAGAACGATCATTGGGGTACTTATAAGAACTCATGTTGTATGAAACTTGGTTTAGAATCTTAGAATATGTGTTGTTAGATGTTTCGTAAGTTCGTGAAACTTTTACAAACGGTTATAGATGCTTAGTAAGTTCAAGAAACTTGTACAAAGATCATTCATGCACTTATAAGCACTCATGTTGGATCAAACTTGTACAATCATCACATGCACTTATAAGCACTCATGTTTATTGAAACTTGGTTTAGAATCTTATAATATGGTTTGTTAGATGTTTCTTAAGTTCGTGAAACTTTTACAAAGATTATTGAGGTATTTATATAAAATCATGTTGACTAAAACTTTTTTTAGAGTCCTAGAATATGCGTTGTTCGATGTTTCGTAAGTTCGTGAAACTTTTACAAAGATTATTGAGGGACTTATAAGTAATCATGTTGAATGAAAATTTGTTTAGAATCTTTGAAACACGTTGATAGATGCTTATTAAGTTCAAGAAACTCTTACAAAGATCATCTAGGCACTAATAAGCACTCTTGTTGCATAAAAATTGATTTAGTTACCTAGAATACGAGTTAATAGATGTTTCACGAGTTTGTGAAACTTGTACAAAGATCTTTGAGACACTTAAAAACACTCATGTTTCATGAAACTTGGTTTAGAGTTCTAGAATATGCGTTTTTAAATGTTTCAGAAGTTCGTGAAACTTGTACAAAGCTCATTGAGGCACTTATAAGCACTCATGTTTCATGAAAGTTGGTTTAGAATTCTATAATATGCGTTGTGAGATGTTTCGTAAGTTCGTGAAATTTGTACTAAGATAATTGAGGCACTTATAAGAACTCATGTTGCATGAAACTTGGTTTAAAGTCTTAGAATATGTGTTGTTAGATGTTTCGTAAGTTCTTGAAACTTGTACAAAGATCACTGAGACACTTTAAGACCTAATGTTGCATGAAATTTGGTTTAGAGTCCTAGAATATTTGTTGTTAGATGTTTCGTAAGTTTTTGAAACATATACAAAGATCATTGAGGCACTTATATGCACTCATGTTGCCGTAAACTTGATTTACAGTCCTAGAATATTCGTTGTTAGATGTTTCGTAAGTTCGTGAAAGTTGTACAAAGATCTTTGAGGCACTTAGAAGCACTCATGTTACATGAAACTAGGTTTTGAGTCCTAAAATATGCGTTGTTATATGTTTCTTCAGTTCGTAAAACTTGTACAAAGATCATTGAGGCACTTACAAGGACTCATGTTGCATGAAACTTGGTTTAGATTCCTAGAATATGCGCCGTTAAATGTTTTGTAAGTTCGTGAAACTTGTACAAAGATCATTGATGCACTTATAAGCACTCATGTTTCATAAAAAAATGTTTAGAATCCTAAAATATGCATTGTTAGATGTTTCGTAAGTTCGTGAAACTTTTACAAAGATTATTGAGGGACTTATAAGTAGTCATGTTGAATGGAAATTTGTTTAGCGTCCTCGAAACAAGTTGATAGATGCTTAGTAAGTTCGAGAAACTCTTACCAAGATCATTAAGGCACTAATAAGCACTCTTGTTGCATGAAAATTGGTTTAGTTACCTAGAATACGAGTTAATAGATGTTTCACAAGTTTTTGAAACTTGTACAAAGATCTTTGAGTCACTTCAAAACACTCATGTTTCATGAAACTTGGTTTAGAGTTCTAGAATATGCGTTTTTAAATGTTTCAGAAGTTCGTCAAACTTGTACAAAGACCATTGAGGCACTTATAAACACTCATGTTGCATTAAACTTGTTTTAGATTCCTAGAATATGCGTTGTTAAATGTTTCTTAAGTTCGTGAAACTTGTAAAAGATCATTGAGGCACTTATAAGCACTCATGTTGCATGAAACTTGGTTTAGAATCCTAGAATATGCGTTGTCAGATGTTTCCTAAGCTCTTGAAATTTTTACAAAGATCATTTAGGCACCTTAAGACCTAATGTTACATGAATTTTGGTTTAGAGTCCTAGAATATTCGTCGTTAGATGTTTCGTAAGTTTTCGAAACATATACAAAGATCATTGAGGCATTTATATGCACTCATGTTGTCGTAAAATTTATTTACAGTCCTAGAATATTCGGTTTTAGATGTTTCGTGAGTTCGTGAAAGTTGTACAAAGATCTTTGAGGCACTTAGAAGCACTCATGTTACATGAAACTTGGTTTAGAATCCTAGAATACGCGTTGTTAGATGTTTCGTAAGGTCATTGAGGCACTTACAAGGACTCGTGTTGCATGAAACTTGGTTTAATTTCCTAGAATATGCGCCGTTAAATATTTGGTAAGTTCGTGAAAGTTGTACAAAGATCATTGAGGCACTTATAAGCACTCATGTTTCATAAAACTTGGTTTAGAATCCTAGAATACGCGTTGTTAGATGTTTCGTAAGGTCGTAAAACTTGAACTAAGATAATTGAGACACTTATAAGCACTCATGTTGCATGAAACTTGGTTTAGAGTCCTAGAATATGCATTGTTAGATGTTTCGTAAGTTCTTGAAATTTGTACAAAGATCGTTGAGGCACTTTAAGCACTGATGTTGCATGAAACTTAGTTTAGAGTCCTAGAATATTCGTTGTTAGATGTTTCGTAAGTTCTTGAAACAGGTATAAAGATCATTGAGGCACTTTAAGCACTAATATTGCATGAAACTTAGTTTATAGTTCTAGAATATTCGTTGTTAGATGTTTCATAAGTTCTTGAAACATCTATAAAGATGATTGAGGCACTTACAAGCACTCATGTTACATGAAACTTGGTTTAGAGTCCTAAAATATGCGTTGTTATATGTTTCGCCAGTTCGTAAAACCTGTACAAAGATCATTGAGGCACTTACAAGCACTCATGTTACATGAAACTTGGTTTAGAGTCTTAGAATATACCTTGTTAGATGTTTCGTAGGTTCTTGAAACTTGTACAAAGATCATTCAAGCACTTATAAGTAGTCATGTTAACTTAAACTTGGTTTAGATTCCTAGAATATTCTTTGTAAGATGTTTCATAAGTTCCTGAAACTTGTACAAAGATCATTGAGGCACTTACAAGGAGTCATGTTGTATGAAACTTGGTTTTGAGTCCTAGAATATGCGTTGTAATATTTTTCTTAAGTTGGTGAAACTGTTACAAAGATCATTGAGGCACTTTTAAACACTCATATTGCATGAAAGTTTGTTTAGAGTCTTAAAAATACGTTGTTAGATGTTTCGTTAGTTTGTAAAACTTGTAAAAAGATCATTAAGGCACTTATAAGCGTTCATATTGAAATGAAACTTGGTTTAGACTCCTGGATTATGGGTTTTTAGATATTTCGTAAGTTCGTGAATGTTGTACACAGTTTATTGATGCACTTATAAGCTCTCAAGTTGTATGAAACTTGGTTTAGAATCCTAGAATATGTGTTGTTATATGTTTCATATGTTCGTCAGACTTGTACAAAGTTCATTGACGCACTTACAAGCACTCATGTTGCATGGAACTTGGTTTAGAGTCCTAGAATATGCGTTGTTAGAAGTTTCAGACATTCGTTAAACTGGTACAAAGGTCATTCATGCACTTATAAATAGTCATGTTGACTGAAACCTTGTTTAGATTCTTAGAATATGCGTTGTTAGATGTTTCGTAAGTTCGGGAAATTTTACAAAGATTATTGAGGCACTTATAAGCACTAATGTTGATTGAAACTTGGGTTAGAGTCCTAGAATATGCGTTATTAAAGATTTTTTTAAGTACGTGAAAGTTTTAAAAAGATTATTGAGGCACTTAAAAGCACTCATGTTGCATGAAACATGGTTTAGAATCCTTGAAACACTTTGTTAACTGTTTCGTAAGTCCGAGAAACTTGTACAAAGATCATTGAGGTACTTATAAGCACTCATGTTGCATGAAACTTGGTTTAGAATCCTAGAATATGCGTTGTTAGATTTTTCATTAGTTTGTGAAACTTGTACAAAGATCATCGAGGCACTAACAAGCACTCATGTTGCATGAAACTTGGTTTAGAGTCCTAGAATATGCGTTGTTAGATGTTTCAGAAGTTCGTGAAACTTGTACAAAGATCATTGAGGCACATATAAACACTCATGTTGCATGAAACTTTGTTTAGATTCCTAGAATATGCGTTTTTAAATGTTTTATAAGTTCGTGAAACTATTACAAAGATCATTGAGACACTTAGAAGCACTCATGTTGCATGAAAGTTTGTTTAGAGTCCTAGAATATGCATTATTAGATGTATAGTAAGTTATTGACACTTGTACAAAGATTATTGAGGAACTTTAAGAACTAATGTTGCATGAAACCTTGTTTAGAGTCCTAGAATATTCGTTGTTAGATGTTTCATAAGTTCTAGAAACATGTACAAAGATCATTGAGTCACTTATAAGCACTCATGTTGCCTGGAATTTAGTTTAGAGTCCGAGAATATGTGTTGTTAGATGTTTCGTAAGTTCGTGAAAGTTGTACAAAGATCATTGAGACACTTACAAACACTCATGTTACATGAAACTTGGTTTAATGTCCTAAAATATGCGTTGTTATATGTTTCGTGAGTTCGTAAAACTTGTACAAAGATGATTGACAACTTACAAACCCTCATGTTGCATGAAAGTTGGTTTAGAATCCTAGAATATGCGTTGTGAGATGTTTCGTAAGTTTGTCAAATTTGTACTAAGATAATTGAGGCACTTATAAGCACTCATGCATGTTGCATGAAACTTGGTTTAGAGTCTTAGAATATGCGTTGTTAGATGTTTCGTAAGTTCTTGAAACTTGTACAAAGATCATTGAGGCACTTTAAGCACTAATGTTGCATGACATTTTGTTTAGTGTCCTAGAATATGCGTTGTTACATGTTTCGTAAGTTCGTGAAACTTGTACAAAGATCTTTGACACACTTACAAGAACTCGTGTTGCATGAAACTCTGTTTAGATTCCTAAAATATGTGTTCTTATATGTTTCGCGTGTTCGTAAAACTTGTACATAGATCATTGAAGCACTCATGTTACATGAAACTTGGTTTATAGTATTAGAATATACCTTGTTAGATGTTTCTTAAGTTCGTGAAACTTGTACACAGATCATTGAGGCACTTACAAGGAGTCATGTTGCATGAAACTTGGTTTAGAGTCCTAGAATACGTGTTGTTAGATTTTTCTTAAATTGGTGAAACTATTACAAAGATCATTGAGACACTTATAAGCACTCATGTTGCATGAAACCGAAGGCCTTATCTGTCCTCACAAACCCAGGTTTGAATCGCAACGTTTTCTTTTGAAAATATTATACAAAAGCTGAAGCTTCATGGATCGAACCCTGGTGGGAATGCATGTTCAACTACCCCAACTTCTTTAACATCGTTCAATGCATACAAATATATATGTATATATATATATACATAAATAAAAATTTAACATTCATATTCATACATAACGGTTTGACTAACGGAGTTATGGTCAATGCAGTAATTAGACGCATTTTGTTAATTGTTGTAGGAAATTTAAAATTGGATATAGTTTAGATATAAATTGCCATGATTGAAAAGTTCTTATAGTTATTCGCACGATGTTCTTATTTCATGCAACAATCGACCGTTTTTCCTGACTACTTCTCGTCGTCATCTTCTACAAATCCTAGAATATGTGTTGTTTGATGTTTTATAAGTTTGTGAAACTTATACAAAGATCATTGAAGAACGTATAAGCACTCATGTTGCATGAAAATTGGTTTATAATCTTAGAAACACATTGTTAGATGTCTCTTAAATTCGTGAAACTTGTACAAAGATCATTAAGACACTTATAAGCACTCATGTTGCTTGAAATTTTGTTAAGATTCCTTTAAACACGTTATTAGATGTTTTGTAATTTCGTCAAACTTCTACAAAGATCTTTCAGGCACTTATAAGCACTCATGTTGCATGAAACTTTGTTTAGAATCCTAGAATATGTGATGTTAGATGTTTCATAAGTTCCTGAAACTTGTACAAAGATCATTGAGGAACTTATAATCACTCATGTTACATGAAACTTGGTTTAGAATCCTAGAAACACAAGTTAAATGTTTTGTAAGTTCGTGAAACTTGGCCAAAGATCATTGAGGAACTTATAAGCACTAATGTTGCATGAAACATGGGTTAGAATCCTAGAATATGCGTTGTTAGAAATTTCATAAGTTCGCGAAACTTGGTTTAGATTCCTAGAATATGCGTTGTTAAATGTTTCATAAGACTGTGAAACTTGTACAAAGATCATTGATGCACTTATAAGAACCCATGTTGCATGAAACTTGGTTTCGAGTACTAGAATATGCATTGTTAGAAGTTTCATAAGTTCGTGAAACATGTACAAAAATCATTCATGCACTTATAAGTAGTCATGTTGACTGAAACTTTGTTTAGAGTCCTAGAAACACGTTGTTAGATGTTTCATAAGTTTGTGAAACTTTTACAAAGATCATTGAGGCACTTATAAGCACTAATGTTGCATGAAACTTGGTTTAGAGTACTAGAATATGCGTTGTTAGATGTTTTATAAGTTCGTGAAACTTGTACAAAGATTATTGAGGATTTTATAAGCACTCATGTTGCATGAAACTTGGTTTGGAGTCCTAGAAACACTTTGTTAGATGTTTCGTAAGTTCGTGAAAGTTTTACAAAGATCATTGAGGATCTTATAAGCATTCATGTTGCATTAAACTTGGTTTAGAGTCCATTAAACACGTTGTTAGGTGTTTTGTAAGTTCGTGAAACTTGTACAAATATCATTGAGACACTTATAATCACTCATGTTGCCTGAAACTTGGTTTAGAACCCTAGAATATGTGTTGTTAGATGTTTCATAATTTCGTAAAACTTTTACAAAAATCATTCAGGCACTTATAAGCACTAAACTTAAATGAAACCTTGTTTAGAGTCCTAGAATATGCGTTGGTAGGTGTTTCGTAAGGTCGTGAAACTTGTACAGAGATCATTGAGGCACTTATAAGAACTTATGTAGCTTGAAACTTGGTTTCGAGTTCTAGAATATGCGTAGTTAGGTGTTTCATAAGTTCGTAAAATTTATAAAAATATCATTGAGACACTTATAAGCACTCATGTTGCATGAAACTTGGTTAGAGTCTTAGAATATGCGTTGTGTAATGTTAATCTTTCAATTTAACTGATTTGGCTTCACCATAGTATAATTGTTAAATCTTGACTAATTTTGAGATCCATTGGATACTTTT
Organism: Cochlearia excelsa; assembly: GCA_963556525.1. Taxonomy (NCBI): domain Eukaryota; kingdom Viridiplantae; phylum Streptophyta; class Magnoliopsida; order Brassicales; family Brassicaceae; genus Cochlearia; species Cochlearia excelsa. Next base: position 15,780,887 of record OY748330.1, on the reverse strand, counting down.
TTTCTTTCAAGTCTTATAAGACATCTATGTGTATTATGGTACATGTACATTCTCTCGTAGTTTTCATTTAGTTTTCTAATGTTTTGCTTAGCTTTCCTTTCAGGCACTCCTTGCAAAATTCGTTCAGACAAAAAAAACTGCCAAAAACTTGATACTGAGAGGTTTTACCCCTAAATATGATTCATTGCACGTGCGCAACTAATCGTATAATACGTAGGGATCAAATCCACAGAGACCAATGTTTACACTACTTTCCTTATATTCATATAAATCTAAGCGGCACAAGAAAGTTTGTTTGGTATTAGTGAGAACGAAATAAGAAAAGCCTAATTAAGCAAACGGTTTAAAGCAATATATTAAAGGGAAAATTACTAAACTAACCAACATTCGTACGTTTATTACTAGCCGAACCCTATTCTCATTTTAATAACTAGAATGACCCTCCTGAACTTTCGTACCCAAACTGCCCCTCCTTCCCTTTGACAGGAAAAAAAATGTTGCGAAACTGCCACTGGAAAAAAAAAAAATTCCAGCTCAGTGAAAAAGTCGACTGATTTACGAAATTGCCATCGCCACGTAGGAAAAATCTCGTACAAACTTTTCGTTTTACGTTTTGTAGATTTATTTTGCCACGTCATATTATATATGTGGCAAAATATGCCGCATATTTATGCCTCTTTATTGTAGATTTTAGGCCATTTTCAGTAATGCAAACTTATTAAGTCTGCAGCAGATTTATTAAATCTGCAACAAACTTATTAAATCTCCAGCAGACTTAATAAATCTGCTGCAGACTTAATAAGTTTGCATCACATTGTTTTGCAGATTTATGTCCGATTTGGAAACTCTACAATACGTGTGAAGTGTTGATTTGTTTTTACGAATTCCAGAGTTAATTAAATCTGCAGCAGATTTATTAAATCTACAAAACGTTAAAAGATTCCAATATCAGAACTAGACTACCTTCTACGTGAAGCAGACTTACTTCACTTTATTGTAGATTAATGTCATTTGATGCAGATTTATTTGCGGTGGCTCTTCTCCATTTGTCTCTTAGTGCGTGCTTTTATACTAAAAACTCAAAATCCATTGGTGAAATCGCCATTGTAGATCGAATATCAACTTTTTCTGAGCTTCCTCATCACTTCTCATCTTCGTATTTCTCTTTTTGTGATCTTCCTCATCACTCTCATCTTCGAGTTTCTTGGACCTTTTTGTGAGCTTCGTGGTCGTAGATCTGCGTCGCCGTCGCCGTTTTTCTTTACGTCGGCGTCTTCACCTTCGTCTTTCGTTTTCGTCTTCGACTTCGTTGGTTTTTTGTCTTCGTATTTGTCTTCGTATTATCTTCGTCTTCGTCTTCATCTTCATCTTCGCCGTCGTCATCGCCGTCGTCGTCGTGTTCGTGGATCTCCGCTTAAAAGTATGCAGCAGATTTAATTGTGTTTTTTGCAGATATTTCGTTACGCAATGGAACAAGTTGTGCTTGTTTGTGGTCTATGGAAGCTTCAAAAGAAGAGATGGGTGTTTGAAGTTGACAATAAAAGAGGATCTCGTATTCTAGGAGTTAACGAATATATGCGTTATGATGATTTCATTCGTATGGTGTACGAGGATTACGGTTTAACCGATGAGTTGCATGATGTAAGGTTAGCCTATTTGTATGCTTCTAAATTTGAGAAATTGCCTCAAGATACTCCTCCAGTCGTAGTTTTCAATTGACGACAATTGCAAGTGTTTGTCAATCTTTCGAAGGTTGAAATGCTCCGTTTATGTGTAGAAGTTACAAAGAAGGATAGTGCTTGTAAGTTAAATGAAGAATCTGTTAATGACAAGAAGGATAGTGCTTGTAAGTTAAATGAAGAATCTGTTAACGAGGAGGTCAACTATGAAGACACAATGGAGAAAGAAGACGTCGAAGAAGTAGTTGAAGAACGTTGTGTAGAAGAAGATCTTGAAGAACATTTTGTAGAAGAAGATGTTCAAGAAGATGTTAAAGATTTTGAAGAAGAAAAAGTCCAAGAAGATTTTGAATTTAGTGTTGAAGATGATGTAGATGTTGAAGATGATGCAGGTGTAGATGTTGGATATGATGACGATGATCTTGACGCATCGAGATTCGATTATTGTGACGACTCCGATGGGACGGATTCCGATGATGAAAATTTTGTTAAGTACAGAGCTATTCATACGGAGGAGGAAGCTAAAGAAGAAGACGAAGAAGAAGAGGATAAAAAAGCACCAAAGCCAATGGATTCTTCGGTATATGTAATTGATATCGATGTTGATTATGATTTGTAAGACATGAGTTCATTGGATTTGAAAGAAGGTGAATCATTTTGCACGAAAGAGCATTTGGAAACACGACTGAAGATGCTTAGTGTTATTCATCAATTTGATTTTGATGTGTACAAATCAACACCGACACTGCTCTCGGTGAGATGTTGGGTTAAAGGATGTGCGTGGAAGGTAAGAGCCACATCCGTCGATGATTTTACAAAGTTTTATGTGAAGACATATGAGTCAGAGCATACTTGTTCGGTGACTGAACGCTCAGCAAGATCACGACAAGCTACACCAGAGATCCTTGGATTATTATACAAAGATTTTGTTGGTGGTGAAGGACCAAAAGTTTTGCCAATGCATGTGGTCGATGCTTTGAATAAACGATTCAAAATTAAGGTATGTTTTGCAGATTTGTAATGAAGAATTGCAGAGTTTTTAGTCTGTCTGGTTTGCGTTTGTAGATTTTATTGTCATGTTTGTCGTAGATATTTTAATGATGATTTGTAGATTTGTTAGCTTGATTGTAGATTTGTTAACTTGTTCGCAGATTTGTTTATTCTGACGTATTAACACTATTGGTGGTATGTAGATTGCGTATTGGAAAGCATATCGAACGCTAAGGCATGCAAGATATCTGGTTAGAGGTACTCCAGAAAGTGGATATGAAAAATTGCCTGCTTATCTATAAATGATAAAGAAAGCAAATCCGGGCACTTATGCGAGACTAATCGTTGATCCTGAACAAATATTCAAGTATATGTTCATAGCATTTGGTGCAAGCATCAGTGGGTTTCACTATATGAGGAAAGTTGTGGTTGGAGATGGGATATTTCTACAGGTTAAATACAGAGGAACACTTTTGACCGCGACAGCGCAAGACGGTAATTTCCAGATATTCCCTCTAGCTTTCGCAATTGTTGACACTGAAAATGACAAATCATGGGAATGGTTTTTCAAGCAACTGAGTAATGTGATACCGGATGATGATGAACTTGCTATTATATCGGATAAACACCTTTCGATTGGGAAAGCTATTGCGACAGTTTATCCTAAGTCCGCACGCGGAATATGCACTTATCACCTTTACAAGAACATATTGGTTCGTTTTAAGGGTAAAGAAGCGTTTGGACTTGTTAAAAAAGCTGCAAATGTGTTTAGGCTCGTTGATTTTGAAACCACTTTCGCACAGATTGAGTTATTGAACCCTGCACTTCATTTTTATCTTCAAAGAGCTGATGTTTGCTTGTGGACACGCGTCCACTTTCCTGGAGATAGATACAATCTCACTACGAGTAACATTGCGGAGTCCCTGAATAAGGTTATATCATAGGCACGGAGCTTACCAATTGTGCATTTACTTGAAGTAGTGCGATCTATGATGACGAGATGGTTTGCGAAAAGGAGAAACGATGCAAAGAAAATGTCTACATCACTAACTCGTGGAGTGGAGAAGCTGTTGGAGGTTTTTTTCCCTTTTTGTAGATTTTTATAAAGTGAAATAAATCTGCAGAGTGTGCTTGTAGGTTAACTTGTTTTCTGTTCTTTTAGGGTCGAGTAGAGCAGGCGAAGACGTATACTGTACAAGAAATTGATGAGCAACAAATGCACGTCTCAAGTCTGACCTCATCATATGTAGTGAACTTGAGAGATAAAACTTGTTCTTGTCGTAGGTTTGATTTGGAGAAATTGCCTTGTTCTCATGCCATAGCTGCAGCAGAGAGTTTAAATCTCTCTCGGATATCTTGTTGTCATCCCTATTATTTCAGCGAAAACTTGTACCAGGGATATGCATACATAATTATGCCGAGAGATATAACATTACCAATTCCAGAGGTAGTTGATTCAAAGGTATGTTTACCACCTCTGGTTCGGAACCAACCAGGAAGGCCAAAAAAGAGTAGAATCAAATCAGCATTGGAGAAGGCATTGGCCAAGAAAAGGCCAAGGAAACAACACAAATGCAAGCATTGTGGAGAAGAAGGGCATAATCGAAAGACTTGCAACACATAAGTTTATCTATTTCAAATGTAACAGAATTCATAAATTTTCATCTTTTTATGGTTTGTTTGCATAATAAATGTACGACTTTCATGGATTACAAATAAATCGCACACACTATAACAAATCCGCAAACACCGTGAAACTCTGCGAACCTCTATAATAAATCTGCAATACTATATAAAAACTCTACAATACATAGTATAAACTATACAACACTATTTTCATGTTTAGGGTTCATGTTTCAACCATTTTTGGGGCTTAGGGTTCATGTTTCAACCATTTTTAGGGTTTAGGATTCATGTTTCATTTCAACCACTTTTGTCTTCGAAAAATTCTACATAATAACTCTGCATTACCATTTAAACAAATCTACAAGACTATAAAAATAAATCTGCAATATTTTACAGAAAATACATAATTGCTAGTTTGCTACAACCAATTTTACATGTTTCATACATTACTTGAACAAAGAAACGACAACAACAGCTACAACCAATGTAATGACAACAACGAACAGCTTGTTCATCAAATTCTTGAGCTCAACCATGTCGGTTTTTGTTTTCTTCGCCATGTCATCAACGCTTGCAAATTTTTCGAACTATTCTTTTATGTCTTCCATCATAACCTCGTCCCACCACTCCCGCATATGTGCTCCTCCATCCTACAATAAATTAAGAAAGAACAAAAACCTGAGAACAAACTTACGTTTCGAGAAGTACAAGTGTAGTATAACCATCCCGGGTATCTTTTCGAGGACGACGCCTCTAGGATAACATCCTCGCCACAAAAACAGATCTTTTGATGACCAAAATGAACTGGATCTGCATCATGGTTGTAACTACGTACCTCGTCATCGTCGTCGTATACGTATTCAGGAGCTTCGGTTGGATCGCTAAGACTGTAACTGAATGTTCTTCCCATCGTCATTTTTCTTCTATTCTCGCCGTCGTCGATGAGAGTGAATGCATGTGAAAAAACCCTAATTTTTCTCTTAAATAGGGAAATAAATGTAAAACGTTGCGTTTTGAGAAAGTGGAAAACAAATCTACAAATCAGTTAAATAAATCTGCAACACTCAGTTAAAAATCTGCAACATGGAAACTTATAATTTGCAACACGTGAACTAAAAATCTGCAATACTAATAACATGAAAAGTTGCTGAAAAAGATGAAGAGTTCTACATAAGAAAAAAAATTAAAACAACAAAAACAACAATAACGACAGAGAAATTAAAACATTGTTTCATTTCATGAAGTAAAGACCATGCGTAAGCCAGTCAATTGGTTCCGGAGTGCTCTCATCAATCTCCTTCTTGACATTTTCTTTCTTGGCTTCAAGGATCTGCATCTTGATTTTCAAACAGAGATCAGGGTTATCAATCATGGCTTCAATCATCGCCATCTTTCCAGTGATCATAGCCCACTTGAACTCCAACTTATTCTTCTTCGCGATTTGTTCCTTCTCTGCCTTTGCTAATCGCAAGAGAGCATGGTAGCGCTGTTTCGCCTCTTTCTTTGCCATCCTGACCTCGTGTTCAACAATTTCATCCATCGTTGCATCGGATTTCCTTTTCAAACCAGTGATGTTTCTGTTAGAACTTCCTTCTCCATCCATTTCTACAACAACAAAGCGATTTACGTTGAACTATAACAAGAAGAGATTGTATTTGTACAAAGATATTGGGCGATTGGATACAAGAAAGTGGAGAAGTGGAGAAGAGAGTGGGCGATTGGATATAAGAAAGTGGAGAAGTGGAATACGTAAGAAGTGGAGAAGTGGAATACGTAAGAAGTGGAGAAGTGGAAGAGTCGAAGTAGAGAAGTGGAAGAGTCGAAAGGACACAAATTTTAGTTATTTTTTCATAATACTAAACAAATAAGCAGAAATAGAAAACAAATCTGCAGAAATAGAAAACAAATCTGCAACGCATATAAATTTACTTTGCAACACGTGATAATATAAATCTGCGAACCCCTAAACAAATCATAATTTCATTTTTGTACATTGCCTCATCCACTAAAAACACCTAAACAAACCACAAATTGACAACAAACAAAAATAAACCCTAAAAAATCCACAGTAGATTACCCATAAGCAAATCATACATAGATTAACCCTAAATTAACCTAAAATAGAGTAACCTTAAACAAACCCTAAATAAGTCTGCAAAACTGTGAATTAAGTTTGCAAGACCTGAAATTATAAATCTGCGAACCCCTAATTTGACCGTAAACAAATCTGCTAACCCCTAAATAAATCTACTATATTGCAAATAAATCTGCAACACGTGATAGTATAAATTACGCGTTATTTATGATTCAGTGGCAGACTTTGTCGGTCACGCTATATGATTCTTTATTGTATACTGATATCAGTGTATTGTCAAATTAGTTAAATCTTTTTATATCATTGCAGACTTTGTCGGTCACGCTATACATATCGTTATGTATTGTCATAACACAATACATATCCCATAAAACAAAGTGTTCTCCCTATAAAAGCTTGAGTTACTCAACACAAAATCACAACACAAAAAGCAAATTTTCTCATGGCAAGCCCTCCATACGATAACTTATGCGTTATCGATGCTGAACCGATAATTTCACTACAACCAACACAATGCTCTGAAATTCCAACGGGGCTAATTTTGGGACCTGCCCAGCCCATACAACGAGAATATGCGTTGTTAGATGTATCGTAAGTTTGTGAAACTTTTACAAAGATTATTGAGGCACTTATAAGCACTCATATTGACTGAAACTTGGTTTAAATTTCTAGAATATGTGTTCTTATTTGTTTCGTAAGTTCGTGAAAGTTTTACAAAGATTATTGAGGCACTTACAAGCACTCATATTGCATGTAACTTGTTTTAGAGTCCTAGAATATGCGTTGTTAGAAGTTTCATAAGCTCATGAAACTTGTACAAATATCATTCATGCACTTATAAGCAGTCATGTTGACTGCAACTTGATTTAGAGTCCTAGAATATGCATTGTTAGAGGTTTCATAATTTCTTGAAACTTTTACAAAGATCATTGAAGTACTTATCAGAACTCATGTTGTATGAAAATTGGTTTGGAATCTTAGAAACACGATGTTTCGTAAGTTCGAGAAACTTGTAGAACGATCATTGGGGTACCTATAAGAACTCATGTTGTATGAAACTTGGTTTAGAATCTTAGAATATGTGTTGTTATATGTTTCGTAAGTTCGTGAAACTTTTACAAACGGTTATAGATGCTTAGTAAGTTCAAGAAACTTGTACAAAAAATTTTCATGCACTTATAAGCACTCATGTTGGATCAAACTTGTACAATGATCATTCATGCACTTATAAGCACTCATGTTTATTGAAACTTGGTTTAGAATCCTATAATATGGTTTGTTAGATTGTTTCTTAAGTTCGTGAAACTTTTACAAAGATTATTGAGGTATTTATATAAAATCATGTTGACTAAAACTTTGTTTAGAGTCCTAGAATATGCGTTGTTCGATGTTTCGTAAGTTCGTGAAACTTTTACAAAGATTATTGAGGGACTTATAAGTAATCATGTTGAATGAAATTTTGTTTAGAATCTTTGAAACACGTTGATAGATGCTTATTAAGTTCAAGAAACTCTTACAAAGATCATCTAGGCACTAATTGTTGCATAAAAATTGGTTTAGTTACCTAGAATACGAGTTAATAGATGTTTCACGAGTTTGTGAAACTTGTACAAAGATCTTTGAGGCACTTAAAAACACTCATGTTTCATGAAACTTGGTTTAGAGTTCTAGAATATGCGTTTTTAAATGTTTCAGAAGTTCGTGAAACTTGTACAAAGCTCATTGAGGCACTTATAAGCACTCATGTTTCATGAAAGTTGGTTTAGAATTCTATAATATGCGTTGTGAGATGTTTCGTAAGTTCGTGAAATTTGTACTAAGATAATTGAGGCACTTATAAGAACTCATGTTGCATGAAACTGAGTTTAAAGTCTTAGAATATGTGTTGTTAAATGTTTCGTAAGTTCTTGAAACTTGTACAAAGATCACTGAGACACTTTAAGACCTAATGTTGCATGAAATTTGGTTTAGAGTCCTAGAATATTTGTTATTAGATGTTTTGTAAGTTTTTGAAACATATACAAAGATCATTGAGGCACTTATATGCACTCATCTTGCCGTAAACTTGATTTACAGTCCTAGAATATTCGTTGTTAGATGTTTCGTAAGTTCGTGAAAGTTGTACAAAGATCTTTGAGGCACTTAGAAGCACTCATGTTACATGAAACTTGGTTTAGAGTCCTAAAATATGTGTTGTTATATGTTTCTTCAGTTCGTAAAACTTGTACAAAGATCATTGAGGCACTTACAAGGACTCATGTTGCATGAAACTTGGTTTAGATTCCTAGAATATGCGCCGTTAAATGTTTTGTAAGTTCGTGAAACTTGTACAAAGATCATTGATGCACTTATAAGCACTCATGTTTCATAAAAATTGGTTTAGAATCCTAAAATATGCATTGTTAGATGTTTCGTAAGTTCGTGAAACTTTTACAAAGATTATTGAGGGACTTATAAGTAGTCATGTTGAATGAAAATTTGTTTAGCATCCTCGAAACAAGTTGATAGATGCTTAGTAAGTTCGAGAAACTATTACAAAGATCATTAAGGCACTAATAAGCACTCTTGTTGCATGAAAATTGGTTTAGTTACCTAGAATACGAGTTAATAGATATGTTTCACAAGTTTGTGAAACTTGTACAAAGATCTTTGAGTCACTTCAAAACACTCATGTTTCATGAAACTTGGTTTAGAGTTCTAGAATATGCGTTTATAAATGTTTCAGAAGTTCGTCAAACTTGTACAAACACCATTGAGGCACTTATAAACACTCATGTTGCATTAAACTTGTTTTAGATTCCTAGAATATGCGTTGTTAAATGTTTCTTAAGTTCGTGAAACTTGTAAAAGATCATTGAGGCCCTTATAAGCACTCATGTTGCATGAAACTTGGTTTAGAATTCTAGAATATGCGTTGTCAGATGTTTCCTAAGCTCTTGAAATTTGTACAAAGATCATTGAGGCACCTTAAGACCTAATGTTACATGAATTTTGGTTTAGAGTCCTAGAATATTCGTTATTAGATGTTTCGTAAGTTTTCGAAACATATACAAAGATCATTGAGGCATTTATATGCACTCATGTTGTCGTAAAATTTATTTACATTTATTTACAATATAGCCGTTTTTAGATGTTTCGTTTTTAGAGTGTTTCGTGAAAGTTGTACAAAGTCTTTGAAAGATTGAGGCACTTATACAAAGATCTTTGAGGCACTTAGAAGCACTCATGTTACATGAAACTTGGTTTAGAGTCCCAAAATATGTATTGTTATATGTTTCGTCAGTTCGTAAAACTTGTACAAAGATCATTGAGGCACTAACAAGGACTCGTGTTGCATGAAACTTGGTTTAATTTCCTAGAATATGCGCCGTTAAATGTTTGGTAAGTTCGTGAAACTTGTACAAAGATCATTGAGGCACTTATAAGCACTCATGTTTCATAAAACTTGGTTTAGAATCCTAGAATACGCGTTGTTAGATGTTTCGTAAGGTCGTAAAACTTGTACTAAGATAATTGAGACACTTATAAGCACTCATGTTGCATGAAACTTGGTTTAGAGTCCTAGAATATGCATTGTTAGATGATTCGTAAGTTCTTGAAACTTGTACAAAGATCATTGAGGCACTTTAAGCACTGATGTTGCATGAAACTTAGTTTAGAGTCCTAGAATATTCGTTGTTAGATGTTTCGTAAGTTCTTGAAACATGTATAAAGATCATTGAGGCACTTTAAGCACTAATATTGCATGAAACTTAGTTTAGAGTCCTAGTTTATAGTTAGATGTTTCCTAGAAACATATTCGTTGTTAGATGTTTCATAAGTTCTTGAAACACCTATAAAGATGATATGAGGTTAGATGTTTCACTTACAAGCACTCATGTTACATGAAACTTTGTTTAGAGTCCTAAAATATGCGTTGTTATATGTTTCGCCAGTTCGTAAAACCTGTACAAAGATCATTGAGGCACTTACAAGCACTCATGTTACATGAAACTTGGTTTAGAGTCTTAGAATATACCTTGTTAGATGTTTCGTAAGTTCTTGAAACTTGTACAAAGATCATTCAAGCACTTATAAGTAGTCATGTTAACTTAAACTTGGTTTAGATTCCTTGAATATTCTTTGTAAGATGTTTCATAAGTTCCTGAAACTTGTACAAAGATCATTGAGGCACTTACAAGGAGTCATGTTGCATGAAACTTGGTTTTGAGTCCTAGAATATGCGTTGTAATATTTTCTTAAGTTGGTGAAACTGTTACAAAGATCATTGAGGCACTTTTAAACACTCATGTTGCATGAAAGATTGTTTAGAGTCTTAAAAATACGTTGTTAGATGTTTCGTTAGTTTGTAAAACTTGTAAAAAGATCATTAAGGCACTTATAAGCGCTCATATTGAAATGAAACTTGGTTTATACTCCTGGATTATGGGTTTTTAGATATTTCGTAAGTTCGTGAATGTTGTACACAGTTTATTGATGCACTTATAAGCTCTCAAGTTGTATGAAACTTGGTTTAAAATCCTAGAATATGCGTTGTTATATGTTTCATATGTTCGTCAGACTTGTACAAAGTTCATTGACGCACTTACAAGCACTCATGTTGCATGAAACTTGGTTTAGAGTCCTAGAATATGCGTTGTTAGAAGTTTCAGACATTCGTTAAACTAGTACAAAGGTCATTCATGCACTTATAAATAGTCATGTTGACTGAAACCTTGTTTAGATTCTTAGAATATGCGTTGTTAGATGTTTCGTAAGTTCGGGAAATTTTACAAAGATTATTGAGGCACTTATAAGCACTAATGTTGATTGAAACTTGGGTTAGAGTCCTAGAATATGCGTTATTAAAGATTTCGTAAGTTCGTGAAAGTTTTAAAAAGATTATTGAGGCACTTAAAAGCACTCTTGTTGCATGAAACATGGTTTAGAATCCTTGAAACACTTTGTTAACTGTTTCGTAAGTCCGAGAAACTTGTACAAAGATCATTGAGGTACTTATAAGCACTCATGTTGCATGAAACTTGGTTTAGAATCCTAGAATATTTGTTGTTAGATTTTTCATTAGTTTGTGAAACTTGTACAAAGATCATCGAGACACTAACAAGCACTCATGTTGCATGAAACTTGGTTTAGAGTCCTAGAATATGCGTTGTTAGATGTTTCAGAAGTTCATGAAACTTGTACAAAGATCATTGAGGCACTTATAAATTCTCGTGTTGCATAAAACTTTGTTTAGATTCCTAGAATATGCGTTTTTAAATGTTTTATAAGTTCGTGAAACTATTACAAAGATCATTGAGACACTTATAAGCACTCATGTTGCATGAAAGTTTGTTTATAGTCCTAGAATATGCATTATTCGATGTATAGTAAGTTATTGACACTTGTACAAAGATTATTGAGGAACTTTAAGAACTAATGTTGCATGAAACCTTGTTTAGAGTCCTAGAATATTCGTTGTTAGATGTTTCGTAAGTTCTAGAAACATGTACAAAGATCATTGAGTCACTTATAAGCACTCATGTTGCCTGGAACTTAGTTTAGAGTCCTAGAATATGTGTTGTTAGATGTTTCGTAAGTTCGTGAAAGTTGTACAAAGATCATTGAGGCACTTACAAGCACTCATGTTACATGAAACTTGGTTTAATGTCCTAAAATATGCGTTGTTATATGTTTCGTGAGTTCGTAAAACTTGTACAAAGATGATTGACAACTTACAAACCCTCATGTTGCATGAAAGTTGGTTTAGAATCCTAGAATATGCGTTGTGAGATGTTTCGTAAGTTTGTGAAATTTGTACTAAGATAATTGAGGCACTTATAAGCACTCATGTTGCATGAAACTTGGTTTAGAGTCTTAGAATATGCGTTGTTAGATGTTTCGTAAGTTCTTGAAACTTGTACAAAGAACATTGAGGCACTTTAAGCACTAATGTTGCATGAAATTTTGTTTAGTGTCCTAGAATATGCGTTGTTACATGTTTCGTAAGTTCGTGAAAATTGTACAAAGATCTTTGACACACTTACAAGCACTCGTGTTGCATGAAACTCTGTTTAGAGTCCTAAAATATGTGTTCTTATATGTTTCGCGTGTTCGTAAAACTTGTACATAGATCATTGAAGCACTCATGTTACATGAAACTTGGTTTATAGTATTAGAATATACCTTGTTAGATGTTTCTTAAGTTCGTGAAACTTGTACAAAGATCATTGAGGCACTTACAAGGAGTCATGTTGCATGAAACTTGGTTTAGAGTCCTAGAATATGTGTTGTTAGATTTTTCTTAAATTGGTGAATCTATTACAAAGATCATTGAGAAACTTATAAGCACTCATGTTGCATGAAAGTTTGTTTAGAGTCCTAAAAATACATTGTTAGATGTTTCGTAACTTCGTAAAACTTGTACAAAGATCATTAAGGCACTTATAAGCACTCATGTTGCATGAAACTTGGTTTAGACTCCTAGAGTATGGGTTTTTAGATATTTCGTAAGTTCGTGAAAGTTGTACAAAGATTACTGAGGCACTTATAAGCTCCCAAGTTGAATGAAACTTGGTTTGGAGTCCTAGAATATGTGTTGCTAGATGTTTCATACGTTCATGAGACTTGTACAAAGATCATTGACGCACTTACAAGCACTCATGTTGCATGAAACTTGGTTTAGAGCCCTTGAATATGTGTTGTTAGAAGTTTCATAAGTTCGTGAAACTTGTACAAAGGTGATTCATGCACTTATAAATAGTCATGTTGACTGAACCTTTGTTTAGAGTCCTATAATATGCGTTGTTAGATGTTTCGTAACTTCGTGAGATTTTACAAATATTATTGAGTCACTTATAAGCACTTGTAATGAGTAAAACTTGGTTTAGAGCCCTAGAATATGTGTTGTTAGAGATTTCGTAAGTTCGTGAAAGTTTTACAAAGATTATAAAGGCACTTATAAGCACTTATGTTGCATGAGACATGGTTTAGAATCCTAGAAACACTTTGTTAGATGTTTCATAAGTTCGAGAAACTTGTACAAAGATCATTGAGGTACTTACAAGCTCTCATGTTGAATGAAACTTGGTTTAGAGTCCTAGAAGATGTGTTGTTAGATGTTTCGTAAGTTCTTGAAATTTGTAAAAAGATCATTGAGGCACTTTAAGAACTAATGTTGCATGAAACTTGGGTTAGAGTCCTAGAATATATGTTGTTAGATGTTTCAGAAATTCTTGAAACTTGTACAAAGATCATTGAGGCACTTATAAGCACTCATGTTGCATAAAACTTGGTTTATAATCCTAGAATATGCGTTGTTAGATGTTTCGTAAGTTCGTGAAACTTGTACTAAGATAATGAATGCACTTATAAGCACTCATGTTGCATGAAACTTTGTTTAGAGTTCTAGAATATGCGTTGTTAGATGTTTCGTAAGTTCTTGGAACTTGTACACAAATCATTGAGACACTTTAAGCACTAATGTTGCATGAAAGTTAGTTTACAGTCCTAGAATATTCGTTGTTAGATGTTTCGTAAGTTCTTGAAACATGTACAAAGATCATTGAGGCACTTATAAGCATTCATGTGGCATGAAACTTAGTTTAAAGTCCTATAATATGCGTTGTTAGATGTTTCGTAAGTTTGTGAAAGTTGTACAAAGATCTTTGAGACACTTATAAGCACTCATGTTACATTTAACTTGGTTTAAAGTTCTAAAATATGTGTTGTTATATATTTCGTGAGCTCGTAAACTTGTACAAAGATCATTATTGAACCTATTTATAGTAAAACGCTTACTTCAACATGAAGAAACTGACATATATATCTAACTATATAATATTATATAATCCTATTTTCAACATGAAAAAACTTATATAAATATATGAATATATAATATATATAATCTTACTTCAACATGAAGAATCTTAGATATTTATCTACGGATAATCAACAAATATAATATATATATATTTTATAACAGTTTCTATTTTTTTTTATGTTTCTAAATTTGTTTGATATTTCTCTTTTTCTTTGATTTAAGCGAGAAATAAAATTGTTTTATTTTTTTAATATTTTAATTTATTTTTAAAAGGTGTACCAATTTCGGGTTCACTATAAATTAAAAGGTTGTTTCCACGTTACTCATTTCCTCGCATCATACTAAAAATACTTTCACTTAATTTTATTTATTATGAAAATATTTGGAATCAAAGTGTTAATTACCAACATTACTTATTCTTTTGATATATATTGATATTATATAATAATCTACACATATATGAGAAGAATAAAAATATTATACACATTACAATTAATTTAAGGATGAATTAGGTAAATGAACATCAATAATCGGTTTATTAGTTTTCAGACACTGAGTTACAAACCTTTACGTCTGACAAGGAATGTATAAATTGAACTTCCGGTTTTGCCCCTATTTCCTATATCGTGAAAATGGCGGCAGGGGACAAGTTCACTATTTGGCAGATATGGTGAAGATATTTAGCGCGATATTTGGAGGAGATATGAGCAACCTCACAAACATTTCATGCAAGGATTTGGCGAGGGATATTGCTTCGTCTAATAAGATTTTTATCCTCTGACATAATCTAAACCTAAATATAATATTAGCTAAACTAGATTAACTTATGAAGAAGGTCATTTTAGCTATATAAAGGAGACGAGAGTGTTACCATTTATGGTATCTCACCAAGGAAACACCATTAAAGAAATTAAAGCAACAAATAGGAAAAATCATTCTAATCATTTAAGAACAAGATCATCAGAGCAATAAGTGAAGAAAGATCCAAGGTATTAATGTAGTCTTACATATTGTACAAGAATATCCGTTGGTATTTTAAGTAAGTGCTAGTTATGTATTTGTGTAGATAGCTGATAAGTTAGTTGTTACCTATTTTCAGGGTTTGGTATGATGACAATAGTAAGAGTGTGGAGAGGTTAGTAGGTTGAATATCCGGATGGATGTTATAGTCACGTTGTTTCATCAACATATGATATTGTTGATGTTAAGCTGAATGAAGCAACAAAACTATCAGAGGTGATGAAAGTAATCAAAACAGAGTACAAGCTACAAAAAGTCGACCGCATCAAGCTGTCCTACAAATGGCCTACCTGGGTTATTGGATCCGATTGTTAAAATTATGAACCAATATACATCTTAGATGACGATGGTATGAGTTTGTTTATAGCGATAAAGGCGGACTTAGTCAATATTAATCAGTGCGTGAAAGAAGTAAAAGCTAATCGTGGCCCATCAACCACAGTGATATCTGATAAATACTGGAGGTATAATCTCTTAAAATCTTCAGTCAAGAATGGAGGGCAAGGTGGCGTGGTGATAAGAGATGTGGAAAAAGGACATGAGATGCAACAAATATCTGGTAACAGTAGTGATAGTGTTAAAGCAAACTGTTGTGGTAAAGGAATCAGATTTTCAAGCAAACAAAAGGGAAAGCAACCAATAGAATTACGTGATGGAAGCCCAACAAGCCAACAAAAACGAAGATCTTTGGTGGAAACATGGTTGTACAAAGGTCAGAATAGGAGGGAAGAGATAGGTGATTCAATGACCGATAATAATAGTCTTATCGGTAACAGTTGTACTGATAATAATATTGTTACCGCTGAAGATGTATTTCGCCCAACTACATCGGTTACTCCAAATGGTGAAATAAGACCACTTGTTGATCATGAAACACTGTCGAAAATGCTAAAGGCGGTAGAGGAAACTATGTGAGTAGTTCGCCTCATTCTTCATAAGGTGTGAGGGGCCCGAACGAGTCCATGCCATTGGATAGTGATTATCATATAGAAGAAGATGTTGTACGCTCACGGTTAGTAGGTAATGATCTAAATAGGCGATAAATTTCAAGTTATCAGATAAATAATTGAAATACATATCCATTGATTAGTGTTTGTAATTATAAATAACTAGCAATAGAACATGGTGACTACTTCGGAAAAACGGCCGATTGCTGCATGAACTAAGAGTATCATGCGAATTACTATACGAATTTTTCAATCATGCTAATTTATATCTAAACTATATCCAAATTTTAATTTCCTACATCAATTACTAAAATGCTTATAATTACTACATTGACCATAACTCCGTTAGTCAAACATGTTATGTATGAATATGAAGATTAAATTTTTATTTAAGTATATATATATTTGTATGTGTTGAACGATATTAAACAAGTTGGTGTAGTGGAAAGACATGCTTTTGAAAAGAGAATTTGTTTATTTATTTAAAAATAAAATAATAACACTAACGAGCTTGTTAGCTTAATGGTTATTTGAAGCAATAAAGGCCTTATATGTCCTCACAAACCCAGGTTTGAATCGCAACGTTTTCTTTTGAAAATATTATACAAAAACAGAAGCTTCATGGATCGAACCCTGGTGGGAGTGCATGTTCAACTACACCAACTTGTTTAACATCGTTGCATACAAATATATATGTATATATATATATACATAAATAAAAATTTAACATTCATATTCATACATAACAGTTTGACTAACGGAGTTATGGTCAATGCAGTAATTAGACGCATTTTGTTAATTGATGTAGGAAATTTAAAATTGGATATAGTTTAAATATAAATTGGCATGATTGAAAAGTTCTTATAGTTATTCGCACGATGTTCTTACACTACTAAAATAAAGTCATATAGCCACGGCAGTATCGGTGGCTATAGCAAAAATCCGTGGCTATTTAGTCACGGTTTGTCACGAAATTTTTTAGCCACGAACGTATAGCCACGGATTTAACGCTATAGCCACCGATACGGCCGTGGCTATATGAATTTTTTTTAGTAGTGTTAGTTCATGCAACAATCGACCATTTTCCTGACTACTTCTCGTCGTCATCTTCAGATCCAGATGGGCCAATTGAGATCCCAATTCAGATCAAGCAATATTTAGGGCAGTCAATGGCGTTGGAAGAGAAATATCCACGGCCAAATGTAGAGGTCGGTGGTCCGTCTCATACCCTTGCATCAGCAACAAAGACATGTGTATTGTCGAAGGATAAGCATGTTCCAACTGTCTTGTACGATGGAGATGTTTCACCTTATGTGGATGAACCAGCTGAAGAAGGTATTATTTACTTAACGATTTTATCTAAAGTATCGGATATCAGATAACAATATGGTTATCAAGGATATCAGATAACAATATGGTTATCGTGTATAAAAGATAACATCCATTAGATTGTGCATAATGGATTATTGATCATATGCAGAAACATTACACAGAGCAATATACGATGCTGGCTATGAGAGGGACGACTTATTCATGGGTCGTGTATTAAAAAACAAAGAAGATTGTGCAACCAAGTTATCAATACACGCAATACGAAGGAAGTTCCTTTTCATATATGCAAAATCAAAGACGACAATGATTATGGTTGTATGCGTGAACGATACATGTCCATGTAAGGTGTACTCTGTTGAAATGGATAATAGCGAGTGTTATGAGATCATAAGCATAAGCATGACCTTAAACCATACTTGTAGCGTCGACGCTCGTTGCGATTTCCATAAAGAAGCATCAACCGGTGTGATAGGAATATTAATGAGAGCTAAGTATGTTTGTTGTGGACGAGGGTCGAGACCAAATGAGTTGAGGAGGATGTTGCGTCAAGAGTTCATTTTGAATATTTCATATTCGAAAATTTGGCAGGCAAGGGAAATTTCCATGGAAAATGCAATGGATTCGACAAGAGGAAGCTTCGCGCCCATACCACTATATTTTAAGAAACTCAAGGAGACAGATCAAAATTCACTTACAGCAATTGAGACGGATGTGGACGCCAATGGAGTCGAAAGGTTCAAGTATCTTTTCATGGCATTAGATGCATCCATCCGAGGATATGAATCCATGAGGAAAGTAATCATGATTGATGGACCACATTTACGTGGGAGGTATGGTGGATGCCTTGTTGCTGCAAGCACATAAGACGCAAATTTTCAAATCTTCCTGATAGGTTTCGGTATAGTAAATAGCGAGAACGATGAATCATGGACCTAGTTCTTAAGGAAACTATCAGATGTGGTCCCCGACTCGTATGATTTGTTGTTTGTATCTGACAGGGTATACGAGGGAATCAAAAGGGTATATATTTATAGTTCAATGATAAATTTAACATCCCGATAACAAATAACTGATCTGCTAATCACTTATAAGTATACTATATTTGGTGTATTTTAAAATTAATTAACACCGATTGCAATTGATGTTATCATATATATCCAATGGCTTCTCACGCAAGTTGTATTGTGCATTTACAAAGAAACATTGTATCAACCTTTAAAGACTCAACGTTAAGTGAATTGGTATCGGTCGCAACGCGTGCTTATTGTGCAGCGTACGTGGAAGCAATTAGATTCGAGAATTGGACAAAATTGCATTTCGTTGGTAACAGGTACAACGTTATGACAAGCATTATCGTCGAATCGATCAATAACGTCTTGACGATGGCAAGAGATTACCCAATAATATCAATCTTGGAAACGAAACACACAATACTTGTTACCTGGTTTGTATTGAGGAGGGAGGCAGCAGATAAGGTGACATATACTACCTCCAAAAGTACAAGAAATGGTGATTGATAATTATGAGAAAGGGGTCGAATACAATGTGGTAAAAATAGGAGACGACCTTTATGAGGTACGTGATAACACGGACGCAACTTTTGCAGTTCATCGATGGGAACGTACATAAACTTTCTGCGAATTCCAGCTGCTCGCAATCCCATACACCCATGTCATAGCTGCCGGAATAAGAGAAGGCATAAAAGTTGATACTTTAGTATATGTACACCATACTTTAAACTAGCTTATGAAGATATAATCATGCAGGTTCATGATATGGATGGAGGTAAACTGGCATTGTCGCACGTTCAAAGGCCATCCAGTCGTCCAAGGAAAAGGAGGATCCCTTCGAGGGGAGAATTTAAGGTATAATACATATAGTATCTGTTAACAATAATTGTAACCTATAATATATAGTGATATTTTTGCTTAGCACTAAGTACATGCTATTGTAGAGGACAAACATGAGACGATGCACCAGATGTCGGAGCTTAGGTCACAACAGGGAAACATGTCATGGACCGATAAAGATATTTAATTTAAGTTGTACTATAAAAATAATACGCCAAATTCTTGTTAGTAGGGGATAACTATACTGATAGATGATATTGTCTTACCAGATGCTTGTTTAATTTTCTTGGGACTGCTAACTCAAATGTAGTATACTTATAATATATTAATGCAAACCAGGAGCATTGATAATACAAGACGAAAGAAGAGGTGTGGGAAGGTAGGATTTTGAGGTGTCGACGAAGTTAAAGGGAGAAGGATAATGATAGTTCGACTTTTTGTTGTAAAATATTGAACCAATGTAAAGCCTTAATAAAAATAGAGTTATTTAGTAAACTAGATACATTTTATTTTTTAATTTGTCAATAGGATGATTTTTTTTGTATTTGTATTTAGATGATTTTTTATGTTGAAAAGTAAAAATTAACCCAGAACTTTCTGGTCACGTCGTGTGAACGTTCATGTATATGCAGTGGCAGATCTACATTATGAATGGAGGGGCACTTGCCCCATAAATTATTAAAACTAGCTTAATTTTACATAAGATTTTAAAATTGTCCATATTAATAATTTTAATTAATAAGGATATTTTGCGGTTTTGCCCCCCCCCCTAAATATTATTTATGGATCTACCCCTGTGTGTAAGCATGAACATTCATGTATGCGCATGAACATTTATGTTTTTCCTTCTAAAATAATCGTGACACTGTCAATCTGAGCATGTATGAATATTCATGAACATATGTGAATATTCATGAACATATGTGAATATTCATGAACATAAATTACTATGAATAACAACATTGTGAACATTCATAGTCACCTAATTAATTCATGAAAAATATGAAACATAAAATTATGAACATTCATGAACCTGTGTGAACGCGCGAAAGAGTATATTTGTCACAAAAGAACAGAAGGAAGAAAAATTACCAAATTACTAAATTTGAAACAAAAATCACTTTATTGCAAATTAAGATCCAAAAATATGGATAATAACGGTCCTAATGTAATATTGTGATGTAAAATATAATGATAAACTATGCGTGATGGTGAACGCATCTTTAATGTAATATACCTTGAATGAAAAAACATATTCAATTAGATGATGTGATAATTTGGATAGCAGATATCAATATTATTAGAGAATAATTCATCTATCAAATAATTACTATAAAATAAGGAAATTTTTGGCTCCTAATAGATTTATCAAAGAAAAGAAAAATAAAAAATATATGGAAAATGAAATCTTTAAAGTGATTAAACTAGTACCAATCGTTAAGAGAAACATGAGCAAATAGTTACAACCGGATAAAGATTGTTGTAACTGATAACATAGTCAAATGTAAAATAAAGATAAACTGAACATAGACATGTTTTTGTTCGTAAATTCAATAAATTCCCGAGGACGGTAAACCACAAACAAGCTTCTTCGTTTCCTTGTCAATGTCACATAGTAAAAACATTTGACATTCTTCAAAATAACCCGTAGCATGCACATGAATCAGAAATATAGTCATCAATCCATAATCCGCTGGATTGCTCACATGTGCTATGCCTAGTTTCCTTTCTATAAGAAATTGTTTACCGTCTATTTGATGCGGCAGAACACGATCTGGAATGGTAGATTTAAGAAAGTACGACAGCATGTCGACAATCAGTTTGAGCTCATAAGCAATCCGGTAATCGATGTGGTGTTGAACATTGGTATCAAGTACCAAGATTGTGGACGCGGGAACATCAATGCATAAAGCAACCCAATTCGTGCGATCAAAGTTAAAAAGGTGCATATATGAAATCAACATCGGTAAATAGCTGAACACGCTCCGAGTCGTCTCCCCTCCCAACAATTGAATGTACTAATGCGGTTGGAAACACAAAAGATGTCAGATCAGCTGCCTTGGAAAATTCGGGGTCCAAACGTGAGAGAGTTGCAATAAATTGAGAATCCAAAACATCAACCCTAAGCTTCTTTCAATCGACATCATAGGTTCTGAGTAGAAAACGGCTAAACCGCATCAACGTATCTAATACCTACATAAATAGTATGTTGTCATCCAATAATACATACTCCTTCCGTTCCAAAAATCATGTTGTTTTAGGGGAATAATCATGTTCCACAAAAGATGTTGTTTTGTATTTTCCATGCAAACTTTATTAGTATTTAATGTTTTTTAACCAATTATATTTTGGAAACATTTGTTCTATTGGTTGAAATTTAATATATGTATTTCTTTTTAATGTTTTTATATTGCAACTACAAACAATTTATTACTCTTTAATATGCATGAAAACTCTAAAAACAACATATATTTTGGAACGGTGGGAGTATATTACAATGTAATGTAAATTATACCTGCAACAATGTACCTTACTTGTTAGATGTTTTTTTTCTCCGAAGCAGTAAAAAAATATTTTTGTTGGTCAAAAAAATACTTTCACCAACAAATATTTTGCTTATAAATAACAAAATGTTAGTTCATAATCTGACTTAAGTAAAACAAAAAATAGATCATATGCAAATATAATGGAACCTCCTCGTTTTAAGCTTTTCCATTGACTCTTTAAACCAACAAGCCGTTTGGTTTTTATCACATTGAAACCGGCTATCAAGTTTCGAAGACATTGTTCGTGCACGTTTTCTCCTCCTCTCATTCGGTATCGGGATATCGACAACTTTTCGACCTGATACCTGAAATGTAATTAAATAGTTATAAAATGGATGCCAATAAATTTACAGTATATTTTATAAATATTAAATAGTTACAATTGCCAATGGTTCCGCGGGAATGACGGCAGATTCATCCAAATTAGCATCATCATCAGCATCCTTCATAAGAAAATATCGTATTCAGAAGCTAAGCAATAAAGTCACTATAAGCTATGAAAAATCTGAAATATAACAATTAAGATAGAAGATACATATATAGTTACCGGATGAGGGGATGAATCCATTGGAATAAGTTTATCACCAGTAAGAGTGTCACGACCATCATTGATTGATTTGTCCACATTTCTATTCACCTCAACATTATGTGTCTCTTTCGTCGTGCTTGCTTTCAACTATTGTATAAATACATAAATATATCCTCGGATATTATAGTATCTTCTATTCACAAATATATCATGTATAAATAATTTTGTCGAACAATTAAACAGTATATGAGTAAAATCTTTGAAAGTCCAACTGAACCTGAATTTTGTTTGTCCGGTACAGCGAGACGAGGAGAGTGTTCACCAATTTCCTTACCAAACAAATATTACATGTTATATGAAGAATAAAACATCATAAAAATATTCATATTGGTCCCTGGTATAAACCTCTACTGTTGTGAGATTGGGCTCTGCACGTGACTCTTTATTCCAGTAACTGGTTGATGAAGGAGAGTTATGCTTCTATAAAATACATAAATGCAAAAAGAACGTGTTAGAAAAATAAGTAAAATATTTTCCCGCAGTGCAAAATATAGACATGTTGTTTAGACATGAAATTGATGAAGAAAACAACCTTAGAAACCTTCTCAGTTTTGGTAGTATTGGCATTTACATGCTCACCAACACCCTAAATTGACCATAACAATAGCGGATACCAACACAATAATCCAAAAATGGGAATAAAATTATATCGGATAACAACAAAATATCGGATAACAACCTCATGGCTTATATAGATACATTAAACTTAATCCCAACATTACATACTTGATTTTCATAGAAAAATTTAACTGAATCCTCATCCTTTTGTCCAACATTTGGTGAAATTGAATCAACACTCCCCTAAATAAAAATATGGTGTCACCACATTTGCAACTCATGTTGTAACAATGTAAAGACATATGATAAAATTGCAAAAAAATAACCTTAGACAGGCCGCTAGCATTTGCGTCCTTCACAATTTTTGAAACTTGGCCGAAGAATTCTCGCCCCTCACTTAACATAAAATGCCAATAACAGATATTAGTGTGTTAGTCGATATAAATACGTTGTTGGTATGATAACTTTAAATTATCTATTTAATAACATGTAATTTATGTACCTATATACTAAAATTTAATCGCAATGCAAAATATAGACACAATGTTTAGACATTAAATTAATGAAGAAAACAACCTTATAAACCTTATCAGTTTCGATAGTATTAGCAGATATATGCTCACCAACACCCTAATTTGACCAAAACATATCGGATAACATTAGTATGAGTTGAATCGTTTGGTTGATCGCATGCAAATACAACATGATCATATATCCATTTTGTGATTCCTCTAATTATTCGTTTCTCAAACACATCTAGTTTTTCATCAATCATGGATGACAACACATTAAAATCAACATACTTCGGTGGCACAGTGGGCATCGCATGCTGCCTCGGGCTTCTCCTTACCGGATGGAAACGTATGTTAACACCTTTGGTTGTACTTTTGCGAGAAGGAGTAACATGTTTATTATTCACCTTCTTAGCTTTCCTCGTTCTCAAATCACGTGATTTGACTCCTCTTTTCGGCTGAAGTGTTTCAATACCCCTCTCCGAAGGGATAACACCACCTTTAAACATAGAATTATCAAATTCAAACCCTTGGCCAATTAGCTCAATCATGTTATCGACAAGCTCAACTACTTCGTCTTCAGACCAAAAAATGTCTTCTTCTTCTGGATCAAACTCTACCTCGGGGTGTATAATAGAAATTACCTCAACCGGTAACATATAAAATAGCGTATAATTTAAACATTATCAGGTAAACATATCGTATCTATTAAATTAAGACCGTACCTCACACAATGAGTCAATCTCCCTGGCATGAGCCAACTTAAAAGCCACAGACTGTTTGGAAGGTGCAACATTTTCAGATTCACCATCCGAACCAACATGAGCATTGCTTGTCGGCATAACACCTTCTTGTATTGATGTGATAAACGAGATTTTACACCCGTTCTTTCAAATGTCTTATTGTAGTACTTAAGATGTCAATATGAATCAGGAGCAATCAATGTATTAAAACTTATGAGAACTAAACTTAGTTTAAGCGAATCAAAGAATTGTTTGTTTTGAATTTTTTAACCGAATAGCGAGAAAACGAAAAACAAATTTAAGAGTTTTAAATATTCAAATAAAAAGGTTAAACAACTAGGTCGAGGTACTTTAACGGGTGATCAAACTTTCAAATATTATATTGTCTTTTAACAAAGGTAACTTCAAGGTTTTGAAAACGTTTTTAGATCAATCCACTCTCGTGACAATGATCATTTTCCTATTAAATAAACTAAAACAATATCTTGGATAATTTAAATCTTAAGAAACGTTAAGTTCAATTCAATTCAACCACTAAGCTTATTAACACAGATCTCTCGGTTAAGCTAGGCTTAGTTCTAGGGTAATTTGTCAGGAACCTTTACAACCTCTCGATTGATAAAGTTTCCTAGGTTCAGTAATCGAATGACCAACTCAATTAAGGCTTTAAGTTTGTTACCAAAGACAAAAGTTTTAAGATTAAGTTCTAGACAATGATAATCATAAGTTCAATCAACCCTTTTTCCCAAACCCAATTGTCTATTTAAATCTACTCACTAAGCATAATAAAAATCAAAGCAATTGAGATTAAAGAAAGCATAAACAAATTAAAGAGATAAGAGTTAAGAAAAACTCTGATTATTGAAGATTACAAAAATCTCTAAGATGCCAAAAAATCTCCAAAACTTGTAGCAAAGTTTCAATGAAATATAAAATGAAATATCAAAACCCTAATATCTCAAAAACAATTCTTCAAAACGTCCTCTTTGGTTTAGGACTTTCTTTTCCTTTTTTTTTTCTCAAAAACCGGTTTTCCTTTTATTTCTCGCAACCCGTACCGGTCAAGTGAAACCGGTACAGACAGGCCGATATCGGCCACTCGATCGGTACACACTGATCGATACAGGTTCTTCGGCTTCTTTTCTTCCGTATCGGCCAGATCAGACAGGTAAAACAAACCGATATTGATCTTCAGGGTTCTCTTCTTCTGTATCGATCAATCGTGACCGGTAAAACAAACCGGTATGGTCGTTTCTACCTCTTTTAAGCTCGAATTCTTCGTCTTTTTCCGCTTTGACGCCCTGAAACCTGAAATACACGTAACAAATCCAAATGCAACCTATATGATACTAAATGCAACCTAAATGACTTAATTCTAATGAATAAAACCAAGTAAAATATGCAAATTATGCAAGATATCAACTCCCTCAAACTTATCCTTTGTTTGTCCTCAAGTAAGAGAATTAACATCAAAGTTCAAGAGAGTGTAGAGGCGGGGACCTCAGAACCAAAAATAACGCGAAGAGTGTAGTGAACGAGTATCCTAAACATAGTATCCTATCGTAACCGAGCTAGTTCTACCTATTACCATTCACCTCAAACTCCGTCTAAATTTGTTATTATTACCAAAAGCATGTGATCCGCCTATCTAGTCTAAGCACCTTTCACATTCAATTAAGCATAATCAAAGCATGAAACATGATCGAGAAATTCCAAGATTTTTTTCAATTTGTCTAGGTAAGAACGGGATTTCGAATCAAAGGAGGAGGCTAACACTCAGGCATGTGGTTGATTGTATCGCGGTTTCTCTCGGGGAGTGAAAGGGTTAAGCAAAACCAGAAAAGACAAGGAGCAATTTATGCATACAAGTCCGAACATCCATTCCTATTCAAATCTAACTACTAACCCGTCATCTTTTCTTTTAACAATTAAACACTTAAACATCGAGTTTTCTTTTCTTTTTCTTAACTACCTTAGGGTTTTATTTTTGGCAAAGTTTCTTTTTTTTTATTTCTTTTGTTTATTTTTTACTTAGTCATTCTTTTACCCCTAAGTTATCACTTATTACACAACAAAATTGTTAAAAGTAAGATTTCGTGAATTTTTTGTTGTAGCAACCTATTTAATGGTTATTAAGAGAGGAAACTGGTTATTAATAGAGGAAACTGAGGTGGCCAACTAGATATAAATCTTTGACGTTAAGGTCCAACTACAATTTGTGAAAATCCTACAAACTACAATTTGTGAAAATCCTACAAACTACAACTATGTATATGAAAGTACAACTGTACATTTATGTACAATTGTGTAACTTTTACAACACGTGTTGTTTCATATAAAAATTAAAGTGTGACCCACTTTGACGAGATTTGAGAAAAAGGGAAAAAACGTGGTTTTTATTATTTTTTACTCTCTTATATTTTATTTTTGTCTACATATAAGACAAAACCCACAAAAACCTATCTTCCACCTCCTCCCCTCGTTCTCTCTCTCTCTCTTCTCGAAATTCGTCTCTTATTCCCCTTTCCAAACCCTAGAAGACGGATATGAGATCTCGAATCCCCAATTTTTCTTTCGATCGACACACTTTGTCTGACGATGTGAATCTGTTACACAAATAGAAGTTCCTCTGAAGCAAGTTTTTCGAGCGGTTGCAACCGAGCTGGTGGCGATTTCGGTGTGTCGGATACATGGTGTGGTCAGTTCATGAAAGTCGTTGAGAGTACGAAGGTGGAAGATCATGGAAGAAGATATTACAAATTTCCAGCCACTCTGGTAAGTTTAACACACTAGCTTTGTCTAATCTAAGAACAAGATAGAGAAAAGACTTGTAACTTGCTTAATAATTGGATGAACATGTGTATGGATATTGTATTTAGCTCTGTATAATCCAAGAACAACCTATGTGTATTGATTTCTGCGTAGGATGGTGGTGGAGATGGAAAAGACCACAAACGGACATGGTGGGATCACTCAATTGATGAAGAACTTACGAAGATGAAAGCCCGAGATGAAGAGCTGCATACTTTCATTAACTCTGAGGTGACCATGTTGTGGAAAGAAATTGCTCGCATTAATGGATTGTTATCCGTGAAAGACGAGGAGATTAAAAGGTTGAGAAGATTACATGCAAGCAGGTAGTAGGTGGTTGTGGCTAAACCTAGAATGCGACGGCAGAAGATCCTAATGTTGTTGTTTTTTCCATGGATCTTCTTCTTATATTATATTATGTATGATTTTATGTTTTTATAATAGATTTTATTATCAAGTTAAACTATTGTCAGTTGTCCCCTTAAATTGTTCTCATTTGTCCGAAAACTTACTCTTACTTGTCCAAACAACTAAGACTCAGTTTTCCAATTCACTTACTTTTGTCTTGTCCGGACAACTTAGATTCAGTTGTTCTAATTGCACACACTTGTACAAGATTTAGTTTCCAATTGTACATACCTAAACACAAATGAACCTATTTTGTTGCAGTTTTACCAAAAAACAAAATCAAACCAAAGTACAAAACAAGTAACCAGCAACCATCTAAGTTGTTTTTTGTTTCTTCTTCTCTTCAGGTGTGTACTTCTGACATGCCTTCCTTGTCCTCTTCTGCCCAGTCCTCAAAATCAACTCTTGGTCCAGCTTCTTCTTCTCCTTCTTCATTCTCTGATCACCATCATCTCTTCATTTGCCTCTTTCGTTATCTTCTTCTTCTTCTCTTTCTTCTTCTCCGTATTTTTCTTCTTTTGCAACAACTTCCACTATCAAACTCAAACTCTCAGGATGTACTTACGGATTTATCGTCCCATAAAAGACCATGAAATGTACTTACGGATTTATCGTCCCAAAAGACCACTTTCTTTTCAATTTCACCAAGTTTGGCCATCATCTTCTTAAACCCTTTTTCCATATCCTCCTTTATTACTCCGATAAATGAATCATATACTCCAGAAACCGAAGCTTTATTTTGAGACATGTTGTCTACTTTCTCATGTTCAGGACCAAGAAGATGTAAAAGGAATCATAGGAATATGCTAATTAGGATCCTTTCTCTTGGTCGCCTAGCATTTAATGTGCCAAGCTAACCGTGCCAAGTCTTAGGCGGATCTGTGACCGTACGGACGAGTGAGATACACTCTTGTCTAAACTCCACATGGGACTTGTACGGCCGAGTAGTATGCACTCGCCTAACGACTCTTTTGGTAAGCGCAACCTTCCTTCTAGATCCTTTTTCCTCTTTTGTCTTCATTGTACTTGTATTCCCAGCGGTAACTAGGATGTGAAGAGTGTTGAGTCTTCCTCAAGTTAGTTCACTTACCTTGATGACCAAGTTAGGTCAGGTAATGCCTTATTCTCTTCAATACATCTAATACCACATTTGTAGGACTCTAAACCAAGTTTCATGCAACATGAGTGCTTATAAGTGTCTAAATGAGCTTTGTACAAGTTTCACGAACTTGTGAAACATCTAACAACGCGTTTCTAGGACCCGAAACCAAGTTTCATGCAACATGAATGCTTATGAGTGTCTCAATGAGCTTTGTACAAGTTTGACGAACTTATGAAATATATAACAATGCATTTCTACTTCTCTAAACCTAATTTCATGTAACATGAGTGCTTATAAGTGTATCAATGAGCTTTCTATAAGTTCGATGAACTTATGAAACATCTAACAACGCGTTTCTAGGACTCTAAACCAAGTTTCATGCAACATGAGTGCTTATAAGTGTCTCAATAAGGTTTGTGCAAGTTTGACAAACATATGAAACATCTAACAACGCGGTTTCTAGGAATCTAAACTAAGTTTCATGCAACATGAGTGCTTATAAGTGTCTCAATGAGCTTTCTACAAGTTTTACGAACTTATGAAACACCTAACAACGCGCTTCTAGGATTCTAAACCAAGTTTCATGCAACATGAGTGCTTATAAGTGTCTCAATGAACTTTGTACAAGTTTGAAGAACTAATGAAACATCTAACAACGCGTTTCTAGGACTCAAAACCAAGTTTCATGCAACATGAGTGCTTATAAGTGTTTCAATGAGCTTTGTACAAGTTTCACGGACTTATGAAACATCTAACAACACAATTCTAGGACTATAAACCAAGTTTCATGCAACATGAGTGCTTATAAGTTCCTCAATGAGTTTTGTACAAGTTTCACGAACTTATGAAACATCTAACAACGCGTTTCTACGACTCTAAACCAAGTTTCATGCAACATGAGTGATTATAAATGTCTCTATGATCTTTGTACAAGTTTCACGACCTTATGAAACATCTAACAATGCGGTTTCTAGGACTCTAAACCAAGTTTCATGCAACATGAGTGCTTATAAGTGTCTCAATGAGCTTTGTACAAGTTTCACAAACTTGTGAAACATTTAACAACGCGTTTGTAGGACTCTAAACCAAGTTTCATGTAACATGAGTGCTTATGAGTGTCTTAATGAGCTTTGTACAAGTTTGACGAACTTATGAAACATCTAACAACACATCTCTACTTCTCTCAACCAATTTTCATGCAACATGGGTTCTTATAAGTGTCTTAATGAGTTTTCTACAAGTTTGACGAACTTATGAAACATCTAACAACGCGTTTCTAGGACTCTAAACAAAGTTTCATGCAACATTAGTGCTTAAAAGTATCTCAATGAGCTTTGTACAAGTTTCACGAACTTGTGAAACATCTAACAACGCATTTCTAGGACTCTAAACCAAGCTACATGCAACCTGAGTGCTTATAAATATCTCAATGATCTTTGTACAAGTCTGAGGAACTTATGAAACATCTAACAACGTGGTTTCTAGGACTCTAAACCAAGTTTCATGCAACATAAGTTTGACGAACTTATGAATTGTCTAATAAAGCGTTTCTAGGAATCTAAACCAAGTTTCATGCAACATGAGTTCTTATAAGTGTCTCAATTAGCTTTGTACAAGTTTGAAGAAGCATCTAACTACACGTTTCTAGGAATTTAAACCAAGTTTCATGCAACATGAGTGCCTATAAGTTTCTCAATGAGCTTTCTACCGGTTTGACGAACTTATGAAACATCTAACAACGCGTTTCTAGGACTCTAAACCAAGCTACATGCAACATGAGTGCTTATAAGTGTCTCAATGAGCTTTGTACAAGTTTGACGAACTTATGAAACATCTAACAAAGTGGTTTCTAGGACTCTAAACCAAGCTACATGCAACCTGAGTGCTTATAAGTGTCTCAATGAGCTTTGTACAAGTTTGACGAAATTATGAAGCATCTAACAACGCGTTTCTAGGATTCTAAACCAAGTTTCATGCAACATGAGTGCTTATAAGTTTCTCAATGAGCTTTCTACTGGTTTGACGAACTTATAAACCAAGTTTTATGCAACATGAGTGCTTATAAGTGTTGCAATGAGCTTTCTACAAGTTTGACAAACTTATGAAACATCTAACAACGCGTTTCTAAGACTCTAAACAAAGTTTCATGCATCATGAGTGGTTATAAGTTTCTCAAAGAGCTTTGTACAAGTTTGAAGAACTTATGAAGCATCTAACAACGCGTTTCTAGGACTCTAAACCAAGTTTTTGCAACATGAGTGCTTATAAGTGTATCAATGAGCTTTCTATAAGTTCGATGAACTTATGAAACATCTAACAACGCGTTTCTAGGACTCTAAACCAAGTTTCATGCAACATGAGTGCTTATAAGTGTCTCAATAAGGTTTGTGCAAGTTTGACAAACATATGAAACATCTAACAACGCGGTTTCTAGGAATCTAAACTAAGTTTCTTGCAACATGAGTGCTTATAAGTGTCTCAATGAGCTTTCTACAAGTTTTACGAACTTATGAAACACCTAACAACGCGCTTCTAGGATTCTAAACCAAGTTTCATGCAACATGAGTGCTTATAAGTGTCTCAATGAACTTTGTACAAGTTTGAAGAACTAATGAAACATCTAACAACGCGTTTCTAGGACTCAAAACCAAGTTTCATGCAACATGAGTGCTTATAAGTGTTTCAATGAGCTTTGTACAAGTTTCACGGACTTATGAAACATCTAACAACACAATTCTAGGACTATAAACCAAGTTTCATGCAACATGAGTGCTTATAAGTTCCTCAATGAGTTTTGTACAAGTTTCACGAACTTATGAAACATCTAACAACGCGTTTCTACGACTCTAAACCAAGTTTCATGCAACATGAGTGATTATAAATGTCTCTATGATCTTTGTACAAGTTTCACGACCTTATGAAACATCTAACAATGCGGTTTCTAGGACTCTAAACCAAGTTTCATGCAACATGAGTGCTTATAAGTGTCTCAATGAGCTTTGTACAAGTTTCACAAACTTGTGAAACATTTAACAACGCGTTTGTAGGACTCTAAACCAAGTTTCATGTAACATGAGTGCTTATGAGTGTCTTAATGAGCTTTGTACAAGTTTGACGAACTTATGAAACATCTAACAACACATCTCTACTTCTCTCAACCAATTTTCATGCAACATGGGTTCTTATAAGTGTCTTAATGAGTTTTCTACAAGTTTGACGAACTTATGAAACATCTAACAACGCGTTTCTAGGACTCTAAACAAAGTTTCATGCAACATGAGTGCTTAAAAGTATCTCAATGAGCTTTGTACAAGTTTCACGAACTTGTGAAACATCTAACAACGCATTTCTAGGACTCTAAACCAAGCTACATGCAACCTGAGTGCTTATAAATATCTCAATGATCTTTGTACAAGTCTGAGGAACTTATGAAACATCTAACAACTTGGTTTCTAGGACTCTAAACCAAGTTTCATGCAACATAAGTTTGACGAACTTATGAATTGTCTAATAAAGCGTTTCTAGGAATCTAAACCAAGTTTCATGCAACATGAGTTCTTATAAGTGTCTCAATTAGCTTTGTACAAGTTTGAAGAAGCATCTAACAACACGTTTCTAGGACTTTAAACCAAGTTTCATGCAACATGAGTGCCTATAAGTTTCTCAATGAGCTTTCTACCGGTTTGACGAACTTATGAAACATCTAACAACGCGTTTCTAGGACTCTAAACCAAGCTACATGCAACATGAGTGCTTATAAGTGTCTCAATGAGCTTTGTACAAGTTTGACGAACTTATGAAACATCTAACAAAGTGGTTTCTAGGACTCTAAACCAAGCTACATGCAACCTGAGTGCTTATAAGTGTCTCAATGAGCTTTGTACAAGTTTGACGAAATTATGAAGCATCTAACAACGCGTTTCTAGGATTCTAAACCAAGTTTTATGCAACATGAGTGCTTATAAGTTTCTCAATGAGCTTTCTACTGGTTTGACGAACTTATGAACCAAGTTTTATGCAACATGAGTGCTTATAAGTGTTGCAATGAGCTTTCTACAAGTTTGACAAACTTATGAAACATCTAACAACGCGTTTCTAAGACTCTAAACAAAGTTTCATGCATCATGAGTGGTTATAAGTTTCTCAAAGAGCTTTGTACAAGTTTGAAGAACTTATGAAGCATCTAACAACGCGTTTCTAGGACTCTAAACCAAGTTTCATGCAATGTGAGTGCTTCTAAGTGTCTCAATGAGCTTTCTACCGGTTTGACGAAATTATTAAATATCTAACAACGCGTTTCTAGGACTCTGAGCCAAGATACATGCAACATGAGTGCTTATAAGTGTCTCAATGAGCTTTGTACAAGTTTGACGAACTTATGAAACATCTAACAACGTAGTTTCTAGGACTAAACCAATCTACATGCAACTTGAGTGTTTATAAGTGTCTCAATGAGTTTTCTACAAGTTTTACGAACATATGAAACATCTAACAATGCGTTTCTAGGACTCTAAACAATGTTTCATGCAACATGAGTGCTTATAAGTGTCTCAATTAGCTTTGTACAAGTTTGACGAACTTATGAAACATCTAACAACGCGTTTCTAGGACTCTAAACTAAGTTTCATGCAACATGAGTGCTTATAAGTAGCTCAATGAGCGTTGTACAAGTTTGACGAACATATGAAACATCTAACATCGTGATTTCTAGGACTCTAAACAAAGTTTCATGCAACATGAGTGCTTTTAAGTGTCTCAATGAACTTTGTACAAGTTTTAAGAACTAATGAAACATCTAACAACGCGTTTCTAGGACTCAAAACCAAGTTTCATGCAACATGAGTGATTATAAGTGTTTCAATGAGATTTGTACAAGTTTCACGAACTTATGAAACATCTAACAACACAATTCTAGGACTCTAAACCAAGTTTCATGCAACATGAGTGCTTATAAGTTCCTCAATGAGTTTTGTACAAGTTTCACGAACTTATGAAACATCTAACAACGTGTTTCTACGACTCTAAACCAAGTTTCATGCAACATGAGTGATTATAAATGTCTCTATGAGCTTTGTACAAGTTTCACGAACTTATGAAACATCTAACAACGCGGTTTCTAGGACTCTAAACCAAGTTTCATGCAACATGAGTGCTTATAAGTGTCTCAATGAGCTTTCTACAAGTTTGACGAACTTATGAAACATCTAACAACGCGTTTCTAGGACTCTAAACCAAGGTTCATGCAACATGTGTGCTTATGAGTATCTCAATGAGCTTTGTACAAGTTTCACGAACTTATGAAACATCTAACAACGCATTTCTAGGACTCTAAACCAAGCTACATGCAACCTGAGTGCTTAAAAGTGTCTCAATGAGATTTGTACAAGTTTGACGAACTTATGAAACATCTAACAACGTGGTTTCTAGGACTCTAAACCAAGCTACATTCAACATGAGTGCTTATAAGTGTCTCAATGAGCTTTGTACAACTTTGACGAACTTAAGAAGCATCTAACAACGCCTTTCTAGGACTCTAAACCAAGTTTCATGCAACATGAGTGTTTATAAGTGTCTCAATGAGTTTTCTACAAGTTTTACGAACTTATGAAACATCTAACAACACGTTTCTAGAACTCTAAACAATGTTTCATGCAACATGAGTGCTTATAAGTGTCTCAATGAGCTTTGTACAAGTTTCACAAACTTGTGAAACATTTAACAACGCGTTTCTAGGACTCTAAACCAAGTTTCATGTAGCATGAGTGCTTATGAGTGTCTTAATGAGCTTTGTACACGTTTGACGAACTTATGAAACATCTAACAACACATTTCTACTTCTCTAAACCAAGTTTCATGCAACATGAGTTCTTATAAGTGTATCAATGAGCTTTCTACAAGTTTGACGAACTTATGAAACATCTAACAACGCGTTTCTAGGACTTTAAACAAAGTTTCATACAACATGAGTGCTTATAAGTATCTCAATGAGCTTTGTACAAGTTTCACGAACTTATGAAACATCTAACAACACAATTCCAGGACTCTAAACCAAGTTTCATGCAACATGAGTGGTTATAAGTTCCTCAATGAGTTTTGTACAAGTTTCACGAACTTATGAAACATCTAACAACGCGTTTCTACGACTCTAAACCAAGTTTCATGCAACATGAGTGATTATAAATGTCTCTATGAGCTTTGTACAAGTTTCACGAACTTATGAAACATCTAACAACGCGGTTTCTAGGACTCTAAACTAAGTTTCATGCAACATGAGTGCTTATAAGTGTCTCAATGAGCTTTGTACAAGTTTCACAAACTTGTGAAACATTTAACAACGCGTTTCTAGGACTCTAAACCAAGTTTCATGTAACACGAGTGCTTATGAGTGTCTTAATGAGCTTTGTACAAGTTTGACGAACATATGAAACATCTAACAACGTGATTTCTAGGCCTCTAAACAAAGTTTCATGCAAAATGAGTGCTTTTAAGTGTCTCAATGAGCTTTGTACAAATTTGAAGAACTAATGAAACATCTAACAACGCGTTTCTAGGACTCAAAACCAAGTTTCATGCAACATGAGTGCTTATAAGTGTTTCAATGAGCTTTGTACAAGTTTCACGAACTTATGAAACATCTAACAACACAATTCCAGGACTCTAAACCAAGTTTCATGCAACATGAGTGGTTATAAGTTCCTCAATCAGTTTTGTACAAGTTTCACGAACTTATGAAACATCTAACAACGCGTTTCTACGACTCTAAACCAAGTTTCATGCAACATGAGTCATTATAAATGTCTCTATGAGCTTTGTACAAGTTTCGCGAACTTATGAAACATCTAACAACGCGTTTCTAGGACTCTAAACCAAGTTTCATGCAACATGAGTGCTTCTAAGTGTCTCAATGAGCTTTCTACCGGTTTGACGAAATTATTAAATATCTAACAACGCGTTTCTAGGACTCTGAGCCAAGATACATGCAACAGGAGTGCTTATAAGTGTCTCAATGAGCTTTGTACAAGTTTGACGAACTTATGAAACATCTAACAACGTAGTTTCTAGGACTAAACCAATCTACATGCAACATGAGTGTTTATAAGTGTCTCAATGAGTTTTCTACAAGTTTTACGAACATATGAAACATCTAACAATGCGTTTCTAGGACTCTAAACAATGTTTCATGCAACATGAGTGCTTATAAGTGTCTCAATTAGCTTTGTACAAGTTTGACGAACTTATGAAACATCTAACAACGCGTTTCTAGGACTCTAAACTAAGTTTCATGCAACATGAGTGCTTATAAGTAGCTCAATGAGCGTTGTACAAGTTTGACGAACATATGAAACATCTAACAACGTGGTTTCTAGGAATCTGAACCAAGTTTCATGCAACATGAGTGCTTTTAAGTGTCTCAATGAACTTTGTACAAGTTTGAAGAACTAATGAAACATCTAACAACGCGTTTCTAGGACTCAAAACCAAGTTTCATGCAACATGAGTGATTATAAGTGTTTCAATGAGATTTGTACAAGTTTCACGAACTTATGAAACATCTAACAACACAATTCTAGGACTCTAAACCAAGTTTCATGCAACATGAGTGCTTATAAGTTCCTCAATGAGTTTTGTACAAGTTTCACGAACTTATGAAACATCTAACAACATGTTTCTACGACTCTAAACCAAGTTTCATGCAACATGAGTGATTATAAATGTCTCTATGAGCTTTGTACAAGTTTCACGAACTTATGAAACATCTAACAACGCGGTTTCTAGGACTCTAAACCAAGTTTCATGCAACATGAGTGCTTATAAGTGTCTCAATGAGCTTTCTACAAGTTTGACGAACTTATGAAACATCTAACAACGCGTTTCTAGGACTCTAAACCAAGGTTCATGCAACATGTGTGCTTATAAGTATCTCAATGAGCTTTGTACAAGTTTCACGAACTTATGAAACATCTAACAACGCATTTCTAGGACTCTAAACCAAGCTACATGCAACCTGAGTGCTTATAAATATCTCAATGATCTTTGTACAAGTTTGACGAACTTATGAAACATCTAACACCGTGGTTTCTAGGACTTTAAACCAAGTTTCATTCAACATGTGTGTTTATAAGTGTCTCAATTATCTTTGTACAAGTTTGACGAACTTATGAAACATCTAACAACGTGGTTTCTAGGACTCTAAACCAAGTTTCATCCAATATGAGTGCTTTTAAGTGTCTTAATGAGTTTTGTACAAGTTTGGGGAACTTATGAAACATCTAACAACGCGTTTCTAGGACTCTAAACCAAGTTTCATGCAACATGAGTGTTTATAAGTGTCTCAATGAGCTTTCTACAAGTTTGACGAACTTATGAAACACCTAACAACGCGCTTCTAGGATTCTAAACCAAGTTTCATGTAACATGAGTGCTTATAAGTGTCTCAATGAACTTTGTACAAGTTTGAAGAACTAATGAAACATCTAACAACGCGTTTCTAGGACTCAAAACCAAGTTTCATGCAACATGAGTGCTTATAAGTTCCTCAATGAGTTTTGTACAAGTTTCACGAACTTATGAAACATCTAACAACACGTTTCTACGACTCTAAATCAAGTTTCATGCAACATGATTGATTATAAATGTCTCTATGAGCTTTGTACAAGTTTCACGAACTTATGAAACATCTAACAACGCGATTTCTAGGACTCTAAACCAAGTTTCATGCAACATGAGTGCTTATAAGTTTATCAATGAGCTTTGTACAAGTTTCAAAAACTTGTGAAACATTTAACAACGCGTTTCTAGGACTCTAAATAGGTTTCATGTAACATGAGTGCTTCTGAGTGTCTTAATGAGCTTTGTACAAGTTTGACGAACTTATGAAACATCTAACAACACATTTCTACTTCTCTCAACCAAGTTTCATGCAACATGAGTTCTTATAAGTGTCTCAATGAGCTTTCTACAAGTTTGACGAACTTATGAAACATCTAACAACGCGTTTCTAGGACTCTAAACAAAGTTTCATGCAACATGAGTGCTTATAAGTATCTCAATGAGCTTTGTACAAGTTTCACGAACTTATGAAACATCTAACAACGCATTTCTAGGACTCTAAACCAAGCTACATGCAACCTGAGTGCTTATAAATATCTCAGTGATCTTTGTACAAGTTTGACTAATTTATGAAACATCTAACAACGTGGTTTCTAGGACTCTAAACCAAGTTTCATGCAACATAAGTTTAGACAAACTTATGAACCGTCTAATAACGCGTTTCTAGGAATCTAAACCAAGTTTCATGCAACATGAGTTCTTATAAGTGTCTCAATGATCTTTGTACAAGTTTGAATAACTTATGAAGCATCTAACAACAAGTTTTTAGGACTCTAAACCAAGTTTCATCCAATATGAGTGCTTTTAAATGTCTTAATGAGCTTTCTACCGGTTTGACGAACTTATGAAACATCTAACAACGCGTTTCTAGGACTCTAAACCAAGCTACATGCAACATGAGTGCTTAAAAGTGTCTCAATGAGCTTTGTACAAGTTTGACGAACTTATGAAACATCTAACAACGTGGTTTCTAGGACTCTAAACCAAGCTACATTCAACATGAGTGCTTATAAGTGTCTCAATGAGCTTTGTACAACTTTGACGAACTTAAGAAGCATCTAACAACGCCTTTCTAGGACTCTAAACCAAGTTTCATGCAACATGAGTGTTTATAAGTGTCTCAATGAGTTTTCTACAAGTTTTACGAACTTATGAAACATCTAACAACACGTTTCTAGAACTCTAAACAATGTTTCATGCAACATGAGTGCTTATAAGTGTCTCAATGAGCTTTGTACAAGTTTCACAAACTTGTGAAACATTTAACAACGCGTTTCTAGGACTCTAAACCAAGTTTCATGTAGCATGAGTGCTTATGAGTGTCTTAATGAGCTTTGTACACGTTTGACGAACTTATGAAACATCTAACAACACATTTCTACTTCTCTAAACCAAGTTTCATGCAACATGAGTTCTTATAAGTGTATCAATGAGCTTTCTACAAGTTTGACGAACTTATGAAACATCTAACAACGCGTTTCTAGGACTTTAAACAAAGTTTCATGCAACATGAGTGCTTATAAGTATCTCAATGAGCTTTGTACAAGTTTCACGAACTTATGAAACATCTAACAACACAATTCCAGGACTCTAAACCAAGTTTCATGCAATATGAGTGGTTATAAGTTCCTCAATGAGTTTTGTACAAGTTTCACGAACTTATGAAACATCTAACAACGCGTTTCTACGACTCTAAACCAAGTTTCATGCAACATGAGTGATTATAAATGTCTCTATGAGCTTTGTACAAGTTTCACGAACTTATGAAACATCTAACAACGCGGTTTCTAGGACTCTAAACCAAGTTTCATGCAACATGAGTGCTTATAAGTGTCTCAATGAGCTTTGTACAAGTTTCACAAACTTGTGAAACATTTAACAACGCGTTTCTAGGACTCTAAACCAAGTTTCATGTAACACGAGTGCTTATGAGTGTCTTAATGAGCTTTGTACAAGTTTGACGAACATATGAAACATCTAACAACGTGATTTCTAGGCCTCTAAACAAAGTTTCATGTAAAATGAGTGCTTTTAAGTGTCTCAATGAACTTTGTACAAATTTGAAGAACTAATGAAACATCTAACAACGCGTTTCTAGGACTCAAAACCAAGTTTCATGCAACATGAGTGCTTATAAGTGTTTCAATGAGCTTTGTACAAGTTTCACGAACTTATGAAACATCTAACAACACAATTCCAGGACTCTAAACCAAGTTTCATGCAACATGAGTGGTTATAAGTTCCTCAATCAGTTTTGTACAAGTTTCACGAACTTATGAAACATCTAACAACGCGTTTCTACGACTCTAAACCAAGTTTCATGCAACATGAGTCATTATAAATGTCTCTATGAGCTTTGTACAAGTTTCGCGAACTTATGAAACATCTAACAACGCGGTTTCTAGGACTCTAAACCAAGTTTCATGCAACATGAGTGCTTATAAGTGTCTCAATGAGCTTTGTACAAGTTTCACAAACTTGTGAAACATTTAACAACGCGTTTCTAGGACTCTAAACCAAGTTTCATGTAACATGAGTGCTTATGAGTGTCTTAATGAGCTTTGTACAAGTTTGACGAACTTATGAAACATCTAACAACACATTTCTACTTCTCTAAACCAAGTTTCATGCAACATGAGTTCTTATAAGTGTCTCAATGAGCTTTCTACAAGTTTGACGAACTTATGAAACATCTAACAACGCGTTTCTAGGACTTTAAACAAAGTTTCATGCAACATGGGTGCTTATAAGTATCTCAATGAGCTTTGTACAAGTTTCACGAACTTATGAAACATCTAACAACGCATTTCTAGGTCTCTAAACCAAGCTACATGCAACCTTAGTGCTTATAAATATCTCTATGTTCTTTGTACAAGTTTGACGAAATTATGAAACATCTAACAACGTGGTTTCTAGGACTCTAAACCAAGTTTCATGCAAGCTGAGTGCTTATAAGTGTCTCAATTATCTTTGTACAAGTTTGACGAACTTATGAAATATCTAACATCGTGGTTTCTAGGACTCTAAACCAAGTTTCATGCAACCTGAGTGATTATAAGTGTCTCAATGAGCTTTGTATAAGTTTGACGAACTTATGAAACATCTAACAACACGTTTCTAGGACTCTAAACCAAGTTTCATCCAATATGAGTTCTTTTAAATGTCTTAATGAGCTTTGTACAAGTTTGATGATCTTATGAAACATCTAACAACGCGTTTCTAGGACTCTAAACCAAGTTTCATGCAACATGAGTGCTTATAAGTGTCTCAATGAGCTTTCTACAAGTTTGACGAACTTATGAAACACCTAAGAACGCACTTCTAGGATTCTAAACCAAGTTTCATGCAACATGAGTGCTTATAAGTGTCTCAATGAACTTTGTACAATTTTGAAGAACTAATGAAACATCTAACAACGCGTTTCTAGGACTCAAAACCAAGTTTCATGCAACATGAGTGCTTATAAGTGTTTCAATGAGCTTTGTACAAGTTTCACGAACTTATGAAACATCGTACAACACAATTCTAGAACTCTAAACCAAGTTTCATGCAACATGAGTGCTTATAAGTTCCTCAATGATTTTTGTACAAGTTTCACGAACTTATGAAACATCTAACAACGCGTTTCTACGACTCTAAATAAAGTTTCATGCAACATGATTGATTATAAATGTTTCTATGAGCTTTGTACAAGTTTCACGAACTTATGAAACATCTAACAAAGCGGTTTCTAGGACTCTAAACCAAGTTTCATGCAACATGAGTGCTTATAAATGCATCAATGAGCTTTGTACAAGTTTCACAAACTTGTGAAACATTTAACAACGCGTTTCTAGGACTCTAAACAAGGTTTCATGTAACATGAGTGCTTATGAGTGTCTTAATGAGCTTTGTACAAGTTTGACGAACTTATGAAACATCTAACAACACATTTCTACTACTCTAAACCAAGTTTCATGCAACATGAGTTCTTATAAGTGTCTCAATGAGCTTTCTACAAGTTTGACGAACTTATGAAACATCTAACAACGCGTTTCTAGGACTCTAAACAAAGTTTCATGCAACATGAGTGCTTATAAGTATCTCAATGAGCTTTGTACAAGTTTCACGAACTTATGAAACATATAACAACGCATTTCTAGGACTCTAAACCAAGCTACATGCAACATGAGTGCTTATAAATATCTCAGTGATCTTTGTACAAGTTTGACTAATTTATAAAACATCTAACAACGTGGTTTCTAGGACTCTAAACCAAGTTTCATGCAACATGAGTCTAATAACGCTTTCTAGGAATCTAAACCAAGTTTCAGCAACATGTGTTCTTCAATGTCTCAATGATCTTTGTACAAGTTTGACGAACTTATGAAACATCTAACAACACGTTTCTAGGACTCTAAACCAAGTTTCATGCAACATGAGTGCTTATAAGTGTCTCAATGAGCTTTGTACAAGTTTGACGAACTTATGAAACATCTAACAACGCGTTTCTAGGACTCTAAACCAAGTTTCATGCAACATGAGTGCTTATAAGGTGTCTCAATGAGCTTTGTACAAGTTTCACGAACTTATGAAACATCTAACAACGCGGTTTCTAGGACTCTAAACCAAGCTTCATGCAACATGAGTGCTTATAAGTGTCTCAATGAGCTTTGTACAACTTTCACGAACTTATAACTTTGAAACATGAAGCTAACAACGCGTTTCTAGGACTCTAAACCAAGCTACATTCAACCCGAGTGCTTATGAAGTGTCTCATGAGTGTTTATAAGTGTCTCAATGTAGTTTTCTTTGTACACTTTGAGTTTGACGAACTTATTTGAAACTTTGACGAACTTATGAAGCTCTAACAACGCGTTTCTAGGACTCTAAACCAAGTTTCATGCAACATGAGTGCTTATAAGTGTCTCAATGAGCTTTCTACAAGTTTGACGAACTTATGAAACATCTAACAACGCGTTTCTAGGACTCTAAACCAAG
Source organism: Cochlearia excelsa (assembly GCA_963556525.1). NCBI lineage: Eukaryota > Viridiplantae > Streptophyta > Magnoliopsida > Brassicales > Brassicaceae > Cochlearia > Cochlearia excelsa. The sequence continues at coordinate 15,738,688 of OY748330.1, read as the reverse complement.
TTTCATGCAACATGAGTGCTTATAAGTGTCTCAATGAGCTTTGTACAAGTTTCACGAACTTATGAAACATCTAACAACGCATTTCTAGGACTCTAAACCAAGTTTCATGCAACATGAGTGCTTATAAGTGTCTCAATGAGCTTTGTACAAGTTTGACGAACTTATGAAACATCTAACAACGTGTTTCTAGGACTCTAAACCAAGTTTCATGCAACATGAGTGCTTATAAGTGTCTCAATGAGCTTTCTACAAGTTTGACGAACTTATGAAACATCTAACAACGCGTTTCTAGGACTCTAAACCAAGTTTCATGCAACATGAGTGCTTATAAGTATCTCAATGATCTTTGTACAAGTTTGATGAACTTATGAAACATCTAACAACGCGTTTCTAAGACTTTAAACCAAGTTTCATGCAACATGAGTGCTTATAAGTGTCTCAATGATCTTTGTACAAGTTTGACGAACTTATGAAACATCTAACAACGTGGTTACTAGGACTCTAAACAAAGTTTCATGCAACATGAGTGCTTATAAGTGTCTCAATGAGCTTTGTACAAGTTTGACGAACTTATGAAACATCTAACAACGCGGTTTCTAGGACTCTAAACCAAGTTTCATGCAACATGAGTGCTTATAAGTGTCTCAATGAGCTTTGTACAAGTTTGACGAACTTATGAAACATCTAACAACGCGTTTCTAGGACTCTAAACCAAGTTTCATGCAACATGAGTGCTTATAAGTGTCTCAATGAGCTTTGTACAAGTTTGACGAACTTATGAAACATCTAACAACGCGTTTCTAGGACTCTAAACCAAGTTTCATGCAACATGAGTGCTTATAAGTGTCTCAATGAGCTTTGTACAAGTTTGACGAACTTATGAAACATCTAACAACGCGTTTCTAGGACTCTAAACCAAGTTTCATGCAACATGAGTGCTTATAAGTGTCTCAATGAGCTTTGTACAAGTTTGACGAACTTATGAAACATCTAACAACGCGTTTCTAGGACTCTAAACCAAGTTTCATGCAACATGAGTGCTTATAAGTGTCTCAATGAGCTTTGTACAAGTTTGACGAACTTATGAAACATCTAACAACGCGATTTCTAGGACTCTAAACCAAGTTTCATGCAACATGAGTGCTTATAAGTGTCTCAATGAGCTTTGTACAAGTTTGACGAACTTATGAAACATCTAACAACGCGTTTCTAGGACTCTAAACCAAGTTTCATGCAACATGAGTGCTTATAAGTGTCTCAATGAGCTTTGTACAAGTTTGACGAACTTATGAAACATCTAACAACGCGTTTCTAGGACTCTAAACCAAGTTTCATGCAACATGAGTGCTTATAAGTGTCCTCAATGAGCTTTGTACAAGTTTCACGAACTTATGAAACATCTAACAACGCGTTTCTAGGACTCTAAACCAAGTTTCATGCAACATGAGTGCTTATAAGTGTCTCAATGAGCTTTGTACAAGTTTCACGAACTTATGAAACATCTAACAAAGGGTTTTGTAAGACTCTAAACCAAGTTTCATGAAACATGAGTTCTAATAAGTGCATTAATGAGCTTTGTACAAGTTTCACGAACTTATGAAACATCTAACAACGCGTTTCTAGGACTCTAAACCAAGTTTCATGCAACATGAGTGCTTATAAGTGTCTCAAATGAGCTTTGTACAAGTTTGACGAACTTATGAAACATCTAACAACGCGTTTCTAGGACTCTAAACCAAGTTTCATGCAACATGAGTGCTTATAAGTGTCTCAATGAGCTTTGTACAAGTTTGACGAACTTATGAAACATCTAACAACGCGTTTCTAGGACTCTAAACCAAGTTTCATGCAACATGAGTGCTTATAAGTGTCTCAATGAGCTTTGTACAAGTTTGACGAACTTATGAAACATCTAACAACGCGTTTCTAGGACTCTAAACCAAGTTTCATGCAACATGAGTGCTTATAAGTATCTCAATGAGCTTTGTACAAGTTTGACGAACTTATGAAACATCTAACAACGCGTTTCTAACGTTTCTAGGTCTTTAAACCAAGCTACAACATTCTAGCAACCAAGTTTCATGCTTAACATGAGTGCTTATAAGTGTCTCATGAGTGTCTTTGTACAAGTTTGACGAACTTATGAAACATCTAACAACGCGTGGTTTCTAGGACTCTAAACCAAGTTTCATGCAACATGAGTGCTTATAAGTGTCTCAATGAGCTTTGTACAAGTTTGACGAACTTATGAAACATCTAACAACGCGGTTTCTAGGACTCTAAACCAAGTTTCATGCAACATGAGTGCTTATAAGTGTCTCAATGAGCTTTGTACAAGTTTGACGAACTTATGAAACATCTAACAATGCGTTTCTAGGACTCTAAACAAAGTTTCATGCAACATGAGTGCTTATAAGTGTCTCAATGAGCTTTGTACAAGTTTGACGAACTTATGAAACATCTAACAACGCGTTTCTAGGACTCTAAACCAAGTTTCATGCAACATGAGTGCTTATAAGTGTCTCAATGAGCTTTGTACAAGTTTGACGAACTTATGAAACATCTAACAACGCGTTTCTAGGACTCTAAACCAAGTTTCATGCAACATGAGTGCTTATAAGTGCTCAATCAGCTTTGTAGCTTTGTAGTGTTTCAGTTTCAGTTTCACTTTGTACAATGAAACTAATGAAACATCTAACAACGCGTTTCTAGGACTCTAAACCAAGTTTCATGCAACATGAGTGCTTATAAGTGTCCTCAATGAGCTTTGTACAAGTTTCACGAACTTATGAAACATCTAACAACGCGTTTCTAGGACTCTAAACCAAGTTTCATGCAACATGAGTGCTTATAAGTGTTCTCAATGAGCTTTGTACAAGTTTCACGAACTTATGAAACATCTAACAACGCGGTTTCTAGGACTCTAAACCAAGTTTCATGCAACATGAGTGCTTATAAATGTCATCAATGAGCTTTGTACAAGTTTCACGAACTTATGAAACATCTAACAACGCGTTTCTAGGACTCTAAACCAAGTTTCATGCAACATGAGTGCTTATAAGTGTCATCAATGAGCTTTGTACAAGTTTGACAAACTTATGAAACATCTAACAACGCGTTTCTAGGACTCTAAACCAAGTTTCATGCAACATGAGTGCTTATAAGTGTCTCAATGAGCTTTGTACAAGTTTGACGAACTTATGAAACATCTAACAACGCGTTTCTAGGACTCTAAACCAAGTTTCATGCAACATGAGTGCTTATAAGTGTCTCAATGAGCTTTGTACAAGTTTGACGAACTTATGAAACATCTAACAACGCGTTTCTAGGACTCTAAACCAAGTTTCATGCAACATGAGTGCTTATAAGTATCTCAATGAGCTTTGTACAAGTTTGACGAACTTATGAAACATCTAACAACGCGGTTTCTAGGACTCTAAACCAAGTTTCATGCAACATGAGTGCTTATAAATATCTCAGTATCTTTGTAAGTTTGTAATTTATAAAACTCAACAACGTGGTTTCTAGGACTTAAACCAAGTTTCATGCACAAGTTTTGACGAACTTATGAAACATCTAACAACGCGTTTCTAGGAATCTAAACCAAGTTTCATGCAACATGAGTTCTTATAAGTGTCTCAATGATCTTTGTACAAGTTTGAATAACTTATGAAGCATCTAACAACACGTTTCTAGGACTCTAAACCAAGTTTCATGCAACATGAGTGCCTATAAGGTTCTCAATGAGCTTTCTACAGGTTTGACGAACTTATGAAACATCTAACAACGCGTTTCTAGGACTCTAAACCAAGCTATATGCAACATGAGTGCGTATAAGTGTCTCAATGAGCTTTGTACAACTTTAACGAACTTATGAAACATCTAACAACGTGGTTTCTAGGACTCTAAACCAAGCTACATTCAACCTGAGTGCTTATAAGTGTCTCAATGAGCTTTGTACAACTTTGACGAACTTATTTGTATAACTTTGACGAACTTATGAAGCATCTAACAACGCCTTTCTAGTACTCTAAACCAAGTTTCATGCAACATGAGTGTTTATAAGTGTCTCAATGAGTTTTCTACAAGTTTTACGAACTTATGAAACATCTAACAACACGTTTCTAGAACTCTAAACAATGTTTCATGCAACATGAGTGCTTATAAGTGTCTCAATGAGCTTTGTACAAGTTTCACAAACTTATGAAACATCTAACAACGCGTTTCTAGGACTCTAAACCAAGTTTCATGCAACATGAGTGCTTATAAGTGTCTTAATGAGCTTTGTACAAGTTTGACGAACTTATGAAACATCTAACAACACATTTCTAGGACTCTAAACCAAGTTTCATGCAACATGAGTTCTTATAAGTGTCTCAATGAGCTTTGTACAAGTTTGACGAACTTATGAAACATCTAACAACACGTTTCTAGGACTATAAACAAAGTTTCATGCAACATGAGTGCTTATAAGTGTCTCAATGAGCTTTGTACAAGTTTCACAAACTTATGAAACATCTAACAACGCGTTCCTAGGACTCCAAACCAAGTTTCATGCAACATGAGTGCTTATAAGTGTCTCAATGAGCTTTGTACAAGTTTGACGAACTTATGAAACATCTAACAACGCGGTTTCTAGGACTCTAAACCAAGTTTCATTCAACCTGAGTGCTTATAAGTGTCTCAATTATCTTTGTACAAGTTTGACGAACTTATGAAACATCTAACACCGTGGTTTCTAGGACTCAAAACTAAGTTTCATGCAACATGAGTGCTTATAAGTGTCTCAATGAGCTTTGTACAAGTTTGACGAACTTATGAAACATCTAACAACGCGTTTCTAGGACTCTAAACCAAGTTTCATGCAACATGAGTGCTTTTAAGTGTCTTAATGAGCTTTGTACAAGTTTGATGATCTTATGAAACATCTAACAACGCGTTTCTAGGACTCTAAACCAAGTTTCATGCAACATGAGTGCTTATAAGTGTCTCAATGAGCTTTGTACAAGTTTGACGAACTTATGAAACACCTAACAACGCGTTTCTAGGATTCTAAACCAAGTTTCATGCAACATGAGTGCTTATAAGTGTCTCAATGAGCTTTGTAAAAGTTTGAAGAACTTATGAAACATCTAACAATGCGTTTCTAGGACTCAAAACCAAGTTTCATGCAACATGAGTGCTTATAAGTGTTTCAATGAGCTTTGTACAAGTTTCACGAACTTATGAAACATCGTAACAACACAATTCTAGGACTCTAAACCAAGTTTCATGCAACATGAGTGCTTATAAGTTCCTCAATGAGTTTTGTACAAGTTTCACGAACTTATGAAACATCTAACAACGCGTTTCTAGGACTCTAAACCAAGTTTCATGCAACATGAGTGATTATAAATGTCTCTATGAGCTTTGTACAAGTTTCACAAACTTATGAAACATCTAACAAAGCGTTTCTAGGACTCTAAACCAAGTTTCATGCAACATGAGTGCTTCTAAGTGTCTCAATGAGCTTTGTACAAGTTTCACAAACTTGTGAAACATTTAACAACGCGTTTCTAGGACTCTAAACAAGGTTTCATGCAACATGAGTGCTTATAAGTGTCTCAATGAGCTTTGTACAAGTTTGACGAACTTATGAAACATCTAACAACAAAATTTCTAGGACTCTAAACCAAGTTTCATGCAACATGAGTGCTTATAAGTGTCTCAATGACCTTTTTACAAGTTTGACGAACTTATGAAACATGCTAATTATAAATGTCATGACGCATTTCACGAACTAGGAAACTCTAAAAAGCGGTTTCAACTCTAAACAAAGTTTCATGCAACAAAGCGGTGACTCTAAACAAAGTGCTTATAAGTATCTCAATGAGCTTTGTACAAGTTTCACAAACTTATGAAACATCTAACAACGCATTTCTAGGACTCTAAACCAAGTTTCATGCAACATGAGTGCTTATAAGTGTCTCAATGATCTTTGTACAAGTTTGACGAACTTATGAAACATCTAACAACGTGGTTTCTAGGACTCTAAACCAAGTTTCATGCAACATGACTGCTTATAAGTTCGTCAATGAGCTTTGTACAAGTTTGACAAACTTATGAAACATCTAACAACGCGTTTCTAGGACTCTAAACCAAGCTTCAGGCAACATAAGTTCTTATAAGTGTTTCAATGAGGTTTGTACAAGTTTCACGAACTTATGAAACATCTAACAACACGTTTCTAGGACTCTAAACCAAGTTTCATGCAACATGAGTGCTTATAAGTGTTCTCAATGAGCTTTCTACAAGTTTGACGAACTTATGAAACATCTAACAACGCGTTTCTAGGACTCTAAACCAAGCTACATGCAACATGAGTGCTTATAAGTGTCTCAATGAGCTTTGTACAAGTTTGACGAACTTATGAAACATCTAACAACGCGGTTTCTAGGACTCTAAACCAAGCTACATGCAACATGAGTGCTTATAAGTGTCTCAATGAGCTTTGTACAAGTTTGACGAACTTATGAAACATCTAACAACGCCTTTCTAGGACTCTAAACCAAGTTTCATGCAACATGAGTGCTTATAAGTGTCTCAATGAGCTTTGTACAAGTTTGACGAACTTATGAAACATCTAACAACGCGTTTCTAGGAACTCTAAACCAAGTTTCATGCAACATGAGTGCTTATAAGTGTCTCAATGAGCTTTGTACAAGTTTCACGAACTTATGAAACATCTAACAACGCGTTTCTAGGACTCTAAACCAAGTTTCATGCAACATGAGTGCTTATAAGTGTCTCAATGAGCTTTGTACAAGTTTGACGAACTTATGAAACATCTAACAACGCGTTTCTAGGACTCTAAACCAAGTTTCATGCAACATGAGTGCTTATAAGTGTCTCAATGAGCTTTGTACAAGTTTGACGAACTTATGAAACATCTAACAACGCGTTTCTAGGACTCTAAACCAAGTTTCATGCAACATGAGTGCTTATAAGTGTCTCAATGAGCTTTGTACAAGTTTCACGAACTTATGAAACATCTAACAACACGTTTCTAGGACTCTAAACCAAGTTTCATGCAACATGAGTGCTTATAAGTTCCTCAATGAGCTTTGTACAAGTTTCACGAACTTATGAAACATCTAACAACGCGTTTCTACGACTCTAAACCAAGTTTCATGCAACATGAGTGATTATAAATGTCTCTATGAGCTTTGTACAAGTTTCACGAACTTATGAAACATCTAACAACGCGGTTTCTAGGACTCTAAACCAAGTTTCATGCAACATGAGTGCTTATAAGTGCTCTCAATGAGTGTCTTTGTACATGAGTTTGACGAAAACTTTGTACAAGTTTTAAGAACTAATGAAACATCTAAACCAACTTTGACGAACTTATGAAGCATCTAACAACGCCTTTCTAGGACTCTAAACCAAGTTTCATGCAACATGAGTGTCTTATAAGTGTCTCAATGAGTCTTTCTACAAGTTTTACGAACTTATGAAACATCTAACAACACGTTTCTAGGACTCTAAACCAATGTTTCATGCAACATGAGTGCTTATAAGTGTCTCAATGAGCTTTGTACAAGTTTGACGAACTTATGAAACATCTAACAACGCGTTTCTAGGACTCTAAACCAAGTTTCATGCAACATGAGTGCTTATAAGTAGTCTCAATGAGCTTTGTACAAGTTTGACGAACATATGAAACATCTAACATCGTGATTTCTAGGACTCTAAACGAAGTTTCATGCAACATGAGTGCTTTTAAGTGTCTCAATGAACTTTGTACAAGTTTTAAGAACTAATGAAACATCTAACAACGCGTTTCTAGGACTCTAAACCAATGTTTCATGCAACATGAGTGCTTATAAGTGTCTCAATGAGCTTTGTACAAGTTTCACAAACTTATGAAACATCTAACAACGCGTTTCTAGGACTCTAAACCAAGTTTCATGCAACATGAGTGCTTATAAGTGTCTCAATGAGCTTTGTACAAGTTTGACGAACTTATGAAACATCTAACAACGCGGTTTCTAGGACTCTAAACCAAGTTTCATGCAACATGAGTGCTTATAAGTGTCTCAATGAGCTTTGTACAAGTTTCACGAACTTATGAAACATCTAACAACGCATTTCTAGGACTCTAAACCAAGTTACATGCAACATGAGTGCTTATAAGTGTCTCAATGAGCTTTGTACAAGTTTCAAGAACTTATGAAACATATAACAACACATTTCTAGGACTCTAAACCAAGTTACATGCAACATGAGTGCTTATAAGTATCTCAATGATCTTTGTACAAGTTTGACGAACTTATGAAACATCTAACAACATGGTTTCTAGGACTCTAAACCAAGTTTCATGCAACATGAGTGCTTATAAGTGTCTCAATGAGCTTTGTACAAGTTTGACAACTTTGAACTTATGAAACATCTAACAACGCGTTTCTAGGACTCTAAACCAAGTTTCATGCAACATGAGTGCTTATAAGTGTCTCAATGATCTTTGTACAAGTTTGACGAACTTATGAAACATCTAACAACGCGTTTCTAGGACTCTAAACCAAGTTTCATGCAACATGAGTGCTTATAAGTGTTCTCAATGAGCTTTGTACAAGTTTGACGAACTTATGAAACATCTAACAACGCGTTTCTAGGACTCTAAACCAAGCTACATGCAACATGAGTGCTTATAAGTGTCTCAATGAGCTTTGTACAAGTTTGACGAACTTATGAAACATCTAACAACGCGGTTTCTAGGACTCTAAACCAAGTTTCATGCAACATGAGTGCTTATAAGTGTCTCAATGAGCTTTGTACAAGTTTGACGAACTTATGAAACATCTAACAACGCCTTTCTAGGACTCTAAACCAAGTTTCATGCAACATGAGTGCTTATAAGTGTCTCAATGAGCTTTGTACAAGTTTGACGAACTTATGAAACATCTAACAACGCGTTTCTAGGACTCTAAACCAATGTTTCATGCAACATGAGTGCTTATAAGTGTCTCAATGAGCTTTGTACAAGTTTCACAAACTTATGAAACATCTAACAACACGTTTCTAGGACTCTAAACCAAGTTTCATGCAACATGAGTGCTTATAAGTGTCTTAATGAGCTTTGTACAAGTTTGACGAACTTATGAAACATCTAACAACAAGTTTCGAGGACTCTAAACCAAGTTTCATGCAACATGAGTGCTTATAAGTGTCTCAATGAGATTTTTACAAGTTTGAAGAACTTATGAAACATCTAAAAGCGCGTTTCTAGTAATCTAAACCAAGTTTCAGCATGAGTGCTTATAAGTGTCTCAATGATCTTTGTACAAGTTTGTCGAACTTATGAAACATTTAACAATGTGGTTTCTAGGACTCTAAACCAAGCTTCATGCAACAAGAGTGCTTGTAAGTGTATCAATGATCTTTGTACAAGTTTGAAGAACTTATGAAACATCTAACAACGTGGTTTCTATGACTCTAAACCAAGTTTCATGCAACATGAGTGCATTATAAGTGTCTCAATGAGCTTTGTACAAGTTTGACGAACTTATGAAACATCTAACAACGCGTTTCTAGGACTCTAAACCAAGTTTCATGCAACATGAGTGCTTATAAGTGTCTCAATGAGCTTTGTACAAGTTTGACGAACTTATGAAACATCTAACAACGCGTTTCTAGGACTCTAAACCAAGTTTCATGCAACATGAGTGCTTATAAGTGTCTCAATGAGCTTTGTACAAGTTTGACGAACTTATGAAACATCTAACAACGCGTTTCTAGGATAGGACTCTAAACCAAGTTTCATGCAACATGAGTGCTTATAAGTGTCTCAATGAGCTTTGTACAAGTTTGACGAACTTATGAAACATCTAACAACGCGTTTCTATATCTAGGACTCTAAACCAAGTTTCATGCAACATGAGTGCTTATAAGTGTTTCAATGAGCTTTGTACAAGTTTCACGAACTTATGAAACATCGTAACAACACAATTTCTAGGACTCTAAACCAAGTTTCATGCAACATGAGTGCTTATAAGTTCCTCAATGAGTTTTGTACAAGTTTCACGAACTTATGAAACATCTAACAACGCGTTTCTAGGACTCTAAACCAAGTTTCATGCAACATGAGTGCTTATAAGTGTCTCAATGAGCTTTGTACAAGTTTCACGAACTGATGAAACATCTAACAAAGCGGTTTCTTGGACTCTAAACCAAGTTTCATGCAACATGAGTGCTTATAAGTGTATCAATGAGCTTTGTACAAGTTTCACAAACTTGTGAAACATTTAACAACGCGTTTCTAGGACTCTAAACAAGGTTTCATGTAACATGAGTGCTTATGAGTGTCTTAACGAGCTTTGTACAAGTTTGACGAACTTATGAAACATCTAACAACACATTTCTACTTCTCTCAACCAAGTTTTATGCTTATGAGTGTCTCAATGAGCTTTCTACAAGTTTGACGAACTTATGAAACATCTAACAACGCGTTTCTAGGACTCTAAACAAAGTTTCATGCAACATGAGTGCTTATAAGTATCTCAATGAGCTTTGTACAAGTTTCACGAACTTATGAAACATATAACAACGCATTTCTAGGACTCTAAACCAAGCTACATGCAACATGAGTGCTTATAAATATCTCAATGAGCTTTGTACAAGTTTGACGAATTTATGAAACATCTAACAACGTGGTTTCTAGGACTCTAAACCAAGTTTCATGCAACATAAGTTTTGACAAACTTATGAACCGTCTAATAACGCGTTTCTAATCTAAACCAAGTTTCAATGCAACATAAACCAAGTTTCATGCAACATGAGTTCTTATAAGTGTCTCAATGATCTTTGTTTGACAAGTTTGAATAACTTATGAAACATCTAACAACACGTTTCTAGGACTCTAAACCAAGTTTCATGCAACATGAGTGCCTATAAGGTTCTCAATGAGCTTTCTACAGGTTTGACGAACTTATGAAACATCTAACAACGCGTTTCTAGGACTCTAAACCAAGCTACATGCAACATGAGTGCTTATAAGTGTCTCAATGAGCTTTGTACAAGTTTGACGAACTTATGAAACATCTAACAACGCGGTTTCTAGGACTCTAAACCAAGTTACATTCAACCCGAGTGCTTATAAGTGTCTCAATGAGCTTTCTACCGGTTTGACGAACTTATGAAACATCTAACAACGCCTTTCTAGGACTCTAAACCAAGTTTCATGCAACATGAGTGTTTATAAGTGTCTCAATGAGTTTTCTACAAGTTTTACGAACTTATGAAACATCTAACAACACGTTTCTAGAACTCTAAACAATGTTTCATGCAACATGAGTGCTTATAAGTGTCTCAATGAGCTTTGTACAAGTTTCACAAACTTATGAAACATTTAACAACGCGTTTCTAGGACTCTAAACCAAGTTTCATGCAACATGAGTGCTTATAAGTGTCTTAATGAGCTTTGTACAAGTTTGACGAACTTATGAAACATCTAACAACACATATCTAGGACTCTAAACCAAGTTTCATGCAACATGAGTTCTTATAAGTGTCTCAATGAGCTTTCTACAAGTTTGACGAACTTATGAAACATCTAACAACGCGTTTCTAGGACTCTAAACAAAGTTTCATGCAACATGAGTGCTTATAAGTATCTCAATGAGCTTTGTACAAGTTTCACGAACTTATGAAACATCTAACAACACAATTCCAGGACTCTAAACCAAATTTCATGCAACATGAGTGGTTATAAGTTCCTCAATGAGCTTTGTACAAGTTTCACGAACTTATGAAACATCTAACAACGCGTTTCTACGACTCTAAACCAAGTTTCATGCAACATGAGTGATTATAAATGTCTCTATGAGCTTTGTACAAGTTTCACGAACTTATGAAACATCTAACAACGCGGTTTCTAGGACTCTAAACCAAGTTTCATGCAACATGAGTGCTTATAAGTGTCTCAATGAGCTTTGTACAAGTTTCACAAACTTGTGAAACATTTAACAACGCGTTTCTAGGACTCTAAACCAAGTTTCATGCAACATGAGTGCTTATAAGTGTCTCAATGAGCTTTGTACAAGTTTGACGAACTTATGAAACATCTAACAACACATTTCTACTTCTCTAAACCAAGTTTCATGCAACATGAGTGCTTATAAGTGTCTCAATGAGCTTTCTACAAGTTTGACGAACTTATGAAACATCTAACAACGCGTTTCTAGGACTTTAAACAAAGTTTCATGCAACATGAGTGCTTATAAGTATCTCAATGAGCTTTGTACAAGTTTCACGAACTTATGAAACATCTAACAACGCATTTCTAGGACTCTAAACCAAGCTACATGCAACCTTAGTGCTTATAAATATCTCTATGATCTTTGTACAAGTTTGACGAACTTATGAAACATCTAACAACGCGTTTCTAGGACTTTAAACAAAGTTTCATGCAACATGAGTGCTTATAAGTATCTCAATGAGCTTTGTACAAGTTTCACGAACTTATGAAACATCTAACAACGCATTTCTAGGACTCTAAACCAAGTTTCATGCAACATGAGTGCTTATAAATATCTCAATGATCTTTGTACAAGTTTGACGAAATTATGAAACATCTAACAACGTGGTTTCTAGGACTCTAAACCAAGTTTAATGTAACATGAGTGCTTTTAAGTGTCTCAATGAGCTTTGTACAAGTTTCACGAACTTATGAAACATCTAACACCGTGTTTCTAGGACTCTAAACCAAGTTTCATGCAACATGAGTGATTATAAGTGTCTCAATGAGCTTTGTATAAGTTTGACGAACTTATGAAATATCTAACAACGCGTTTCTAGGACTCTAAACCAAGTTTCATCCAATATGAGTGCTTTTAAATGTCTTAATGAGCTTTGTACAAGTTTGATGATCTTATGAAACATCTAACAACGCGTTTCTAGGACTCTAAACCAAGTTTCATGCAACATGAGTGCTTATAAGTGTCTCAATGAGCTTTCTACAAGTTTGACGAACTTATGAAACACCTAAGAACGCGCTTCTAGGATTCTAAACCAAGTTTCATGCAACATGAGTGCTTATAAGTGTCTCAATGAACTTTGTACAAGTTTGAAGAACTAATGAAACATCTAACAAAGCGTTTCTAGGACTCAAAACCAAGTTTCATGCAACATGAGTGCTTATAAGTGTTTCAATGAGCTTTGTACAAGTTTCACGAACTTATGAAACATCGTACAACACAATTCTAGGACTCTAAACCAAGTTTCATGCAACATGAGTGCTTATAAGTTCCTCAATGAGTTTTGTACAAGTTTCACGAACTTATGAAACATCTAACAACGCGTTTCTACGACTCTAAATCAAGTTTCATGCAACATGATTGATTATAAATGTCTCTATGAGCTTTGTACAAGTTTCACAAACTTATGAAACATCTAACAAAGCGGTTTCTAGGACTCTAAACCAAGTTTCATGCAACATGAGTGCTTATAAGTGTATCAATGAGCTTTGTACAAGTTTCACAAACTTGTGAAACATTTAACAACGCGTTTGTAGGACTCTAAACAAGGTTTCATGTAACATGAGTGCTTATGAGTGTCTTAATGAGCTTTGTACAAGTTTGACGAACTTATGAAACATCTAACAACAAAATTTCTACTTCTCTCAACCAAGTTTCATGCAACATGAGTTCTTATAAGTGTCTCAATGACCTTTTTACAAGTTTGACGAACTTATGAAACATGCAACATGATTGATTATAAATGTCTCTATGAGCTTTGTACAAGTTTCACGAACTTATGAAACATCTAACAAAGCGGTTTCTAGGACTCTAAACAAAGTTTCATGCAACATGAGTGCTTATAAGTATCTCAATGAGCTTTGTACAAGTTTCACAAACTTATGAAACATATAACAACGCATTTCTAGGACTCTAAACCAAGCTACATGCAACCCGAGTGCTTATAAATATCTCAGTGATCTTTGTACAAGTTTGACTAATTTATGAAACATCTAACAACGTGGTTTCTAGGACTCTAAACCAAGTTTCATGCAACATAAGTTTTGACAAACTTATGAACCGTCTAATAACGCGTTTCTAGGAATCTAAACCAAGTTTCATGCAACATGAGTTCTTATAAGTGTCTCAATGATCTTTGTACAAGTTTGAATAACTTATGAAACATCTAACAACACGTTTCTAGGACTCTAAACCAAGTTTCATGCAACATGAGTGCCTATAAGGTTCTCAATGAGCTTTCTACCGGTTTGACGAACTTATGAAACATCTAACAACGCGTTTCTAGGACTCTAAACCAAGCTACATGCAACATGAGTGCTTATAAGTGTCTCAATGAGCTTTGTACAAGTTTGACGAACTTATGAAACATCTAACAAAGTGGTTTCTAGGACTCTAAACCAAGCTACATTCAACCTGAGTGCTTATAAGTGTCTCAATGAGCTTTGTACAACTTTGACGAACTTATGAAGCATCTACCAACGCCTTTCTAGGACTCTAAACCAAGTTTCATGCAACATGAGTGTTTATAAGTGTCTCAATGAGTTCTCTACAAGTTTTATGAATTTATGAAACATCTAACAACACGTTTCTAGAACTCTAAACACTGTTTCATGCAACATGAGTGCTTATAAGTGTCTCAATGAGCTTTGTACAAGTTTCACAAACTTGTGAAACATATAATAACGCGTTTCTAGGACTCTAAACCAAGTTTCATGTAGCATGAGTGCTTATGAGTGTCTTAATGAGCTTTGTACAAGTTTGACGAACTTATGAAACATCTAACAACACATTTCTACTTCTCTAAACCAAGTTTCATGCAACATGAGTTCTTATAAGTGTCTCAATGAGCTTTCTACAAGTTTGACGAACTTATGAAACATCTAACAACGCGTTTCTAGGACTTTAAACAAAGTTTCATGCAACATGAGTGCTTATAAGTATCTCAATGAGCTTTGTACAAGTTTCACGAACTTATGAAACATCTAACAACACAATTCCAGGACTCTAAACCAAGTTTCATGCAACATGAGTGGTTATAAGTTCCTCAATGAGTTTTGTACAAGTTTCACGAACTTATGAAACATCTAACAACGCGTTTCTACGATTCTAAACCAAGTTTCATGCAACATGAGTGATTATAAATGTCTCTATGAGCTTTGTACAAGTTTCACGAACTTATGAAACATCTAACAACGCGGTTTCTAAGACTCTAAACCAAGTTTCATGCAACATGAGTGCTTATAAGTGTCTCAATGAACTTTGTACAAGTTTTAAGAACTAATGAAACATCTAAACCAACTTTGACGAACTTATGAAGCATCTAACAACGCCTTTCTAGGACTCTAAACCAAGTTTCATGCAACATGAGTGTTTATAAGTGTCTCAATGAGTTTTCTACAAGTTTTACGAACTTATGAAACATCTAACAACACGTTTCTAGAACTCTAAACAATGTTTCATGCAACATGAGTGCTTATAAGTGTCTCAATTAGCTTTGTACAAGTTTGACGATCTTATGAAATATCTAACAACGCGTTTCTAGGACTCTAAACTAAGTTTCATGAAACATGAGTGCTTATAAGTAGCTCAATGAGCGTTGTACAAGTTTGACGAACATATGAAACATCTAACAACGTGATTTCTAGGACTCTAAACAAAGTTTCATGCAACATGAGTGCTTTTAAGTGTCTCAATGAACTTTGTACAAGTTTTAAGAACTAATGAAACATCTAACAACACGTTTCTAGAACTCTAAACAATGTTT
Source organism: Cochlearia excelsa (assembly GCA_963556525.1). Lineage (NCBI taxonomy): Eukaryota > Viridiplantae > Streptophyta > Magnoliopsida > Brassicales > Brassicaceae > Cochlearia > Cochlearia excelsa. The sequence continues at coordinate 15,722,911 of OY748330.1, read as the reverse complement.
CATGCAACATGAGTGCTTATAAGTGTCTCAATGAGCTTTGTACAAGTTTCACAAACTTGTGAAACATTTAACAACGCGTTTCTAGGACTCTAAACCAAGTTTCATGTAGCATGAGTGCTTATGAGTGTCTTAATGAGCTTTGTACAAGTTTGACGAACTTATGAAACATCTAACAACACATTTCTACTTCTCTCAACCAAGTTTCATGCAACATGAGTTCTTATAAGTGTCTCAATGAGCTTTTTACAAGTTTCACAAACTTATGAAACATATAACAACGCATTTCTAGGACTCTAAACCAAGCTACATGCAACATGAGTGCTTATAAATATCTCAGTGATCTTTGTACAAGTTTCAAGAACTTATGAAACATATAACAACACATTTCTAGGACTCTAAACCAAGCTACATGCAACCTGAGTGCTTATAAATATCTCAGTGATCTTTGTACAAGTTTGACTAATTTATGAAACATCTAACAACATGGTTTCTAGGACTCTAAACCAAGTTTCATGCAACATAAATTTTGACAAACTTATGAACCGTCTAATAACGCGTTTCTAGGAATCTAAACTAAGTTTCATGCAACATGAGTTCTTATAAGTGTCTCAATGATCTTTGTACAAGTTTGAATAACTTATGAAGCATCTAACAACACGTTTCTAGGACTCTAAACCAAGTTTCATGCAACATGAGTGCCTATAAGGTTCTCAATGAGCTTTCTACCGGATTGACGAACTTATGAAACATCTAACAACGCGTTTCTAGGACTCTAAACCAAGCTACATGCAACATGAGTGCTTATAAGTGTCTCAATGAGTTTTGTACAAGTTTGACGAACTTATGAAACATCTAACAACGTGGTTTCTAGGACTCTAAACCAAGCTACATTCAACCTGAGTGCTTATAAGTGTCTCAATGAGCTTTGTACAACTTTGACGAACTTATGAAGCATCTAACAACGCCTTTGTAGGACTCTAAACCAAGTTTCATGCAACATGAGTGTTTATAAGTGTCTCAATGAGTTTTCTACAAGTTTTACGAACTTATGAAACATCTAACAACACGTTTCTAGAACTCTAAACAATGTTTCATGCAACATGAGTGCTTATAAGAGTCTCAATGAGCTTTGTACAAGTTTCACAAACTTGTGAAACATTTAACAACGCGTTTCTAGGACTCTAAATCAAGTTTCATGTAGCATGAGTTCTTATAAGTGTCTTAATGAGCTTTGTACAAGTTTGACGAACTTATGAAACATCTAACAACAAATTTCTACTTCTCTCAACCAAGTTTCATGCAACATGAGTTCTTATAAGTGTCTCAATGAGCTTTTTACAAGTTTCACAAACTTATGAAACATATAACAACGCATTTCTAGGACTCTAAACCAAGCTACATGCAACCTGAGTGCTTATAAATATCTCAGTGATCTTTGTACAAGTTTGACTAATTTATGAAACATCTAACAACGTGGTTTCTAGGACTCTAAACCAAGTTTCATGCAACCTGAGTGCTTATAAGTGTCTCAATTATCTTTGTACAAGTTTGAAGAACTTATGAAACATCTAACACCGTAGTTTCTAGGACTCTAAACCAAGTTTCATACAACCTGAGTGATTATAAGTGTCTCAATGAGCTTTGTATAAGTTTGACGAACTTATGAAACATCTAACAACGCGTTTCTAGGAATCTAAACCAAGTTTCATCCAATATGAGTGCTTTTAAATGTCTTAATGAGCTTTGTACAAGTTTGATGATCTTATGAAACATCTAACAACGCGTTTCTAGGACTCTAAACCAAGTTTCATGCAACATGAGTGCTTATAAGTGTCTCAATGAGCTTTCTACAAGTTTGACGAACTTATGAAACACCTAAGAACGCGCTTCTAGGATTCTAAACCAAGTTTCATGCAACATGAGTGCTTATAAGTGTCTCAATGAACTTTGTACAAGTTTGAAGAACTAATGAAACATCTAACAACGCGTTTCTATATCTAGGACTCAAAACCAAGTTTCATGCAACATGAGTGGTTATAAGTGTTTCAATGAGCTTTGTACAAGTTTCACGAACTTATGAAACATCGTACAACACAATTCTAGGACTCTAAACCAAGTTTCATGCAACATGAGTGCTTATAAGTTCCTCAAGGAGTTTTGTACAAGTTTCACGAACTTATGAAACATCTAACAACGCGTTTCTACGACTCTAAATCAAGTTTCATGCAACATGATTGATTATAAATGTCTCTATGAGCTTTGTACAAGTTTCACGAACTTATGAAACATCTAACAAAGCGGTTTCTTGGACTCTAAACCAAGTTTCATGCAACATGAGTGCTTATAAGTGTATCAATGAGCTTTGTACAAGTTTCACAAACTTGTGAAACATTTAACAACGCGTTTCTAGGACTCTAAACAAGGTTTCATGTAACATGAGTGCTTATGAGTGTCTTAATGAGCTTTGTACAAGTTTGACGAACTTATGAAACATCTAACAACACATTTCTACTTCTCTCAACCAAGTTTTATGCAAAATGAGTTCTTATAAGTGTCTCAATGAGCTTTCTACAAGTTTGACGAACTTATGAAACATCTAACAACGCGTTTCTAGGACTCTAAACAAAGTTTCATGCAACATGAGTGCTTATAAGTATCTCAATGAGCTTTGTACAAGTTTCACGAACTTATGAAACATATAACAACGCATTTCTAGGACTCTAAACCAAGCTACATGCAACTTGAGTGCTTATAAATATCTCAGTGATCTTTGTACAAGTTTGACTAATTTATGAAACATCTAACAACGTGGTTTCTAGGACTCTAAACCAAGTTTCTTGCAACATAAGTTTTGACAAACTTATGAACCGTCTAATAACGCGTTTCTAGGAATCTAAACCAAGTTTCATGCAACATGAGTTCTTATAAGTGTCTCAATGATCTTTGTACAAGTTTGAATAACTTATGAAGCATCTAACAACACGTTTCTAGGACTCTAAACCAAGTTTCATGCAACATGAGTGCCTATAAGGTTCTCAATGAGCTTTCTACCGGTTTGACGAACTTATGAAACATCTAACAACGCGTTTCTAGGACTCTAAACCAAGCTACATGCAACATGAGTGCTTATAAGTGTCTCAATGAGCTTTGTACAAGTTTGACGAACTTATGAAACATCTAACAACGTGGTTTCTAGGACTCTAAACCAAGTTACATTCAACCTGAGTGCTTATAAGTGTCTCAATGAGCTTTGTACAACTTTGACGAACTTATGAAGCATCTAACAACGCCTTTCTAGGACTCTAAACCAAGTTTCATGCAACATGAGTGTTTATAAGTGTCTCAATGAGTTTTCTACAAGTTTTACGAACTTATGAAACATCTAACAACACGTTTCTAGAACTCTAAACAATGTTTCATGCAACATGAGTGCTTATAAGTGTCTCAATGAGCTTTGTACAAGTTTCACAAACTTGTGAAACATTTAACAACGCGTTTCTAGGACTCTAAACCAAGTTTCATGTAGCATGAGTGCTTATGAGTGTCTTAATGAGCTTTGTACACGTTTGACGAACTTATGAAACATCTAACAACACATATCTACTTCTCTAAACCAAGTTTCATGCAACATGAGTTCTTATAAGTGTCTCAATGAGCTTTCTACAAGTTTGACGAACTTATGAAACATCTAACAACGCGTTTCTAGGACTTTAAACAAAGTTTCATGCAACATGAGTGCTTATAAGTATCTCAATGAGCTTTGTACAAGTTTCACGAACTTATGAAACATCTAACAACACAATTCCAGGACTCTAAACCAAATTTCATGCAACATGAGTGGTTATAAGTTCCTCAATGAGTTTTGTACAAGTTTCACGAACTTATGAAACATCTAACAACGCGTTTCTACGACTCTAAACCAAGTTTCATGCAACATGAGTGATTATAAATGTCTCTATGAGCTTTGTACAAGTTTCACGAACTTATGAAACATCTAACAACGCGGTTTCTAGGACTCTAAACCAAGTTTCATGCAACATGAGTGCTTATAAGTGTCTCAATGAGCTTTGTACAAGTTTCACAAACTTGTGAAACATTTAACAACGCGTTTCTAGGACTCTAAACCAAGTTTCATGTAACATGAGTGCTTATGAGTGTCTTAATGAGCTTTGTACAAGTTTGACGAACTTATGAAACATCTAACAACACATTTCTACTTCTCTAAACCAAGTTTCATGCAACATGAGTTCTTATAAGTGTCTCAATGAGCTTTCTACAAGTTTGACGAACTTATGAAACATCTAACAACGCGTTTCTAGGACTTTAAACAAAGTTTCATGCAACATGAGTGCTTATAAGTATCTCAATGAGCTTTGTACAAGTTTCACGAACTTATGAAACATCTAACAACGCATTTCTAGGACTCTAAACCAAGCTACATGCAACCTTAGTGCTTATAAATATCTCTATGTTCTTTGTACAAGTTTGACGAAATTATGAAACATCTAACAACGTGGTTTCTAGGACTCTAAACCAAGTTTCATGCAACCTGAGTGCTTATAAGTGTCTCAATTATCTTTGTACAAGTTTGACGAACTTATGAAATATCTAACACCGTGGTTTCTAGGACTCTAAACCAAGTTTCATGCAACCTGAGTGATTATAAGTGTCTCAATGAGCTTTGTATAAGTTTGACGAACTTATGAAATATCTAACAACGCGTTTCTAGGACTCTAAACCAAGTTTCATCCAATATGAGTGCTTTTAAATGTCTTAATGAGCTTTGTACAAGTTTGATGATCTTATGAAACATCTAACAACGCGTTTCTAGGACTCTAAACCAAGTTTCATGCAACATGAGTGCTTATAAGTGTCTCAATGAGCTTTCTACAAGTTTGACGAACTTATGAAACACCTAAGAACGCGCTTCTAGGATTCTAAACCAAGTTTCATGCAACATGAGTGCTTATAAGTGTCTCAATGAACTTTGTACAAGTTTCACGAACTTATGAAACATCGTACAACACGTTTCTAGGACTCTAAACCAAGTTTCATGCAACATGAGTGCTTATAAATATCTCTATGAGCTTTGTACAAGTTTGACGAACTTATGAAACATCTAACAACGTGGTTTCTAGGACTCTAAACCAAGTTTCATGCAACATGAGTGCTTATAAGTGTCTCAATGATCTTTGTACAAGTTTGACGAACTTATGAAACATCTAACAACGCGGTTTCTAGGACTCTAAACCAAGTTTCATGCAACATGAGTGATTATAAGTGTCTCAATGAGCTTTGTACAAGTTTGACGAACTTATGAAACATCTAACAACGCGTTTCTAGGACTCTAAACCAAGTTTCATGCAACATGAGTGCTTTTAAGTGTCTCAATGAGCTTTGTACAAGTTTGACGAACTTATGAAACATCTAACAACGCGTTTCTAGGACTCTAAACCAAGTTTCATGCAACATGAGTGCTTATAAGTGTCTCAATGAGCTTTCTACAAGTTTGACGAACTTATGAAACATCTAACAACGCGCTTCTAGGATTCTAAACCAAGTTTCATGCAACATGAGTGCTTATAAGTGTCTCAATGAACTTTGTACAAGTTTGAAGAACTAATGAAACATCTAACAACGCGGTTTCTAGGACTCTAAACCAAGTTTCATGCAACATGAGTGCTTATAAGTGTCTCAATGAGCTTTGTACAAGTTTCACGAACTTATGAAACATCTAACAACACAATTCTAGGACTCTAAACCAAGTTTCATGCAACATGAGTGCTTATAAGTTCTCAATGAGTTTTGTACAAGTTTGACACGAACTTATGAAACATCTAACAACGCGTTTCTAGGACTCTAAACCAAGTTTCATGCAACATGATTGATTATAAATGTTTCTATGAGCTTTGTACAAGTTTCACGAACTTATGAAACATCTAACAACGCGTTTCTAGGACTCTAAACCAAGTTTCATGCAACATGAGTGCTTATAAGTGTCATCAATGAGCTTTGTACAAGTTTCACAAACTTATGAAACATTTAACAACGCGTTTCTAGGACTCTAAACCAAGGTTTCATGCAACATGAGTGCTTATAAGTGTCTTAATGAGCTTTGTACAAGTTTGACGAACTTATGAAACATCTAACAACACATTTCTAGGACTCTAAACCAAGTTTCATGCAACATGAGTTCTTATAAGTGTCTCAATGAGCTTTGTACAAGTTTGACGAACTTATGAAACATCTAACAACGCGTTTCTAGGACTCTAAACCAAGTTTCATGCAACATGAGTGCTTATAAGTATCTCAATGAGCTTTCACAAGTTTACAAGTTTCACAAAAACTTATGGACTCTAAACAAGTTTCATGCAACATGAGTGCTTATAAGTGTCTCAATGAGCTTTGTACAAGTTTCACGAACTTATGAAACATCTAACAACGTGGTTTCTAGGACTCTAAACCAAGTTTCATGCAACATGAGTGCTTATAAGTGTCTCAATGAGCTTTGTACAACGAACTTTCACGAACTTATGAAACATCTAACAACGCGTTTCTAGGATTCTAAACCAAGTTTCATGCAACATGAGTGTTTATAAGTGTCTCAATGAGCTTTGTACAAGTTTCACGAACTTATGAAACATCTAACAACACGTTTCTAGGACTCTAAACCAAGTTTCATGCAACATGAGTGCTTATAAGTGTCTCAATGAGCTTTGTACAAGTTTCAAGAACAATGAAACTTAAACCAACTTGAAACATGAAGCATCTAACAACGCGTTTCTAGGACTCTAAACCAAGTTTCATGCAACATGAGTGCTTATAAGTGTCTCAATGAGCTTTGTACAAGTTTGACGAACTTATGAAACATCTAACAACACGTTTCTAGAACTCTAAACCAATGTTTCATGCAACATGAGTGCTTATAAGTGTCTCAATGAGCTTTGTACAAGTTTGACGAACTTATGAAACATCTAACAACGCGTTTCTAGGACTCTAAACAAAGTTTCATGCAACATGAGTGCTTATAAGTATCTCAATGAGCTTTGTACAAGTTTGACGAACTTATGAAACATCTAACAACGCATTTCTAGGACTCTAAACCAAGTTTCATGCAACATGAGTGCTTATAAGTGTCTCAATGATCTTTGTACAAGTTTGACGAACTTATGAAACATCTAACAACACGTTTCTAGGACTCTAAACCAATGTTTCATGCAACATGAGTGCTTATAAGTGTCTCAATGAGCTTTGTACAAGTTTCACGAACTTATGAAACATCTAACAACGCGTTTCTAGGACTCTAAACCAAGTTTCATGCAACATGAGTGCTTATAAGTGTCTCAATGAGCTTTGTACAAGTTTGACGAACTTATGAAACATCTAACAACGCGTTTCTAGGACTCTAAACCAAGTTTCATGCAACATGAGTGCTTATAAGTGTCTCAATGAGCTTTGTACAAGTTTGACGAACTTATGAAACATCTAACAACGCGTTTCTAGGACTCTAAACCAAGTTTCATGCAACATGAGTGCTTATAAGTGTCTCAATGAGCTTTCTACAAGTTTGACGAACTTATGAAACATCTAACAACGCGTTTCTAGGACTTCTAAACCAAGTTTCATGCAACATGAGTGCTTATAAGTGTCTCAATGAGCTTTGTACAAGTTTGACGAACTTATGAAACATCTAACAACGCGTTTCTAGGACTCTAAACCAAGTTTCATGCAACATGAGTGCTTATAAGTGTCTCAATGAGCTTTGTACAAGTTTGACGAACTTATGAAACATCTAACAACGCGTTTCTAGGACTCTAAACCAAGTTTCATGCAACATGAGTGCTTATAAGTGTCTCAATGAGCTTTGTACAAGTTTGACGAACTTATGAAACATCTAACAACGCGTTTCTAGGACTCTAAACCAAGTTTCATGCAACATGAGTGCTTATAAGTGTCTCAATGAGCTTTGTACAAGTTTGACGAACTTATGAAACATCTAACAACGCGTTTCTAGGACTCTAAACCAAGTTTCATGCAACATGAGTGCTTATAAGTGTCTCAATGAGCTTTGTAAAAGTTTGACGAACTTATGAAACATCTAACAACGCGTTTCTAGGACTCTAAACAAGGTTTCATGCAACATGAGTGCTTATAAGTGTCTCAATGAGCTTTGTACAAGTTTGACGAACTTATGAAACATCTAACAACGCGTTTCTAGGACTCTAAACCAAGTTTCATGCAACATGAGTGTCTTATAAGTGTCTCAATGAGCTTTGTACAAGTTTGACGAACTTATGAAACATCTAACAACGCGTTTCTAGGAGTCTTAACCAAGTTTCATGCAACATGTGCTCTAAGTGTCTCAATGCTTTGTACAAGTTTCACGAACTTATGAAACATCTAACAAAGCGTTTCTAGGACTCTAAACCAAGTTTCATGCAACATGAGTGCTTATAAGTTTCTCAATGAGCTTTGTACAAGTTTCACGAACTTATGAAACATCTAACAACGCGTTTCTAGGACTCTAAACCAAGTTTCATGCAACATGAGTGCTTATAAGTGTCTCAATGAGCTTTGTACAAGTTCGACGAATTTATGAAACATCTAACAACGTCGTTTCTAGGACTCTAAACCAAGTTTCATGCAACATGAGTGCTTATAAGTGTCTCAATGCGCTTTGTACTAGTTTGATGAACTTATGAAACATCTAACAACGCGTTTCTAGGAATCTAAACCAAGTTTCATGCAACATGAGTGCTTATAAGTGTCTCAATGAGCTTTGTACAAGTTTGAAGAACTTATGAAACATCTAACAACGTGTTTGCTAGGACTCTAAACCAAGTTTCATGCAACATGAGTGCTTATAAGTGTCTCAATGAGCTTTCTACAAGTTTGACGAACTTATGAAACATCTAACAACACGTTTCTAGGACTCTAAACCAATGTTTCATGCAACATGAGTGCTTATAAGTGTCTCAATGAGCTTTGTACAAGTTTGACGAACTTATGAAACATCTAACAACGCGTTTCTAGGACTCTAAACCAAGTTTCATGCAACATGAGTGCTTATAAGTGTCTCAATGAGCTTTGTACAAGTTTGACGAACTTATGAAACATCTAACAACGCGATTTCTAGGACTCTAAACCAAGTTTCATGCAACATGAGTGTTTATAAGTGTCTCAATGAGTTTTCTACAAGTTTTATGAACTTATGAAACATCTAACAACACGTTTCTAGAACTCTAAACAATGTTTCATGCAACATGAGTGCTTATAAGTGTCTCAATGAGCTTTGTACAAGTTTCACAAACTTGTGAAACATTTAACAACGCGTTTCTAGGACTCTAAACCAAGTTTCATGTAGCATGAGTGCTTATGAGTGTCTTAATGAGCTTTGTACAAGTTTGACGAAGTTATGAAACATCTAACAACATATTTCTACTTCTCTAAACCAAGTTTCATGCAACATGAGTGCTTATAAGTGTCTCAATGAGCTTTCTACAAGTTTGACGAACTTATGAAACATCTAACAACGCGTTTCTAGGACTCTAAACCAAGTTTCATGCAACATGAGTGCTTATAAGTGTCTCAATGAGCTTTGTACAAGTTTGACGAACTTATGAAACATCTAACAACGCGTTTCTAGGACTCTAAACCAAGTTTCATGCAACATGAGTGCTTATAAGTGTCTCAATGAGCTTTGTACAAGTTTGACGAACTTATGAAACATCTCACAACGCGTTTCTAGGACTATAAACCAAGTTTCATGCAACATGAGTGCTTATAAGTGTCCTCAATGAGTTTTGTACAAGTTTCACGAACTTATGAAACATCTAACAACGCGTTTCTAGAAATCTAAACCAAGTTTCATGCAACATGAGTGCTTATAAGTGTCCTCAATGAGCTTTGTACAAGTTTCACGAACTTATGAAACATCTAACAACGCGTTTCTAGGACTCTAAACCAAGTTTCATGCAACATGAGTGCTTATAAGTGTATCAATGAGCTTTGTACAAGTTTCACGAACTTATGAAACATCTAACAACGCGGTTTCTAGGACTCTAAACCAAGTTTCATGCAACATGAGTGCTTATAAGTGTCTTCAATGAGCTTTGTACAAGTTTGACGAACTTATGAAACATCTAACAACGCGTTTCTAGGACTCTAAACCAAGTTTCATGCAACATGAGTGCTTATAAGTGTCTCAATGAGCTTTGTACAAGTTTGACGAACTTATGAAACATCTAACAACACATTTCTACTTCTCTCAACCAAGTTTCATGCAACATGAGTTCTTATAAGTGTCTCAATGAGCTTTGTACAAGTTTCACGAACTTATGAAACATCTAACAACGCGTTTCTAGGACTCTAAACCAAGTTTCATGCAACATGAGTGCTTATAAGTATCTCAATGAGCTTTGTACAAGTTTCAAGAACTTATGAAACATATAACAACACATTTCTAGGACTCTAAACCAAGCTACATGCAACCTGAGTGCTTATAAATATCTCAGTGATCTTTGTACAAGTTTGACTAATTTATGAAACATCTAACAACGTGGTTTCTAGGACTCTAAACCAAGTTTCATGCAACATAAGTTTTGACAAACTTATGAACCGTCTAATAACGCGTTTCTAGGAATCTAAACCAAGTTTCATGCAACATGAGTTCTTATAAGTGTCTCAATGATCTTTGTACAAGTTTGAATAACTTATGAAACATCTAACAACACGTTTCTAGGACTCTAAACCAAGTTTCATGCAACATGAGTGCCTATAAGGTTCTCAATGAGCTTTCTACCGGATTGACGAACTTATGAAACATCTAACAACGCGTTTCTAAGACTCTAAACCAAGCTACATGCAACATGAGTGCTTATAAGTGTCTCAATGAGCTTTGTACAACTTTGACGAACTTATGAAGCATCTAACAACGCCTTTGTAGGACTCTAAACCAAGTTTCATGCAACATGAGTGTTTATAAGTGTCTCAATGAGCTTTGTACAAGTTTTACAAACTTATGAAACATCTAATAACGCGTTTTTAGGACTCTAAACCAAGTTTCATGAAACATGAGTGCTTATAAGTGTCTCAATGAGCTTTGTACAAGTTTCACAAACTTATAGAAACATCTACCAACGCGTTTCTAGGACTCTAAACCTAGATTCATGCAACATGAGTGCTTATAAGTGTCTCAATGAGCTTTGTACAAGTTTGACGAACTTATGAAACATCTAACAACGCGTTTCTAGGACTCTAAACCAAGTTTCATGCAACATGAGTGCTTATAAGTGTCTCAATGAGCTTTGTACAAGTTTGACGAACTTATGAAACATCTAACAACGCATTTCTAGGACTCTAAACCAAGTTTCATGCAACATGAGTGCTTATAAGTGTCTCAATGAGCTTTCTACAAGTTTGACGAACTTATGAAACATCTAACAACGCGTTTCTAGGACTTTAAACCAAGTTTCATGCAACATGAGTGCTTATAAGTGTCTCAATGAGCTTTGTACAAGTTTGACGAACTTATGAAACATCTAACAACACGTTTCTAGGACTCTAAACCAAGTTTCATGCAACATGAGTGCTTATAAGTGTCTCAATGAGTTTTGTACAAGTTTGACGAACTTATGAAACATCTAACAACGCGTTTCTAGGACTCTAAACCAAGTTTCATGCAACATGAGTGATTATAAGTGTCTCAATGAGCTTTGTACAAGTTTCACGAACTTATGAAACATCTAACAACGCGGTTTCTAGGACTCTAAACCAAGTTTCATGCAACATGAGTGCTTATAAGTGTCTCAATGAGCTTTGTACAAGTTTGACGAACTTATGAAACATCTAACAACGCGTTTCTAGGACTCTAAACAAGTTTCATGCAACATGAGTGCTTATAAGTTTCTCAACATGAGTTTTACAAGTTTGACGAACAATGAAACATCTAACAACGCGATTTCTAGGATTCTAAACCAAGTTTCATGCAACATGAGTGCTTATAAGTGTCTCAATGAACTTTGTACAATTTTGAAGAACTAATGAAACATCTAACAACGCGTTTCTAGGACTCAAAACCAAGTTTCATGCAACATGAGTGCTTATAAGTGTTTCAATGAGCTTTGTACAAGTTTCACGAACTTATGAAACATCGTAACAACACAATTCTAGAACTCTAAACCAAGTTTCATGCAACATGAGTGCTTATAAGTTCCTCAATGAGTTTTGTACAAGTTTCACGAACTTATGAAACATCTAACAACGCGTTTCTACGACTCTAAACCAAGTTTCATGCAACATGAGTGATTATAAATGTCTCTATGAGCTTTGTACAAGTTTCACGAACTTATGAAACATCTAACAACGCGGTTTCTAGGACTCTAAACCAAGTTTCATGCAACATGAGTGCTTATAAGTGTCTCAATGAGCTTTGTACAAGTTTCACAAACTTGTGAAACATTTAACAACGCGTTTCTAGGACTCTAAACCAAGTTTCATGTAACATGAGTGCTTATGAGTGTCTTAATGAGCTTTGTACAAGTTTGACGAACTTATGAAACATCTAACAACACATTTCTACTTCTCTAAACCAAGTTTCATGCAACATGAGTTCTTATAAGTGTCTCAATGAGCTTTCTACAAGTTTGACGAAACTTATGAAACATCTAACAACGCGTTTCTAGGACTCTAAACACAAGTTTCACGAACTTATGTTTCATGCAACATGAGTGCTTATAAGCTTTGTACAAGTTTGACGAACTTATGAAACATCTACCAACACATTTCTACTTCTCTAAACCAAGTTTCATGCAACATGAGTTCTTATAAGTGTCTCAATGAGCTTTCTACAAGTTTGACGAACTTATGAAACATCTAACAACGCTTTTCTAGGACTTTAAACAAAGTTTCATGCAACATGAGTGCTTATAAGTATCTCAATGAGCTTTGTACAAGTTTCACGAACTTATGAAACATCTAACAACGCATTTCTAGGACTCTTAACCAAGCTACATGCAACCTTAGTGCTTATAAATATCTCAATGATCTTTGTACAAGTTTGACGAAATTATGAAACATCTAACAACGTGGTTTCTAGGACTCTAAACCAAGTTTCATTCAACCTGAGTGCTTATAAGTGTCTCAATTATCTTTGTACAAGTTTGACGAACTTATGAAACATCTAACACCGTGGTTTGTAGGACTCTAAACCAAGTTTCATGCAACCTGAGTGATTATAAGTGTGTCAATGAGCTTTGTATAAGTTTGACGAACTTATGAAACATCTAACAACGCGTTTCTAGGACTCTAAACCAAGTTTCATCAAATATGAGTGCTTTTAAATGTCTTAATGAGCTTTGTACAAGTTTGATGATCTTATGAAACATCTAACAACGCGTTTCTAGGACTCTAAACCAAGTTTCATGCAACATGAGTGCTTATAAGTGTCTCAATGAGCTTTCTACAAGTTTGACGAACTTATGAAACACCTAACAACGCGCTTCTAGGATTCTAAATCAAGTTTCATGCAACATGAGTGCTTATAAGTGTCTCAATGAACTTTGTACAAGTTTGAAGAACTAATGAAACATCTAACAACGCGTTTCTAGGACTCAAAACCAAGTTTCATGCAACATGAGTGCTTATAAGTGTTTCAATGAGCTTTGTACAAGTTTCACGAACTTATGAAACATCGTACAACACAATTCTAGGACTCTAAACCAAGTTTCATGCAACATGAGTGCTTATAAGTTCCTCAATGAATTTTGTACAAGTTTCACGAACATATGAAACATCTAACAACGCGTTTCTACGATTCTAAATCAAGTTTCATGCAACATGATTGATTATAAATGTCTCTATGAGCTTTGTACAAGTTTCACGAACTTATGAAACATCTAACAAAGCGGTTTCTAGGACTCTAAACCAAGTTTCATGCAACATGAGTGCTTATAAGTGTATCAATGAGCTTTGTACAAGTTTCACAAACTTGTGAAACATTTAACAACGCGTTTCTAGGACTCTATACAAGGTTTCATGTAACATGAGTGCTTATGAGTGTCTTAATGAGCTTTGTACAAGTTTGACGAACTTATGAAACATCTAACAACACATTTCTACTTCTCTCAACCAAGTTTCATGCAACATGAGTTCTTATAAGTGTCTCAATGAGCTTTCTACAAGTTTGACGAACTTATGAAACATCTAACAACGCGTTTCTAGGACTCTAAACAAAGTTTCATGCAACATGAGTGCTTATAAGTATCTCAATGAGCTGTGTACAAGTTTCACGAACTTATGAAACATATAACAACGTATTTCTAGGACTCTAAACCAAGCTACATGCAACCTGGTGCTTATAAATATCTCAGTGATCTTTGTACAAGTTTGACTAATTTATGAAACATCTAACAACGTGGTTTCTAAGACTCTAAACCAAGTTTCATGCAACATAAGTTTTGACAAACTTATGAACCGTCTAATAACGCGTTTCTAGGAATCTAAACCAAGTTTCATGCAACATGAGTTCTTATAAGTGTCTCAATGATCTTTGTACAAGTTTGAATAACTTATGAAGCATCTAACAACACGTTTCTAGGACTCTAAACCAAGTTTCATGCAACATGAGTGCCTATAAGGTTCTCAATGAGCTTTCTACCGGTTTGACGAACTTATGAAATATCTAACAACGTGGTTTCTAGGACTCTAAACCAAGCTACATTCAACCTGAGTGCTTATAAGTGTCTCAAAGAGCTTTGTACAACTTTGACGAACTTATGAAGCATCTAACAACGCCTTTCTAGGACTCTAAACCAATTTTCATGCAACATGAGTGTTTATAAGTGTCTCAATGATATTTGTATAAGTTTTACGAACTTATGAAACATATAACAACACGTTTCTAGAACTCTAAACAATGTTTCATGCAACATGAGTGCTTATAAGTGTCTCAATTAGCTTTGTACAAGTTTGACGAACTTATGAAACATCTAACAACGCGTTTCTAGGACTCTAAACTAAGTTTCATGCAACATGAGTGCTTATAAGTAGCTCAAAGAGCGTTGTACAAGTTTGACGAACATATGAAACATCTAAAAACGTCGTTTCTAGGACTCTAAACCAAGTTTCATGCAACATGAGTGCTTTTAAGTGTCTCAATGAACTTTGTAAAAGTTTGAAGAACTAATGAAACATCTAACAACGCGTTTCTAGGACTCAAAACCAAGTTTCATGCAACATGAGTGCATATAAGTGTTTCAATGAGCTTTGTACAAGTTTCACGAACTTATCAAACATCTAACAACATAATTCTAGGACTCTAAACCAAGTTTCATGCAACATGAGTGCTTATAAGTTCCTCAATGAGTTTCGTACAAGTTTCACGAACTTATGAAACATCTAACAACGCGTTTCTACGACTCTAAACCAAGTTTCATGCAACATGAGTGATTATAAATGTCTCTATGAGCTTTGTACAAGTTTCACGAACTTATGAAACATCTAACAACGCGGTTTCTAGGACTCTAAACCAAGTTTCATGCAACATAAGTGCTTATAAGTGTCTCAATGAGCTTTGTACAAGTTTCACAAACTTGTGAAACATTTAACAACGCGTTTCTAGGACTCTAAACCAAGTTTCATGTAACATGAGTGCTTATGAGTGTCTTAATGAGGTTTGTACAAGTTTGACGAACTTATGAAACATCTAACAACACATTTCTACTTCTCTAAACCAAGTTTCATTCAACATGAGTTCTTTTAAGTGTCTCAATGAGCTTTCTACAAGTTTGACGAACTTATGAAACATCTAACAACGCGTTTCTAGGACTTTAAACAAAGTTTCATGCAACATGAGTGCTTATAAGTATCTCAATGAGCTTTGTACAAGTTTCACGAACTTATGAAACATCTAACAACGCATTTTTAGGACTCTAAACCAAGCTACATGCAACCTCAGTGCTTATAAATATCTCAATGATCTTTGTAAAAGTTTTACGAAATTATGAAACATCTAACAACGTGGTTTCTAGGACTCTAAACCAAGTTTCATGCAACCTGGGTGCTTATAAGTGTCTCAATTATCTTTGTACAAGTTTGACGAACTTATGAAACATCTAACAACGTTGTTTCTAGGACTCTAAACCAAGTTTCATGCAACCTGAGTGATTATAAGTGTCTCAATGAGCTTTGTATAAGTTTGACGAACTTATGAAACATCTAACAACGCGTTTCTAGGACTCTAAACCAAGTTTCATCCAATATGAGTGCTTTTAAATGTCTTAATGAGCTTTGTACAAGTTTGGGGATCTTATGAAACATCTAACAACGCGTTTCTAGGACTCTAAACCAAGTTTCATGCAACATGAGTGCTTATAGGTTCCTCAATGAGCTTTGTACAAGTTTCACAAACTTATGAAACATCTAACAACGCATTTCTAGGACTCTAAACCAAGTTTCATGCAACATGAGTGCTTATAAGTGTTTCAATGAGCTTTGTACAAGTTTCACGAACTTATGAAACATCTAACAACACATTTCTAGGACTCTAAACCAAGTTTCATGCAACATGAGTGCTTATAAGTGTCTCAATGAGCTTAGTACAAGTTTGACGAACTTACGAAATATCTAATAACGCGTTTCTAGGACTATAAACCAAGTTTCATGCAACATGAGTGTTTATAAGTGTCTCAATGAGCTTTCTACAAGTTTGACGAACTTACGAAACATTTAATAACGCGTTTCTAGGACTCTAAACCAAGTTTTTTATGCAACAAGAGGGTTTATAAGTGTCTCAATGAGCTTTGTACAAGTTTCATGAACTTATGAAACATCTAACTACGCGTTTCTACGACTCTTAACCAAGTTTCATGCACCTTGAGTGCTTATAATTGTGTCAATGATTTTTTTACAAGTTTGACGAACTTATGAAACATCTAACAACGTGGTTTCTAGGACTCCAAACCAAGTTTCATGCAACATGAGTGCTTATAAGTGTCTCAATGAACTTTGGCAAATAATCCCAGACGTAATTATCCTAATCTATCATAATGACCGTAGTAATTTGATAGCTTTAATTCTTTGGTCGAGTAGGTTTTCAACCTCAGTTTTAAACTTTAATTATGAACACGTCTAGAGATTTAAGATTCTCTTGAATAAGGAATAAGTATGCATATCGAGAATCATAGTCAATTAATGATACGAAGTATTTTTGACCGTTTCAACATAGAGTATAAAACGACCCACAATTGTATGTATGTATCAACTTAATGACTTCCACAACTCTTAATGCATCAAATTTGTTATTCTTGGTTTGTTTCCTTATAATGCAATCAACACAAACATCAAAATTTGTGAAGTTACCGAACTCAATATATACCATTAGACACAAGACGCTCAAATCTATTTCTAGAGATGTTACTTAGGCGTTTGTACCACAAAGTTCATGAATTTGCATTTTTCCAAACTTTTGTTTAGTACCCCTTAATTCAACACTTCAACTTTATTCCTAAAAAGTTATAGTGTTGAATTTACCAAGACTATGTTCATCCAAAGTTTATTTTTCGGTCCCAAACAATTTTGAATTTAAAGACAAAGCAACAACTTTGTTCTTTGTTAGACAAGAATAACCAGATTTGTCTAAGTAAGAAGCAAAGAAACTAAATTACGTCTAAAAGACGTTACGACCAAAGTTGTCTTTCAAATTCAGAAAATGACCAAATTTAAACAATAGTTTGTAAAGCATGATTGCCTCCAAATTCATATGAAAACACTATCTATATTAAATGTATCTTTCAACATTAGTTGGTTTTCAGTAGCTTAGGCAATCCTACTTTGAAACTTAATTTATTAACAAACCAAAACGAGAAATTAACCCTTATTTTCACACCGACTGTTATATTTTTTTCAGTCATTCGGTGTCCAACTTTATCACATAAGAAACAAGTATGAACAACCTAAATTTGGTCCTTTTATGTAGGATCCTTAGCATCATCATTCTCAACATGTTTAAAATTTCGTTCTTAAATCTTAGACCTTAGAGGTGGCAACCGTATAAGTACTTTTAGTCCCTGATTATTTCGATTGAAACAATATTAGACATTTTCAATATGTACTTCTAAAAATTTCCTTTGCTATGAAATTATTTTGAACTAAAGCGATGCAAAAGCATGCTTATTTCCGTTGTATCGCTTCTTACGAAGCCCAAATCCTAGCAAAGAACTCGATTGAGATCTTGATCTCATCGTCATCACCTCTAAAGTTTTCCAAATTGGTGTTTTATGCTTAAAATCAGGCCAATACAATTAAAGTTTTCTCACTTCTCATAAACTGTATTATACTCAGCAACGCCGGTATCCTTAAGTAGAAGTAAGTTATTTCAACTTTAATGCAATGTCAAGATATATATACCCAATAATAAATTTAACTTTATTTTCTACTATTTAAAGTAGAAATCTGAAAATGTTGGAATTTCCTAAACTTATCTATATTGTAGTGATATGCACCGAAGAGAGAGAACCTTAATTAAGTATTAGCTCACTAACCGAATAAATTCAATAATAAATTATGAATGATTATACGTTCCACCCAAGATACCAAATGTAGCATTAATATCAAGTCTTTGGACATTAATATTAACTACTAGTGGTACTCTTGTTGCAATGAATTGATACTGACAATAATTCATTATAAACAATAGTCTTTCTTTGGGCCAATCTATTATTCACATGTTTTAATCCAAAAAATTGTCACATATCTCTCATTACCGCAACGATCAAACACTGACAATAATCCATAGTAAACAATAAATCTTCCTTTGGGCCGAATTATCATTCATATGTTTTAATCCAAATAATTGTCACATATTTATCATCGTAAGTGTGTATATATTCCGGCCAAATATAAATCTTCCTTTAGGCCGATTAAATATTCGCATGGAAAACATACTCACAACATTTAATATTATTCATGGAAAAATCTCCTCAAGAGAGGTCTCTTTGGAGACATCTAGTATCAATCAATCCAATTCAAATGCAGATATTTATTAATTTGTATGTGAAACTACATACAAGAATTCTTAAGTGGCTTAGTGGGTCAGGAAAGGGGAGCTGCGACAGAATTAATTATTTTATGTCATTTCTTTAAGTGGGTCTGAGCCTAATCCGAATCATCGATCTCCTTATTTAAGCTTTATTTAATTAAGTTAATGATGATTCTTAATGGGCCAAAAATTCTTAAGCTCATAACAAAAAATAATTAGGTTTCTTTAACATGAAGGGTTAAACATAAACCCTAATAACTTAACCAAATTAATAAAACGGCCGTCAATGGCAAAAAATACATATCCGAAAATTTCATAAAAAATTTCATAAAATTTTTGAAATATTATTTTTTCTGAAACGATGTTACTGTCACCTTAATCACAAAACATATTTTACTCTTTTCATAAAATTTTAGATCCAATAATAAAACACAACTAAACAACATGAACGGGAAGAACATATCTAATAGAAACAAATTACCACAGGTTCCAAAATTCAAAATTTAACCACAGTTTTATAAAATATCAGATTTAAAGATCCAAAAATTTTCATTACTTAAAATCCAAATTTATTTTAATAAACTAAACAAAACCAAAAATTATTTGATAAAACCTGATTATCAAACAGAAACTAAATATGGTGGCTCTGATACCAATTGTTGGAATTTACTAAAGTTTATATCATAATAAACTATAAAGTCATATCAGTTTATGATGATCAAACATAAGCGGAAGCGTACCTGATTTAGTCATGATGAATCTGTGGTTGGAGATCTGAAGTTGGCTATGGATCTTCCAAAGCATACCCTGAATTGACTTTAGGTCTCTGGTGATGGGATGCAGAGAGATTTCTGTATTTCAGGTTAGGGTTATTTGGGGACCATAACCCTCTATTTATATAGAGTACTAATTTAGAATTCGGCCCTTCATCAAATTATAAATTACTTAAGGCATCCACAACTTAATTTTCCATAACATTTATGCCTCCAGTCTTTTACTTTATTACAAAAGTGACCACATAAGTTTGACTTATTAAATAATGACCCTATCACATATTGATATATGTGTGACCCCATAAAATAAATCTTACACCGTCATTTCTTCGAGAGTGGTCAACACGTCATGGAATTTCCTACTTATGGTTTCTTGTGAATGACCAAATATTTTCCCAACGTACCTTTGTGTTGCGTGTTGAGCACATATCGTGAGAAAAATAGCAGCACTTTTTGACGCTTACCTCATCACTCATCACTCTCCGTCAAATGATAATCCTCCTTAAGCTTTTCACACAAACGAATATATACTCGAGGATACATTTGAATTATGTCATAGCATTGTTGTTGATGTCCATGAATTAATTCATATACGTATCTTCTACCTTGTTATGGATCTAAATTCATTCGTTCTCTTTCGATGGTCATAGAGAAAAGATCCATGATTGATTCTCCAAAGTTAATGCTTCCCTCTTCTGCATCATCTTCAAACATGCTGTATAATGCTTCATTCTATATAAAAATAAAAAGGAATAATCAAACATAAATTTTATTATTTCAACATAAAAAACAATTATTTAATACAAATCAAAAACTAAATTATTCAATAAATAAAACTAAATTATTCCATAAATAAAAGAATTTTTTTTTATTAAATTATTATTTTAGTTCAGTTATTCAACTAATCGGTCGATTTCAGTCATACGCTCGAGATATCTATTTTTAGCATTATCATCAGGTAGCGTGAGATAAACACGTGCATGCGTCTCGTTGCTCTGCTTCCTAAAAATGATACTATATAATTCTTGATTTATTTTCTTTTTTTAGAGGACCACTACACCAATTAATAAGCTTCATCTCATTCTCATATACTTCAAGAAAAATTTGAATGTTTGTATCGTTCCATTGTATTTTTTCCCTTTATTGTATACACACAATTAATCTACTAAATTATGATCGGATAAACTTTAAATCACAATTTTAAAGCATATAATAATATATTAAATAAAAATACTTCTTTGATGTTTGATGATTTCCCTTGATTTTCCATACCTACAATGATATATACCACTAAACTAATAGGTAAAATTATAAATAATTTTTTTTTTTAAAAATAAACTTAATTAAATAAGTTTTATTTTGAAAAATACTATATATACACTGATATTTTTAAAATATTTCTTGTGTATATACTTAATATAATCTGTCGTTTAATTTTCGTAGGAAAATATAAACTTTAGATTTTATTTACCAAAAATACACAAAAATCTTTATAAAAAGCTACTATACAAAATCTTTTATCAAAAGTTTTCGATCACATAAAAAATTCTTTGAACAAAAAATGAAAGATTTCAAATACCTTTATCAAAAGTCTTTGATTTGTTCTAAGGTGATCGCTTGTCTCTTCCTTCATTAGTGTAGTTTTGATATCTCTTATATAGAGAGCATGACGTCTAAATAAAGAATTTGTTGTAACAAAAGATATATATATATATATATATATATATTAAAATGACTTGGCAAAATAAAGTATAAAAACCTAAAGAACCGAGTTTTTAGTTTTTATGTAGAAAAAAGTAAAATTTGGAGGAAACTAGTTTTCCTGAAAATTTGGAAATCATTTTGGACAAAAACTTGATTGGTGTAAAAAGTGGTTTTTGCCAAAACTTGATTGGCGTAATTTGTCCCTTCACAACATTAAGATCTAATGAAAATTTATAGCTACAGTCAACCGTCTTCCTCACAAGAGAGCATGAACATCAGAGGTTGCCAAGGAGATGGACAATTTTGAATCCCCAAAAAATGTTTATGTGGTAGAAATATAGAGCTACGCACAATGATTACTAGTAATAAAAAAAGGGATACTACAGTTGTGAATCGTTCCAAGTATAAATCTAATTGTATCGAGATCGACTCAGGGAGGTCCAAAGGTCCTGGCTATAGAACCCCTTCTACGAAGCTCCTTTGTGTTGACATTGTAGGTCGGAAATGACCACATATGGAAATGGTGGTAGGAGGCGATGATGGAACAAATCGAATCTTTAAGTTATCAAATCCAATACAATGTCAAAATAAGGTGGAACTTTCGCGCGAGGACTGACCAACTGGCCTTCCGTGACCCCATCAAGGATGTCCGTCACCCCATCGAGGATGTCCGTCACCCGATCGAGGATGTTCGTCGCCTTGAAGATGAGTTTCTCTTAACAGACCTTGAGATATGTGAGCTTAAAGCTCTCTTAACAAGGAACGAGGAGCTTATAAGTTCCAACAAGAAAATACATATAATGGTGGGTGTGGTTGGTCTACTGGTGCTCTTCACAGTGACGACAACCCATTGTTTCTTCTAAATGTGTATCATCTTATGTGTGCTTGCTTATGTCGTGGCAGTTTTTTGTAATTGAAAACTATGTGATGTCATATTTTTTTGTGTTAGATGACACCTCATAACTTTACACCATGAAAACCAAACCCTAAACCCTAAAATCAATTGGTAACTTATGTCGGACTTTTATGTGTTATGCCAAACCCTAAACCCAAACCCAAAACACGAAAACAATATAACCAAAACAATAAAACCAAAACGTAAAACGAAACATATATGTTCGGAAACACAACAAAAATACAACGTTTAAGCTTAAACAAGAACAAGAAACACACACAAACAAGAAACAATAACATATGTGCCCTACTTGAACGAACTCATGTAGGATTAGGGCATGGCGTACGGTTGTGCCCTGATTGATTTCACTTAGAACATGTGTGACCCTTCCTCAGACGTTTTTCTCTCTTTTGTTTTTCAAAAGCGCATTTCATTCAAGATTTCCTAGGCCTGCCAAGAGGTTGTCGCACATTTGGTGGCAAACATGTTGTTTTCTTCACTTCTTTATGTATGAACATGGAAAAATCTCGAGGCATAACCACTGTCGCGTATGCATTCACTAAGTAAATCCTAAAAAAATAAGAATTACATAACACAATTCTTGAATCTTGAGAAGCCTCTGTTGCGAGTGCATGTATGCACGGTAACTTATCTAAGTCAAAACGGCGATATGAACATGATTTACTATGTAGGTTTACAAAATGGGTATGCTGACTATTTGAGACCTCACTTTGAACATCGTCTATTGGTTGCACCGTAAGATGTTCAACTTCTTGTAAACGTTTCTATGAGATGTAAATTTTCCATTAATAAATTCATAATACGAGGACAATAAAAGTATTTTTTAAAAATGGTTACGAACCGATAAAAGCTTCTCAACGGCCCTCGGTAGTTGTGTATAAAGTTTAGCCATGTCGTTCCTTCGATTGCAAATCCATTGTGTAAGCATCACACGGATAGCTTCTAGGAGACCAATAATTGGCAAACTCCTTGACCGAGATAAAATTTGATTCATAGAGTCAGCAATGCTGCATAATGCCGAATTTAATGTTTGAACCATCCGAAAAAGTGCCTCAAATTCAGTTAGCGTAAAACAAGTAGTCGCTTTCTTAACCAAACCAAATGCTTCCCTCCCTCTAAATTGCACAAAAATATTTTTGTAGAGATGGTAAGTACATTTTCCTCTATTAGCTAATGGATAAACCTTGTTTATTGCATTACCAATATATATATGTCTATCCGATATGATAGCCAAAGATTCATCATCAGGAATAACGTAGCTTAGTTGACGAAAAAACCATTTCCACGAATCATCATTTTCAGTGTCTACAATAGCGAAAGCAAGAGGGAAAATATGAAAGTTACCATCTTGAGCTCTTGCATCTTTTTTCTAGATTTTCTTACTTGATTTATCAGATTACTTGAACCTCTTTAAGTTTCCTTTCCAATAGCAAGTAAGGTCTAAGTTTTCAAATTATTTGTAGCTCGTTAAGAAGAACTTGATGCAGCTTCTTAACAACTAACAATGTGTGCCTTTCCGATACTCGTATTTTCTCCTTCTTAGTTGATTCTCTTCTCAAAAGGAGGTGGAGCCTCTCCGTGACTATGCATTCATTAGGACAAAGAATCAAGATTCATGTCAAGCTCTCTAACAACATTGTTAACTAGTGCAGATATTGACCAAATCCTTGTGTTGAACAGAATTGTTTCAAAAATTCAAAATAGAAACTCTGTTACCAAACTCCACTCGTTACTAATATCATCCTATGTGATCCGTTACAGATTTGCAGAGTAATAAAGTTTTAAAATTAAGGAATTATTGGGGCTTATATAATATAAAAGGGCAACAAAAACTTTAATGGTTACTATAGTGTAGTGGTTAAGTAGTATTCTCTTCCACTCCACGTGGACGGTTTGAACCTAAGTAATCTCTTATTTTTGGGTCTTTTAATTAGGTTCATATTTGTTACGGACCGACCATTATTCGTTATTGTTCGTTCTATTAAGGATGATTTAAGCGTTAAATTCATATAAAGAAATAATAACCATTAATAACAAAATATGTAGTTTATAATTGGGACAATTACAAAACTACACATTTTAAATTGCATTTTACAAAAGTACGTCATTTTATAATCGCTTTTGAAAACTATACCTAAACAATCCAAATTAAATCAGAATAAATCATACCCAAACAATCACACCCCTTTAATAATATACCCTAAACATTAATGATTAGCAAACGCAAGTGAAAAGATTAGTTTTTGGTAATTTTTGATAAAGTAATTCATTCATTTTAAATTTTGGGAGGATGTAGATATGTAAAATTATTGCATTAGGTGTAGTTTTGTGAATGAAGTGTTAAAAGGGAATAATATTGTGAATTCATCTTTATAATTTGTCTATATGTATTTTTTTTTATAACAACATCATAAAGAAAGAAACAAACTAAATCGTAGCGACAATATTAGCTGCCCAGCTTGGAGGGAGCTCACCCATGTACTCTAATGTTGATGCGATTGCTCGTCCTGCCCGTGCTAGCTTGTCCGCTTGCAAGTTTTTCGCTTTTGGAATAGCTTTGATTCTGAATTCCGTGAAATATACAAGCAAAGTCTTAAAATGTTCGAACATTGTGGTAAAAGCAGGCCACTCAGAGGGGTTATGCAAGATTGCCACCAATGTCGTACTATCCGTCTCGAAAGTCTAACAGGGAATACGTCGTACTTGGATAACTTCCATAGCCCACAGTAGGGCTTCAAACTCAGCATGTAAAGGAGATAAGCTCCTTCTATAACACCTCCCTCCTAACAAATGACATGAACCATCTCCATTGAGACACACCCTACCTAGCCCCTCAAACGTCTCTGTATTTTTCCATGATCTATCCGTCTGACACACTAGCCCCGAATTATTAACTTGTGTCTTCTCCACCAGATTATGGCATCGGGTAACCTCTGTTCCCTTGTCGTTATTTTGGGCTTCTGACAAAGCTTTCGCTTCCTTTTTCGCTTGCTCCACTATATCTGGAGGGTCAACATCGACATCCTCAAAAACCTTCTGATTTCGCGATTTCCATATATACCATAATAACCATGGGTAACACCATATAAATTGTTGACCCTCTCTTGCTTGTAGTCTCGAGAACAAGTAAACCATATTTGTGTAGATACCACCCTGTGGGAACTCTGAATTAATTAAAATAGGTGAGATGCCTCGTGTATATAGCGAATGAGTGCATTCAAAAAAACACATGATTAATCGTCTCAGTTTCTTCCTCACATCTTGGACAGACAGTATCACATTGTATACCTCTATAATATAATCTTTCCCTAACACCCAAAGTTCCTGATATAATTTGCCACAAGAAGTACTTAAGTTTCAGAGGGCATTGTATCTCCCATGCTTTCGCCTTTAACGCTTTAGTATTTGGTCCCCATTGTTCTGTCGTCATTGTCTCTTACTCATTCGCTGCCAAAGGTGATATCCTGACTTAACCGTATACCTCCCTGATTGCGAGTAATGCCAAATCCACCCATGTACATCTGTGTTTTTACTTATAGGCAGACTCTCAATCAATTTCCTATCATCTAAGCTAACTAATGTGGTTAATGCCCCTCTATCCCACACTTCTCTATTCTGATTAATTATATCTCTTATTTTCAGATTTGGAAATAACAAGCTGCCTCTCCCCTGTGTCGGCCTTGGATTCGTATCCGGAATCCAATTGTCCTCCCAAACCGACATTTGACTTAGTTTCCCGGGATTTTCCTCATACCTCTCATTAATAGACTTTTTGAGGAATATAAACTTTTCCAACCAAATGAGGGTGAGTGTGGTTTCTTTGCCAGGAACAGATGAACCCTCGCAAAATATCTTTCCTTTAGTACCCGTGCTACCAATGAATTAGGGAATTGTGAAAGCCTCCAATATTGTTTTGCCAACAAAGTCTTGTTGAAATCTTGTAACGATCGAAAGCCAAGTCCACCATCGTGTTTGGACTCACACAATTTTTCCCATGCCACCCAGTGGAGATCGCGGTTTTTTCCATTGGAACTCCACCAGAATTTTGATATCGCACTAGTTAACTTTTTTGTTAACGTCTGGGGTAACTCGAAGCATGACATAACATGCAAAGGGAGGGCTAAAGCCACTGACTTAATCAGTGTTTATTTTCCTCCACGTGATAAGAATATAGATGTCCATCCATTTATTCTTTCATTTAACCGTTCTTTCACATAATTGAAAAGATTTTACTCTTAGCACCACCTAGACTTTCCGGGATACCCAAATAGGCTCCCATCCCACCATCTTTGTGAATGCCAAGAATATTCTTCATATCTATCCTAATCTGTGTATCCACATTATGTCCAAACATCACCGAGGATTTCGAAATATTTATCTCTTGTCCCGATGCTCTTCCATATCGATCTAAGACTCGAAGGATAGCCCTACACTCCCTCTCTTCTGTTTTACAAAAGAAAAGACTATCGTCAACAAAGAGCAAGTGTGTTACCATCGGACTGTTACTAGCCACCTTAATTCCGGAAATGAGAGAGTATTCTTTCGCCTTCTTGACCAGTGAAATCAATACCTCCGTACACATTTTAAACAAGTACGGGACAATGGATCTCCTTGTCTTAAGCCCCTTTCCGGCTTGATCGACCCCCTAGGTTGACCATTAATTAAAACTTGGTAAGAAACCGAACTTACACACCACATAATTCATTTGACCCATTTGACACTAAAGCCGAGTTTAAGTAGAACAAATTCAAGGAGTGACCATTCAACTCTATCGTAGGCTTTACTCATGTCCGTCTTAATTGCCATATGTTCGAACCTGCAGTTATGATTAGTCCGTAGGCCATGAACCATCTCTTGGGCCAAGAGAATGTTATCCGTTATTAGTCTTCCTGAGACAAAAGCTGATTGGGTTTCTAATATCATTTTTGGCAAAAATTTCTAGAGTCTTAAACATAGTACCTTAGAGATTACCTTATAGACCACGTTACACAAGCTAATTGGACGGAGCTCCTCCATCCTCTTCGGTTTATCAACTTTTGGTATAAGACAAATATTGGTTTCATTTAATATGTATTCAAGACTCCCTATCCTCATAAATTCCTTGACCAAAGATACTAGGTCTTGCTTAACAACGTGCCAGAATCGTTGATAAAATAATGTCGTCGTCCCATCGGGCCCGGGGCCTTCTCTGGATGCATTGAATATAAAACCTTTCTTATTTCCCCTTCTGAAACATCTTTCGTTAGCTGGGTATTAATGGATTCCGAGACAACAACTCTCAAACCACCTAACACCTCATCTATGTTACCGCTACTTGAGGTTGTGAAAAGTTGTTGGAAGTAATTTGTAGCAATATCCTCCATTCCCTGTTCCGTGTCGTCTATTTGTCCATTCGGCCCCATTAAAACTGAGAGCTTGTTCTTTGCCCTTCTTTTCTTCGTAGTGGAATGGAAAAATTTGGTATTTTTGTCTGCCTCTCTCAGCCACATATTCTCGCTTTTTGTTTCCAATATATCTTTTCCTCAAGATACGCTTCTCTTAGCTTCCTTGTTAATAATTCCACTTTTTCTTCAGGGATCTGATCGTCCCCTTGTGCCTCTTCCAATTCGACTCTCAGGTTTTCGATAGTCACCAAGCTCGATGGTACATTATCCTTACGCCATTTTGCCAAATTGTTTCTGCATTTTGCTATGCGATCATATATTCCCAAACTAGTGTTACTCCCCGAGTTCGAACCTGCCTCGATTGTATCCTTTAAGCCATCCTTCCCGATCAACCTTTTATCAAACCGAAAGTTCTTCTTCATCGAGGAGTTCTTGAAACGACAATCTGCTAAGATTGTCCTATGATCTGAACCAATC
The DNA here is from genome assembly GCA_963556525.1 of Cochlearia excelsa. NCBI lineage: Eukaryota > Viridiplantae > Streptophyta > Magnoliopsida > Brassicales > Brassicaceae > Cochlearia > Cochlearia excelsa. The sequence goes on along the minus strand of OY748330.1, from coordinate 15,694,621 downwards.
AGCTCCAGATATTTTACCTTTGTGTACGGATACAATTCGTGCCAATCCTCATTTCCAACCACCCGGTCAAGTTTACACCTTTTGTTTTCTTTATTTGGCCCGAAGGTCTTTCCTCGCCATGAGAAATGATTACCTAGACAAGGAAATTCCAACATACCACAGGAAATGAGCATAGCATTGAAATCAACAAATGTCGACGCCCTTCTCATAATCCCACCTTTCTTGTCCTTGTTCCCCGTTATTTCATTAAAATCTCCTACCATTAACCAAGGTCCTTCTCTCGATGCATTTTTCCGAATTAGTTCTTCCCAAACCACTCTCATGTTCTGTGATACCAGATCTCCGTAAATAAATGAGATATACACTTGTTGATTCCTTACTGTTGCACTCGTGTCAATAATTTGGTTATTTGCCGATACTATTTGTAGATTCATATCGTTATAGTAATTAAATAGCCAATCCCCCACTACTACTAATCAGGTTCACCGTAAAAACTTTATCATATCCAAAGTGTGATAAAAAGTTATTCATAAATGAAGTTTTTTGTTTTGTTTCAGAAAGAAATAAAATATCAAGTTTAAATTTGGTCCATAGATTTCTTAGAGTTGCTATTGTCAACTTGGCTCCCAGCCCTTGACAATTCCAACTTAGGATTTTCACGTTTTTGCCGGTGGTTTCGGAAGAGCCACCATCCCCTTTTTATTTGTTTTGATAATTATATCCATGATTTTCCTTTGGTATATCCAATTAAGATATTCCTTTCTAGTTCCCTTGAGTGTTTATAAGCCTTTGTACCTGATTTTCCTCTGTAGCTTCACTTTAATACCGCCCTCCTTAACCACCTTATTTCTATCCAAACGTAAAGGACGCATGCCATCATCGATTGTTGTCTTCTTAACATTCTCCCCAATGTTTTTACTCTTTCCCTCCAAATAACCAAATTTACCACTCATTTTAAACTTGATGCCCATAAAAACCATAGTAGTTCTTTTTCTTAGAGCCTTGTCTTTTACACCACCGTTTCCAAATTTTGTGATTAATAAACTCCTACATCTAGATTTATCCTCCTTTATAATCATTATTTGTACAACCCCTAGTGATCTTTCCTCCCTATCATATATATCGTCTAATAAAGACCTTATTGGAAGAAGATAAATGATCACGCATCTAGTCAGATACTTTAGTATCATAACCCACCAATATACCTTATAATTTAAAAATCTAGCTATATAGCCTTGTACTATCTTTTTCCTCACAACAACACTTTTAATTTCTACCCTCTGTCTTTTCCACCCACATTTCCATATAGTACCATACATAAATTCCCATAAGCAAACATTTATTCCATTAAATTCATGAATAACAATAAAACAGAGTGTTAAACTGGTGTAAAACCAAATCATAGACCAAAGACAACCAAATAAAGATTGGGTCCAACCCCTAAAAACCAAATAACTTTCTAACAAGTTACACCATACATAGTTTTCAAAAAAACACTTAAAGAACAAAAACATTAAAATCACTTCTTAAAAATAGGTTTTGGGATTCCTCCTCCCGTCGAGCCTTTCTTTCCCTTCTCGTTACCGTCGCTTCTTCCTCCCTTGTTAATGTCTTTAACCCCTGATACACCAACATCCTTCTTAGCCAAGATATCAACAAGATTAGTTTTAAATTTTAGTTCTTTGGCCGGTGATTTCTTGGTGCGATAAATTCTGTTTAACAACAGTCTCTTTTTGGGGGAAGCTTGCACAACCGTGCTATATTTTCTGCCTGCTAAACCTATAAGCTTTTTATTACAAACCTGAGCATTATTATCCTTAGTCCTAGCCGTTAATAACTTAACCTTACTGAGCGAGTTACTAACCGTTTCCATATCTAAATTATTTTCATTCACTTGTAAGGAGAATGATTATGTACATTTGTCCAAGGAAGTATCCTCTTCACCTTGATCCATTGCCCCTTCTTCCTCTGTCAGGTCATCAAACTCATATTCATAATCTACCTCTTCCTTCTTATTCTCATCCTCAACGCTCCCGTTTTGGTTATCTTCAGTCAAGGCATCACCCATATCCTCATCCTCTTTCCCTTTCACTGTTGCATCCATTTCCGTTGGTGTGATCTTTGGTATTGTTTTGGAACCTCATCCCAAATTGCAGCCTTTAGAGGCAACTCTGGAATCATCTTCCTTGTAGTTTCTGTTGATTTAGCCTGGTAATACGAGTGTGGTCCTGAGGAAGAAGAAGCACCCTGCTTCTCCCTTGATAGCCATGCCTTGTAGCTGGGTATTTCTCTTTATATCTATGATTATCCTCTCTTTCCCTTTGGTTGTCGTCACAGTGAGATCCTTGGGACCTTTCCCTACCCATCTTCTTATAAGGGAAGACTTGTCTCTCCTCCTCCTTGTAATCCAGGGACCTTTTGGATGAGACTCTTCGCTGTGTTTTCCACCTTGGCCCTGAAATGTTCTGATATGTCACCTCTGCATAGGTACCCTTCCCTTTGTCCTCTTTCACCTTGGCCTGCTCCTGCACTTCATTAATACCCTCAGGACAATTCTCTTCATCGTGTGTCAACTTGAAACATTTACCACATAAACCAGTGAGCTTATTGTAATCCAACCCCACATTCAACTCAATACCCGAGTCACACGGTACGTCAGTCTGGAAGAGCAAGCTCTTAAACCCATCAAGCGTAACGAAGACGCTCCCTGATCCGATATATGTTCCCAACACTTCTACAAGAGTCTCACCGACAAGCCTGAGTATGGCTTCGCTAATGACATGGCACGACATATCCAGTAGTTGAACCCAAAACCCTGTATCCGATGGGTAGTCTGGTGCAAAACATGGTTCCCATTTCACCAGAGACACCATAAATCCATCAAAATGGTAAGGGCAGAGGGACAAAACACCATTCATTTCTTCCTCTATTTCGAAGTCGAAAGTAAACCTTCCCGCTCCAAGGTCCATGCCCACCACCTTGTCCTGGAGCTTCCAAATCTTTGGTATATTCTCTAACAGATGATCCATCTTCTGCATTGTTGGATTCAACAGTCTCCCTATCAGTGTGAGCTCGAAAGACTTCACTTTCTCCTCCATATATGTATCTTGAACTCTCAACATTGGAGTTTTCAACACTGGAGCTTTACCCTTAGTAGCCAATGCTCTCGCCATTACTTGAGTTATCTGTGGCGCTATTCTTGCTTTAACTAGAGAAAAGATTAAACCTTTGGTGATTGAAAGTGTACAACTTGGATACCTACCCTCTTCCTCGCTTGCCTGTTAAATACCCTTGACCCCTTCTCCTTTCTTTCCTTCGAACCTGATTCTCCGTATCTTTCTTTTACGATCTTCTTCTTGTTCTTTCCTTGAGTATTGTCTTGTAAGATTCGAGCCTTAATTTGAGAATCAGTCGATGTGATATGGGAAATATATTGTTTCCATAAGAATCCTTATTCCCAATAAAGCCCACCATCTACTCTCCATATCCGAAGGATCTTCTTTGTCCTGTGTATCTCCACGATGATATAAGACCTTTCTTTAACCATCCTTGCCTTGATTTCGATCCCAGATTCCCAGATATGGTCGTCTCTTCCAATTGCCCAGCTTTGAAACAGCGAAAATACGGGTATCTCCTTGATACACCGATCTCGCCTCCGAATATACTCATCAATCATTATGATCGAGAGAGTAGATTCGCCAATCTTTGAGAAACTATTTCCTCTTCGACAATCGCCTTTCTCATCGCCGCTTTTTTAGGGGTATTTAGAAGAATACTAATTTCATAATTTTTCACTTTTTGTCTATATGTATTTAACAATGTGATTTTGAAACATTTAAGTTAAATATTTATATCTTGAGTGTGACAAATTAATGTAACTTATACATTTGTTTTAAATGATCACATACCAATATTTAAATTATAGTTAAATCGAAAGATTTGTTAATATCAATTATTTATTTTAGATAAGTAGTATCATATTTTATTACATTGTATATGATTTCTTTTAACTTATGACATTTTTATTTTTAAATTTAAATGATTAAAATTGGTAATATTTTTATTGTTGGTGTTGTGCTAAATCATCAATTACATAATCACTACAAGAAACTGAGCAAATTACAACGATTTTATTCGTTGTAAACATAGGACCAGTTAACGACTACTTAACAACGAATTTGGAAATCGTACTTAAATCGTCGTAAATAAACAACGAAATGGATCGTCGTAAAATCATCGTTAATTTACAACGATTTAAGTACGATTGTCCAAATATTTTCTGAATCGTCGTTAAATCTTGGTAAATGTACGACGATTTTACGAGAATCTGCTTCTACCGAAGAAATCGTTGTAAAATCGTTATTAGTACTGCTACACCTAATTTTTTACCGATGATTTTTTAAACATTTTATGGTAGTTTAAAACGTGTATTTACTGCTACACGTAATTTTTTACAACTTTCATTTTAGTAGTTTAATCGTTGTACATTCGTTGTAAATCCTTTGTTAAATTCAAAAGTTGTAAATTAATGGTTAATTTTCGTTGGTAAAAAGTTGGTAAATTTTCAAAATCCTATAAATACATCCATCCTCACTCCTCACCACAAATCATCTCTCTACGAAATTCGGAAGTGGATGTACATACATCGAGGCGATGACGGATCGGTGACAAGAGAGTTCCTCGACGGGGTTGAAATATTCATGCAACATGCTACAAATCTACCGGTCACTATCGGAAGCGGTAAGATGTTTTGTCCTTGTATCAAATGCGACAATAGACGGTTCATTTTGGTTGAAAATGTTTGGAAGCATTTCTTAAATAGAGGATTTACACCACAATATTATATATGGTTTCAGCATGGGGAAGGTTATTGTGGTAATGTTGCTAGTAGTAGTAATTATCATCAGGAATCTGTAGATTATGACCAGCATGTAAAAAATGAGTATGATTATTATAATTTTCATCATGATCATGGAAATGAACTGGATAGGATAAATGACATGGTTAGAGATGCATTTCGTCCTGATGTTAACACTGTTTCATTCTCATAAGATGGAAATTTAGTCAAAGAACCTAATTTAGATGCTAAAAGATTCTACGACATGTTAAATGCTGCAAATCAACCAATATATGATAATTGTAGAGAAGGGCACTCTAAATTGTCAGTAACTGCTAGAATGATGAATATTAAAACAGACCATAACTTATCTGAGGTGTGCGTGGATGAGTGGGCTTCATTGTTAAAAGAATATCTACCCTCTGATAATTTAGCTACTGAAACGTTTTATTAGGTTCAAAAATTGGTTATGAGTCTTGGTCTTCCGTATCAGTCAATTGATGTCTGTGTAGACAATTGTATGATATATTGGAAAGACGACGACATTCTTGAGGAATGTCGTTTTTGCAAAAAACCAAGATACAGGCCATAAGGAGTATGTCGGAAGAGAGTATCGTACCAGAAGATGTGGTATCTGCCTATAACAGACAGGCTACAAAGGATGTATCACTCTGAGAGGACAACTTCTTCCATGAGGTGGCATGCAGAACATACACAGAGGCCTGGAGAGGTGACCCATCCATCAGATGCGAAAGCCTGGAAACACTTTAACTCGGTGTACCCCGATTTTGCTAGGAGAAAAGGTAACGTCTACCTTGGTCTATGTACATATGGATTTAGTCCATTTGGTATGTCAGGTAGGCAATATTCTTTATTGCCCGTCATCGTCACCCCTTATAACCTCCCACCAGAGATGTGTATGCAAAGGGAATTTTTATTTCTGAGTATATTAGTCCATGGACCTAAACATCCAAAAAGATCCCTTGATGTTTTTCTACAGCCTTTGGTGGAAGAGTTGAAGGAGTTATGGCACATTGGAGTAAAGACTTCCGATTGTTCGAGGAAACATAATTTTACAATGCGTGTAGTGCTCCTATGGACGATTAGCGACTTTCCCGCTTACGAAATGTTGTCGGGCTGGACTACACACAAACGACTCTCTTGTCCTTACTGCATGCATCATACTAACGCCTTCCAATTGAAGCATGGAAGGAAAAATAGATGGTTCGATTGGCACCGTCACTTTATTAGCCTGCGCCACCCTTAACGGTAAAACAAACGAATGTTTAAGAAGAACAAAGTGGTTCGTGATCCTCCACCGGTGTATTACACGGGCGAACAAGTTGAGGCGCATATGGATCATTACTTTGCGAATTACACAGTTCACCGTGGAGGAAACTAGCATGTCCCGCCTAACCTGCCTGATGGTTATCTTACGGAACACAACTGACATAAGAAAAGTATTTTCTGGGAGCTTCCATACTGGAAAGATCATCTACTCCGACACAATTTTGACGTGATGCATATAGAGAAGAACTTATTCGATAACATTATGAACACTCTTTTGAATGTGCAGGGAAAGACAAAAGAAAATTTTAAATCACGTCTTGACTTGGCTGAGATATGTGCGAGATACAAATTGCACATTGATAAAGACGGAAAAGCGTCAATACCTATATTCAGATTATCGAGTGCAGCGAAGGCGTCGTTGTTCCAGTGGGTGGTCTCTGAAGTTAAGTTTCCTGATGGTTTTGTTTCTAATCCTTCCCGGTGTGTATATGGTAGTAAATTCACAGGTATGAAAAGTCACGATTATCATGTGTTCATGCAACGACTGCTACCATTTGTCTTGGCGGAACTTGTTCCACAGAATGTGCACGAAGCAATTGCTGGTAAATAATGTCTAATTAATTAATAAAATATTTCATAACTGAATAAGTCGTAATACATTTGATTTAATTTATGTAAGTGTTGGGTTGTTCTTTCGTGATCTTTGCACAAGAACGTTGAACGATGAAGTAATAAGACAACTCGACGAGAACATTCCTCTAATTTTGTGCAATTTGGAGAAAATATTCCCCCCATACTTTTTTGATGTTATGGAGCACTTACCAGTACATCTCCCACACGAAGCAGAACTAGGGGGCCCATTCACTTCCGATGGATGTACCCTTTCGAAAGTTTTATGAAACATCTAAAAGGGAAGGCGAAGAATCTAGCTAAAGTCGAGGGTTCAATCGTTGCGGGTACTATTACAGAGGAGACGTCTCACTTTACATCGTACTACTTTGCACCAACCGTGAGGACACGTAAAAGAGCGCCAAAGAGATATGATGACAAAGGCATTCAAACAACGTACGCGGTGGAAGGAGTGCCTGACATATTTTGTCCAATTGGTCGGCTCAGCCGACGCATAAAAGAGGTTTGGTGGAGCAACGAGGATTAAATTCATTGTGCCCACACGTACATTCTATTGAATTGCGATATTATCACTCCATGGGAAAGGTAAAATTCAATGTTTTAATACTCTTTCATTACAACATGGCATAAAAACATTGTTTACTTATGATATTGTCATATAGTATCTTCGTCGAACAAGTTCGAGAAGGAATTCAGGGGATATCTGAAGATGAGCTCGATTCCCGTAAAGCTCAATACTTTGTGATGTGGTTGCAGAGACATGTATGAAAATATCGAATATGCATTTCGGTAGTGAAATTACATAGCAACTCATATATTTAAACAAAATTAATTTTGATGCCTGCAGATTGAGTACGAGGACGAATCTTATCCGGTGTGGTTCCACGAGATGCTACAACGTCCCCTTGCGAAGATTCGGACATCACCAATGTATTTAACAAGAGGTTATGCTTTCCACGCGTACGAGTACGTTCGACATCGAACAAGTGTTAACTACGGTGTTAGTGTTAGAGGAGACATTGATTTCTATGGAATCATCCAAGAAATCATAGAAATAACGTTTCCCGGGTTGCTCATGTTCAAGTGCGTACTCTTCAAGTGCGAGTGGTTTGATCCTACGATCGGAAGAGGTGTATAAATAAGCAAGTCTGGGATCGTTGATGTCAATAAGAGTAGAAGATACAACAAATTCGAGCCTTTCATTCTTGCATCGCAAGCTGAGCAAGTAAGTTTCATTCCTTATCCGCGTCTTAAGTCGACGGGAATACATTGGGTATCCGTCATCAAAATTGCCCCAAGAGGGTACATAGTCAGGGAAGAAGAATCAACACTCCAGAATGACACACCCGTCGATATTCATTCGCCATAACTAAGCACGGACATGGTCTTACTCGTCGATCCACATAATAGGGAAGTTGAAGAGGTGAATGAGGACGAAGAAGAAGTCGAAGAGACTGACGAATTTGATGAATCTAACTCCGAGGACAAATATGAGTCTAATGATGACTCCGAGTAATAAATAAGTTGTATGTTTAAATGAAAAAATGAAAATTATGTAAATTTACGACGATTTAACGACGACTAATGTTCCTACGACGAATTAACGACGATCAATCTTAGTACGAGGTTGTCAGATCATACGAGGTTGTACTTTGCCGTACAAATACAACTTCGTCGTAAACTAGTCGTAAAATAGTCGTATATTTACATCTGTTTTACAACGGTTTTTTTATAAACCCCTAAACCCTAAACATTTTCAAAAGTATGTCTTATATTACGTACAAACACTCATAAAGGCCTCTAAAGTTAATGAATAACTATAAAAACAATGCTAAAATATCTTATCAATAAATTTTGTTACATATTCTTAGAATTTCTAAAGTTTAAGGTAAAGTGTATTACATATATTCTGCTTAATACATATATACTAGGATTTAACCCGTGGTGTACCACGGGTTTATGTTTTTTATAAATAATTTTATATATATATACAGTTAATTTAGAAGTTTGTAATATTTTTTCTGATTTTGTAAAATAAATAAAAATATTCAGAATTTCTAAAGAGTATTTTGTTCTTTTATTGTTTATGCAAATAAATATAGAGAAATTCACAAAACTACACCCTTTCAATCATTCCTTCACAAAACTACACCTAATTTAATATTTTCACAAATTTACACCCTTTCAAAATTTTAAAAGCTTGATTTACCCTTTTCAAAATTACGAAAATTAAAATATTTTCATTTGTGTTCGCTAATTAGTGTTTAGAAATAGTATTAAGGGGTATGATTGTGTGGATAGAGTTTATTTGAATTTAATTTTGAGTGTTTAGGTGTAGTTTTGTGAAATATTTTTGAAATGGTGTAGTTTTGTGAAATGTAATTCAAATGGTGTAGTTTTGTGATTCTCCCATAAATATATAATGAGAATTATATTTTATATAGCAAAATCTTAATATAATTTGTAAGTGTGTTTATTCCAAACTATTATAAACTATAAAATTAGGGATGGGCAAAACTTCCGGATCCGAAATACCGAACCCAAACCAAACCAAAATCTCCAAATCAATATCGATTATAAAAACAAATAACTCGAATGTATAGGGAAATTTACTACCATAATACCCGAAATCGAATCTGAACCGAACTCAATTTTGTAGAACTAAACTAAACTACTCTAACTACCCAAAAATTATTTAAAATAATAATAGTTATAATTATATTTGAAGTACATAATTGGAACCAAACCGAAATTAAAGAACTGAAACCGTTCCAAAAATAAATAACCCGAACGAATTGAGAAATTTACTACCTGAAAACCCGAAGCCAAAACAAATTTCTAGATTTGAACCCGAATTACCCGAAATTTGTTTATGATAAAGTTTAATCATTATTTTCAAACTTCTTGTCATTTATCTAGAATTTTTCTAGAAACTGAATCCGTTAATAAATAATTGTTATGCTAGTGTTAATTGATTTAAACAAACTTTATCTATGTTCAATATAGATGTTTATTAACATCTAAAATATTAATATAAATAGAAAATTATAATATGGACAATGATTATATATAAAAACTAAACTATATACTTTTTAAAAAATAAATAGAAAATTTATATTCTGAAATTTTTTATAGACCTCCGATAAGAAAAATAAAAAGATATATATCAAAAATATATACATTTTTAAAAAATATGGTTGATTTTATGTTAAAATCGGTTTTATTGTTTTTGTTGATATTTAAGTCAATTTAAAAAAAGTATATATATAGAATGAGATATGTTTGTGTGTAAGTTTCACATAACTCTTTAAGTGAGTTTAAAACCAATGACATAGTATGTAGTTAAGTGAGTTTTTTTGGAAAAGTTCAAAAAAGTACTTCAAAAATAATAATATATATATTTTTATTATATATTTCGTATAGCAAAAATTGAATATAATTTATAAGTTGATTAGAACAATAATTTATTATTTATTATATTTAGGATTCGAAAATACCCGAATTCAAAATACAAACCGAATCAAAATACACAAATCATATTATGCGATTTACCCAAATTTATTTAAAATTATAATTATTTTGATTATATATATAAATAATTGTTGTAAACATATTCTAAATATGTAATATAAGATTTAAATTTTAGTAGAATTGCAATTTCTTCTTTTTTGTTTATAATCGAACCGGAAATCAAACTCGTTAACAAACTATTTTGTTTTTTATTGTTTGATATTTTTAACAAAAAAAATTTTCAAATCGTTTTTAAATTCTTAATAATATTAATTAAACCTGTTTGTTTTGATTTAAATAAAATTTTAAAGGTAGTTTTTATAAAAAAAACTATGTAATAATGTATTTATGTGAATTACATATGTTTATTTTGTTTTTCAAATATTTTTTACATAATTTTTTTAATATTTTTTATTTATTTTTGGAGAGAATTATAATATTTCCTTATTTGATTTTTCGTAATTAAATGTTCAAAAATATTTCTTTTTATGCCCAATGGCATAATGTGTAATTTAGTGTGATTTTTTGGAAAATTTCAAATTAGTACTTCAAAAATACTAATATAAATGTTCTAATTTTACCAGAACTTGTTTTTTGCAATCATATGACTTAGTATTATTTCATATGCATACATTACTATAACTATATTCAACATGAAGTCAAATGTACGATGAATATCATTGAATTCCATTTACTCTAAAGAATCGTCGTAAATTCGTTGTTAGATTACGACGATTTTACGACGATTCTAACCAAATCGATGTAAAATTGTCGTACTATAACAACGAATTTACGACCAAACATGAAACCTTGATCAAACTCTAAATGTCACATCCTCAAGTGTTTTGTGTGTACGAGGTTGTCAACCTCAACGATTTCCACGACTTTACAACGAATTAATAGGTAATCTTTGTAATTTTTTGTAATATAACGACGATTTGGTGTTTTGGGAATTAAAATTCACATTTACATAAGCAAATCGGAACCGTTCAAAATTCTCTTTTAGCGACGGTTGTACGAGGAATCGTCGTAAATTCGTTGTTCCTGTTCAACGAATTTACGACGATTCCAAATTTCATTTCCCTCCAACACGCGCCAAATCAAAACGTTTGAACTTCCATGGCGACGCGTGTACGAGGAATCGTCGTCAATTTACAACGATTTTATGACGATTGCAAATACTATATATACTCGAACAATTTTCTTTTCTTCCTCGCTCATTCTCCCCAACACTCTCTCTCTAAAACTCTCTCTCTAAACTCTCTCTTCACAACTCTCACACTCTATAACTCTCACACTCTCTCTCAACATCCAAAAAATAAATATATTTAATATATTTGTTTTTAAACGGGTTTTAGGATTTGAAATTTAGTTTTAGGCTCGGATTTTAGTTTTAGGATTCAGATTTTACATTTAGGTTCGGAAAACAATTAATTATTTAATTATTAATGTTTTTTTGGCAGGTACTTATACATGGCTCCTAGGAAGGGCAAGACCATAACTCCAGGCTACATGCAGATGATGGCGGAGAGGGCCGCCGCTTCCCGGGAAGCTACGATTCCGGTTCCGCTTCTGGTTCCGGAACCTTGTCTGTTTCTACTACCCCGACTCCACATCTCCATGCCAGGACATCATCACCTGTCCAGACCTGGACGCCTCCATCCGTCCATGCCGAGCCGCCTCCACCTCCACCTCCTCATGTGTCTGTCGTGCTCGTCGTGCCCGCCGCAGCCGACAAAGTTATCCCGGGACCGGTACATCCAGAGTTGGATGTACCGGGACACGTGCCGTACGCCACCCTCCGGGTTGAGGATATCCTCGCTCAACCCGGACATGAAAGTTTGCGCCGCTTGGATCCGCACAACTCCGCGGACACTTATTGGTAAGTTTGTTAATTATTTTAAGGGAAAATTACTAAACTAACCAACATTCATACGTTAATTTCTAGCCGAACCCTATTCTCGTTTTAATAACTAGAATGACCCTCCTGAACTTTCGTACCCAAACTGCCCCTCCTTACCTTTGACAGGAAAAAAAAATGTTGCGAAACTGCCACTGGAAAAAAAAAAAAATTCCAGCTCGGAAAAAAGTCGACTTATTTACGAAATTGCCATCGCCACGTAGGAAAAATCTCCTGCAGACTTTTCGTTTTACGTTTTGTAGATTTATTTTGCCACGTCATGTTATATATGTGGCAAAATCTGCAGCAGATTTATGCCTCTTTATTGTAGATTTTAGGCCATTTTCAGTGATGCAGATTTAATAAATCTGACGGACTTATTAAATCTCGAAGAGACTTATTAAGTGCGCACGGACTTATTAAGTTTGCATCACATTGTTTTGCGTATTTATGTCCGATTTGGAAACTCTACAATACATGTGAAGTGTTGATTTGTTTTTACGAATTGCGAGTTAATTAAATCGCAGATTTATTAAATCTACAAAACGTTAAAAGATTCCAATATCAGAACTAGACTACCTTCTACGTGAAGCAGACTTACTTCACTGTATTGTAGATTAATGTCATTGATGCAGATTTATTTGCGGTGGCTCTTCTCCATTTGTCTCTTAGTGCGTGCCTTTATACCTAAAAACTCAAAATCCATTGGTGAAATCGCCATTGTAGATCGAATATCAACTTTTTGTGAGCTTCCTCATCACTTCTCATCTTCGTATTTCTCTTTTTTGTGAGCTTCCTCATCACTATGATCTTCGAGTTTCTCGGACTTTTTTGTGGGCTTCGTGGTCGTAGATCTGCGCCGCCGTCGCCGTTTTTCTTTACGTCGGCGTCTTCACCTTCGTCTTTCGTTTTCGTGTTCGACTTCGTTGGTTTTTTGTCTTCGTATTTGTCTTCGTATTGTCTTCGTCTTCATCTTCATCTTCGCCGTCGTCATCGCCGTCGTCGTCGTGTTCGCGGATCTCCGCTTAAAAGTCTGCAACAGATTTAATTGTGTTTTTTGCAGATATTTCGTTACGCAATGGAACAAGTTGTGCTTGTTTGTGGTCTATGGAAGCTTCAAAAGAAGAGATGGATGTTTGAAGTTGACAATAAAAGAGGATCTCGTATTCTAGGAGTTAACGAATATATGCGTTATGATGCTTTCATTCGTATGGTGTACGAGGATTACGGTTTAAACGATGAGTTGCATGATGTAAGGTTAACCTATTTGTATGCTTCTAAATTTGAGAAATTGCCTCAAGATACTCCTCCAGTCGTAGTTTTCAATTCACGACAATTGCAAGTGTTTGTCAATCTTTCCAAGGTTGAAATGCTCCGTTTATGTGTAGAAGTTACAAAGAAGGATATTGCTTGTGAGTTAAATGAAGAATCTGTTAATGTCAAGAAGGATAGTGGTTGTAAGTTAAATGAAGAATCTGTTAACGAGGAGGTCAACTATGAAGACACAATGGAGAAAGAAGATGTCGAAGAAGTAGTTGAAGAACGTTGTGTAGAAGAAGATCTTGATGAACATTTTGTAGAAGAAGATGTTAAAGATTTTGAAGAAGAAAAAGTCCAAGAAGATTTTGAATTTAGTGTTGAATATGATGTAGATGTTGAAGATGATGCAGGTGTAGATGTTGGATATGATGACGATGATCTTGACGCATCGAGATTCGATTATTGTGACGACTCCGATGGGACGGATTCCGATGATGAAAATTTTGTTAAGTACGAATCTATTCATACGGAGGAAGAATCTAAAGAAGAAGACGAAGAAGAAGAGGATAAAAAAGCACCAAAGCCAATGGATTCTTCGGTATATGTAATTGATACCGATGTTGATTATGATTTGTATGACATGAGTTCATTGGATTTGAAAGAAGGTGAATCATTTTGCACGAAAGAGCATTTGGAAACACGACTGAAGATGCTTAGTGTTATTCATCAATTTGATTTTGATGTGTACAAATCAACACCGACGCTGTTCTCGGTGAGATGTTGGGTTAAAGGATGTGCGTGGAAGGTAAGAGCCACATCCGTCGATGATTTTACAAAGTTTTATGTGAAGACATATGATTCAGAGCATACTTGTTCGGTGACTGAACGTTCAACAAGATCACGACAAGCTACACCAGAGATCCTTGGATTATTATACAAAGATTTTGTTGGTGGTGTAGGACCAAAAGTTTTGCCAATGCATGTGGCCGATGCTTTGAATAAGCGATTCAAAATTAAGGTATGTTTTGCAGATTTGTAATGAAGAATTGCAGAGTTTTTTGTCTGTCTGGTTTGCGTTTGTAGATTTTATTGCCATGTTTGTCGTGATATTTTAATGATGATTTGTAGATTTGTTAGCTTGATTGCAGATTTGTTAACTTGTTCGCAGATTTGTTTATTCTAACGTATTAACACTATTGGTGGTATGTAGATTGCGTATTGGAAAGCATATCGAACGCTAAGGCATGCAAGATATCTGGTTAGAGGTACTCCATAAAGTGGATATGAGAAATTGTCTGCTTATCTATACATGATAAAGAAAGCAAATCCGGGCACTTATGCGAGACTAGTCGTTGATCCTGAACAAAGATTCAAGTATATGTTCATAGCATTTGGGGCAAGCATCAGTGGGTTTCACTATATGAGGAAAGTTGTGGTTGTAGATGGGACATTTCTACAGGGAAAATACAGAAGAACACTTTTGACCGCGACAGCGCAAGACGGTAATTTCCAGATATTCCCTCTAGCTTTCGCAATTGTTGACACTGAAAATGACGAATCATGGGAATGGTTTTTCAAGCAACTGAGTAATGTGATACCGGATGATGATGAACTTGCTATTATATCGGATAGACACCTTTCGATTGGGAAAGCTATTGCGACAGTTTATCCTAAGTCCGCACGCGGAATATGCACTTATCACCTTTACAAGAACATATTGGTTCGTTTTAAGGGTAAAGAAGCGTTTGGACTTGTTAAAAAAGCTGCAAATGCGTTTAGGCTCGTTGATTTTGAAACCACTTTCGCACAAATTGAGTTATTGAACCCTGCACTTCATTTTTATCTTCAAAGAGCTGATGTTTGCTTGTGGACACGCGTCCACTTTCCTGGAGATAGATACAATCTCACTACGAGTAACATTGCGGAGTCCCTGAATAAGGTTATATCACAGGCACGGAGCTTGCCAATTGTGCATTTACTTGAACTAGTGCGATCTATGATGACGAGATGGTTTGCGAAAAGGAGAAACGATGCAAAGAAAATGTCTACATCACTAACTCGTGGAGTGGAGAAGCTGTTGGAGGTTTTTTTCCCTTTTTGTAGATTTTTTATACTGTGAAATAAATCTGCAGAGTGTGCTTGTAGGTTAACTTGTTTTCTGTTCTTTTAGGGTCGAGTAGAGCAGGCGAAGATGTATATTGTACAAGAAATTGATGAGCAACAAATGCACGTCTCAAGCCTGACCTCATCATATGTAGTGAACTTGAGAGAGAGAACTTGTTCTTGTCGTAGGTTTGATTTGGAGAAATTGCCATGTTCTCATGCCATAGCTGCAACAGAGAGTTTAAATCTCTCTCGGATATCTTGTTGTCATCCCTATTATTTCAGCGAAAACTTGTACCAGGGATACGCAAACATAATTATGCCGAGAGATATAACATTACCAATTCCAGAGGTAGTTGATTCAAAGGTCTGTTTACCACCTCTGGTTCGGAACCAACCATGAAGGCCAAAAAAGAGTAGAATCAAATCAGCATTGGAGAAGTCATTGGCCAAGAAAAGGCCAAGGAAACAACACAAATGCAGCAGCTGTGGAGAAGAAGGGCATAATCGAAAGACTTGCAACACATAAGTTTATCTATTTCAAATGTAACAGAATTCATAAATTTTCATCTTTTTATGGTTTGTTTGCATAATAAATATACGACTTTCATGGATTACAAATACATCTGCACACACTACAATACATAGTATAAACTATACAACACTGTTTTCATGTTTAGGGTTCATGTTTCAACCATTTTTGGGGCTTAGGGTTCATGTTTCAACCATTTTTGGGGCTTAGGGTTCATGTTTCATTTCAACCATTTTTGTCTTCGAAAAACTCTACATAATAACTCTGCATTACCATTTAGACAAATCTACAAGACTATAAAAATAAATCTGCAATATTTTACAGAAAATACATAATTGCTAGTTTACTACAACCAATTTTACATGTTTCATACATTACTTGAACAAAGAAACGACAACAATAGCTACAACCAATGTAATGACAACAACGAACAACTTGTTCATAAAATTCTTGAGCTCAACCATGTCGGTTTTTGTTTTCTTCGCCATGTCATCAACGCTTGCAAATTTTTCGAACTGTTCTTTTATGTCTTCCATCATAACCTCGTCCCACCACTCCCGCATATGTGATCCTCCATCCTACAACACCATGTAACTCACTTATGCACATTTACAATAAATTAAGAAAGAACAAAAACCTGAGAACAAACTTACGTTTCGAGAAGTACAAGTGTAGTATAACCTTCCCGGGTATCTTTTAGAGGACGACGCCTCTAGGATAACATCCTCGCCACAAAAACAGATCTTTTGATGACCAAAATGAACTGGATCTGCATCATGGTTGTAACTACGTACCTCGTCATCGTCGTCGTATACGTATTCGGGAGCTTCGGTTGGATCGCTAAGATCAGAATCGAATGTTCTTCCCATCGTCGTGTTTCTTTTATTCTCGCCGCCGTCAATGAGAGTGAATGCATGTGAAAAAAACCCTAATTTTTCTCTTAAATAGGGAAATAAATGTAAAACGTTGCGTTTTGAGAAAGTGGGAAACAAATCTACAAAACAGTTAAATAAATCTGCAACATTCAGTTAAAAATCTGCAACATAGAAACTTATAATCTGCAACACGTGAACTAAAAATCTGCAATACTAATAACATTAAAAGTTGCTGAAAAAGATGAAGAGTTCTACATAAGAAAAAAAATTAAAACAACAAAAACAACAATAACAACAGAGAAATTAAAACATTGTTTCATTTCATGAAGTAAAGACCATGCGTAAGCCAGTCAATTGGTTCCGGAGTGCTCTCATCAATCTCCTTCTTAACATTTTCTTTCTTGGCTTCAAGGATCTGCATCTTGGTTTTCAAACAGAGATCAGGGTTATCAATCATGGCTTCAATCATCGCCATCTTTCCAGTGATCATATCCCACTTTCACTCCAACTTATTCTTCTTCGCGATTTGTTCCTTCTCTGCCTTTGCTAATCGCAAGAGAGCATGGTAGCGTTGTTTCGCCTCTTTCTTTGTCATCCTGACCTCGTGTTCAACAATTTCATCCATCGTTGCATCGGATTTCCTTTTCAAACCAGTGATGTTTCTGTTAGAACTTCCTTCTCCTTCCATTTCTACAATAACAAAACGATTTATGTTGAACTATAACAAGAAGAGATTGTATTTATACAAAGATTTTGGACGATTGGATACAAGAAAGTGGAGAAGTGGAGAAGAGAGTGGGCGATTGGATATAAGAAAGTGGAGAAGTGGAATACGTAGGAAGTGGAAAAGTCGAAGTAGAGAAGTGGAAGAGTCGAAGTAGAGAAGTGGAAGAGTCGAAAGGACACGAATTTTAGTTATTTTTTCATAATACTAAACAAATCAGCAGAAATAGAAAACAAATCTGCAACGCATATAAATTTACTCTCCAACACGTGATAACATAAATCTGCGAACCCCTAAACAAATCATAATTTCACTATTGTACATTGCCTCATCCACTAAACACACCTAAACAAACAACAAATTGACAACAAACAAAAATAAACCATAAAAAATCCACAGTAGATTACCCATAAGCAAATCATACATAGATTAACCCTAAATTAACCTAAAATAGAGTAACATTAAACAAACCCTAAATAAGTCTGCAAAACTGTGAATTAAGTCTGCAAGACCTGAAATTATAAATCTGCGAACCCCTAAATAAATCTACTATATGGCAAATAAATCGCAACACGTGATAGTATAAATTACGCATTATTTATGATTCAATGGCAGACTTTGTCGGTCACGCTATATGATTCTTTATTGTATACTGATATCAGTGTATTGTCAAATCAGTTAAATTAGTATTGTCATATCGTTATGTATTGTCATAACACAAGACATATCCCATAAAACAAAATGTTCTCCCTATAAAAGTCTGAGTTACTCAACACAAAATCACAACACAAAAAGCAAATTTTCTCATGGCAAGCCCTCCATACGATAACTTATGCGTTATCGATGCTGAACCGATAATTTCACTACAACCAACACAACGCTCTGAAATTCCAACGGGGCTAATTTTGGGACCTGCGCAGCCCATACAACGAGGATTGTTCCGCAAGAGGGCTCACGATCGAAAGGTGTTGCGCGGTGAAAGTTCTGATTCACGCCCAACTCAAGATTTCATTTGTGAGGTCATCAATGAGCCACAACAGGGCGACCATGATTTTAGTAGTTCTTGTTGGACTTCTACTATCGATTACATGCTACGGGAAGGTATACAAGAAAAATGAATTCCGTTATCATTATAATCGAGTTGTAGATTACAAAAACTAACTCAATCATTCATAAATATAGGTACTCATAACAATAGGACCACACCATTGGAGAAATACAATGCCCTCATTCACAGTTTGTGAAAGTGAAAAAGGTTTCCTTCTCAACGAGTATTATTACAATTTTTATATACAATGTATCTTACTAGCTAGTAAATTTTATCTCATTATCAGCTAGTCGCTATGCTATCCAATTCGACACCCAACGGACAGGGAGACCTTCTAGTAACATTAAAGGATCCGTCTGGTGTAATCGAGGGAACCATGCATCATAACATCTTCAACAATGACGAAAACAGAGTACAAACTGGTATAGGTGCGGTCGTTATTCTACAAAATGTGTCTGTAGGCCGTTTTAACATGATGTCCAAGTACCTCAACATCACTGCGCGTAACATTGTTAAGGTACGTTTTCCTTGATTTTGTCATTATTACTAATAACTACACACTAATATCATGTTTTGAACAGATAATTGGGGTTAATTCGATGATTGCTGGTTACGAACCTACCGTAGCACCTACTACGGATGAAAAAAAAGAAGAAGGAACACCTAGTTACGAATATGAAATAGTTCCCGAATCAGATGATGAATAAACATCCGAGCCGTCAATGTTTACGAATATCTTTGTTAAACCCTAGACTCTTTACCATCAATTGTACCCGCCCCGTTTCTAATAATGTTATTGTGATATTTCATGTTAATTTTGGTTTTTATTGAGCTACCATTCAAATAAACAAACCATACATAGATTAACTCAAAATTAACACAAAATAGAGTAACCCTAAACAAATCTACTAAACCTAAATAAGTCTGCAAAACTGTGAATTTAGTTTGCATCACATAAAAGTATAACTCTACGAACCCCTAATTTGACCGTAAACAAAGATGCTAACCCTTAATTTGATCGTAAACAAATCTGCAAACAAATCTGAAATAAACATGCAATACATAAACTTGTTTCGAATAAGTACACAAAGGATAAAAGTTCCCATGATTAACCTCCAAATAAGTTTAACACAAATGATTAAAGTTTCATCTTGAAGACACAAATAAGTTTAACACATAAAATACAGAACCATGATAACGAAATCAATCGATTCATCTTTTAGATCGGGAATTGATATCTCAACACGTTGAGTCGGCGGGCCGACCGGTCCGAGGAGGGATATGGTTCCACCCGATGCCTCCGGAACTTCATGGTAGATATCAGTCGCATATCTCTCTCGAATTTCTTGAATGGTTGCATCACTCAGACCGCCGAAACTCGTCCCCAACGCTAGGCACTCAATGTATTTTACACGAAGACACCACAATCACCTGCTTTATAGTTCCTCGGAACCCCGTTCACTTTTCTAAACACTTCGAACATCTCGGTAGAAGGTTCACGGTCTTCTCGCGTACATAATGGTTAAGAATTATCGGGAGTAACTTCCTCGGGAACATGCATTCTTCAACCATCTTCTCATCCTTGCGGTGATTTGGAATGGAGTCGTATATATAAATCTTAGACTTCTTCAAATTAACATCAAGGGCAACCCGATGATCCTTCGTAACATTCAGGACCATGTAGACATTGTCAATGTCATACCACCATCTTCTGTGTGTTTTGGAATCTTCAGGAAGGAGACCATTGAAAATATCCTCGTAGACCTTATCAAGTGTCCAGGTGATTTTGTTGCGTACGTTTGCAAGCGTCATATAATCATTTTTCCACGTTGACAGTATGATAGGACACAAGAATGCAACACGTGGTCTATAAGGTGAATTAGGCAGCATAGATCTCCTACGGAACAATGTCATAATTATATCCATATGCTGCAAGTTTGAAAACATAAACGTCAAACAAATCTTTAAACAACTCTGCAAATCATTAAACAACTCTACAACACTTACATAAAATCTACAAACCATTAAAACAAATCTACCACACCTACTGAGACAATCTACAAGACTAAAAACAACTATACTTCACCATTAAACAACTCTGCAAATTATTAAACAACTCTACAACACCTACACAAAAATCTACAAACCTACAAAACAACTCTATCACACCATTAAACAAATCTTCAAACCATTAAAACAAATCTACCACACCTACTGAGACAATTTACAAGACTAAAAAAAAACTCTACTTCACAATTAAACAACTCTGCAACACCATTAAACAAATCTACAAACCATTAAAACAAATCTACCACACCTACTGAGACAATCTACAAGACTAAAAACAACTCTGCCACACAATCAAACAAATCTACAACACTTATATAATAAATCTGCAAATCACATGATATAAGTCTACGAAATGCTTATCGTATCAGCAAGCCATCCGTAATAACGTTCAGGCCATTCCTCCCTGGTAAAACATAGCTCCGTAAAAAACCTCACAGCACGGTTGATGGTTGGGCCAGACCAATTCCTAAAAACAAAGCATATGTTAATTACCTTGAATATGTTAATTACCTTGAATATGTTAATTACCTTGCATTTAAGATTTTCATACTTACTCTATGATCCAATCAGAAAGTATCTGCCATTTCCTCTTGTCCTTTGGTTCAATAGGATCATAACCATGGACGGATGCCATGATCCGTTTCACTGTAGAGTTTCCCTCGTAAGGGAATTTTTGGGATGCTGATAGATGTGAGGTTCTTTTAGGACGTACAAAAGATTCAACTTCCTTAATTATGAGTTCTACAAGAGAATCCAACCCAACAGTACCTTCAACTTCGTCTTCATCATCAGAAGGAGGAGCCATTTGAAGTTCTTTCTTCCTTGTTTCCTCGGTTACGTCTTCAACATCACCTTTTTTTTCTTCTTTTCTTTCTTCTTCCTTTCTTTCTTCTGCTTGTTCTTCTTCTTTTTTTTCTTCTTCTTTCTGTTCTTTTTCTTCAGCAATTTTAGGCAGAGGATATCTTGTACGAACATGACCTTTTCTTGTCTTGTACACTCTAAGAGCAGGAGCTATTATATCTGGTTTTTCTTTTTTCACGGTTCTTAAACCCACTCCTTCTCTCTGCCTTGCCAATCTGGTTTTGACACCTTCTTTTGTTTCTTTCTTCTCATTTAGTTTTTCTCGGCTTCGGGTTTTGAAACCCTCTTTCCAGCTGAGGGTTTTGACACCTTCTTTTCAGTTTGGGGTTTTGGCCCCTTCTTTTCAGTTTGGGGTTTTGGCCCCTTCTTTTCAGTTTGGGGTTTTGGCCCCTTCTTTTCAGTTTCATGTTTTGGAACCCTCTTTTCAGCTGAGGGTTTTGATACCTTCTTTTCAATTTGGGGTTTTGGCCCATTCTTTTCAGTTTCGGGTTTTGAAACCCTCTTTTCAACCTTCTTTTCAACCTTCTCTTCAACCATTCCTTCTTTCTTCTCTGTTTCCATCCAGGACTGCAAGAAATACATAAAAATACAACTATAAAACAAATCAACAATGCAAAAATAACTCTACAACATATAGAGTAAATAATCTACAAAGCAGATGAAATAAATCTACAAGTCAATTGGAACAAATCTACAAAGTGTCTAAATCTACAAAGATCTACGTAAATCTACAATTCTATCACACAAATCTACAAGACCATAATCAAATTCTACATTAGCATGAAATGTACGTTACTAACCAGATCATCACTGGTTTTGTCCTCCTCACGTTTTCTACTAGACTTGGGGGTAACATTACCAACGTTTGCACTGTCCTTCTTGAAAAATTGACGTTTACCTGTCAATTCTACCTCCGCTTTATCAATTTTATCATCAACTTTCTATACCACATCAACAAAAGCCTCTCTTAATGCAACAGAGACTGCTCTAGAGATCATCTCCTGCACTGCAGACATAGAAAACATCGGCTCTGATTCATCTTCTCTTTCACTCTTTTTCTCTTTAGAAGCTTTACCTTCAGCTTCAACTACTCTCTCACTCTTCCTCTTCTTATCTTTACCTTCACTTTCACCTTCACCTTGTTCTTTTTCTTCTTTTCTCTTCTTAGAAGCGTGACCTCCAGCTTCATGTACTTTGTCACCCTTTCTCTTCTTCTTTTTCTCCACTTTTGGCCAAAGCTTAGGATCAAATTGTTCTTTAATGATGTCCTCCAACAACTTGTCTAGACTATCATCTAACTCCTTCTTGTTGTCAGGCCAATCAGGATACTTATCCTCCAAAGAAACAGGGCACATATGCCTCACTCGAACCTATACATAAACATAAACAAATATGCAAATAAGACAAACAAATCGGCGAAACAAACAACAAATCGCAACGCATATAAACAAATCAACAGAACAGATAAACAAATCTACAAACCTCTTTATGCTTGGCTTTCTCATCTTCTAAAAACTTTTTCATGTCTATTTTGTTCCGGCCTCCTCTCCACAACAAAAGTCCAGGGCCATCTACTCCTTCCCTCTTATTCCCTTGTAATTCTCCAATACCGGGAACAGATTCATAAATCCAAATTAGGAGTGTGTGACCACATCCATGTACCGAATAGGTGTTATTCACAAAAGAACCTAATCTAATGGAATCTACCAGAGCAGAAAACCCTTCTCTACCCCATGGATAACTCTCAAACTGCTCTACATCAAAAAATCGCACAGCAGCAGAATAGGACATTCTTGATCCTGCATGTAGCCCATATATTCCTACATGTAGGAGAATCAAATTAAGTATGATCTTCTTCTTCTCTGCGCTCTCTCCAACTCTACCACTTTCCAAAGTTTTCAACAACTCATCATAAGAAGGAGTTTGGTTTTCAGCAATACCAATATCATTCCATAGCTCTGTTTTAAGAGCTGAGGCAGGAGGGTTAGCCACTGGATTGACTGGATCACAATTTAACCTTGTAATTTCTGCAAACTCGTAGAGAGAAAACCTTAGTGGTAGGCCATCAATAACAGACCAAAACTCATGCTTGTTCTTCACTTGTAGTTGATTTGTCAGGAAATAATGGACCGTCTTTGCACACCACGTGAACGACGTGTCAGTAAGCTTTAGAAACACTCCGAGACAGGATTCCTTCATGGATTCCCACACATCAACTCCTATGAACTTTTTAGCGTTTTCTATTCTCTTAAGATAACAACAATGACCCATGCTTTTTACTTCAAGCGGAGATAACCCTTCCTCATAACGCCTAGGTGGATAAGACGCCATTCCTATTTGCCAAAAAGAAACAAATCTACAAATTAGATATAACACGAACAAGTATGCAAAGCGAGATGAAACAAGTATACAACACAAAACAAGTACGCAAGCGAGATAAAACGAAACAAATCTACTAAACAGATGAAACGAAACAAATCTACAAATCATTTGAAAGAACACTACAAGCGGATATAAAACTCTACAAAGCGAGATCCAAACTCTACAAAGCAGATGCAAAAACTCTACACATGAATGAAGTGAAGAAAACCAAATCAACGTTGACATGCAACATCAAACAACGAAACACTAAACACTAAACACTGAACAACGAAACACTAAACAAAACTGTCAATAACTTACAAACAACGAAACCCTAAAACAAAGATATAACCTTCGAAGTGAAATAAGATGGGAAAAGGAGAGAATGCGAAGACAAGGAAGACGAAGAAGAAGGAGAAACGACAAGAAAGACGAAAAAGAAGCGAAGACGACGACGGCGACGAAGAAGAAGCAGAGACGACGACGACGGCGACGACGAAGAGAGAACGAAGAAAGAACGAAGACGAAGACGAGAACACAGACGAAGGCGAAGAAGACGACGGTTGACGGCGACAATGAGGAAGAAGAAGACGGCGACGAAGAAGAAGACGACGGTTTCCAAAATCGCACGGGAGAGAGGATGAGAGGAAGTTTTTAACGAATAATATTAAATGCTAAATTTCCGGTTTTTTAAATATATAATGGCATTTATTAACTGGGTTGTAGACTTGTTATTTCTGTTTGTTGATGTGTTTCACCAGATTTCATCCTTTTGTGTCTGCTTTGTAGATTTTTTTGTGTCTGCTTTGTAGATTTATATGCATAAATGGCATTTTCGTAAATGGCACAACCGTAAATATTTTTTTGAAATCTATCCTTCAATGTCCATCTCGTGTTTTTTGGAATAAATAGAATGACCCTCCGTTTTCGGGTTACTTTAGTAATAACCAACTTATTAGGGTCATTCTAGTGTATTTTCACTTATTTTAATACTTTATTAATAATATGATTTCTTTATATATTAATCAATCCAAATTTATTTTTTTAAAGGTTCAAGTACGACAATCAGGTCGCGCGTTCTATCGCGGACATCATCAAGGGGTATTTCACCGAGTCGCATCCCAACTGGAGCAAGACACCGGAGCACATCAAGAAGACGTGGTTCAAATGCTTTGCGGTAATGTTTTTCTTTTTCTTAATTAAATTCATTTATTTAACTTTAAATTATTTATTATTACTCTCGTAAACTAATGCTATAATTTCTCAACTTTTGCAGCAAAAGTGGCATTGGGATGTCTCGATCAACGAGTCCGTTAAGACGGAGGGTCGCCGGCGACGCGGGGAAGCCGGTGTTTCTTGCGGCCACGGTTTGGGACGACTTGAAGAAATATTGAACAAATGACCACAATGTCAGCGTAGCTGAGAAGTGTTTCACCTCCAGGAACGTTAAGCTACCTGACGGGACACCGAAGGAGATGGATCACACGTTCGAACAAATCCCCTTCGCATGTCGGATATACGACATGGAAAATTTTTTCTTTCTTAATCTTTTAAATTTATTTTTATTTTTAAATTATTAATGTTATATATATACTAATGTGTTTACAATTTGATTTTAGACCAAGTAGTTGGGCCACAAGCCGGCCGTCAGTGTCGTCTTCGAGAAAACGCACAAACAAAAGACCGGCGAGTTCGTTGACGCCCACTCGGAGCGGATATTCAACGACCTGGAAGCTCGGAAGATGGAGATCAGGACTCACCGATCTCAGAGATCCCCGGGAGGCACTAAACAACCCGGCGAGCCGCTTACGACCGCCGAGCTCGATCAGATTTTTGAACAGGTAAAATTTTATTTATAATGTTTCTTTTTTCTCAAATTATTGAACTTAAACGTTCATTTTTACTAATCGCTTTATTTTATAGGTTGTTCAAAAGAAGAAAGGACAGTTTATAGGCATGAGATCCATGCAGGACGTCCCGCCGGCTCCTACTTCCTATCGATCTCCGGCTCAGATGGAGGCTGAGATTCAGAAGCTACGGACGAATCAGGCGGAGGGGGCAAAGACTATGGCCTTCTACAACAGCCTCTTCAAGGTCCTTTCTGCTTCCAACCCAGATTTACTTCAGACAATGCAGACACATCCCGACCGCCCGACCCAGGCTGGACCAAGCACCATCGATCCCGACCACGCAACGCAGAACTATTTCGGGGATGATATTGCTTTCAACTTGCCTGACGACCATCAAAATCCGGATCGTGTTTAGAACTTTGTTATATTTTTGTATTTAATTTGAAATTGTATAAAATTTTGTATATTTTTTTAATATAATTTTTTTTATATAAAATATTATATTTTTTTATGTAAAATATCGTCAATCGTTGTAACATCGTCCCTAATTAAGGACGAGTTTACGACGATTTCTTTTAATAATATTGTTATAATCGTCGTAAATTCGTCCCTAATTAGGGACGATGTTTAGCAACGTATTTACAACGATTTTTAACCATATACTAATTTATTTTAATTATAAATTTACAACCAAATAGTCGTTGTAAAAAAGTTGTAAAAATTACAATGATTTTACAACGTACAATATACCACGATTATACAACGATAACGTTCGTCGTAAATTTTTCCACGATTTGAGTTTTAGTTCAATCTATATACAACGATAACGTTCGTCGTTGTTAAAGTCGTGATTTCTTGTAGTGAATAGCATAAAAATATTTTAGCATTGTGCATTTGATATATTTTTTCTACAATAGGATAAATTTGTCAAGTATTTAAACTTATAAGTGTCTCAATGATCTTTGTACAAGTCTCACAAAATTTTAAACATCTAACAATGTATATTCAAGGACTATGAACCAAGTTTCATGCAACATGAGTATTTATAAGTGCCTTAATGATCTTTGTACAATGTTCACGGAGTTATAAAACGTCTAACAACAGATATTCTAGGAATCTAAATCAAGTTTCATGCAACATGAGTGCTTGTTAGGACCTCAATGATCTATGAACAAGTTTCATGCAACTGAAGTGCTTATAAGTGCCTCAATGATCTTTTTACAAGTTTCAAGAACTTATGAAACTTCTAACAACACATATTCTAGGACTCTAAACCAAGTTCCAATGCAACATGAGTGCCTCAATAATCTTTGTACAAGTTACATGAACTTATGAAACATCTAACAACGCATATTCTAGAACTCTAAACCAAGTTTCATGCAACACGATTTCTTACAAGTGCATGAATGATCTTTACCAGTTTCATGAACTTTTGAAACATCTAACAACGTATATTCTAGGACTATGAACCAATTTTCATGCAGCATGAGTACTTTTAAGTGTCTCGATGATTTTGGTTCAAGTTTCAACAACTTACGAAATATCTAACAACGTGTTTCTAGGACTATAAACCAACTTCATCCAACATGAGTGCCTCAATGATCTTTGTAAAAGTTTCACGAAATTATGAACCATCTAACAACGCATATTTTATGACTCTTAACCAAGTTTCATACAACATGAGTGCTTATAAGTGTCTTAATTATCATTGTACAAGTTTAACAAATTTTTGAACATATAAAACGTATATTCTAGGAATATAAACCAAGTTTCCTACAACATGAGTATTTATAAGTGCTTCAATGATCTTTGTACAAGTTTCACGAACTTATGTACCGTCTGACAACGCATATTATAAGACTCTAAACCAAGTTTCTTGAAACATAAGTGCTTATAAGTTCTTCAATGATCTTTGTACAAGTTTCACGAACATATGAAACATCAAACAACTCATATTGTAGAACTCTAAACCAAGTTTCATGCAATATGAGTGCTTACAATTGCCTCAATGATCTTTGTACAAGTTTCACGAATTTATGAACCATCTAACAACACATATTCTAGGGCTCTAAAACAAGTTTCATGCAACATGAGTGCTTATATGTGCCTCACCGATCTTTGTATAAGTTTCACGAACTTAGGAATCATCTAACAACGCATATTGTAGGACTCTAAACCCAGTTTCATGCAACATAAGTGCTTATAAGTGCCTAAATGATCTTTGTACAAGTTTCAAGATCTTATGAAACATCTAACAACACATATTCTAGGACTCTAAACAAAAATTCATGAAACATGAAGGCTTATAAGTGCCTCAATGATCTTTTTACAAGTTTTCACGAAAATATGAAACTTCTAAAATCGCATATTCAAGGACTCTTAACCAAGTTTCATGTAACAAGAGTGTTTATAAGGGTCTCAATCATCTTTGTACAAGGTTCACGAACTTATGAAACTTCTATCAATGCATATTATAGGAATCTTAACCAAATTTCATGCAAAATAAGTGCTTGTAAATGCTTCAATGATTTTTGTACAAGTTTCACGAACTTATGAAACTTCTAACAATAGTTATTCTAGGACTATAAATCGAGTTCCATTCAACATGAGTTCTTATAAAAGCCTCAATGATCTTTGTAGAAGTTTCATGAACTTATGAAACATCTAACAACGCATATTCTAGGACTCTAAACCCAATTTCATGCAAAATGATTGCTTACACGTGCCTCAATGATCTTTACAAGTTTCACGAACTTTTGAAACATCTAACAACGTATATTCTAGGATTATGAACCAAGTTTCATGCAACATGAGTATTTTTAAGTGCCTCAATGATCTTGGTCAAAGTTTCAACAAGTTACGCAACATCTAACAATATGTTTCTAGGACTATAAACCAAGTTTCATCCAACATGAGTGCTTATTAGTGCCTCAATGATGTTTGTAAAAGTTTCACGAACATATGAAACATCACACAACACATATTTTATGACTCTTAACAAAGTTTAATGCAACATGCTTATAAGTGCCTCAATGATCTTTGTACAAGTTTAACAAAATTTTGAAAGATATAAAAACGTATATTCTAGGATTGTAAACAGAGTTTCATGCAACATGAGTATTTATAAGTGCCTCAATGATCTTTGAACATGTTTCACGAACTTATCAAACATCTAACAACCCATATTCAAGGACTCTAAACCAATATTCATGAAACATTAGTGCTTATAAGTGTCTCAATAATCTTTGTACAAGTTTCACAAACGTATGAAACATCTAACGACACATTTTCTAGGACTCTAAACAAAGTTTCATGCAATATGCTTATAAGTGCCTCAATGATCTTTGTATAAGTTTCACGAACTTATGAATCATCTAACAACGCATATTATAGGACTCTAAACTAAGTTTCTTGAAACATGAGTGCTTATAAGTGCCTCGATGATCTATGTACAAGTTTCACGAATTTACAAAAAATCTAACAACGCATATTCAAGGACTTTAAACCAAGATTCATGTAACATGAGTGCTTACAATTGCCTCAATGATCTTTGTACAAGTTTCACGAACTTATGAACCATCTTACAACACATATTCTAGGGCTCTAAAAAAGTTTCATGCAACATGAGTGTTTCTATGTGCCTCAACGATCTTTGTACAAGTTTCACGAACTTACGAAATATCTAACAACGCATATTCTAGGACTTTAAACCGAGTTTCATTCAACATAAGTTCCTAAAGGATCTTTGTACAACTTTCATGAATATATGAAACTTCTATCAACGCATATTTTAGGACTCTTAACCAAGTTTTATGCAACATGAGTGCTTATAAGAGCCTCAATGATCTTTGTACAAGTTTCAAGAACTTATGAAACATCTAACAACACATATTATAGGACTCTAAAAAAAATTCAAGCAACATGAGTGCTTATAAGTGCCTCAATGGTCTTTGTACAAGTTTTCACGAAAATATGAAACTTCTAAAATCGCATATTCAAGGACTCTTAACCAAATTTCATGTAACAAGCGTGCTTATAAGGGCCTCAGTCATCTTTGTATAAGTTTCACAAACTTATGAAACTTCTATCAATACATATTATAGGACTCTTAACCAAAGTTCATGCAAAATAAGTGCTTGTAAGTGCTTTAATGATCTTTGTATAAGTTTCACGAACTTATGAAACTTCTAAAAACACATATTCAAGGAATCTAAACCAAATTTCATTTAACATGAGTTCTTATAAGTGCCTAAATTATCTTTGTACAAGTTTTAAGAACTTATGAAACTTCTAACAACAGTTATTCTAGGACTCTAAACCGAGTTCCATGGAACATGAGTGCTTATAAATACTTCAATGATCTTTGTAGAAGTTTCATGAACTTACGAAACATCTAACAACACATATTCTAGGACTGTAAACTAAGTTTCATGAAACATGATTGCTTACAAGTTCTTCAATGGTCTTTACAAGTTTCAAGAACTTTTGAAACATCTAGCAACGTATATTCTAGTACTATGAACCAAGTTTCATGCAGCATGAGTATTTTTAAGTGCCTCAATGATCTTGGTCCAAGTTTCAACAACTTACGAAATATCTAACAACGTGTTTCTAGGGCTATAAACCAAGTTTCTTCCAACATGAATGCTTATAAGTGCCTCAATAATGTTTGTAAAAGTTTCACGAATTTATGAAACATCTAACAACACATATTTTATGACTCTTAACAAAGCTCCATGCAACATGATTGCTTATAAGTGCCTCAATGATTTGTGTACAAGTTTAACAAACTTTTGAAACATATAAAAACATATATTATAGGACTATAAACTAAGTTTCCTGCAACATGAGTATTTATAAGTGCCTCAATGATCTTTGTACATGTTTCACGAACTTATAAAACATCTAACAACCCATATTCTAGGACTCTAAACCAAGTTTCATGCAACATGAGTGCTTATAAGTGTCTCAATGAGCTTTGTACTAGTTTGACGAACTTATGAAACATCTAACGAGGCATATTCTACAACTCTAAACAAAGTTTCACGCAATATGCTTATAAGTGCCTCAATAAACTTTGAACAAGTTTCACTAATTTATGAACCATCTAACAGCTCATATTATAAGACTCTAAACCAAGTTTCTTGAAACATGAGTGCTTATAAGTGCCTCGATGATCTCAATACAAGTTTCACGATCTTACGAAACATCTAACAACGTATATTGAAAGACTATAAACCAAGTTTCATGCAACATGAGTGTTTTCAATTGCCTCAATGATTGTTTTACAAGTTTCACGAACTTATGAACCATCTAACATCACATATTCTAGGGCTCTAAAACAAGTTTCATGCACCATGAGTGCTTATATGTGCCTCAACGATCATTGTACAAGTTTCACGAACTTACGAAACATCTAACTACGCATATTCTAGGACTCTAGACCCAGTTTCATGCAACATAAGTGTTTATAAGTGCCTAAAGGATCTTTGTACAACTTTCATGAATATTTGAAATTTCTATCAACGCATATTTTAGGAATTTTAACCAAGTTTCATGCAACAAAAGTGCTTATAAGAGCCTCAATAATCTTTGTACAAGTTTCACGAACTTATGAAGCTTTTATCAACGCATATTCTAGGACTCTTAACCAAATTTCTTGGAAAATAAGTGCTTCAATGATCTTTGAAACATCTAACATTGTATATTCTAGGAATCTAAACCAAGTTTCATTAAACATGAGTGTTTATAAGTGCCTAATTGATCTTTGTACAAGTTTCAAGAACTTACAAAACATCTAATAAAATGTTTCTAGGACTCTTAAGCAAGTTTGTACAAAAGTGCCTCAATGATCGTTGTACAAATTTAACAAAATTATTTAACTTCTATCAACGCATATTCTAGGACTTTGAAACCGAGTTTCATGCATGGTGAGTGCTTGTAAGTGCCACTATGATCTTTGTACATTTTCCCAAAGTTATGAAATTTCTAAAAACGCTTATTCTAGGACTTTTAACCAAGTTTCCTGCAACATGAGTGCTTATAAATGCCTCAATGATCTTTATAGAAATTTCACGAACTTACAAAACATCTAACAACGTTTTTCTAGTAGTCTAAACCAAGTTTCATGCAATATGAGTGTTTATGAATGCCTCAATGATCTTTGTACAAGTTTCACGAACTTACGAAACATCTAACAACGTTAGTAGATATATGTGCCTCAATGATCTTTGTACGAGTTTCACGAACTTATGAAACATCTAACAACACATATTATAAGACTCTAAACCAAGTTTCATGCAACATGAGTGCTTATAAGTGCATCAATGATCTTTGTACAAGCTTTCACGAAATTATGAAACTTCTATCAACGCATATTCTAGGACTCTAATCTTAGTTCAATGCATCATGAGTGCTTGTAAGTAACTCAATGATCTTTGTAAAGTTTCCCGATCTTATGAAACTTCTAAAAAACATAATCTAGGACACTTAACTAAGTTACATGCAAAAAGATTGCTTATAAGGGCCTCAATGATATTTGTACAAGTTTCTCGAACTTATGAAACATCTAAAAACGCATATTCTAGGACTTTAAATCATGTTTCATGCAACATGAGTTCTTCTAAGTGCCTCTCGTATCTTTGTACAAGTTTCACGAATTTAGGAAAAATCTAAAAACGCATATTCAAGGACTCTAAACCAAGTTTTTTTTAAACATGGGTGCTTATATAAACCTCAACGATCTTTGTCCAAGTTTCATGAACTTAGGAAATATCTAACAACACATATTCTAGGATTCTAAACCAAGTTTTATGAAACATGAGTGCTTTAAATTGCCTCCATGATCTTTGTACAAGTTTTCACGAAATTATGAAACTTATATCAGAGCATATTCTAGGACTTTAAACCAAGTTCATGCATCATGAGTGCTTGTAAGTGCCTCAATGATCTTTGTACAGTTTTTCGAACCAATATAACTTCTAAAAACAAATATTATAGGACTCTTAACTAAGTTTCATGCAACAAGAGTGCTTATAAGGGCACTCTTGTTGCATGCAACGTGTTTCAAGGACTCTAAACTAAGTTTCATGCAACAAGAGTGCTTATAAGTGTCTCAATGATATTTGTAAAAGTTACTCGAACTTATGAAACAACTAAATACACATATTCTAAGACTCTAAACCAAGTTCCATGCAACATGAGTGCTTCAATGATTTTTGTACAAGTTTCACGAACTTATGAAACTTCTAACAACACATATTCAAGGACTCTAAAGCAAGTTTCATGTAACATGAGTGCTTCTAAATGCCTCAATTATCTTTGTACAAGTTTTAAGAACTTAGGAAACTTCTAACAATAGTTATTCTAGGACTCTAAACCGAGTTCCATGTAACATGAGTTCTTATAAATACCTCAATGATATTTGTTGAAGTTTCATGAACTTATGAAACATCTAACAACGCATATTCTAGGACTCTAAACCAATTTTCATGCAACATGATTGCTTACATGTGCCTCAATGATCTTTACAAGTTTCACGAACTTTTGAAACATCTAACAACGTATATTCTAGGACTATGAACCAAGTTTCATGCAACATGAGTATTTTTAAATGCCTCAATGATATTTGTACAAGTTTCACGAACTTATGAAACATCTAACAATACATATTTCATGACTCTTAACAAAGTTTAATGCAACATCATTGTCAATGATCTTTGTACAAGTTTAACAAACTTTTGAAACATATAAAAACATATATTCTAGGACTATAAACTAAGTTTCCTGCAACATGAGTATTTATAATTGCCTCAATGATATTTGTACATGTTTCACGAACTTATAAAACATCTAACAACCCATATTCTAGGACTCTAAATCAAGTTTCATGCAACATGAATGCTTATAACGACCTCAATGATCTTTGTACAAGTTTCACAAACTTGTGAAACATCTAATGAGGCATATTCTATGACTCTAAACAAAGTTTCATGCAATATGCTTATAAGTGCCTCAATAAACTTTGTACAAGTTTCACTAATTTATGAACCATCTAACAACACATATTATAAGACTAAAAACCAAGTTTATTGAAACATGAGTGCTTATAGGTGCCTCGATGATCTCAGTACAAGTTTCACGAACTTACGAAACATCTAACAACGCATATTGAAAGACTCTAAACCAAGTTTCATGCAGCATGATTGCTTTCAATTGCCTCAATGATTGTTTTACAAGTTTCACGAACTTATGAACCATCTAACATCACATATTCTAGAGCTCTAAAACAAGTTTCATGCAACATGAGTGCTTATATGTGCCTCAACGATCATTGTACAAGTTTAACGAACTTACGAAACATCTAACTACGCATATTCTAGGACTCTAGACCCAGTTTCATGCAACATAAGTGCTTATAAGTGGCTAAAAGATCTTTGTACAACTTTCATGAATATTTGAAATTTCTATCAACGCATATTTTAGGAATCTTAACCAAGTTTCATGCAACAAGAGTGCTTATAAGAGCCTCAATAATCTTTGTACAAGTTTCACGAACTTATGAAACTTTTATCAACTCATATTCTAGGATTCTTAACCAAATTTCTTGGAAAATAAGTGCTTCAATGATCTTTGAACAAGTTTCACGAACTTATGAAACTTCTAACAACACATATTCGAGGACTCTAGACCAAGTTTCATGTAACATGAGTGCTTATAAGTGCCTCAATGATCTTTGTACAAGTCTCACGATCTTTTGAAATTTCTAACAACACATATACTAGGACTCTAAACCACGTTTTATGCAACATGACTGCTTATAAGTGCCTCAATGATCTTTACACGTGTTTCAGGAACTTATGAAACATCTAACAACGCATATTCAAGGACTTTAAACCAAGTTTCATGCAACATGAGGGCTTATAAGTTCCTCAATAATCTTTGTAAAAGTTACCCGAACTTATGAACCATCTAACAACGCATAGTCTAGGACTCTAAACCAACTTGCATGGAACATGAGTGCTTATATGTGCCCCAACGATCTTTGTACAAGTTTCACGAACATACGAAATATCGAACACTGCATATTCTAGGACTCTAAACCAGGTTTCATGCAACATGAGTGCTTATAAATGCCTTAATGATCTTTGCATAAATTTCAAGAAGTTACAAAACTTCTAACAACGTGTTTCTAGGATTCTAAACAAAGTTTCATGCAACATGAATGCTTATGAGTGCCTCAATGATCTTTGTAAAAGTCTCACCAACTTATGAAATATTTAACAACGCATATTTTAGTACTCCAAAAATTTTTTCAAACAACATGAGTGCTTATAAATGCCTCAATGATTTTTGTATAAATATCACTAACTTACGAAACATCTAACAACGTGATTCTAGGATTCTAAACCAAGTTTCATAAAAATATGAGTGCTTCTAAGTTCCTCAATGATCTTTATACAAGATTCAAGAATTTATAAAACATCGAACAACACATATTTTATGACTCTAAACCAATTTTCATAACACACGAGTGCTTATAAGTGCCTCAATGATCTTTGTACGAATTTCACGAAATTATGAAATTTCTTACAACGCATAGTCTAGGTCTCTAAATCAAGTTTAATGCAACATGAAAATGATTTTTGTACAAGTTTCACGAACTTAGAAAACATTAACAACGCATTTTTAGGTGCTTCCATGATCTTTGTATAGTTTCCCGAAGTTATGAAACTTCTAAAATGCTTATAAGTGCCTCAATGATCTTTATAGAAACTTCCCGAACTTACAAACCATCTAACTACGTTTTTCGAGGACTCTAAACAAAGTTTCATGCAACATGACCGTGTATGAGTCCCTCAATGATCTTTGTACAAGTTTCACGAAGTTACGAAATATCTAACAACGTGATTCTAGGTCTCTAAACCAAGTTACATGCAAAAAAGTGCTTATAAGTGCCAAAATGATCTTTGTACATGTTTTACGAACTTATGAAAAATCTAACAACACATATTCTAGGACTCTAAACCAACTTTCATGCAACATTATTTCTTATAAGTGCCTCAATGATATTTGTACAAATTTTACGAACTTAGGAAACATCTAACATTGTATATTCTAGGACTCTAAACCAAGTTTTATTCAACATGAGTGTTTATAAGTGCCTAATTGATCTTTGTACAAGTTTCAAGAACTTACAAAACATCTAATAAAATGTTACTAGGATTCCTAAGCAAGTTTGTACGAAAGTGCCTCAATGATCTTTGTACAAATTTAACAAAATTATGTAACTTCTATCAATGCATATTCTAGGACTTTAATTCCTAGTTTCATGCATCGTGAGTGCTTGTAAGTTCCACTATGATCTTTGTACATTTTCCCAAACTTATGAAACATCTAAAAACGCATATTCTAGGACTCCAAACCAAGTTTCCTATAACATGAGTGCTTATAAATGCCTCAATGATCTTTGTAGAAATTTCACGAACTTACAAAACATCTAACAACGTTTTTCTAGGACTCTAAACCAAGTTTCATGCAATATGAGTGCTTATGAATGCCTCAATGATCTTTGTACAAGTTTCACGAACTTACGAAACATCTAACAACTTTTGTAGATATATGTGCATCAATGATCTTTGTATGAGTTTCACGAACTTATGAAACATCTAACAACACATATTATAAGACTCTAAACCAAGTTTCATGCAACATGAGTGATTATAAGTGCATCAATGATCTTTGTTCAAGCTTTCCTCTATTCTAAAACATATACCGAAACTATTTCAAACACTAATCTCTTCTTAATCTCAATTAATTACTCTCTAATCTTTACATAACACACTTTTACATGGTATCAGAGCATAATAGCTCCCAATCTCTTTATTCCGCATCTTATTCTCGTGATTTTAAGCACTCACAAGCTTAAATTCACCATATTTCTTACAAACTTTTATATTCACGAGATTTTAAGCATTCAAAAAGCCCAAAGTCATCTCTCTCTCTCATAAATTTCCTATCTTTTTCATTTTTCTATCGTCACCATGGATGAAGCCAAGGAAAGCTTGAAGTTTTATCTAGCTACGGTGATACTAAAAGGCATAAACTACTTTTCTTGGACAAACCATCAAGAAGGAGCTTTGTAGCCGAGGAATTTGGAGTCATGTTCTTACCACTAACGCTCCAATAGACCTCGCACAAGCAACAAGCGGAGATGAAGTTATTGCCAAGGAAGATGCAAAGTGGTTCCAAGAAGATCCAAAAGTGTTGGGAATCATCCAACAGTCTCTAGATCCACCAATACTCGAAGCATACTCCT
This sequence comes from Cochlearia excelsa, assembly GCA_963556525.1. Lineage (NCBI taxonomy): Eukaryota > Viridiplantae > Streptophyta > Magnoliopsida > Brassicales > Brassicaceae > Cochlearia > Cochlearia excelsa. Next base: position 15,657,453 of record OY748330.1, on the reverse strand, counting down.
ATCGCGAGCCTCAAAAGAGTTATAGGATACTCTCTAAACGGTGTATCTGAATATCTCCAATATAAGCCGTGTGTAAGAAGTTAAGATAACACTTACGGATCTTACCCAAGAAGATGCAAAATTTACTCAGCATTTTGGTAAATTTAGAGCTCTTTGGGCCGAAAAAACGATGTTGAGACTAAACTCAATCGATGCAAAAGTAATAGCTGAGAGAAAAGAGCAAGATAAAATTTGGATCACGGTTCGTAAGTGTTAGGAAGGCGATGATATGTGAACATTGCAAGAAGAAGTCTATGATATGTGAACATTGCAAGAAGAAGGGGCACGTGAAGGACAAATGCTGGAGCCTACATCTCACTCCAAACAAGTTCAAAAACTCAAAAGCCAACTACTATCAAGAGGAATCAACAGAAGGAAGAAGCAAGTCCAGCCAAGGAAGAGACGAGGAAGCCTTAGTCGTGGTTCCTTCCACCTATGAATATATCAAGAAATAGTATCTAGAGGCTCTCATTAAGGCCCTAAAAGGGTCCGATATGAGTTCTTACTCTTTGAATGTGCGTAGTATTGACAAGTAAATAGTGAAAGATTCGGGAGCCTCACGCCATATGATTAGTAACCTGAAACTTATAAGCAATGTTAAACTTAGGTAATGTAATTGTAGCAAATAGTGATAAGGTTCCAATAGAAGGATTAAGTAATCTTATAAGTGCCTCAATCATATTTGTACAATTTTACAAACTTATGAAACTTCTAATAACACATATTTTATGTCTCTAAACCAAGTTTCATGCAACATGAGTGCTTATAAATGCCTCAATAGTCTTTGTAAAGATTTCACAAACTTATGAACTTCCATCAACCCACATTCTAGGAATCTTAACCAAGTTTCATCCAACATGAGTTCTTGTAAGTGTCTCATTCATCTTTTAACAAGTTTCAAGAACTTATGAAACATGTAACAACGCATATTGTAAGACTCTAAACCAAGTTACACGAAACGTAAAAGCTTATAAGTGCAAAAATGATCTTTATACAAATTTAACAGTTATGAAACATCTAACAACCAATATTCTAGGATTCTAAACCAATTATTCATGAACCATGAGTGCTTATAAATGCATCAATGATCTTTGTACAAGTTTCACGAATTCACGAAAAATCTAACAACATGTTTCTACGACGTTAAACCAAGTTTCATGCAACATGAGTGTTTATAAGTTCCTCAATGATGTTTGTACAATTTTCACGAACTTATGAAACATCTAACAACGCATGTTATAGGACTCTAATATAAGTTACAACTTATGAAACATCTAACAACACATATTATTGGACTCTAAACCAAGTTTCATGCAACATGAATGCTTATATGTGCCTCAATGATCTTTGTACAAGTTTCAAGAGATTATGAAACTTCTAACAACGTGTTTGTAAGACTCTAAGCCAAGTTTGATAGAGCATGAGTGCTTATAAGTGTCTCTAGGATCTTAGTACAAGTTTCACGAACATATGAAACATCTAAAAACGTGTTTCTAGAACTATAAACAAAGTTTCATGCAACATGAGTGCTTATAATCAGGGGCGGGCGAACGTATGTAATGGGAGGGGCAGTTGCCACCCCTAAACTTTTCCAATATAGCGTAATTTTAGAAATAATTTAATTATGCCCCTTTGATAAATTATTTTATGCCCCTGTTACTTTATTGTTTGTTTGTTTGCCCCCACTTTTTTTTGTCAAACTCCCCCACGTTTTAGTATTTTTGTCCCGGATAAATTTATTTTCTAGATCCGCCACTACTTATAAGTGCCTCAATGATCTTTGAACAAGTTTCACAAACTTATGAAACATCTACCAACACATATTTTAGGACTCAAAACGAAGTTTCATGCAACATGTGTGCTTATAAGATCCTCAATGATCTTTGTAAAAGTTTCACTAACTTATGAAATATCTAACGATGCATATTCTATGACTCTTAAACAAGTTTCACGCAACATGAGTGCTTATAAGTTCCAATGATCATTGTACAAGTTTAACAAACTTTTGAAACATCTAACACCGTATATTCTAGGACTATGATCCAAGTTTCATGCAACATGATTATTTCTAAGTGCCTTTATGGTCTTTGTACAAGTTTCACGAACTTATGAAACATCTAACAACCCATATTCTAGGACTCTAAACCAAGTTTATTGCAACACAAGTGCTTATAAGTGCCTCAATGATCTGTGTACAAGTTTTACAACCTTGTGAAACATCTAACGACACATATTCTAGAACTCTAAAACTAGTTTCAAGAACTAATGAAACTTATAACAACGCATATTCTAAGACACTAAACCAAGTTACATCACACGTAAGTGCTTATAAGTGCAAAAATGATCTTTGTACAAGTTTCACGAAATTATGAAACATCTAACAACACATATTCTAGGACTCTAAACCAAGTTACATGCATGCAACATGAGTGTTTATAAGTGTCTCAATGATCTTTGTACAAGTTTCACGAACTTCTGAACCATCTAAAAACCAATATTATAGGACTCTAAACCAAGTTTCATGCAACATGAGTGCTTATACATGTCTAAATGATCTTTGTACAAGTTTCAAAAACTTATGAACTATCTAACAACATTTATTCTAGGGCTCTAAACCAAGTTTCATGCAACATGAGTGCTAATATGTGCCTCAACGATCATTGTACAAGTTTCACGAACTTACGAAACATCTAACATTACATATTCTAGGACTCTAAACCCAGCTTCATGCAACATGAGTGCTTATAAGTGCCTAAATGACCTTTGTACAACTCTCATGAATTTATGAAACTTCTATTAACGCATATTATAACACTCATAACCAAGTTTCATGCAACATGAGTGCTTATAAGTGTCTCAATGATCTTTGTACAAGTTTCACGAACTTATGAAATATCTAACAACGTTTATTCTTGGACTCTAAACCAAAATTCATGCAACTTGAGTGCTTATAAGTGCCTCAATGATCTTTGTACAAGTTTTCAAGAAATTATGAAACTTCTAAAAACGCATATTCTAGGACTCTAAACCAAGTGTCTTGCAACAAGAGTGCTTATTAGGCCCTCAATCATCTTTGTACAAGTTTCACCAACTTATGAAACTTCTATCAACGCTTATTATACGATTCTTAACCAACTTTAATGCAAAATAAGTGCTTGTAAGTTCCTCAATAATATATGTACAAGTTTCACGAACTTAGGAAACCTCTAACAACACATATTTGATGTAACATGAGTGATAATAAGTGCCTCAATGATCTTTGTACAAATTTCACGAACTTTTGAAACTTTTAACAACACATATACTAGGATTCTAAACCAAGTTTTATGCAACATGATTGCTTATAAGTGCCTCAATGATCTTTATACATGTTTCACGAACTTATGAAACATCTAACAAAGCATATTCTAGGACACTTAACCAAGTTTCATGGAACATGAATGCTTTTATGTGCCCTAACGATCTTTGTAAAAGTTTCACGAACTTACGAAATATCGAACAACGCAGGTCTATGTCTATAAACCAAGTATATTACAACATCAATGCTTATAAATGCCATAATTATCTTTGTACAAGTTTCACGAAATTACGAAACATTAACAACGCATTTTCTAGGACTCTAAACCAAGTTTCATGCTTATAAGTGCATCCATGATATTTGTATAGTTTCCCGAAATTATGAAACTTCTAAAAAGCATAATTTAGGACTCTACACGAAGTTTAAGGAAACATGAGTGCTTATAATGATCTTTGTAGAAATTTCACGAACCTACAAAACATCTAACAACGTTTTTCTAGGACTCTGAATAATGTTTCATGCAACATGAGTGCGTATGAGTGCCTCAATGATCTTTGTACAAGTTTCACGAACTTAGGAAACATCTAACAACGTGATTCTAGGACTCTAAATCCAAATACATGCAACATGAGTGCTTATAAGTGCCAAAATGATATTTTTATAAGTTTCACGAACTTATGAAAAATCTAACAATTCATATTCTAGGACTCTAAACCAACTTTCACGCAACATGATTTCTTATAAGTGCCTCAATGATCTTTTTTACAAGTTTTACGAATTTAGGAAACATCTAACAAATTTTATTCTAGGACTCTAAACCAAGATTCGTGCGACATGAGTGTTTATAAGTGCGTCAATGATGTTTGTATAAGTTTCAAGAACTTAGAAAACATCTAATAACGTGTTTCTAGGACTCTTAACCAAGTTTCATGCAACATGGGTGCTTAAAAATGCCTCAATGATCTTTGTACAAATTTCATAAAATTACGAAACTTCTAAAACGCATATTCTAGGAATCTAAACCAAGTTTCATGCAACATGAGTGCTTTGTAGAAATTTCACGAACTTACAAATCATCTAACACCGTTTTTATAGGACTCTAAACAAAATTTCATGCAACATCGGTGCTTATAAGTGCCTCAATGATCTTTGTACAAGTTTCACGAAATTATGAAACATCTAACAACGTGTTTCTAGGACTCTAAACCAAGTTACATGCAACATAAGTGCTTATAAATGCCAAAATGATCTTTGTACAAGTTTCCCAAACTTATGAAAAATCTAACAACGCATATTCTAGGACTATAAACCAACTTTCATGCAACATGATTGCTTATAAGTGTCTCAATGATCTTTGTACAAGTTTCAAGATATTAGGAAACTTCTAACAATGAATATTTTAGGGAAAACGGTCGATTTCTACATCAACTAAGACCATCGTGCGGATTTCGACATGAACTATTCAAGCATGAATTTATACCTAATATACAGTTAATTTTTAATTTCCTACTCACACATCTAAAATGTGGCTAATTTCTCGCTTTTTGTTTAACACTTGTTAATTTGAACGTTAACCCATGCCATCGGCAAATTAAAAATAAAAGATAACACTTAACCAAAATGACGTGGTTTTGTCTACGTCACTTAAGTTTTAAAAAACAGAAATCAAATTGGGGCTAAGGTTCTTACGAGATCTAACCTTTCTTTTGTAATTTTTCTCTAAAAATTTCAAAAATGAACGGAGAAAGAGACAGAAGAATAACTTTTTGTTGTCGATGTGGAGGACAACAAGGACTTTGAACATTCCATGGAGACTCTTTCATTTTTGTCGATTTGGGGAGGAGGTAAGTGTTCATCTTTGTTAAAACTTATCAAAGATTTACACTTAAATAAGAGTTAAATTGTTGACGTTTTTACAAGATAGTAGCTACCATTTGTTCAAGTGGACTGACGAGGCAATGTTTGAAGAAATCAAAGGCATCTTACTGATATCTTGTATATTTTGCATGTTTTTACTATGATTTGTGCATTAGAATTAACATATTTAGTGTCATATAGGTTGCATTTGTGTTTGTTCATGCATTTTCAGGTTCATGAGTGCCAAAGTGACAAAAAGGCGAGGAAAAGGAGTTTAAAGTGGAAAAACGACCATATCGGTGACTTTTACTGATTAGTTGTGGTAGACACGCGAAGGAAAGGCGAAAAAGAGAAGAAGAAGCCATTATCGATCAGTTGTATCGACCAGAATCTGGTCGATATTGAGCGAAAACTCATATCGATCTGCTGTATCGACCAAGTGTATCGACCGAAATCTGGTCGATATCGAGCGGGTAAAACAAAGAAAAGGACTTAGAACTCGCCGAAAATCTTGAACGGTATCTTAGGTGTAGTGTCTTCCTCAAACGACTTAGAACTCGCCGAAAATCTTGAAATCTCGACCCTCTACATTGATGTTTAAAAAAGCCAATAGTGTGGTTATGAAGCTTGATAGTTCTAGGTTGCCTTCAAAAATTATTTGAACCTTAACTTGACTTTTAATTAGCATGGTTGAGAGTTTTTGAGAGAATCTCTATGGCTTTGTGATTTCTACGGATTGTGCTTCCTAAGCCGAAACACTTTAAGCGCAATCCGGTCATTCTCATTCTAAGGATGATTCCCCTCTCATCCCCTAAACCTTAACCCAAACACTTGTGAGAATTCTTTTCATTTAGTGATTGTTTGGTTTCGCAAAAACTTGAAAGTATAGGGAGCGACAAGAAAAAACATCCATTGGGCTAGTTTTTCTTAGATTAGTGGTTTTGAAAGGGATAATGGTTTGGTGAGACACGTCTTTGAGTTTTGAAAAATAAAAAAATAAACACGAGTAATTGTAAAACACCTAGGAGGTAAAAGAATGGCTAAGTAAAAAAAAAAAAAAAAAAAAAATTCGAAAAAAAGAAGAAAAGAAACTCAGCCAAAATAAAACCCCCTAAGGTAGTTAAGAAAAGAAAAGAAACTCGATGTTTAAGTGTTTAAATGTTTAAAAGAAAGACGATTGGTTAGTGGATAGTCTTGAGTAGGAATGGATGTCCGGACTTGTATGCATCAGTTGCTTCTCGTCTTTCCCGGTTTTGCTTAACCCTTTCACTCCCCGAGAGAAACCGCGTTACAATCGACCACATGCACGAGTGTTAGCCCATCTTCGTTTGACTTGATATCCCGTTTTTACCTAGACAAATAGAGAGACTCTTGGAAATCCTTGATCATGTTTCATGCTTTGATTATGCTTAATTGAATGTGAAAGGTGCTTACACTAGACAGGTGGATCACATGCTTTTGGTAATAATAACGGATTTAGACGGAGTTTGAGGTGAATGGTAATAGGTAGAACTAGCTCGGTTGCGATAAGATACTATGTTTAGGATACTCGTTCACTACACTCTTCGTGTTGCTTTTGGTTCTGAGGTCCCCGCCTCTATACTCTTTTAAACTTTGATGTTAGTTCTCTTGCTTGAGGACAAGCAAAGGATAAGTTTGGGGGAGTTGATATCTTGTATATTTTGCATGTTTTTACTATGATTTGTGCATTAGAATTAACACATTTAGCGCGTATTTAGTGTCATATAGGTTGCATTTGTGTTTGTTCATGCATTTTCAGGTTCAGGAGTGCCAAAGTGACAAAAAGGCGTGGAAAAGGAGTTTAAAGTGGAAAAATGACCATATTGGTGACTTGTACTGATTAGCTGTGGTCGACACGCGAAGGAAAGGCGAAAAAGAGAAGAAGAAGCCAGTATCGATCAGTTGTATCGACCAGAATCTGGTCGATATTGAGCGAAAACTCATATCGATCTGCTGTATCGACCAGAAACTGGTCGATATTGACCAAGTGTATCGACCGGAATCTGGTCGATATCGAGCGCGTAAAACAAAGAAAAGGAAAAGGCCCAAGACGTTTTTCAGAAGGCCCAAGACGATTTTTAGGTTTAGAAACATTATTTTTCAGCAGACTTTGGTTTTTTATCATCAGACTTTTGTTCTTGAGTTTTTCCTTCTAGTTTTTGATTGGGATTTAGCTTGTTCTTTCTTTGAGATTGGGAAGCATAAGGATTCCCGTAAACCTTGATTTCAATAACAAAGTTCTTCTTTCCCTTAATCTTGTTATTTATTTTCATGTTGTCTTTGATCTTGATTGTCTTGGTATTCATAATGTTTAGTGAGTAATCTTCCTTAGACAATTAGGTTGGGGGAAAAGGGTGAATCAATATTAGGATTGTTAAATGTCTTGATCTAAAACTTTACAAAACTTTAATCTAGGGTAACATTCTTAATGCTTTAGTTGAATTGGCCATTCAATTGATAGAAACCAGAAACTTCACCTTTGGGAAAATTGTGGAGATTCCCGAACAATTACCCTAAAACTAAACCTAGCTTAACCGAGGAATCTGTGTTAATAAGTTTAGTGGTTGAATTGAATTGAGTTTAACGTTTTCTAAAATTTAAACTATCCAAGGTATTGTTTTAGTTTAAATAATAGGAAAAAGATCATTACCACGGGAGTGGATTGATCTAATCAAATGTTATCAAAACCTTAAAGTTATTTTTGTAAAAGACATTTAGAAATCTGAAAGTTGATCACCCGTTAAAGTACCCTGACCTGGTTGTTTTGCTTTAATTTGAATCTTAAAAACTTGTTTAATTAATCTTTCGATTTCTCGTAATTCATCATCGGTTACAAAAACAAAACAATTCTTTTAATTTGCTTAAACTGGGTGTAGTTTCTCATAAGATTTAATACATTAGTTGCTCCTGATTCGGATTGACACCTTAAATACTACACATTAAGGCATTCGAAATAACGAGAGTGAAAAATCTCGTTCATCAAATTGGCGCCGTTGCCGATTCAGGAACTCGACTAATTATTAAAACATTGAAATCGCTTGGTATTAAGTTTTACTTCTTGTTACTAATACTTTCTCTTTTGTGTGGTTTCTCGTTCTCTCAGGTGTATGCAAAGAAGAAGTCACAGACAAAGTGACAACCTACTTTTCTTTGCGGATATCAAAGCACGCGAACGAGCAATCGCCAGAGAAAGAAGACTCGATCAACAATCAGACTCGATCAACAATCAGACTCGTTCCAATCGGATATATCATATTCAGATTCATATTCCAAAATGGGTGATGCAATCAACACCAACAATGGGACGCGTACGATTGGAACCGACGAAGTGCCTTCTAACGTCACCAACCGTAGTGGTATCACACCACCAGCCATCGCCAACAACAACTTCGAGATAAAGTCTAGTCTCATCAACATGATCTCATGCAACAAGTTCTACGACTTGCCTAGTGAGGACCCGATTGACCACCTTCATCAATTCGATATGCTATGCGATACGGTGAAGATCAACGGTGTCAACGAGGACATGTTCAAGCTGCGATTGTTCCCTTTCTCACTAGGGGACAAAGCACACCAATGGCAAAAGAACCTTGTCAAAGACACCATCCAGACTTGGGATGCTTGCAAGAAGGCTTTCCTAACAAAGTTCTTCTCGGTGGTTCGGACGTCAAAGCTAAGGAATGAGATCTCAGCTTTCGCTCAAAAGGACCAAGAAACATTCAGCGAAGCTTGGGAAAGATTCAAGGGTTATACGCTGAGATGTCCACACCACGGATTCTCGGGAGAAATTTTGCTTAGCACATTCTACCGAGGTCTAAAACCCAAGTTCAAAATGCTTCTTGATTCAGCTAGCCAAGGAAACTTTCTTGGGAAGACGGAAGCGGATGGGCAACAGTTGGTGGAGAACTATGCGCTGAGTGATAGCAACTATGGCGAAGATTATGATCGCAACATCCGCAGCTCTGGAAATGATGAGCAATTCAAGCGAGAGATAAAGGCGGTGAATGAGAAGCTTGACAAGCTAATCATGTCTCAACAAGTGGGGATTAACTTCGTAGGAAGTGGAGAAGAACAGTTGCCCCCAATCGAGGGAAATCAGGAGGAGATAAACTACATGGGGAATCAGAACGGTTGGCGTTTCAACAATTACTCTCAACACTCAAACCTCTCCTACCGCAACAACAACGTAGCTAACCCCAATGATCAAGTCTATCCCCAAGCAGGACAAGGAGGTTACCAAGGTAAACATCAATACAACCAAGGAGGGTACGCACCGAGACCACAACCTAATCGACCTCCGGGTTACAACCATCCTCCCGCTGCCCAAGGAGTAGTTTCTTCACCAGCTCCCCAAGGTGATCAAACTACCCAACTCTTGAAACAAATCCTCAACGGTCAAACCCGTCATAACATGGAGTTCAACACCTTCAAGAAGGAGATTCACGCCAAGGTAGACAACTCCTACAATGATCTCAACGCCAAGTTTGAATCAGTGAGCTCGCACTTGAAGGCTCTGGATAACCAAGTCGGTCAAATCACTTCCTCTTCTAAGCTACCAATGGGTCAACTTCCAGGGAAACCAGAAGCTAATCTGAAAGAGTATGTCAACGCTCTACACCTCCGTAGTGGTCAACAATTACCTTCTGGGGATCGCATCGAGGACAATGCGAATCAGGACGAGGGGGTGGACCACTCGACAGAGACAGAAAACGCGGTTACTCACGAGGGAAACCCCGAAGCTGAGGCAAAGGAAAAATTCGGTGAAGAGAAAGAAGCAGATGGTCAATATCGACCTGTGGTATCGACCAGTGATATCGACCAAAAATCTGGTCGATATCGAGGGTGAAAAGTCGGATGGTCAAGATCGACTTGTGGTATCGACCACCAATATCGAACAGAAATCTGGTCGATACTGAGGAGAAAATCGACAAAAAGAAAAAAACGGCATACGTGACATTTCCTTACGCGCCCAAGCTTCCTTTTTCGGGTTGAGCTAAGAAGCAGCTTTTAGAGAAGTACAAAGTGCAATTCGAAAAGCAAATGAAAGAAGTTCAAATTGTTATGCCCCTCATCGACGCTTTCAAACTTGTTCCTCACTATAGCAAGTTCCTCAAAGATGCCATCAATAACAAGTTTCAAGACTTTGACGATACGGTGATTCTTTCGCACGAGTGTAGCGCGATCATCCAGAGAAATTCTCCTAAGAAGCTAAGCGATCCGGGGAGCTTTACAATACCATGTGCCATTGGTCTTTTGGTTTTTGAAGGGTGTTTGTGCGATTTGGGAGCTAGTGCTAGTCTAATGCCATTGTATATTGCTCAAAGACTTGGATTCTCATCCTTCAAGCCAACAAGAATCTCCCTAGTGCTTGTGGATAGGTCTGTAAGGATACCCACGAGAGTGTTAGAAGACATCCCGGTTAAGCTTGGAAACGCGTTCATCCCTACAGATTTCATTGTCTTGGCGATGGATGAAGAACCTAAGGATCCGCTTATCCTGGGTAGACCCTTCTTAGCCACCGTCGGAGCCATCATCGATGTAAAGAAAGGAAAAATCGATTTGCACCTTGGAGAGGACCTCGTCCAAAGGTTCGACATCAACGATGCAATCAAGAAGCCGACTATCGAAGGGAAAATCTTTTACATCGACTTGATGGATGAGCTCGCTGACGAGTTCTTGGAGGAGCTAGCAGCTGAAGATGAGCTCCATCTTGCCTTGACAACACGACAAGAAGGGTGCAGAACCGCTAGAAGCGACGTCATGGCAATGCAAAGGAGAATCGACTCCCACCCCATTGACTAGGAGGCCGATTTTCTCGACCTCGCCGATGTATCTCCGTGCGACGCAAAAGCAATAATGACGGGGAACAACGCTAGCAATGGTAAGCCTAGCGACGGTAATGACGATTGGAGCGAGCTCAAAAGAGCCAAAGGTAGAACTCAAACCTCTTCCTAAAGGGCTAAGGTACGTTTTCTTGGGGCTTAACTCCACCTATCCGATAATTATCAATGCCTCGCTTAGCGATGAAGAAGTTAAAACCTTGACTCATGAGCTTAAAAAATTTAGAAAGGCCATAGGTTATTCTCTAGATGATATCAAAGGGATATCACCCTCATTGTGTATGCATCGTATACATCTAGAGAAAGAATCTATGTCCTCAATAGAACACCAACGTAGGCTGAACCCTAACTTGAAAGAAGTGGTCAAGAAAGAGATAATCAAGCTATTGGATGCGGGGATAATCTACCCTATATCCGATAGCAATTGGATCTCTCCCGTTCATGTAGTGCCGAAAAAGGGTGGGATTACCGTGGTTAAAAACCTAAAAAACTAATTAATCCCAACGAGAACTATCACGGGTCATAGAGTTTGCATCGATAACCGTAAGTTAAACGCTGCGACTCGAAAAGACCACTTCCCCCTACCCTTCATTGACCAAATGCTTGAAAGATTAGCAAACCATCCATATTATTGTATCCGGATTCCGGATTTTTCCAAATACCCATCCACCCCCAAGACCAAGAGAAAACAACCTTCACATGTCCCTATGGTACATTTGCTTATCGTAGAATGCCTTTTGGGTTGTGTAATGCACCCGCGATATTCCAACGATGCATGATGTCCATATTCTCTGATTTAATTGAAAACATTGTGGAAGTTTTTATGGATGATTTCTCTGTATATGGTTCTTCGTTTGCCTCTTGTTTGTCTAATCTTTGAAGGGTACTTAAAAGGTGCGAGAAATGTCATTTGGTTCTGAATTGGAAAAAGTGCCACTTCATGGTTAAAGATGGTATAGTTTTGGGTCATCGAATCTCGGAAAAGGGTATTGAGGTTGATAGAGCGAAGATCGATGTAATGGCTAACCTTGGAGCTCCAAATTCGGTAAAGGGTATAAGAAGCTTTCTCGGTCACGCGGGTTTCTATAGGAGGTTCATCAAGGACTTCTCAAAGATAGCTAGACCGCTCACGAGATTGCTATGCAAGGACATCGCTTTTCAGTTTGATAAAGAGTGTCTCGAAGCCTTTCACAAGATCAAGCAAGAGCTGATAAGTGCTCCTATTGTGCAACCACCGGATTGGGATCTTCCCTTTGAGATCATGTGTGACGCTAGTGACTATGCTGTTGGCGCGGTTTTAGGCCAAAGGAAGGATAAGAAACTCCATGTCATCTACTACGCTAGTAAGACAATGGACGAAGCTCAAACCAAGTACGCTACCACGGAGAAAGAGCTTCTCGCTATCGTGTTCGCTTTCGAGAAGTTTAGATCATACTTGGTGGGTTCAAAAGTAATAGTCTACACCGACCACACGGCGTTGAGACACTTGCTAGCGAAGAAGGATGCGAAACCTAGATTGTTGAGATGGATCTTGTTACTCTAAGAATTCGATTTGGAGATTAAAGACAAGAAAGGCATCGAGAATGGAGTCGCGGATCACTTGTCACGATTGCGCGTAGACGACCTCCTCCCCATTGATGATTCATTCCCCGAGGAACAACTAATGACGATCATGTTAAAGAAATCTCGGGGAGAGCAAGAGCATGAGATTGAAGAGCTTTTTGCCGTCGAGAAAGAACCTTGGTACGCGGACATCGTGAATTATTTGGTCACGGGACAAGAACCGCACCATTTGGAGGGGTATCAAAAGAAGAAATTTTTTCACGAGTTGAAACGGTTTTATTGGGACGAACCTTATCTCTACACCTTGAGCAAAGATGGTATATACCGAAGATGTGTAGCGGATGAAGAGATAAATGGCATACTTATGCATTGCCACGGTTCAGCTTACGGAGGACACTTCGAAAGTTTCAAGACGGTCTCTAAGATACTACAAGCTAGGTTTTGGTGGCCTACTATGTTCAAGGATGCCCACGAGTTCGTTCAAAGGTGTGATCCTTGTCAAAGGAAAGGGAACATAAGCAAGCGCAACGAGATGCCACAAAACCCGATCATGGAAGTTGAGATTTTCGACGTATGGGGAATTGACTTCATGGGTCATTTCCCATCTTCATACGGAAAGAAGTATATCCTTGTGGTGGTTGATTATGTTTCCAAGTGGGTTGAGGCTGTAGCGTGTGTAACGAACGACTCGAAAGTAGTTGTTAATCTTTTCAAGACGATCATCTTTCCAAGGTTCGGAGTTCCTAAGGTTGTGATTAGTGACAGTGGATCCCATTTCATCAACAAGGTTTTCGAGAGTCTTCTTAAGAAGTACGGTGTTAAGCACAAGGTGGCAATGCCTTATCATCCCCAAACAAGTGGCCAAGTTGAGGTTTCCAACCGACAAATCAAAGCCATCCTCGAGAAAACGGTTGGTGTGACGCGGAAAGATTGGTCCGTCAAGCTCGACGACGCTCTTTTAGCAAATAGAACCGCGTTTAAGACGCCTTTGGGGACAACACCTTTTAACTTGCTGTATGGGAAAGCATGCCATTTACCGGTGGAGATCGAGTACAAAGCCAGCTGGGCAATCAAGCTTCTCAACTTCGATCTTAAGAGCGCGAAAGAGAAGAGGGAGTTTCAACTCGAGGAATTGGACGAGATAAGGCAACAAGCCTATGAGAGTTCAAAGATCTACAAGGAAAGAACCAAAGCCTTCCACGACAAAAAGATCATCAAGAAAGAGTTCAAGGTGGATGACTTGGTTTTGCTTTTCAAGTCGAGGTTGAAGATTTTTCCGGGTAAACTCAAATCCCGTTGGTCCGGTCCATTCAAAGTCAAAGAAGTAAGACCACTCGGAGTGGTGGTCCTATGGAACAAGCACGGTGGGGAATTTGTGGTGAACGGTCAAAGACTCAAGCCGTACATCGCGAACGAAGCTGTCACCGAGGGAGACTCATTGTCTCTTTCGGATCCCAACGTCGCTTAAAACAACGAGTAAAGTCAAGCTTTGTGACTATAAACAAGCTCACTTAGGAGGAAGTCCCATGTCTATCCTTGTATATACATGCTTTACTTTCGTTTTTCAACTTTTATTCTTTTAATTTTCTTTTGTCTTAGTGGTTTTCAGGAAAAACAGAGCGGAAAATGGAGAAGTCAGGCAATATCGGACAGTCATATCGACCAGAAACAGGTCGATATTGGACCAAAACTCGTATCGACCTGAACTAGTCGATATCAAGTCAGACGCAAAGGCCAAACCTGTATCGAGGTGTAGTATCGACCAAATCTGGTCGATATCAGAACAGATTCGAAGGCCAAATACATATCTACGTATCATATCGACCAAAACTGGTCGATATTGGAGCAGGCATCGAGGATCGAGGAGTAATATCGGTTTGATCAAACCGATACAGGTAATTAATATCGACCAAATTAAGGTCGATATCAATTGGTCGATCTCGACCAGTTGTATCGACCAGTTGTATCGACCAAAATCTGGTCGATATCGGGTAAAATTTCGCGACTTAAAAAAGAAAAAAACAAGGGTTTCTCTTTCCCTTAACACTTTTTCATATCAGCCGTTTTTGTGCGAAAATTTTGTGCGATTTTTGAGATTTTAAAACGTCGATTTCTCCTTCGTTTCTCAACGAAATTGCTTGATTTTTGGCTAAATCTCTTAGTTTTCTTCTCCTCTTTCAGGTTATACCAATTTCATCTTCGATCTACAAGCTTTCACATCCTCCAAAATCCTCCTTAGAGCTTCAATGGGACCAAAGACAAATTTGAAGCCAAAGGCAACCTCCAAGGACAAGGGAAAGGGGATTTCTATCCCGGAAGAGCCTCGAGTCAAGAGGATTAATCGAGGAGGAGGTCCGGTGATAAGACACCACGTTGATGAACCTCCAAGAGCTCCGCCAAGCCGAGCGCGGCGAGATACGGAAAGCCACGTCGCTCACGCGACGGAATTAGATGAAGGGGAAGAGTTCACAACGGGTAATGAGGAAGAAGAAGAAGCTCCACGGGCTCGCGGTTTCACTTTTCCACCAAGGCCCGAGGATGAGCCTTTTGTAAGAGACTCTAAGGTAGAACCAACCGCGAAAGAGCTCTTTTACGCGTTCATGGAGATGGAATTCTGCCCCTCCGCCTTTCCGGATCCGGTGACATTGAGGAAATTGGGTATCTACGACGAAGTCAAAGAGATCATGGATCACATGGGCATATCAAGCACCCTTGGTATGAGCTTTGCTGCCTTTCAAGAAGAGACTTGTCAATTCCTCGCCACCTTTAGGATTAGGTGCCACCGAGAAGGTATAGCGGACTACGAAGAAGATCACGGGGGGTTTCATCGAGTTCTCGGGAAACAACGGGACTACTTACCGCGTTCCATTCGCAAGATTGGAGCAATTGTACGGTTTCTCGAGCGAGGTTCTTGCTACCTTCGTAACCGCGGTGGGTGAGAGTGTATATCTTTGGGAAATGATTGCCGATGGAGATTTCATATCGGGTAAAGCCAAAGCGAGAAAGATTCGACATCCGACTACGCGGTATGTGCGCCAACTTCTTTCACATGCATTCTTTCCTAGGCACGAGACGGGTTGCGTCCATCCAGATGAAATGGTATTCCTGCAACAAGGACTCGCTCCCATTATACGGAGAGGTAGTGGCAGAGACGATCTTTTCCCAAGATGCGAGGAACAAAGGCCAAGTATTTTGAAGATCTTCCTCAAAGGTCTACTAAGCTTGCAGCATTGGACGTGGTCCCACAGGGTTAAGAAGCCGACATTGAGCATTGGAGGATGACTCACTCCGATCCTGCGACTTGTGGCACATATCTCGTTGTGAGGCAAGTGCGAGGAACCAAAGCTCATGGATGTACCCTACATGGCCAAGATTACTTGGCTTAATGGCGAGCTCGACGGGAGCTATGGGTACACAATCGACCTCGACTCTCATCAGCGCATGGTCCTCTTGCCAAATGAGCGGTGGACGTCCTTCCGATACCGCGAGGCGGTGTATTTTCGGCCAAACCGGTTTCACAACGCGGGCGAAGCACCACTTGCACCTATCAGAGCGTGATACCAATCGGACCGCCTCAAGAACGATCCTCCAACCTCCCCTACACGACCTACGGAAGCCAGCGATACCGCCCCAGGCAGGATGGCGATGCCAAGCAAATCAGGGCCACTTCAGGATATTTACGTGGAGATGAAGAACATGATGCGCTGGAACAGGTTTCAGGATCGCACCATCGGAAAAATTGTCAAGGAAGTTAAGTCCTTGAAGAATAAGCTAGCCAAGGTGGCTAATTGTGCGAGTTGTAGTACGAGTCGGAACGCACCATCCGATGTGAGGGAACCCGAGGGAACCCAAGTTGAGCCGCGCAGGTCCGAGAGGAGACCCCGACGCTACATCGCTTCAACACCTCATCCTGAATCAGATAATGAGTCTCCAACTTTCTCGACAGACGATGAGGAGTTCGACGCGTCGCGTCACTACTATTGAGGTAACTCCTGAAACCATTGTACATAAGCATATTTCTTTTGCGATAGTTTTTGCATATAGGGTCTTCTCCAAATACTTTCTTCACACAGAGACTGTGTGATTTAAGTTTGGGGGAGTAGTCATATAGTTTCATATTAGTTTACATATAAAAAAAAAAAAAAAATTATAAAACTCAAAAACACAAAAAAAAATGCATGTAGGATTAGTTCATCTCATTTAGGTCATATGCATAGGGGATCTATGATGATTTTAGCCTTATAAAGCGACGCTTCTAGTGTTTTGAACGGTATCTTAGGTGTAGTGTCTTCCTCAAACGACTTAGAACTCGACGAAAATCTTGAAATCTCGACCCTCTACATTGATGTTTAAAAAAGCCAATAGTGTGGTTATGAAGCTTGATAGTTCTAGGTTGCCTTCAAAAATTATTTGAACCTTAACTTGACTTTTAATTAGCATGGTTGAGAGTTTTTGAGAGAATCTCTATGGCTTTGTGATTTCTACGGATTGTGCTTCCTAAGCCGAAACACTTTAAGCGCAATTCGGTCATTCTCATTCTAAGGATGATTCCCCTCTCACCCCCTAAACCTTAACCCAAACACTTGTGAGAATTCTTTTCATTTAGTGATTGTTTGGTTTCACAAAAACTTGAAAGTATAGGGAGCGACAAGAAAGGACATCCATTGGGCTAGTTCTTCTTAGATTAGTGGTTTTGAAAGGGATAATGGTTTGGTGAGACACGTATTTGAGTTTTGAAACATAAAAAAATAAACACGAGTAATTGTAAAACACCTAGGAGGTAAAAGAATGGCTAAGTAAAAAAAAAAAAAAAAAAAAAAATTCGAAAAAAAGAAGAAAAGAAACTCAGCCAAAATAAAACCCCCTAAGGTAGTTAAGAAAAGAAAAGAAACTCGATGTTTAAGTGTTTAAATGTTTAAAAGAAAGACGATTGGTTAGTGGATAGTCTTGAGTAGGAATGGATGTCCGGACTTGTATGCATCAGTTGCTTCTCGTCTTTCCCGGTTTTGCTTAACCCTTTCACTCCCCGAGAGAAACCGCGTTACAATCGACCACATGCCTGAGTGTTAGCCCATCTTCGTTTGACTTGATATCCCGTTTTTACCTAGACAAATAGAGAGACTCTTGGAATTCCTTGATCATGTTTCATGCTTTGATTATGCTTAATTGAATGTGAAAGGTGCTTAGACTAGACAGGTGGATCACATGCTTTTGGTAATAATAACGGATTTAGACGGAGTTTGAGGTGAATGGTAATAGGTAGAACTAGCTCGGTTGCGATAAGATACTATGTTTAGGATACTCGTTCACTACACTCTTCGTGTTGCTTTTGGTTCTGAGGTCCCCGCCTCTATACTCTTTTAAACTTTGATGTTAGTTCTCTTGCTTGAGGACAAGCAAAGGATAAGTTTGGGGGAGTTGATATCTTGTATATTTTGCATGTTTTTACTATGATTTGTGCATTAGAATTAACACATTTAGCGCGCATTTAGTGTCATATAGGTTGCATTTGTGTTTGTTCATGCATTTTCAGGTTCAGGAGTGCCAAACTGACAAAAAGGCGAGGAAAAGGAGTTTAAAGTGGAAAAACGACCATATTGGTGACTTGTACTGATTAGTTGTGGTCGACACGCGAAGGAAAGGCGAAAAAGAGAAGAAGAAGCCAGTATCGATTAGTTGTATCGACCAGAATCTGGTCGATATTGAGCGAAAACTCATATCGATCTGTTGTATCGACCAGAAACTGGTCGATATTGACCAAGTGTATCGACCGGAATCTGGTCGATATCGAGCGCGTAAAACAAAGAAAAGGAAAAGGCCCAAGACGTTTTTCAGAAGGCCCAAGACGATTTTTAGGTTTAGAAACATTATTTTTCAGCAGACTTTGGTTTTTTTATCATCAGACTTTTGTTCTTGAGTTTTTCCTTCTAGTTTTTGGTTGGGATTTAGCTTGTTCTTGCTTTGAGATTGGGAAGCATAAGGATTCCTGTAAACCTTGATTTCAATAACAGAGTTCTTCTTTCCCTTAATCTTGTTATTTATTTTCATGTTGTCTTTGATCTTGATTGTCTTGGTATTCATAATGTTTAGTGAGTAATCTTCCTTAGACAATTAGGTTGGGGGAAAAGGGTGAATCAATATTAGGATTGTTAAATGTCTTGATCTAAAACTTTACAAAACTTTAATCTAGGGTAACATTCTTAATGCTTTAGTTGAATTGGTCATTCAATTGATAGAAACCAGGAAACTTCACCTTTGGGAAAAGTGTGGAGATTCCTGAACAATTACCCTAAAACTAAACCTAGCTTAACCGAGGAATCTGTGTTAATAAGTTTAGTGGTTGAATTGAATTGAGTTTAACGTTTTCTAAAATTTAAACTATCCAAGGTATTGTTTTAGTTTAACTAATAGGAAAAGGATCATTACCACGGGAGTGGATTGATCTAATCAAATGTTATCAAAACCTTAAAGTTATTTTTGTAAAAGACATTTAGAAATCTAAAAGTTGATCACCCGTTAAAGTACCCTGTCCTGGTTGTTTTGCTTTAATTTGAATCTTAAAACTTGTTTAATTAATCTTTCGATTTCTCGTAATTCATCATCGGTTACAAAAACAAAACAATTCTTTTAATTTGCTTAAACTCGGGTGTAGTTTCTCATAAAATTTAATACATTAGTTGCTCCTGATTCGGATTGACACCTTAAATACTACACATTAAGGCAATCGAAATAACGAGAGTGGAAAATCTCGTTTATCACTTACAAAAGATCGATGAGATTGAATTGATGTGAGGGAACTTAAGAAAGGCATAAACGTTTGTGAATCCGAGATTTATAATATGACAACGAAGACACGTACTTTTGAAAATGTCGTTTATGGATTTCAAAATGAAATTCGAGCTTGTCAAATGGAGTTAAGGAGTTTGAAGAACATGATTGGTTGTGTTGTTGAGTTGCTATCTGTTTATATGTTCTTGATTTAGTAAGTGTGGTATGTTTTTATAATGTATGTTCTTGAGTTTGTCTAGGTTCTTGGAATTTCTTGTTGTATTGTTGTGTTGTTTATCTTGTTCTTCTTTTTTTTTGTTTTGTTTTGAAGACAATTGAAGTTTAAATTTCAGATAAATTAGTTTAAAATACCACTAAGTTTAGAAATGACAAAATACCACATACTTAAATACTTGAGCTCAAAAATACCACAAAGTTTAGAAATAACAAAATACCACATAGTTTAGAAATGACACAATAACATAACCAAAAAACAGAAGGACAAAACAAAACACACATTAGTCTTCACAAAAACACACATTAGTCTTGAGTTTGTTGGCTTGGTACCTCGTCATGGTCGAATGTATAAGTGTCAGAGCCTTCTCTTTCTTTAGCATTCAAGGTACACATGCCAAGGTTAGGACACTTTCTTGTGTTATGGCCTTTTTACCCACAATTTCCAAACTTGACAATTCTTCTTTCTCGTGAGACTTTATTCTTCTTTGTTGGGGACTCATTACCCTTTTTTCTCTTCGGAATTGGTTTACGGCCTTGTCTCACAGGATGTGATGGTGGTTCAAGCTCATTTTGACCAGACCTTTCCCAAAAGTTGATCTCATTTGCAGGGTTGATAGGAAATGAATATTGTTGAAGCCACTTTGATGTCGGAATTGATATGAGATATAATCTTCTTGATTAAGCGCTTATCTAATATAATCTTTAAAAAATGACGACAAGGAAGTCCAAACATGTCTCACTTCCTATAAGTTTAACTCTTTCTGTTTAGATATACCTTGAATGCTTTGTTTTTTTCTGTTACATCGTACGCATCATCACCTCATGGATATACACGACAATTCTTGATTTCCTTATGCTCAAGTTCAATTGTTGCCATTGCCTTTAAGGTGAATATAATTTTGTGCTTTATAACTTTATCTTTTCTTTGCTCAATCCATATCATAGCTTGCCTCCGAATAGTTTCCAACATTTCAACCAAAGGCATAAGCCTTGCTGGATCAATGACATTATTATAAGCTTCAGAGATGTTATTTACATCCTCACAAGTTGATGTAGGATGGAAGAATGCATGGCTGCAGTTTTTAGGATTCTTCGACATTATGGACTCATAAACTCCAAGATCATGAGTCTTCGTTGCTTCCACATTAAGATTCTAATCTGCCATGGTATAGCTCTTTGCCACTCTCCAAAACAAGCCTTTCATATAAGCTATGTGAGGATGAGCTTTCTTTAGGTTACCATAAATGTGTCTTGCACACATATTGTGCTCAACTTTGGGAAAAATCTGAGCTACAACATTAAGTAAATCCTAGAGAAAATAACGTCAACATTCAAGTGCATCAAAACAAATGTAGAATCTGTAAAATTTGTCACGTCCAATATCACTAAGGACAATTTCAAGCAACACTGAAGATGCAGAGTTTGAGCTACACAAACAAGCACAAATTAGTATCCACATATTACTAACAAAAACAAAAAAAATACAAACACTTACTCCAACATCAAAAGCCAACTACTATCAAGATGAATCAACATAAGAAAAAAGCACATCAATCTAAGGCAAATACGAGGAAGCCTTGGTCGTGGTTCCTTTCACCTATGAATATGTCAAGAATTAGGATCTAGAGGCTCTCATTAAGGCCCTAAAAAGGGTCCCGTATGAATTCTTACTATTTGAATGTGGGTAGTATTGATAAGCAAATAGTAAAAGATTCGGTGTCTCACACCATGTGATTAATAACCTGAAACTTATAAGCAATGTTAAACCGGTGTTAGGTAATGTAATTGTAGCAAATGGTGATAGGTTCCAATAGATGGATTCGGTAATCTTAGGCTATTTGATAGAAACATGGAAGCTCTTTACATGCCTAAGTTTACATCTAATCTCTTATCCGTAAAGAGAATTGCTAATGATTGGAATTGTCATGCTACATTTGGACCTAACAAAGTTTTATTTTAGGATATTGATACTAACAGAATCATTGGTAAAGGGAGCACTGAGGGAGATCTTTACGTTCTTGATGATAATCCAAGCTTTCCACTATCTTTTGCTTTTAATTTCGTTTTAACCGAGTTAAAAAATGTTATATGGCATGCTAGATTAGGACATCCCGATTCTAGAGCTCTTAAACTTATGTTACCTCTTGTTTCTTTTGGTAATAAAACTTGTGAATCTTGCATCCTTGGTAAACATTGCAAAATCGTTTTTTAAATAATGTTTTGAACTTATACAAGTAGATTTATGGACTTCTCCTTGTTTTTTTAGAGAAAATCATAAGTATTTTGTTACTTTTATAGATGAGAAGTCTAAATTCATTTGGATAACATTGTTACCATCAAAAGATAGAGTCTTAGATGCATTTAGAAACTTTCAAACATATGCATCCAACCATTAGAATGTCAAGATAAAGTATTTCAGGTCTGATAATGGTGGTGAATACATAGGCAAAATGTTTAAAGACTACTTAGCTAAACAAGGAACTGTTCACCAAACTAGTTGTCCATACACACCACAACAAAATGGTGTAGTCGAGAGAAAGAATAGGTATCTCATGGAAGTTGCAAGATCAATGATGTTTGACACAAATGTACCAAAGAGATTATGGGAAGATGCAGTCACATCGTTTTGTTACTTGATCAATATGACATCGTTTCACTTACGCGTTTTTGGGTGTGTGTGCTTTGTTTTAGTTCCAGGGTGAACAAAGAAGTAAACTTGATGCAAAGAGCACAAAGGGGATATTTATTGGCTATTTAACTACACAAAAGGGGTTAAAAAAAGTCACATACCAGAGACAAGGAGGGTTTTTAATCTCAAGAGACGTAAAGTTTCTTGAAGCGCAAGGCTACTATGAGGCTAAGAATTGGGAGAACATCTGGATCTATACACATCAGGCCAAGATAGAGCAACATACCTCAAGAGACTAATGGAAGATCTCGGCCTAAAACTCAATGACATTCCAAGTTGTGAAGAACCACAAAACAATCAAGAACCCCACCTTTACCGTGAGGGGGAGAATAATCAACACAAGAAGAAACTCATGAACATCATGTGGTTTATTCAAGTTACAATCTAAGTCCGGTTCATGATGTGGAGGAAGAACAAGTACAACCTCTTAGAAGAAGTACTAGAATCAAACATCCACCATCTAATTGGGTCAATACAAGGATCTACTTCAACAATCAAGCGATGGCACATCCTATTCAAGTTATATGCAATATGGTTTCATTTCCTTAAGAGCGTCAAGTCTTTATGGCCAAAATTGATAAGAATTGGATACCAAAGACATACGATAAAGCTATGGAACATGATGTGTTGATAAAAAACGTTGGAGGAGAAGATAAAGCCATGGAGCTTAACGAAAATTGGGAAAAGGATAATTTACCTCAAAACAAGAGAACCGTAAGCTCAAGATACGTATTCACTATCAAGTACAAGAGTAATGGAGAGATAAAAAGGCACAAAGCTCGACTATTTGCAAAAAGGTTTACACAAACCTACGAAGAGGACTACCTTGAAACATTTTCTCTTGTTGCTAAACTACACATCGTAAGAGTGATCTTCTCAATAACCACCAATCTTGAAAGGGATCTACGACAAATGGGCATGAAAAATACTTTCTTACAACGAGAACTTCAAGATGAAGTCTATATGACACCACCTCCCGCTGTAGTGAACAAGATTACCCTGGGCAAAGTGCTTAGGCTAAAGAAAGTTATCTATGGTTTAAAACAAACTCTGAGAGCTTGGTATTACAAATTAAGCATCAGTCTCCTTGATCAAGGCTTCAAGAAATCAGAAGCCGACCACACTCTATTCACTAGCAAGCGTCGGACATGTTGAGTAGTTATCCTCGTGTATGTTTATGATATAATCATCACCGGGGATGACAAGGTAAGAGTACAGGCTATCAAAGCTCAACTTAAATCTATCTTTGGTATAAAAGATCTTGGAGAACTTAAGTACTTTCTTGGAATTGAAGTTTGTAGGTCTAGATAAGCCCTATTCTTATCCCAAATAAAGTATACTCTTGATCTCTTGATTGAAGCAAGGAAACTTGGATCAAAACAAGAAAAGACACTCTTGCACGAGAATCACAAAGATATCCGAAAGGGAGAGTTTGAAGATGAGCCATACAAGCATCTAAAACAATATCATATACTTGTTGGTAAACTTATATACCTTACTATTACTAGACCTGATATATGTTATGTCGTGAATATAGTTTCACACACATGCAAAAGCTAAACAACTACCATTGGAACTTGGTAATTAGAGTGCTAAGGTATCTCAAAAGAGCACCGCAACAAGGAATATTGATGGGATGCGAAAAGAACACGAAGATTGTAGGCTATTGTGACGCGGATTTGACAGGTGAACGAGGAGATAGACGATCTACAACTAGATATTGCACATTCATAGGAGGCAACCTTGTTACTTGAAAGAGCAAGAAACAAAAGGTGGTCTCATGCTCACCAACCGAGTCAGAATATAGAGCAATGTTGAACCTAACTTAAGAGTTGATTTGGCTAAGATATTTGGTCACAAACTTGGGGATAGAAGTTAAGATGCCAATGAACATGCACGCCTAAAACAAATCAGCTACTAGCCTCGCATCCAATTCGGTGTTTCATGAAAGAACCAAGCATGTTGAAGTTGATTGTCACAAAGTCCGATAGGCAATAGTAAAGAAGATCATTCTACCTTTCTTCACTCTAAAATGGGACTAACAAAGCTCATCAAGCAATAAGAACCCTAACCGAAGCATCTAGTACTTTTTAAGGTTTTAAACCAAGTTTCATGCAACATGAGTGCTTACAAGTTCCAAAATGATATTTTTACAAGTTTCACGAAAATATGAAACTTATAAAAACGCATATTTTAGAGCTCTAAACCAAGTTTCATGCAACATGATCATGTTGTGTGAAACTTGATTGATAGTCCTATAATATGCGCTTTTAGATGTTTTGTAAGTTCGTGAAACTTGTACAAAGATCATTGCAGCACTTATAAACACTTATGTTACATAAAAATTGATTTAGAGTCCTAGAAAATGTGTTGTTAAATGTTTCATAAGTTTGTAAAACTTGTACAAAGATCATAGTGGCAATTATATCCACTCACGTTGCACGAAACATTGTTTAGAGTTCTGAATATGTGTTTTTAGAAGTTTCATAAGTTTGTGGAACTTGTACAAAGATCACTGTAGCACTTATAAACACTCATGCACTACTAAAAAAAAATCATATAGCCACGGCCGTATCGGTGGCTATAGCAAAAATCCGTGGCTATTTAGTCACGATTTGCCATAAAATTTTTTAGCCACGAGCGTATAGCCACGGATTTAACGCTATAGCCACCGATACGGCCGTGGCTATATGAATTTTTTTTAGTAGTGATGTTGCATAAAACTTGGTTTCAAGTCCTAGAAACTGGTTGTTAGATATTTCGTATGTTCGTGAAACTTGTACAAAGATCATTGAGGCACTTATGAGCTCTCATTTTACATGAAACTTGGTTTAGAGTACTAGAATATGTGTTGTTAGATGTTTCATAAGTTCGTGAAACTCGTACAAAGATCACTAAGGCACTTATAAGCAGTCATGTTGCATGAAACTTGGTTTTAAGTCCTAGAATATGCGTTGTTAGAGCTTTCATAAGTTCGTGAAACTCATACAAAGATCACTAAGGAACTTATAAGAACTCGAGTTGCATGAAAGTTCGTTTAAAGTCCTCGAAAACGCGTTGTTAGATGGTTTATATGTTCGTGAAACTTATACAAAGATCATTGAGGCACTTATAAGCACTCATGAGGCATGAAATTTGGTTTAGAGTCCTAAAATATGTGAAGTTAGATGTTTCATAAGTTCGTGGAACTTGTACATAGATCATTCAAGCACTTATAAGCACTCATCTTTCATGTTGTATGAAACTTGGTTTAGAGTCCTAGAATATGCGTTGTTCGATGTTTCATATGTTGGTGAAACTTGTACAAAGAACATTTAAGAACGTATAAGCACTCATGTTTCATGAAACTTGGTTTAGAGTCCTAGAATGTGCTTTGTTAGATATTTCATATATTTGTGAAACTTGTACACAAATCATTGAGACATTAATAAGAGCTCATTTTGTATGAAACTTGGCTTAGAGTCCTCGAATATGCATTGCTAGATGTTTTCTAAGTTTGTGAAACTTTTACAAAGATCAATGAGGCACTTATAAGCACTCTTGTTGAATGAAACTTGGTTTATAGTTCTATAAACACGCTATTAGATGTTTTGTAAGTTCGTCAAACTTGTTAAAAAGATCGTTGAGGCACTTATAAGAACTCATGTTGCATGAAGTTTGGTTTGGAGTCCTACAATAGTTGTTTTCAAATGTTTTATAAGTTCGTGAAACTTGTATAAAGATCATTGAGGCTTTTATAAGCACTCATATTGCATGAAAATTGGTTTAGAGTTTTGGAATATGCTTTGTTAGAAGTTTCATAAGTTCGTGAAACTTGTACAAAGATCATTGAGGCATTATTCATCACTCATGTTGCATGAAACTTGGTTTAGAATTCTAGAATATGCGTAGTTAGATGTTTCATAAATCCGTGAAACTTATACAAAGATCATTGAGGCACTTATAAGCACTCATGTTGCGTGAAATTTGGTTTATAGTTCTAAAATATGTGAAGTTAGATGTTTCATAAGTTCGTGAACTTGTACAAAGATCATTGAGGCACTTATAAGCACTCATCTTGCATGAAACTTGGTTTAGAGTCCTCAAATATGCGTTGTTATATGATTCATAAGTTTGTGAAACTTGTGCAAAGATCACTACGACACTTTTAAGCACTCATGATGCATGAAACTTGGTTTAGAGTCTTAAAATATGCAAAGTTAGATGTTTCATAAGTTCGTGAAACTTGTACAAATATCATTGAGGAAGTCATAAGAACTCATGTTACATGAAATTTGATTTAGAGTCCTAGAAAATGCGTTGTTAGATGTTTCATAATTTTGTAAAACTTGTACAAAGATTATTATGACACTTATAGGCACTCATGTTGCACGTAACATGGTTTAGAGTCGTAAAATATGTGTTATTTAGATATTTCTTAAGTTCTTGAAACTTATACAAAGATCATTGAGGCACTTATAAGCACTCATGTTGCATGAAACTTGGTTTAGATTCCAATAATATGCATTGTTAGAAGTTTCTTAAGTTCGTGAAACTTGTACAAAGATCTTTGAGGCACTAAAAAGCACTTATGTTGCATGAAACTTTGTTTAAAGTCCTTGAAACACATTGTTAGATGTTTCCTAAGTTCGTGAAACTTGTAATAAGATTATTGAGGCACTTATAAGCCCTCATGATGCATGAAACTTGGTTTAGAGTCCGAGAATATCAATTGTTAGATGTTTCATATGTTCGTGAAACTTGTATAAAGATCATCGCGACACTTATAAGCACTCAGGTTGCATGAAATTTAGGTTAGAGTCCTAGAATATTCATTTTTAGGAGTTTCGTAAGTTCGTGAAAGTTTTGCAAAGATCATTGAGACACTTATAAGCATTCATGTTGCATGAAACCTTGTTTAGAATTCTAGAAACACGTTTTTAGATGTTTTGTGAGTTTGTGAAACTTGTACAAGGATAATTGAGGCACCTATAAGAACTCATGTTGCATGAAACTTTGTTTAGAGACCAAAAATAAACGTTGGTAGAAGTATCATAAGTTCGTGAAACATGTACTAAGATCATGGAGGAACTTATAAGCAAACACTATTTAGAGTCCTAGAATATGCGTTGTTAGATGTTTCTTAAGTTCATGAAACTTGTACAAAGATAATTAAGGAACTTATAAGCTCTCATGATGCACGAAACTTGGGTTAGAGTCCTATAATATGCGTTGTCAGAAGTTTCATAAGTTCGTGAAATTTGTACAAAGATAATTGAGGCACTTATAAGAACTCATGTTGCATGAAACTTGATTTAGAGTCCTAGAATATGCGTAGTTAGAAGTTTCATAAATTCGTGAAACTTGTACAAAGATGAATGAGGCACTTACAAGCACTCACGTTGAATTAAACTTGGTTTAGAGTCCTAGAGTATATGTTGTTAGATGTTTCATAAGTTCGTGACACTTTTACAAAGATCATTGAGGCTTTCATGCTTCTCATGTTGTATAAATTCCTAGAAACACGTTGTTAGATGTTTCGTATGTTCGAGAAATACGTACAAAGTTCATTGAGGTATTTATAAGAACTCATGTTGCATGAAACTTTATTTAGATTCTTATAATATACGTTGTTAGATGTTTCATAACTTCGTGAAACTTGGACAAAGATTACTGAGACATTGATACGAACTCATGTTCCATGAAACTTGATATAGAGTCCTAGAATATGCGTTGTTGGAAGTTTCATAAGTTCGTGAAACTTGTATAAAGATGAATGAGGCACTTACAAGCACTCACGTTGAATTAAACTTGGCTAAGAGTCCTAGAATATGCGTCGTACAAAGATTATTGAGGCACTTATAGGCACTCATGTGTCTTGACAATTGGTTTAAAATCCTAGAAACATGTTATTATATGTTTCGTAAGTTCATGAAACTTGTACAAAGAACATTGAGGCACTTAAAAAGTCATGTTGCATGAAACTTTTTTGGAAACTTGTACAAAGATCATTGAGGCTTTCATGCTTCTCATGTTGTATGAAACTTGCTTTTGAGTCCTAGAATATGCGTTGTTAGATGTTTCATAAGTTCTTGAAACTTGTACAAAGAAAATTAAAGCACTTATAAGTACTCATGTTTCATGAAACTTGGTTTAGAGTCCTAGAATATGCAATGTTAGATATTTCATATATATGTGAAACTTGTACACAGATCATTGAAGCATTTCTAAGATCTCATGTTGCATGAAACTTGTTTTAGACTCATCGAATATGCATTGTTAGATGTTTTATAAGTTCATGAAACTTTTACAAAGATCAATGAAGCACTTATAAGCACTCTTGTTGCATGAAACTTGGTTTAGAGTTCTATAAACACGCTATTAGATGTTTTGTAAGTTCGTGAAACTTGTTAAAAAGATCGCTGAGGCACTTATAAGAACTCATGTTGCATGAAGTTTGGTTTGGAGTCCTAGAATATTTGTTGTAAGATGTTTCATAAGTTCGTGAAACTTGTACAAAGATCATTGAGGCTTAGAATATGCATTGTAAGAAGTTTCATAAGTTCGTGAAACTTTTACAAATATCATTGAGGGTCTTATATCAACTCATGTTGCATGAAAATTGGTTTAGAGTCCTAGAAGATGCTTTGTTAGAAGTTTCATAAGTTCGTGAAACTTGTACAAAGATCATTGAGGAATTTATAATAACTCATGTTGCATGAAACTTGGTTTAGAGTTCTAGAATATGCGTAGTTAGTTGTTTCATAAGTTCGTGAAAACTTGTATAATGATTATTGAGGAACTTATAAGCACTCATGTTGCATAAAACTTGATTTGGAGTCCTAGAATATGAATTGTTAGAAGTTTCATAAGTTTCGTGAAACTTGTACGAAGATCATTGAGGCACTTATAAGCACTCATGTCGTATGAAACTTGGTTTGGAATCCTAGAAATATATTGTAAGATGTTTCGTATGTACGTGAAACTTGTACAAAGATAATTGAGGCATTTTTGCTACTCATGTTGTATGAAACTTTGTTTAGAGTCTTATAATATGCGTTGTTAGATGTTTCATAAGTTCGTGAAACTTGTACAAAGATCATTGAGGCAGTTATAAGCACTCATATTGTATGAAAATTGGTTTAAAGTATTGGAAACACGTTGTTAGATGTTTCGTATTTTCGGGAAACTTGTACGAAGATCAATAAGGCACTTATAAGAACTCTTGTTGCATAAAACTTGGTTTAGAGTTCTAGAATACTCTTTGTTAGATGTTTGATAAGATCGTGAAACTTTTACAAAGATTATTGAATCAGTTATAAGCACTCATGTTTCATGAAACTTGGTTTAGAGTCTTAGAATGTAAGTTGTTAGATATTTCATATATACGTGAAACTTGTACAAAGATTATTGAGGCACTTATAAGAACTCATGTTGCATGAAACTTGGTTTAGAGTAGTAGAATATGCATTATTAGATGTTTTATAAGTTCGTGAAACTTGTACAAAGATCATTGAGGCGCTTATAAGCACTCATGTTGCATGAAACTTGGTTTAGAGTCCTAGAAATACGTTATTAGATGTTTCGTAAGTTCGTGAAACTTGTAAAAAGATCACTGAGACACTTATAAGAACTCATGTTGCATGAAGTTTGGTTTGGAGTCCTATAATATCCGTTGTAAGATGTTTCATAACTTCGTGAAACATGTACAAAGTTCATTGAGGCTTTTATAAGCACTCATGTTGCACGAAACTTTGTTTAGAGTCTTAGAATATGCATTAATAGAAGTCTCATAAGTTTGTGAAACTTTATATCATTGAGAGACTTATATCTACTCAAGTTGCTTGAAAATTGGTTTAGAGTCCTAGAATATGCTTTGTTAGATGTTTCATAAGTTCGTGAAACATTTTATAATGATCATTGAGGCATTTATAAGCACTCATGTTGCATGAAACTTGGTTTAGAGTCCTAGAATATGAGTTATTAGAAGTTTCATAAATTTCATGAAACTTGTAAAAAGATCACTGAGGAACTTATAAGCACTCATGTTGTATTAAACTTGGTTTGGAGTCCTAGAAAAACTTTATAAGATGTTTCGTATGTCCGTGAAACTTGTACAAACATCATTGAGGAATTTTAGCTACTTATATGAAACTTGTACAAAGATGATTGAGTCACTTTGTTTGGAGTCCTCGAATATGAAGTAGTTAGATGTTTCATAAGTTCGTGAAACTTGTACAAAGATCATTGAGGATCTTATAAGCACTCATATTGCATGAAACTTGGAATAGAGTATTAGAAACACGTTATTAGATGTTTCGAATTTTCAGGAAACATGTACGAAGATAAATATGGCACTTATAAGAACTCTTGTTGCATGAAGCTTGGTTTAAAGTCATAGAATATGCGTTGTTAGATGTTTGATAAGTTCGTGAAACTTTTACAAACATCATTGAGGCACTTATAAGCACTCATGTTGCATGAAACTTGGTTTAGAGTCTTAGAAACACGTTATTAGATGTTTCGTAAGTTCGTGAAACTTGTACAAAGATCATTGAGGCACTTATAAGAAATAATGTTTCATGAAACTTGGTTTAGAGTCCTAGAATATGCGTTGTTAGATGTTTAAGAAGTTCGTGAAAGTTGTACAAAGATCATTGAGGCTTTAATAAACACTCATGTTACATGAAACTTTGTCTAGAGTCCTAGAATATGTGTTGTTAGAAGTTTCATAAGTTCGTGAAACTTCTACAAAGATCATTGAGGCACTTATAAGTAGTCATGTTGCATGAAACTTTGTTTAGAGTCCTAGAATATGCGTTTTTAGAAGTTTCATAACTTCGTGAAACTTATACAAATATCATTTAAGGCACTTATAAGCACTCTTGTTGCATGAAACTTGGTTTAAAGTCCTAGAATATGCGTTGTTAGATATTTTATAAGTTCGTGAAACTTGTACAAATATCATTAAAGCACTTATAAGAAAACATGTTGCATGAAATTGGGTTTAGAGTCCTAGAAACACGTTATTAGATGTTTCGTAAGTTCTTGAAACTTGTAAAAAGATCATTGAGGCACTTATAGAACTCATGTTGCTTGAAAGTTGGTTTAGAGTCCTAGAATATTTGTTGTAAGATGTATCATAAGTTCGTGAAACTTATACAAATATCATTTAGGCATTTATAAGCACTCATGTTGCATGAAACTTTGTTTAGAGTCCTAGAATATGCATTATTAGAAGTTTCATAAGTTCGTGAAACTTATACAAAGATCATTGAGGCATTTATAACTACTCATGTTGCATGAAACTTGGTTTAAAGTCTTAGAATATGCGTAGTTAGATGTTTCACAAGTTCGTGAAACTTGTATAAAAATTACTAAGGCATTTATATGCACTCATGTTGCATGGAACTTGGTTTAGAGTCCTGGAAGATGGGTTGTTAGAAGTTTCATAAATTCGTGAAACTTGTACAAAGATCATTGAGGCAAATATAAGCCTTCATGTTGCATGAAACTTGATTAGAGTACTATAATATGTGTTATTAGATGTTTCATAAGTTCGGGAAACTTGTACAAGATATTTGAGGCACTTGTAAGAACTCATGTTGCATGAAACTCGGTTTAGAGTCCTAGAATTGGTAGATGTTTCTTAAGTTCGTTAAACTTGTTAAAACATCATTGAGGCACTTACAAGCACCCATGTTGCATGAAACTTGATTTAAAATCCAAGAATTTGCGTTGTTAGAAGTTTCATTAGTCGGTGAAGTTTTACAAAGATCATTGCGGCACTTAGAAGACCACATGTTGCATGAAACTTGATTTAGAGTCCTAGAATATGCGTTGTTTGAAGTTTCATAAGTTCGCGAAACTTGTACAAAGATTATCGAGGCACTTTTAAGCACTCATGTTGCATGAAACTTGGTTTAGAGTACTAGAAACACGTTATTAGATGTTTCATAAGTTCGTGAAACTTGTACAAAAATTATTGAGGCACTTATAAGAACTCATGTTGTATGAAACTTGGTTTAGAGTCCTAAAATATGTGTTGTTAGATGTTTGAGAAATTTTTGAAACTTGTACAAAGATCATTGAGACTTTTATAAGCACTCATGTTGCATGAAACTTTGAGTCCTAGGATATGCATTGTTATAAATAACATACATTCATGAAACTTGTACAATGATCACAGAGGTACTTATAACTACTCATGTTGTACGGAACTTAGTTTAGAGTCCTCGAATATGGTTTGCTATAGCTTTCATAAGTTTGTTAAACTTGTGCAAAGATCATTAAGGTACTTATAAGCACTCATGTTGAATGAAACTTGCTTTAGAGTTCTAGAATGAGCGCTTTTAAATGTTTCCTAAGTCCGTGATACTTGTACAAAGTTTATTGATGCACTTATAAGAACTCATTTTGCATAAAAATTGGTTTAGAGTCCGAGAATATGCGTTGTTTAATGTTTAATACGTTTCCGTGAAACTTGTACAAGGATCATTGAAGTACTATACGCACTTATGTTTCATGAAACTTGGGTAAGACTCCTAGAATATCCGTTGTAAGATGTTTCATAAGTTCGTGAAAGTTGTACAAAGATCATTGAGGCTTTTATAAGCACTCATGTTGCATGAAACTTTGTTTAGAGTCCTAGAATATGCATAGTTAGAAGTTTCATAAGTTCGTGAAACTTGTACTAAGATCACAGAGACACTTATAACTATTCATGTTGAACGAAACTTAGTTTAGAGTCATAGAATATGTCTTGTTATATGTGTCATTAGTTCGTTACACTTTTACAAAGGCACTTATAAGAACTCATGTTGCATGAAACTTGGTTTAGAGTCCTAGAATAAGCGTTGTTAGATGTTTCATAAATCTTTGAAACTAGTACAATGTTCATTGAGGCACTTATAAGAACTCATGATGCATGAAACTTGGTTTAGAGTCCTAGAATATGCGTTGTTAGATGGTTGAGAAGTTCGTGAAACTTGTACAAACATCATTGAAACTTTTATAAGCACTCATGTTGCATGAAACTTTGTGTAGAGTCCTAGAATATGCATTTTTAGAAATTACATATATTCGTGAAACTTGTACAATGATCAAAGAGGCACTTATAACTTCTCATGTTGTACGAAACTTAGTTTAGAGTCCTAGAATATGTTTTGTTATATGTTTCATAAGTTCGTTAAACTTGTAAAAAGATAATTAAGGCACTTATAAGCACTCATGTTGCATGAAACTTGGTTTAGAGTCCTAGAATATGTGTTGTTAGAAGTTTCATAAGTCCATGAAACTTGTACAAAGTTCATTGCGGCACTTATAAGAACTCATTTTGCATGAAACTTAGTTTAGAGCCCTAGAATATGCGTTGTTAGATGTTTAATACGTTTCCGTGAAACTAGTACAAGGATCGTTAAGGCACTTATAAGCACACATGTTGCATGAAACTTTGTTTAGATTCCTAGAATATGAATTGTTAGAAGTTTCATAAGTTCGTGAAAGTTATACAACGATCATTGAGGCACTTATAAGCACTCATGTTGCATGAAACTTGGTGAAACTTGTACAAAAATCATCGAGACACTTATATGCACTCATCTTGCATGAAACTTTGTTTAAAGTCCTACAATATGCGTCGTTCGATGTTTCATAAGTTCAAGAAACTTGTACAAAGATCATTGAGGCACATATAATAACTCATGCTGCATAAAATTTGGTTTAGAGCCTTAGAATATGCGTTTTTAGAAGTTTCAAATGTTCGTGAAACTTATACAACGATCATTGAAGCACATATAAACACTCATGTTGCATGAAACTTGGTTTGGAGTCCTAGAATATACGTTGTTCGATGTTTCATAATTTTGTGAAACTTGTACAAAGATAATTGAGACACTTATAAGCACTCATGTTGAATGAAACTTTGTTTAGAGTCCTAGAATATGTGTTGTTCGATGTTTCGTAAGTTCGTGAAACTTTTACAAATATCATCTAGAAATTTAGAAGCACTCATGTTTCATGAAACTTTGTTTAGAGTCCTAGAAACTTGTTTTTTAGATGTTTCCCATGTTCGTGAAACTTTGACAAAGATCATTGAAGCAGTTATAAGCACTCATGTTGCATGAAACTTGGTTTAGAGTCCTAGAATATGTGTTGTTAGTTGTTTCATCAAGTACGTGAAACTTGTACAAAGATCATTGAGGCAATTATAATAACTCATGTTGCATAAAACTTGGTTTAGAGCCCTATAATATGGATTTTTAGATGTTTCAAATGTTCGTGAAACTTATACAAAGATCTTTGAGGCACATATAAGCACTCATGTTGCATGAAACTTAGTTTAGAGTCCAAGAATATGCGTTATTTGATGTTTCATAAGTTCGTGAAACTTGTAAAAAGATAATTGAAGCACTTATAAGCACTCATGTTGCTTGAAACTTTGTTTAGAGTCCTAAAATATGTGTTGTTCGATGTTTCATAAGATCGAGAAACTTGTACTACGGTCATTGAGGCACTTATAAGCTTCCATGTTGCATGAAACTTAGTTTAGAGTCATGGAATATGCGTTGTTAGATGTTTTGTAAGTACGTAAAACTTTTACAAAGATCATGTTGCATGAAACTTTGTTTAGAACCCTAGAATATGTGTTCTTAGATGTTTCATAAATTCGTGAAACTTGTACAAAGATCATTGAGGCACTTATAAGCACTCATGTTGCATGAAACTTGGTTTAGAGCCCTAGAAAAACTTTGCTAGATGTTTCGTAATTCGTGAAAATCGTAAAAAAATCATTGAGACACTTATAAGCACTCATGTTGCATGAAAGTTGGTTAATATTCCTATAATATGCGTTCTTAGATGTTTCATAAGTTCGTGAAACATGTACAAAAATCATTGAAGCACGTATAATCACTCATGTTACATGAAACTTGGTTGAGAGTCCTAGAATATGCATTGTTAAATGTTTCATAAGCTTGTGAAAATTGTACAAAGATCATTGAGACACTTATTCAGCACGCATGTTTCCCGAAACTTGGTTAACGACCCTAGAATATGCGTTGTTAGATGTTTTATAAATTTGTGAAATTTGTACAAATATCATTGAAACACGTCTAAGCACTCATATGTTGCATGAAACTTGGTTTAGAGTCTTAGAAACATGTTGTTAGATGTTTTGTAAATTCGTGAAACTTGTACAAAGATCATTTAGGAATTTAGAAGGACTCGTGTTGCATGAAACTTTGTTTAGAGTCCTAGAAACTTGTTTTTAGATGTTTCACATGTTCGTGAAACTTGTACAAAGATCATTGAGGCACTTATAAGCACTTATGTTGCATGAAACTTGGTTTAGAGTCCTAGAATATGTGTTGTTAGATGTTTCATAAGTTTGTGAAACTTGTACAAAGATAATTTAGGCACTTACAAGGACTCATGTTGCATGAAACTTAGTATACAGTCCTAGAATATGCGTTGTTAGATGTTTCATAAGTGCGTGAAACTTCCACAAAGATCATTTAGGCACTTACAAGCACTCATGTTGCAAGAAACATGATTTATAATCTTAGAATATGTGTTGTTAAAAGTTTCATAAGTTATTAAAATTCTACAAAATTTATTGAGGCACATACAAGCACTCATGTTGCATGAAACTTAGTTTAGAGTCCAAGAATCACTACAAGAAAACTGATATTTCCGACTGTAATATCAGTCGCATAATTGTTGCTGAAAGACCAGTTACGACTCTTGCACGACTAACCCTTGTTATCGGCAATCCTTAATCGCTAAACTGAATAGTCGTAAATATAATCGCTATTAACTACACCATGACGACAACTAATAGTAGTTGTAACATAGTCGCGCTAGAGTCAGTGTATATGACAACTATTTAATAAACTTGAATAAGATAAGATTTACAATAGTCGTAAGGTAGTTGTATTATATAGTGACTATGTAGAGACTGTTTTACGATTACTTCATATGAGCATGTGTATCTTTAAGGTAGTCGGTAAATAGTCGTAACAATATAGTGACTAAATTACGACTAAATAACAGAAAAAAATATTGTATTCAATCGTAAAATAGTCGTTAATATTTTGCGACTACCCTGCGACTACCTGACGACTGTTTTATGTCTATTTGGTGATTACTACTAGTAAAATACTGTGAATTTGGTAATTGTTTTGTTTCTTTTGCCATTTGATTTAATTCTTGAAATATGCTGCAAATATAATACAATCTAATTAAAATAAACCTCATACAATTGAATATAAACATAAATCCATAAAGTTATCCAAAGAAACATACATAAACATCAAGTCACAACCAAAAAATATAATATAAACATCCAAAAATAAAAGTGTTTAGTTCATGGGATAGTTTTTAGTAACCTAAGAAGTAGGGGAAGTTGAGAGAGGTGTGGTGGTGTCTTGAGCTGCTTCAGTCTCCATGAAGTCCAGAAAGGTCGGATCAGTTTTAGGCAAATACTTCTCCACCAAGGATACTTGTGCGACCTTAGCTTGTTGGTCAGCCAAAACTTTGAGATGTTGTTCTTCCCTCCTTTTACTAGCAATGGCTTGTTCTTCGATTTTCTGTTGTGCAACCTTCAATTTCTCTTGAATAGAAACAAATGATGAAGACTCTCCTTGTGTGTTGCTCTTGCTAGTGGCCACATTCTCAAGACTCTCCTTGAGGCTTCCTACTCAATAAATAGGTACCTTCTGAGTTGACTGTGAATAGGAAGCCAAAACAATAACCAAAAAACATAAACTTAAAATCTATAAATGTGGATTATGAAAAATGTTTTTGAGTACCTCGAGAAAGATGGTGGTATATTCATATGTTGTGAGCTCGTGAGGTCGCGAAGCACCGTCTGAAATGGAAGAATTATGTTCCCCAAGCTGAGACAATTTTGGTTGCAAATTCTTTTCGTAATTTGAAGCATTCTTCTCCGCCTTGTTATCCACATACGTATCATCCGACTTGGTGTGTGACACGAGTCTTCCCAATTTCTCTTCCTACAATGTTACAAAACAAAGTTAAAGTAGTTGCACATGAGTAGGAAAATTATAGAACATATTTGTTATATTTACTAACCATTCTGTATTAGATTTGTTGATACGACTTCAGACCCGATAAGTTGATGTGATGACCGAGACCACCACGTTCAGATATGCGAGCATGAGAATAAATGACAGTCTTTTCTTTAGCTTCATCTGTATCCCAAGAGGTTGTCATTTCTTTCCATAGAGTTTCCCCGATCCATGTTGGGCGCTCTCAAGAAGTCCTCACAGCTGAAACCATATCCTTCATACGCCGTTGACATATTCTCTCAAAATGTTGTTGAACGGATCCTGTTATCAACGGATGCCAAGTGTGGGTTTTTTACAAAACAAAGAGAGATAATACTTTAATGTTAGTGACAACAAAACACAAAGAGAGCAATGAGAATTAATAAACTTACCGCGAACTCGAGAAAGTATCTTTTTGTCTATTATGAGGCACACAAGTCCAACTATAGAAGGGACTATCAAACTTGTTTGTAAAAACTTTTGTAATTTTACGAACAAGCTTAGATCCCTTGTCGCGAGTAAACCCGCAAACGTCAAGAAGCAAAGCAAATCAATAAAACCCAAATGAAGATGAAGCTTACTCATGAATCAAAAGACAAATACATGTAGTCGTGGATCAAAAGACAAACAAAGCAAAAGACAACGGATAATGAATCGTGAATCAATGAACCAATCAATGGACAAAGCAAACAACAAACCCCAAATGAAGAGAAACAAAGCAAAAGTAAAAAGAAAATCATGAATCATGGTTCAATAAACAAATCAATGAATAAAGCAAATCAAGAGAATCATTGAAGAAGTGAGAAACATACCAAGTTGTGTTTGGCGTCGGTGCGGGTGAGAAAACCGTTACAAACTTCTCACGTCTTGGCATCCTCAACAGAGCATTTAGCGTTGTCAATGTCTCCTCCCGAAGCTCCGGTAAAGCATCATCTGCATCTCCGATGTTGTTGCCTTTAGAAGACAGACGACTATGTGCTTGAGAGTGATGAGGAGTAGCCGAGTTCTCCAATTCTTCACTCCGCTTGGTTTGATTATGATGAGGAGGTTTCGATTTCAAGAACAGAGCCCTTGGGGGTGGATAATCACTAACTCCTTGTGGTGGTGGCTTTGAAGCAATCTCTCGCCGCCGGTGTGAAATTATACTAAGCGGGAAGAATCGTTCGCTTTTGCACCGTTGGGGTCATGAAAACGTTGTGTGTAGTCTTCCTCTTTCGTCCTTTCTTTTGTTGATTCATCGTGAGATGGAGAAGAGAAACTTGAGACTCGTCTGATTCGGTTGGAGAAGACGGCGGCAGAGACTCGACGAAGCCAACGAGTGGAGGATTTGACGGAGACTCGATGGACAATCGACGGAGACTCGGCGGACAATCGACGGAGCATCGTCGGATATAACGACGGAGAATCGTTGGAGATTACGACGGAAAATCGTCGGAGATTGAGAGCTTAGAGACAATAATGAGAAGACAAAATTGAAGAGATTAGGGTTATGAATTGGGGAAAAACCAATTAGTCGCCAAAGAGTCGGGAAACAATCGTTAAATAATTAGTCGCTAAACAGTCTCTTTACAGTCATAATACCATAATTCAATTTTAACTAAAGTTTATACATTTTAGTAAAAAGTTAACCCAAAATAATGAATTTTGATAAGAAATTTTCTTTAATTTCAATTATTAATAATAATACATTATTTTGAATTTTAGAAATACATTATACGACAAATTATTTTTCATCTTCTATTTCGTCATCAGAAGAAGACAAATTACACTGAAATTCATCATTTGGTTCCGAATTTCCGACTGAAATTCATCATTTGGTTCCAAATTCGGTTTGGAAAAGTCGACATCGAGATTTTCAATTGTAGTCACCAATACAACATCATCATTTTCAGTTTGCAAAAGTGTCGGTTCGTTGTTCACATATTGTACATCAATGTTTGTCGTCGGGTTCACATTTACAACATTCAACCACACTTTCTTCGGCCTCTTTACATATGGGTACGGAATATAACAAACTTGATGCGCTTGAGAGGATTTTTTGCAATATAAAAATGTTGCAATCAGAAACTGATCACACATATAAGATATTAATGGTAGTAAATAATGTGTATATATATGCTTATGTACATAAAATAAATGGTTCGTACTTATTATATTTTCTCGAAGAAAGAACGTCTACGAAGAAAGAGTGTCTCTGCCAATAAAATGGTCATATCATTGACACTTAAATAGTGTAATTGTCAAATTGACCATCCCCTCATGCTAAGTTCCATGATATCCGTTAAATTCCCATAAAAATCCACTTTGTCAAATGCGTCCGTGTAATTTTCACCTTTAACGCTGACCCCGTAGTTACATGTCCTTCGTCGAGTGTCGTGATTTTGCCCATGTTTTCACCTTGTTTAGAGGTCCATGAACTAGATCTTGAACCCATATAGGAAACGGATTTGTGGCGTTCCAATAAGTCACATGCATGTATATATATGGAAACAAATCATCAACACATATGTAAAATAATCATTTATATTATTAGAAATTGTATCATTATATCATTCACTTACATAATCTTTAATCCATAAATGGTACTCATCAGCTCTTTTCACAGAGAGTTCTTTTTCGAAGAGTCCTACATATTTGTCTGTGATAAAATCGTAGAACATGCTAGTATATACGACAAATATGAGAAAGTGTATATTAAGTTGAAATAAAGATGGATGTTTATATATCGCTCAATAGGTTGAAAATATTCACAATTTCTCAACACATATGAGTGTGCGCATTGATAGTTTCGCTCCGAAAGCCATAATTCGTGCATTTCTCCACTTGGACAACCTATTTGAGTAAATATAGAAGGCATACAAGGGACATGATATGTAGGGGCATCACCTTCATCAAATCTAGTTAATATGCAAAACGAATTAAATGACTTTTAAAGAATTCGTATTGATAAATATGCAACATTGATTGTAATTTTCATTTACCTTGACTTTTTTTGTATATTCGCGACAAAGTATTGTTCAGAAAAATAGGCAATCTCGTCATTGATATATGATTGAACAATTGATCCCGCTGCATACCTTTTGTTATTTGCTTTTGATTTCTATTTTTTGAAAAACCTTTCAAAAGGATACATCCACCAATATTGGACAAGTCCTCCTAATTCAACTTCGTATGGCAAATGTATAGGCAAGTGCTCCATCACATCAAAAAATGATGGTGGGAAGATCTTCTCCAAATTGCATAGGATTATAATTATGTTTTGTTTTAGAATTTGAACCCGACTTGTATGCAAAGTTCTTGAACATAAATCCCAAAAAAATGCGCCAATCTTTAAAACATATGTAATATGTAGTTTAACTCCATCATGTTAATTAATATATAAATAATATTATAAAATAAATCGTGCTCTATCTTCATTATCGTACCTGATAATGCTTGGTGAACATTGCAGTGTAGGAGTTCTGCAAAGATATATGGAAGTAATCTCTCCATAAACACATGACAATCATGGCTCTTCATGCCTTAAAGCTTTGCATTCTTCATATCAACACAATTATCCAAGTCTGAAGCATAACCATCTGGAAATTTAACGGAATGTTT
Organism: Cochlearia excelsa; assembly: GCA_963556525.1. Classification (NCBI taxonomy): domain Eukaryota; kingdom Viridiplantae; phylum Streptophyta; class Magnoliopsida; order Brassicales; family Brassicaceae; genus Cochlearia; species Cochlearia excelsa. The sequence continues at coordinate 15,616,494 of OY748330.1, read as the reverse complement.
CAGACATTCCAATAAACTTGTTTTCGCATCTTCTGACAATGTGTACGGTGGGAAAGGAGCTCTACCCTCACTATCAATATGTAAGTGTGGCCGAGAACAAAATCGTTTTATATCATATCTTGACATGACGTTGTCTTTTGATTTACCCTTCACACTCATAAGAGTATTCATGATGTTGTTAAAAAAATTCTTCTCTTTATGCATCACATAAATATTATGTCACAAATTAAGGTCCCTCCAATACGGTAGCTCCCAAAATATACTTTTTGTGCCAATTATGTTCCTTCCCATATCCACGCATCTTTTTTCGTGACCATTTCCACCCACGATCTTACTTCTTGGAGGATTTACACCATCTAACCGCTCATAATAAACTTGCTGGATAGTCAAAGAATGAGGCGGGTACTCTCTCGATGCATCTTTTCCTTTGAGAAAGTCTTTTTTATTCCTTCTTAGTTGATGTCCATAAGGAAGAAATCTCCGATGACAATCAAACCAACATGTCTTCTTTCCATTAGGAAGATAGAAAGTCTTTGTATCTTCCATGCAAACCAGACAAGACAATTTACTATGGGTTGTCCATCCTGATAACATGTCATATGCTGGCAAGTCGCTTATCGTCCACATAAGCACTGCATTTAGATTAAAATTTTGATTCAACGACACATCGTACGCATCGAATCCAGTAGACCACAACTCTTTTAACTCCGCAATAAGTGGTTGGAGAAAGACATCAAGAATACCTCGCGGATGATTTGGCCCGAAATTTAGAATAGTAAGAAACAAGTACTCTTCATTCATGCACATACCAGGTGGTAGATTATATAGTTTCAAAATCACTGGCCACAATGAATGATTACGAGACATGGCAAATGGATTGAACCCATCCGTGTACAAACCAAGGTAAACATTTTGTGGTTCTTCAAAGCATACCGAGGATGTTGATTTTGAAAATATCTCCGTAGTATGCCGCATCAAAAGGATGGCTCATTACTCCCTCCCTTGTTTCGTGCTCGGCGTGCCATCTCATTACCGTTGAAGTCTTGTGGCTCTGATACATCCTTTTCAATCTGTTAGTAACCGGTAGATACCACATATGACTATATGGGACTTTCGTTATACGTTTGTCGTCCTTAGGCTTCCAACTTTGTGCACCACAAAAAAGACATTTTTCTTCTTTTTCGTCTTCTTTCAAGAATATCATACAATTGTTAATACAAACATTAATTCTATGATATGGAAGGCCTAAATTGCGCATCAACTTCTCGGTTTCGTAATGTTAACCGGTAGACTTGTTTCCTTCCGATAAATATTTTGTTAGTAATTCGCAAACCGAATCTACTAACTTTTCACTCATATTATACTCAGCCTAATTTTGCATGAATCGAGCAGCTAAGGATAACTGCGAGTGACCTTCACGACAACCACCATATAGTGGATCTTTTGCACCGTCTAACAAGTTGTAAAATTTCTCTGAATGGTTAAATATTGGTTCTTTCATGACATTTTCATTAAAGCCCACGTTTTTCACGGAATGCATCATTAACCATATCCACATATTTATCTTCAAATAAATGGCTCCCACCAATATATGTAGGATCAATGTAACTAGTTCCTAAATTCATATTGATTTCTTCCTCATGCTTATACCAAACAAAATAGTCGTGCATAAAGCTTCTACTATAAAAATGATTCCAAATTCTTTTCCCGGGGAGAAACTTCTCGTTTTTGCAAACACTACAAGGGCATAAAAACTTACGCCCGTTATCTTGTGTTAGACGCTGACTATTTGCAAATGTCATGAACTGCTCCACTCCCAATTCTGACCTCTTCTGAAAATTTTTCCATCTATTCATCGATTCACGATACATCCACTCCTAAGAGTTATTATAATTATAATTACCTGACATTATACGATCATATAACTATATCATCGAGTTTGAGATATCAATTTATTTATTAAGAACCGTTTTATGTTTTTCTTTGTAGAATGAAGAGAAGAAGTGGTCGAGTTTTCATTATATAGACAGTTTATACCAACTACATAGCGATTAATATTACGTAGTCGCATAAAACAGGTACACCTACCAAAAAACGTGTTTGTTGCACCTAAATGATACGACTGTTTTTCCGATAATTTAACGACCCGCCGGAATAGTTGCTATGTAGCCGTTACATACACGACTACATAACGACTCACCGAAATAGTCGCATATTAGCAATTAATTATCGACTATTTTCCAACACTGTTTTTTCCTACAGAGATTAGTCATAAATTAGTCGTTATTTCACGACTAATATACCGATTACAATTTGTAGTCGTAAAATAACGACTGATATAAGACTCAGCCGCTGTAGTCGTTGTACAATCGTGTATTTGTAGCTAACTAGTCACAACCTTAAGCGACTACGCTTTTAGTCGCTGCTTGTAGTCATCAAATCTTTGTTTTCTTGTAGTGAATTTAAGTTGTTAGATGTTTCATAACTTCATGAAACTTGTACAAAGATCATTGAGACACTTATAAGCACTCATATTGCATGAAACTTTGTTTAGAGTCCTAGAATATGCGTTGTTCGATGTTTCATAAGTTCGAGAAGCTTGTAAAAAGATCATTGAGACACTTATAAGCTTACATGTTGCATGAAACTTCTTTTAGGTACCTTGAATATGCGTTGTTAGAAGTTTTATAAGTTTGTGAAACTTGTACAAAGATCATTGAGACACTTATAAGCACTCATGTTGCATGAAACTTGGTTTAGAATCCTCGAATATGCGTTTTTTAGGTTTTTTTATAAATTCGTGAAACATATACAAAGATCATTGAGGCACTTATAAGAACTCATGTTGCATGAAACTTGGTTTAGAGTCCTATTGTATGCGTTTGTAGAAGTTTCGTAAGATCGTGAAACTTTTACGAAGATTATGGAGGCACTTATAAGCACTCATGTTGACTAAAAATTGGTTTAGAGTCTTAGAAATTGCGTTGTTAAATGTTTCTTAAGTTCGTGAAATTTTACAAAGATAATTGAGGCACTTATAAGAAGTCATGTTGCATGAAACTTTATTTAGAGTCCTAGAAAAACGTTGATAGATGCTTAGTAAGTTCAAGAAACTTGTACAAAGATTTTTTAGGCACTTATAAGCACTCATGTTGCATGAAACTTAGTTTAGAATCCTAGAATATGCGTTGATTGATGTTTCATAACTTTGTGAAACTTGTACAAAGAACATTGATGCACTTATAAACACTGATTTTGAATGATACTTGGTTTAGATTCCTAAAATATGTGTTGTGAAATGTTTCACAAGTTCGTGAAACTTGTACAAAGATCATTGATGTTATAAGCACTTATGTTGCATTAAACTTGGTTTAGAGTTATAGAATATCCATTGTTAGAAGTTTTATAAGTTCGTGAAATTTGTACAAAGATCAATCATGCACTTATAAGCACTAATGTTAACTGAAACTTAGTTTAGAGTCCTAGAATATGCGTTGTTAGATGTTTCGGAAGTTCGTGAAACTTGTACAAAGATCATTCATGCACTGATAAGCAGCAATATTGACTGAAACTTGGTTCCGAGTCCTTTAAAATGCATTGTTAGAGATTTCGTAACTTCGTGAAACTTTTACAAAGATTATTGAGGCACTTATAAGCACTCATGTTGCATGAAACTTGGTTTAGACTCCTAGAAACACGTTGTTAGATGTTTCATAAGTTCGTGAATCTTGTACAAAGAAAATTGAGGCACTTATAAGCACTCATGTTGCATGAAACCTAGTTTAGATTCCTAGAATATGGGTTTTAATATGTGTTTTAAGTTCGTAAAACTTATAAAAAAGATCATTGAGGTAGTTACAAGAACTTATGTTGCATGATACTTGGTTTAGAGTCCTAGAATATGCGTTGTTAGATGTTTCATAAGTTCGTGAAACTTGTACAACGATCATTAATGCAGTTATAAGCAGTCATGTTCTATGACTAGGTTTAGATAACTAGAAACACGTTGATATATGCTTAGTAAGTTTAAGAAACTTGTAGAAAGATCACTAAGGAACTTATAAGCACATCATGATGCATGAAATTTGGTTTAGAATCCTAGAATTGCGTTGATTGTTGTTTCATAAGTTCGTGAAACTTGTACAAAGATCATTGAGACACTTATAAGCACTCATGTTGAATAAAACTTGTTTTAGAGTCCTAGAATATCCGTTTTCAAATTTTTCCTAAGTTTGTGAAACTAGTTCAAAGATCATTGAGTTGCTTATAAGCACTCATGATGCCTGAAACTTGGTTAAGATTCCAAGAATATGCGTTGTTAGATGTTTCGTAATTTCGTGAAACTTGTAAAAAGATCATTGAGGAACTTATAAGCACTCATGTTGCATGAAACTTGGTTTAAAGTCCTAGAATATGCGTTGTTAGATGTGTCATAAGTTCGTGAAACTTTTACAATGATAATTGAGGCATTTATAAGCACCCATGTTGCATGAAACTTGGTTAAGAGTCCTTGAAACACATTGTTAGATGCTTCGTAAGTTAGAACAACTTGTACAAAGATCATTGACGCACTTATGAGAATTCATGTGCATTAAAATTTGGTTTAGAATCCTAGAATATGTGTTGTTTTATGTTTCATAAGTTCGTTAAACTTTTACAAAGATCATTCATGCACTTATAAGCATTCATGTCGACTGAAGCTTGGTTTAGTGTCCTAGAATATGCTTTGTTAGATGTTTCGTAAATTCAATAAACTTGTAGAAAGATCATTGAGGCACTTATAAGCACTCATGTTGCATGAAACTTGGTTTAGAGTCCTAGAAACACGATTTTAGATGTTTCGTAAGTTCCTGAAAATTTTACAAAGATCATTGAGGCACTTATAATCACTCACGTTGAAGGAAACTTTTTATAGAGTCCTAGAATATGCATTGCTAGAAGTTTCATAACATCGTGACACTTGTACAAGCACCCATGTTGCATGAAACTTGGTTTAAAGTCATAGAATATGCGTTGATAGAAGTTTCATAAGTTATTGAATATTGTAGAAAGATCATTCAAGCACTTAAAAGCACTCATATGGCATGAGGCTTGGTTTAGAATCCTATAATATGCATTGTTAGATGTTTCATAAGTTCGTGAAACTTGTACAAAGATCATTGGGGCACTTATAAGCACTCACGTTGCATGAAACTTGGTTTAGAATCCTAGAATATGCATTGTTAGGTTTTTCATAGGTTCGTGAAACTTTTACAAAGATCCATGAGGCACTTATAAGCACTCATGTGGCATAAAACTTGGTTTAGAGTCATAAAATATGTGTTGTTAAAAGTTTCATAATTTAGTGAAACTTGTATAAAGATCATTGAGGCACTTATAAGCCCTCATGTTGCATAAAACTAGGTTTAGGGTCCTAGTATATGCGTTTTCACCTGTTTCCTAAGTTCGTGAAACTTGGACAAAGACCATTGAGGCACTTATAAGCACTTACGTTGCCTGAAAATTGGTTTATAGTCATAGAATATGTGTTGTTAGATATTTCGTAAGTTCGTGAAAGTTGTACAAAGATCTTCCAGGCACTTACAAGCACTCATGTTGCATGAAACTTTGTTTAGAGTCCTTAAATATGTGTTATTTGATGTTTCCTAAGTTCTTGAGACTTGTACAAAGATCATTGAGGCACTTAAAAGCACTCATGTTGTAGGAAACTTGGTTTAGAATCCTAGAATATGTGTTCCTAGAAGTTTCATAAGTTCGTGAAATTTGTACAAAATTTATTAATGCACTTAAAGGCACTCATATTGCATTAAACTTTGTTTAGAGTCCTAGAATATGCGTTTTTTATGTCGTAAGTTCGTGAAAATTTTACAAAGATCATTGAGGCACTTAAAAGCACTCATATTGTATAAAACTTGGTTTAGAATCCTAGAAACACGTTATTAGATGCTTCGTAAGTTAGAAAAACTTGTACAAAGATCATTGAGGAACTTATTAGCATTCACGTGGATAAAAGCTTGGTTTAGTATCCTAGCATATGCGGTTTTTGATGTTTCATAAGTTTGTTAAACTTTTCCAAAGATCATTCATGCACTTATAAGCACTCATGTTGACTAAAAGTTGGTTTAGAGTCCTAGAATATGCGTTGTTAGATGTTTTATAATTTCGTGTAACTTGTAAAAAGATCGTTGGGGAGCACTCATGTTGCATGAAACTTGGTTTAGAGTCCTAGAATATGCATTGTTAGATGTTTCGTAGGTTCTTAAAACTTTTACAAAGATCATTGAGGCATTTATAAGCAGTCATGTTGCATGAGACTTGGTTTAGAGTCCTAGAAAAACGTTAATAGATGCTTGGTAAGTTCTAGAAACTTATACAAGGATCATTGACGTACTTATAAGCACTCTGGTTGCATGAAACCTTGTTTAGATTCCAAGAATATTTGTTGTTATATGTTTTGTAAGTTCGTGAAAGTTGTACAAAGATTATTGAGGCACTTACAAGCACTCATGTTGCATGAAACTTGGTTTAGATTCCTAGAAACACGTTGTTAGAAGTTTCGTAAGTTCTTGAAACTTGTACAAAGATCATTGAGGCACTTAATAGCACTCATGGTTCATGAAACTTTGTTTAGAGTCTTAGAATAGGGGTTGTTAGATGTTTCATAAGTTTGTGAAACCTGTAAAAAGATCATTGAGACACTTATAAGCACTTATATTGCATGAAACTTTGGTTAGAGACCTAGAATATGCGTTTTTAGAAGTTTCATAAGTTTGTGAAACTTGTACAAAGATTATCAGGGCACTTTTTCATGATTTATCGAGGCACTTATATGCATTGATGTTGCATGAAACTTGGTTTATAGTCCTAGAAACATGTTGTTAGATGTTTTGTAAGTTCATGAACATTGTACAAAGATCATTGAGGCACTTATAAGCACTCAAGTGTCATGAAACTTGGTTTAGAATCCTAGAATATGTGTTGTTAGATATTTCGTAAGTTCGTGAAACTTTTACAAAGATGATTGAAACATTTACAAGCACTCATGTGCATAAAACTTGGTTTAGTGTCCTAGAATATGTGTTGTTAGATGTTTCTTAAGTTCGTGAAACATGTACAAAGATAATTGAGGCACTTATAAGCACTCATGTTGCAAGAAACCTTGTTTAGATTTCTACAATATGTGTTCAAATATGTTTCGTAAGTTCGTAAAACTTGTACAAAGATCATTGAGGCACTTACAAACACTCATGTTGCATGAAACTTGGTTTAGAGTCCTAAAAATACGTTCTTAGATGTTTCATAAGTTTGTAAAAAGATCATTGAAGCATTTGTAAGCACTCATGTTGAATGAAATTTTGTTTAGAGTCCTAGAATATGCGTTGTTAGATCTTTCATAAGTTCGTGAAACTTTTACAAAAATCATTGAGGCACTTATAAACACCAATGTTGCATGAAACATGGTTTAGAGTCCTTCAAACACGTTGAAACTTATACAAAGATTATTTAGGGCCTTATAAGCACTCATGTTGCATGAAACTATGTTTAAAGTCCCATACTATACGTTGTTAGATGTTTCATAAGTTCTCGAAACTTGTACAAAGATCCTTGAGGCACTTATAAGCACTCATTCTGCATAAAACTTGGTTTAGATTCATAGAATATGCGTTATTAGAAGATCATTGAGCCACTTATAAGCACTCATTTTTTATAAAACTTGGTTTAGAGTCCTAGATTATGCGTTGTTAGATGTTTCCTAAGTTTGTGAAACTTGTACAAAGATCATTGAGGAACATATAAGCACTCATGTTGCATGAAACCTTGTTTAGAGTCATAGATTATGTGTTGTTAGATGTTTCGTAAGTACATGAAAGTTGTATAAAATTCTTTCATGCACTTACAAGCACTCATGTTGCATGAAAATTGGTTTAGAGTCCTAATTAAATATGCGTCGTTTGATATTTCCTAAGTTCTTGAAACTTGTACAAAGATCATTGATAGACTTACAAGCACTCATGTTGCATGAAACATGGTTTAGAGTCGTAGAATATGCGTTGTTAAAAGTTTCATAAGTTATTAAAATTCAACAAAGATCATAAAGGCAATTACAAGCACTCATGTTGCATAAAACTTAGTTTAGAGTCCTAGAATATGTGTTGTTAGATATTTTATAAGTTCGTGAAACTTATACAAAGATCATTGAGGCACGTACAACGGTACAAACACTCATGTTGAATGAAACTTGGTCTAGATTCCTTGAATATGAGTTGTGAGAAGACTCAAGAGTTCGTGAAACTTGTACAAAGATCAATTATGCACTCATAAGCACTTAAGTTGCATGAATGTTTATTTAGAGTCATAGTAATACCTTTTTAGTTGTTTCGTAGGTTCGTGAAACTTGTACAAAGACCATTAAGGCACTTGTAAGCACTCATGTTCTATGAAACTTTGTTTAGAATCCTAGAATATACTTTTTAGATGTTTCAGAAATTCGTGAAACTTGTACAACGATCATTAAGGAACTTATAAGTACTCATGTTGCATAAAACTTGGTCAAAAGTCCTAGAATATGCGTTGTTAGATGTTTCTTAAGTTCGTGAAATTTGTAAAAAGATCATTGTGACACTTATAAGCACTCATGTTGCATGAAACTTGGTTTAGAGTCCTAGAATATGCGCTGTTAAATGTTTCATATGTTTGTAAAACTTGTACAAAGATCATTGAGTCACTTATCAGCACTCATGTTGTCTGAAACATGGTTTATAGTCCTAGAATATGTGTTGTTTGATGTTTTATAAGTTTGTGAAACTTATACAAAGATCATTGAAGAACGTATAAGCACTCATGTTGCATGAAACTTTGTTTAGAATCCTAGAATATGTGATGTTAGATGTTTCATAAGCTCCTGAAACTTGTACAAAGATCATTAAGGAACTTATAATCACTCATGTTACATGAAACTTGGTTTAGAGTCCTAGAAACACAAGTTAAATGTTTCGTAAGTTCGTGAAACTTGGCCAAAGATCATTGAGGAACTTATAAGCACTAATGTTGCATGAAACATGGGTTAGAATCCTAGAATACGCGTTGTTAGAAATTTCATAAGTTCGCAAAACTTGGTTTAGATTCCTAGAATATGCGTTGTTAAATGTTTCATAAGACTGTGAAACTAGTACAAAGATCATTGATGCACTTATAAGAACTCATGTTGCATGAAACTTGGTTTCGAGTACTAGAATATGCGTTGTTAGAAGTTTCATAAGTTCGTGAAACATGTACAAAAATCATTCATGCACTTATAAGCAGTCATGTTGACTGAAACTTTGTTTAGAGTCCTAGAAACACGTTGTTAGATGTTTCATAAGTTCGTGAAACTTTTACAAAGATCATTGAGGCACTTATAAGCACTAATGTTGCATGAAACTTGGTTTAGAGTACTAGAATATGCGTTGTTAGATGTTTTATAAGTTCGTGAAACTTGTACAAAGATTTTTGAGGATTTTATAAGCACTCATGTTGCATGAAACTTGGTTTGGAGTCCTAGAAACACTTTGTTAGATGTTTCGTAAGTTCGTGAAAGTTTTACAAAGATCATTGAGGATCTTATACGCAATCATGTTGCATTAAACTTGGTTTAGAGTCCATTAAACACGTTGTTAGATGTTTTGTAAGTTCGTGAAACTTGTACAAAGATCATTGAGACACTTATAAACACTCATGTTGCATGAAACTTGGTTTAGAACCCTATAATATGTGTTGTTAGATGTTTCATAATTTCGTAAAACTTGTACAAAAATCAGTCAGGCACTTATAAGCACTAAATTTGAATGAAACTTGGTTTAGAGTCCTAGAATATGCGTTGTTAAGGTCGTGAAACTTGTACAAAGATCATTGAGGCACTTATAAGAACTTATGTAGCTTGAAACTTGGTTTCGAGTTCTAGAATATGCGTTGTTAGATGTTTCATAAGTTCGTAAAATTTATAAAAATATCATTGAGATATTTATAAGAACTCATGTTGCATGAAACTTGGTTAGAGTCTTAGGATATGCGTTGTGTAATGTTAATCTTTCAGTTAATTGATTTTGACTTCACCATAGAATAATTGTTAAATCTTGACTAATTTTGAGATCCATTGGATATTTTTTTTCTTTCAAGTCTTATAAGACATCTATGTGTATTATGGTACATGTACATTGTCTCGTAGTTTTCATTTAGTTTTCTAATGTTTTGCTTAGCTTTTCTTTCAGGCACTCCTTGCAAAATTCGTTCAGACAAAAAAAATGTCAAAAACTTGATACTGAGAGGTTTTACCCCTAAATATGATTCAACTAATCGTATAATACGTAGGGGATCAAATCCATAGAGACCAATGTTTACACTACTTTCCTTATATTCATATAAATCTAACCGGCACAAGAAAGTTTGTTTGGTATTAGTGACAACGAAATAAGAAAAGCCTAATTAAGCAAACTGTTTAAAGCAATATATTACAAGCGTGAGGCATTAGGATTAATCGCATGTAATAGTTATCACTAAATAGATCTATGATAGGGATAGTAATTAAACACCGTTCTTAAACTCATATCACAAAATATAGATTGGCCCCCTATCGAGTGTATTAATTCCCTATGCTAACATGTATGAAAACTAAACTCTCGTTTGTGTTTAATAAATCTTAGCATGCAGTTCGTCTAAGTCTGATATGTTCACAAAACGCAATAACATCTACTCCAGCACGCTAATGACGTTTTTCTCATCTAGGTTCTATCGGGTTTCTAAACCAACTCTCGTTGCGCCTAAATAACCTAAGATCATGAACTATAATTCATCAATCAAGTTCAAACAATGCGAACAACCTATATGAAGAACCCTAATGTAAATTCTCTATCTATCAATCTAATTTAGCAATTCCTAATTTCCTTTGAAACCCTGAAACCTAACAATGAAACTACTCCGACATATTCATATCCAATGAGCAAAGAGATGTAATAGATTTTCATAAAACCAAAAAAATAAAATAAAAGAGGTTCAAAAATGTTCTCCCTAAGGTTATAGATATATCTCCTCGAGAAAGAAAGCAAATTATAAAGTATAATGAAGTGTTGTGAAAGCGTTCCCTAAACAATGACTAAATTTAGGTATAAATAAGGTTTTGAGCGTTTTGGGCCGAATGTGGTGAATTTTGGCCGAAATTGTAACTTGAGAAGTCCAGATTTTTGTCCATAATGTCGATCGATCAATCAAACAACTAATCGGTCGATCGACCTTGCGTGTGGCTTCGGATATAGACGTACTCCTCTTGCTCGGCAGATTGACCTGTTTTCACTAAAATTGGAATAACATTTGATCTAATCGTTGGAATCCTTCCAAAACCACCTCCAAATCAAATCTTACATCCGCGGCCTTATTGTAGGAAAATATCATAAAGATCATCTGTTGAAACTCCTTGGGTGGATGTTAAACATTTGCGCATCTAAATGGTTTCGATCTTCATATATTCATATATGCTCCATTATTCTCAAAATCAACATTTAACCTGTAAAAGCTATAAAAGGATAAAAGGACTCTAAAATCATATTTTGACTCGAGAAAAGACTTAATTGTGTCGCGAAACACTAAGGTTAAAACACTAAAATTGCCTCACATCAGAGTTCCAGAATATGCGTTGTTAAATATTTCATAAGTTTGAGAAACTTGTACAAAGATCATAGAGACTCTTATCAACACTCATGTTTCCTGAAACTTGGTTTACATCCTTAGAATACGCGTTGTTAGATGTTTCCTAAGTTTGTAAAAGTTGGACAAAGACCTTTGAGGCACTTACAAGCACTCATGTTGCATTAAACTTGGTTTAGAGTTCTAGAATATGCGTTGTTAGAAGTTTCATAAAATTTAGAATCCTACAAAGATCATTGAGGTACTAACAAGCACTCATGTTGCATGAAACTTTGTTTAGATGTTTCATAAGTTCGTGAAACTTGTACAAAGATCATTGAGACGCTTATAAGCACTCATGTTGCATGAAACTTGGTTTAAAATCCTAGAATATTCGTTGGTAGATGTTTCGTAAGTTCTTAAATCTTTTATAAAGATCATTGGTAGATGTTCATTGAGTAACTTATTGCACATTTTAATAAGCTCATTTTGCACATTTTACGAAACATTTTACGAAACATTTTAATAAACTATGGAAATGTGCAATAAATTTTAATAAACTATTGCACATTTTACGAAACCGCATTTTAATAAGCTCATTGAGTAACTTATTGCACATTGATAAAGACGGAAAAGCGCCAGTACCTATATTCAGATTATCAAGTGTAGCGAAGACGTCGTTGTTCCAGTGGGTGATCTCTGAAGTTAAGTTTCCTGATGGTTTTGTTTCTAATATTTCTCGGTGTGTAGATGGTAGTAAATTCACATGTATGAAAAGTCACGATTGTCATGTGTTCATGAAACAACTGCTACAATTTGTCTTGGCTGAACTTATTCCACAGAATGTGCACAAAGCAATTGCTGGTACGTAATGTCTAATTAATTAATAAAATATTTCATAAGAGAATATATCGTAATACGTTTAATTTAATTTATGTAGGTGTTGGGTTGTTCTTTCGTGATCTTTCCACAAGAACGTTGAACGATGAAGTAATAAGACAACTCGACGAGAACATTCCTCTCATTTTGTGCAATTTGGAGAAGATATTTACCCCATCCTTTTTTGATGTTATGGAGCACCTACCAGTACATCTCCCACACGAAGCAGAACTAGGGGGGCCCGTTCACTTCCGATGGATGTACCCTTTCGAACGATTTATGAAACATCTAAAAGGGAAGACGAAGAATCTAGCTAAAGTCGAGGGTTCAATCGTTGCGGGTAGTATTACAGAGGAGATGTCTCACTTTACTTCGTACTACTTTGCACCAACCGTGAGGACACGTAAAAGAGCGCCAAGGAGATATGATGACGGAGCCATTCAAACAATGTACGCGGTGGAAGGAGTACCTGACATATTTTGTCCCATTGGTCGGCTTAGCGGAAGCATAAAAGAGGTTTGGTGGAGCAACGAGGATGAAATTCATTGTGCCCACACGTACATTGTATTGAATTGCGATATTGTTACTCCATGGGAAAGGTAAAATTAAATGTTTTTAATACTCTTTCATTACAACATGTCATAAAATATTGCTTACTTATGATATTTTCATATAGTATCTTCGTCGAACAAGTTGAAAAAGGAATTCCGGGGATATCTAAAGATGAGCTCGATTCCCGTAAAACTCAACACTTTGTGATGTGGTTGCAAAGACAGGTATATGAAAATATCGAATATGAAATTACATATCAACATAATATATTTAAACAAAATTAATTTTGATGTCTGCAGATTGAGTACGAGGACGAATCTTATCCGGTGTGGTTCCACGAGATGCTACAACGTCCCCTTGCAAAGATTCGGACATCGCCAATGTATTTTACAAGAGGTTATGCTTTCCACGCGTACGAGTACGGCCGACATCGAATAGTATTAACTACGGTGTTTGTGTTAGAGGAGACATTGATTTCTACGGAATCATCCAAGAAATCATAGATATAACGTTTCCCGGGTTGCTCATGTTGAAGTGCGTACTCTTCAAGTGCGAGTGGTTTGATCCTACGATCGGAAGAGGTGTACGAATCAACAAGTTTGGGATCGTTGATGTCAATAAGAATAGAAGATACAACAAGTTCGAGCCTTTCATACTTGCATCGCAAGCTGAGCAAGTAAGCTTCATTCCTTATCCGCGTCTTAAGTCCACAAGAATACATTGGCTATCCGTCATCAAAATTGCCCCGAGAGGGTACATAGTCAGGGAAGAAGAATCAACACTCCAGAATGACACGTCTGTCGATATTCCTTCGCCATAACTAAACACGGACATGGTTTTACTCGTTGATCCACATAATAGGGAAGCTGAAGACGTGAATGAGGACGAAGAAGAAGTCGAAGAGACTGACGAATTTGATGAATCTGACTCCGAGGACGAACATGAGTCTAATGATGACTCCGAGTAATAAATAAGTTGTTTGTTTAAATGTAAAATGAAAATTATGTATTTTAATTTTTTTTATAAAATAAATTAAAAATTGTCGTCAAATCGTCGTAAATTTACGACGAATTTACGACTTTTTTTGTATTATAGACAAATCGTGGTAAAATCGTTGTAAATTTACCACGAATTTACGACTTTTTTTATATTATACACGAATCGTGGTAAAATTGTTGAATTTACCACGAATTTACGGCTTTTTTATATTATACACGAATTGTGGTAAAATCGTTGTAAATTTACGACGAATTTACGACATTTTTTATCATACACAAATCGTGGTAAAATCGTTGTAAATTTACGACGATTCGTCTTATAATTCGTTGTCCGGTCATACGATGTTGTACTTTGCCGTACAAATACACAATCGTCGTAAATAAGACGTAAACTAGTCGTTTATTTACATCTTTGTTTTACAACGTTTTGTTTTTATAAACCCCTAAACCCCAAACATTTTCAAAAGTATGTCTTATATTACGTTCAAACACTCATAAAGACCTATAAAGTTAATGAATAACTATAAAAACAATGGTAAAATTGCTTATCAATAAGTTTTGTTACATATTCTTAGAATTTATAAAGTTTAAGATAAAGTGTACTATAAATATTGTGCTTAATACGTATATATGTTCTAATTTTACCAAAACTTGTTTTTTTGCAATCATATGACTTAGTATGATTTCATATGCATACAATATCATAACTATATTCAACATGAAGTCAAATGGAAGATGAATTTACGACCAAACATTAAAAACTCTAAACGTCACATCCTCAGGAGTTTTGTTTGTACGAGGTTGTCAAAATCAACGATTACCACGATTTTATAACGATTTAAAAGGTAATCGTCGTAAAATCGTGGTAAATTTACCACGATTTTACGACGATTTTAATTTCATCATTCCCAAAGCGTGGCAAACCAAAACGAACCAAAACGTTTGAACTTTTTTTACTACGATTGCTTATAGTATATATAGTCGACCACATTTTTTCATTTTCTCTCATTCTCTCTAAAACTCTCTCTCTGTCTAAAATTTTCTCTCTCTAACCCCTTAAACACTCTACAACGTTCACTCTCTTTTAACATCCCCAAAGGTAAATATTTTTAATATATGTGTTTTAAAAATGGATTTTAGAATTAGTTTTAGGATTTGGAATTTATTTTTAGGATTTGCATGGTTTTAGGCTCGGATTTTAGTTTTAGGATTCAGATTTTAGATTTATGTTCAGAACATAATTAATTATTAAAATACTTAATGTTTAGTTTTTAAAATACTTAAAACTTATTATTTAACATAATTATATATTAACCATAGTTTTTAAAATACATAATTAATATTAAAATACTTAATGTTTAGTTTTTAAAATACTAATGTCATTAAAATACTTATATAATGTTTAGTTTTTAAAATACTTTATAATTAATTATTTAAATATTTAATGTTTTTGTTTTGCAGGTACTTATACATGGCTCCTAGGAGAGGCAAGACTTTACTTCCGGACTACATGCAGATGTTTGTGGAGAGGAGGGCTTCCAGGGAAGCTACGGGTTCCGGTGAGGCTTCAGCTTCCGGGACATCACCTGTCTACACCGGGACGTCCGTCCATGGCGAGTAGCCTCCTCCTCCTCATGTGCCCGCCGCAGACGCCGCAGACGCCGCAGACGCCGCTATCCCGGGACACGCGCCGTACGCCACTCTCCGGGTTGAGGATATCCTCGCTCAACCCGGGCATGACAGTCTCCGACGTTTGGATCCGCACAAGTCTGCGGACACTTACTGGTAAGTTAAATTCATTTGTTAATTATTTAAATACTTTATATTTTTTGATTTTTTAATATATTAATAAATCAAATATTGTTTTTTTTCGTGTTCAAGTACGACAATCAGGTCGCGCGTTCTATCGTGGAAATAATCAAGGAATACTTCACCGAGTCGCATCCCAACTGGAGCAACACACCCGAGCACATCAAAAGGACGTGGTTCAAATGTTTCGCGGTAATGTTTTGATTTAATTTTAATTAAATTAATTTATTTAACTTTAAATTTTTTATTATATATTACTCTCGTAAACGTAACTTTACTAATGTTATATAATTTCTCATATTTTGCAGCAAAAGTGGCATTGGGATGTCTCGATCAACAAGTCCGTGAGGACGAATTCAACAAGACGGCGAAATTTTGTCTCGCCAACACGGTCTCCGACTGGAAGGACAAGTGGAGGCTCGTCGGCGACGCGGGGAAGCCAGTATTTCTTTCGGTCGCGGTATGGGACGGCTTGAAGAAATACTGGACAAATGGCCACAAAGCGAGCGTAGCTGAGAAGTGTTCCACCTCCAGGAACGCGAAGCTACCTGACGGGACGCTGAAGCAGATGGCTCACACGTCCGGACAAATCCCGTTTGCAGGTCTGATGCACGAAATGGTAAGTCTTTCTTACTTATTCTTTCAAATTTATTTTTATTTTCAAGTTATTAATGTTATACTAATGCGGATGTGTTTATTATTTGTTTGTAGACCAAGCAGCTGGGTCAGAAACCAACTGTCAGTGCCGTCTTCGAGAAGACGCGCGCACATGAAAAAGACCGGCGAGTTCGTTGACTCCCATTCCGAGCGGATATTAAACAACCTTGAAGCTCGGAAGACGGAGATCGAGACTCATCGATCTCAGAGATCCCCGGGTGGCACTCAGCATCCTGGCGAGCCGCTTACGACCGCCGAGCTCGATTAGATTTATCATGAGGTAAATTTTTCCTTATATATAATGTTTCTTTAATTTTCTCTAAAAGTAATTTTTTAAACATTCATTTTCTAATTGTTTAATTTTATAGGTTGCTCCTAAGAAGAAAGGGCAGGCTCTAGGCATGAGATCCATGCAGGACGTCCCGCTTGCTCCTACCTCTTACCGATCTCCGGCTGAGATGGAGACTGAGATTCAGAACTTACATGCGACTCAAGTGAAGAACATGGGGTTGTACAACAACATGTTGACGGTTCTTTCTGCATCTAACCCGGAACTACTTCAGGCGATGCAGACACATCCCGACCGCCCGACTGATCAGGCTGGAACAAGCACCGTCGATCCCGACAACGCGACGCAGGACTATTTCGGCCCTGATTTCAACCTAGACGACTAAAATCGGGATCGCGTTTAGTTTGCTTTTTTGTAATTTTAAATTGTATAAATTTTATATTTTATTAATATAGAATATTTTTTGTACGACGATTATAACAATTTTCAATTTATTATAATTATAAATTTACAACCAAATATTCGTTGTAAAATGGTTGTAAACATTACAACGATTTTACGACGAACATTTTACCACGCATTTGGTTCGTCGTAAAATTTACCACGAATTTACGACGATTTGATTTTTACTTCGATCGATTAACGACGAAATTGAAATCGTCGTTAAATCGTTGTTAGTTGCGTTTTACCACGATTTAACAACGATTATGGTCGTTGTTAAAGTCCAAATATCTTGTAGTGTTATAAGCACTCACGCCGCATGAAACTTGGTTTAGAGTCCTAGAAACGCGTTGTTAGATGTTTCATAAGTTCGCCAAACCTAAACAAAGCTCATTGAGACACTTATAAGCACTCATGTTGCATGAAACTTGTTTTAGATTCCTAGAAACGCGTTGTTAGATTTTTCATAAGTTTGTTAAACTTGTACAAAGCTCATTGAGGAACTTATAAGCACTCATGTTGCTGAAACTTGGTTTAGAGTCTTAGAAACGCGTTGTTAGATATTTGATAAATTCGTTAAACTTGTACAAAGCTCATTGAGACACATATAAGCACTCATGTTGCATGAAACTTGGTTTAGTCCTAGAAACGCGTTGTTAGATGTTTCATGAGTTCGTGAAACTTGTACAAAGCTCATTGAAACTCTTATATGCACCCATGTTGCATGAAACTTTGTTTAGAGTCCTAGAAACGCGTTGATTGATGTTTCATAAGTTCGTCAAACTTGTACAAAGCTCACTGAGACACTTATAAGCACTCACGTTGCATGAAACTGGGTTTAGAGTCCTAGAAACCGCGTTGATAGATGTTTCATCAGTTCGTAAAACTTGTACAAGGACCATTGAGGAACTTATAAGCACTCATGTTACAAAAAACTTGGTTTAGAGTCCTAGAACCGCGTTGTTAGATGTTTCATAAGTTCTTCAAACTTTAAAAAATCTCATTGAGGAAGTTATAAGCACTCATGTTGCATGAAACTTGGTTTAGATTCCTAGAAACATGTTGTTAGATGTTTCATAAGTTCGTCAAACTAGTACAAAGCTCATTGAGACACTTATAAGCACTAATGTTGCATGAAACTTTGTTTAGAGTCCTAGAAACCGCGTTGTTAAATGTTTCATAAGTTCTTCAAACTTTAACAAAGGTCATTGAGACACTTTTAAGCACTCCCATTGCATGAAACAGGGTTTTGAGTCCTAGAAACCGCGTTGTTAGGTGTTTCATAACTTCATCAAACTTGTACAAAGCCCATTGAAATACTTATAAGCAGTCATGTTGCATGAAACTTGGTTTATAGTCCTAGAAACGCGTTGTTAGATGTTTCATAAGTTCGTCAAACTTGTACAAAGCTCATTGAGACACTTATATGCACTCATGTTGAATGAAACTTGGTTAAGACTCCTAGAAACACGCTGTTAGATGTTTCATAAGTTCGTCAAACTAGTACAAAGCTCATTGAGACACTTATAAGCACTCATGTTGCATGAAACTTGGTTTAGAGTTCTAGAAACGTGTTGTTAGATTTTTCATAAGTTCGTCAAACTAGTACAAAGCTCATTGAAACATTTATAAGCACTCATGGTGCATGAAACCTTGTTTAGAGTCCTAGAAACCGCGTTGTTAGATGTTTCATAAGTTCGTCAAACTAGTACAAAGCTCATTGAGCCACTTATAAGCACTCATGTTGCACGAAACTTGGTTTAGAATCCTAGAAACCGCGTTGTTAGATGTTTCATAAGTTCCTCAAACTAGTACAAAGCTCATTGAGACACTTATAAGCACTCATGTAGCATGAAACTTGGTTTAGAGTCCTAGAAAGGCGTTATTAGATGTTTCATAAGTTCGTCAAACTAGTAAAAAGATCATTTAGACACTTATAAGCACTCATGTTGCATGAAACATTGTTTAGAGTCCTACAAACGCGTTGTTAGATGTTTCATAAGTTCGTCAAACTAGTACAAAGCTCATTGAGACACTTATAAGCACTCATGTTGCATGAAACTTGGTTTAGAGTCCTAGAAACCGCGTTGTTAGATGTTTCATAAGTTCGTAAAACTAGTACAAAGCTCATTGAGCCACTTATAAGCAGTCATGTTGCATGAAAATTGGTTTAGAGTCCTAGAAACGCGTTGTTAGATGTTTCATAAGTTCGTCAAACAAGTACAAAGCTCATTGAGACACTTATAAGAACTCATGTTGCATGAAACTTGGTTTAGAGTCCTAGAAACGTGTTGTTAGATTTTTCATAAGTTCGTCAAAGTAGTACAAAGCTCATTGAAACATTTATAAGCACTCATGTTGCATGAAACCTTGTTTAGAGTCCTAGAAACCGCGTTGTTAGATGTTTCATAAGTTTGTCAAACTAGTACAAAGCTCATTGAGCCACTTATAAGCACTCATGTTGCATGAAACTTGGTTTAGAGTCGTAGAAACGTGTTGTTAGATGTTTCATAAGTTCGTCAAACTAGTACAAAGCTCATTGAAACATTTATAAGCACTCATGTTGCATGAAACCTTGTTTAGAGTCCTAGAAACCGCGTTGTTAGATGTTTCATAAGTTCGTCAAACTAGTACAAAGCTCATTGAGCCAATTATAAGCACTCATGTTGCATGAAACTTGGTTTAGAGTCCTAGAAACGCGTTGTTAGATGTTTCATAAGTTCGTCAAACTAGTACAAAGCTCATTGAGACACTTATAAGCACTCATGTTGCATGAAACTTGGTTTAGAGTCCTAGAAACGCGTTGTTAGATGTTTCATAAGTTCGTCAAACTAGTACAAAGCTCATTGAGACACTTATAAGTACTCATGTTGCATGAAACTTGGTTTAGAGTCCTAGAAACGCGTTGTTAGATGTTCCATAAGTTCGTCAAACTAGTACAAAGCTCATTGAAACAATTATAAGCACTCATGTTGCATGAAACCTTGTTTAGAGTCCTAGAAACCGCGTTGTTAGATGTTTCATAAGTTTGTCAAACTAGTACAAAGCTCATTGAGCCACTTATAAGCACTCATGTTGCATGAAACTTGGTTTAGAGTCCTAGAAACGCGTTGTTAGATGTTTCATAAGTTCGTCAAACTAGTACAAAGCTCATTGAGACACTTATAAGCACTCATGTTGCATGAAACTTGGTTTAGAGTCCTAGAAACGCATTGTTAGATGTTTCATAAGTTCGTCAAACTAGTACAAAGCTCATTGAATCAATTATAAGCACTCATGTTGCATGAAACTTGGTTTAGAGTCCTAGAAAGGCGTTATTAGATGTTTCATAAGTTCGTCAAACTAGTAAAAAGATCATTTAGACACTTATAAGCACTCATGTTGCATGAAACTTTGTTTAGAGTCCTACAAACGCGTTGTTAGATGTTTCATAAGTTCGTCAAACTCGTACAAAGCTCATTGAGACACTTATAAGCACTTATGTTGCATGACACTTGGTTTAGAGTCCTAGAAACCGCGTTGTTAGATGTTTCATAAGTTCGTCAAAATAGTACAAAGCTCATTGAGACACTTATAAGTACTCAGGTTGCATGAAACTTGGTTTAGAGTTCTAGAAACACGTTGTTAGATGTTTCATAAGTTCGTCAAACTAGTACAAAGCTCATTGAAACAATTATAAGCACTCATGTTGCATGAAACTTGGTTTAGAGTCCTAGAAACGCGTTATTAGATGTTTCATAAGTTCGTCAAACTAGTACAAAGCTCATTGAGACACTTATAAGCACTCATGTTGCATGAAACTTGGTTTAGAGTCCTAGAAAGGCGTTATTAGATGTTTCATAAGTTCGTCAAACTAGTAAAAAGATCGTTTAGACACTTATAAGCACTCATGTTGCATGAAACATTGTTTAGAGTCCTACAAACGCGTTGTTAGATATTTCATAAGTTCGTCAAACTAGTACAAAGCTCATTGAGACACTTATAAGCACTCATGTTGCATGAAACTTGGTTTAGAGTCCTAGAAACCGCGTTGTTAGATGTTTCATAAGTTCGTAAAACTAGTACAAAGCTCATTGAGCCACTTATAAGCAGTCATGTTGCATGAAACTTGGTTTAGAGTCGTAGAAACGCGTTGTTAGATGTTTCATAAGTTCGTCAAACAAGTACAAAGCTCATTGAGACACTTATAAGAACTCATGTTGCATGAAACTTGGTTTAGAGTCCTAGAAACGTGTTGTTAGATTTTTCATAAGTTCGTCAAACTAGTACAAAGCTCATTGAAACATTTATAAGCACTCATGTTGCATGAAACCTTGTTTAGAGTCCTAGAAACCGCGTTGTTAGATGTTTCATAAGTTCGTCAAACTAGTACAAAGCTCATTGAGCCACTTATAAGCACTCATGTTGCACGAAACTTGGTTTAGAGTCCTAGAAACGCATTGTTAGATGTTTCATAAGTTCGTCAAACTAGTACAAAGCTCATTGAGACACTTATAAGTACTCATGTTGCATGAAACTTGGTTTAGAGTCCTAGAAACGCGTTGTTAGATGTTCCATAAGTTCGTCAAACTAGTACAAAGCTCATTGAGTAACTTATAAGCACTAGTAATAACGCATATTTTAGGACTCTAAACCATGTTTCATGCAAAATGAGTGCTTGTAAGTCTCTCAATTATCTTTGTACAAGTTTCAAGAACTTAGGAAACGTCAAACTACGCCTATTTTAGGACTCTAAACCAAGTTTCATCAAACATGTGTGCTTGTAAAGCCCTCAAAGATATTTGTACATTTTTCACGAACTTACGAAAAATCTAACAACACATATTCTAGAACTCTAAACCAAGTTTTATGCAACATGAGTGCTTATAAGTGCCTAAATATTCTCTTTACAAATTTCAAAACTTACGAAACATCTAACAACGCATATTCTATGGCTTTAAACAAAGTTTTATGCAACATGAGTGCTTATAAGTGCCTCATGGATCTTTGTACAAGTTTCTCGAACTTATTAAACATCTAAAAAATACATATTCTGAGACTCTAAACATAGTTTCATGCAACATGAGTGCTTAGAAGGGCCTTAATGATCTTTGTACAAGTTTCACGAATTTATGAAACATCTAACAATATGTTTCTAGGACTCTATACCAAGTTTCATACAACATGGGTGCTTATAAGTGTCTCAATAATCTTTTTAAAAGTTTCAAAAACTTACGAAGCATCTACCAACGCATATTCTAGGATTCTAAACAATGTTTCATGCAACATGAGTGCTTATAAGTGCCTGAATGATCTTTGTACAAGTTTTTAGAACTTCAATGCATCTATCAACGTGTTTCTAGGACTCCAAACAAAGTTTCATGTAACATGACTGCTTATAAGCTCATGCAAGATGAGTGCATTTTAATAAACTTACGAAATGTGCAATAAGTTTTAATAAATTTATTGCACATTTTAATAAAATGCGTAAGTAACTTATTGAGTAACTTACGAAACATTTCCATTTTAATAAAGCTCATTGAGTAACTTATAAGCACTCATGTTGCATGATACTTGGTTTAGAGTCCTAGAAACGTGTTGTTAGATATTTCATAAGTTCGTCAAACTAGTACAAAGCTGATTGAGACACTTATAAGCACTCACGTTGCATGAACATGGGTTTAGAGTCCTAAAAACGCGTTGTTAGATGTTTCATGAGTTCGTCGAACTTGTACATAGCTCATTGAGACACTTATAAGCACTCACGTTGCATGAAATTGGATTTAGAGTCCTAGAAACGCGTTGTTAGATGTTTCATAAGTTCGTAAAACTTTTACAAAGCTCATTGACACACTTATAAGCACTCATGTTGCACGAAACTTGGTTTAGAGTCCTAGAAACCGCGTTGTTAGATGTTTCATAAATTCTTAAAACTTTAACAAAGCTCATTGAGGAACTTATAAGCACTCATGTTGCATGAAACTTGGTTTAGAGGCTTAGAAACGCGTTGTTAGATATTTCATAAGTTCGTCAAACTTTTACAAAGCTATTTGAGACACATATAAGCACTCATGTTGCATGAAACTTGGTTTAGAATCCTAGAAACCGCGTTGTTAGA
This sequence comes from Cochlearia excelsa, assembly GCA_963556525.1. Classification (NCBI taxonomy): domain Eukaryota; kingdom Viridiplantae; phylum Streptophyta; class Magnoliopsida; order Brassicales; family Brassicaceae; genus Cochlearia; species Cochlearia excelsa. Next base: position 15,593,117 of record OY748330.1, on the reverse strand, counting down.
TGTTTCATAAGTTCCTCAAACTAGTACAAAGCTCATTGAGACACTTATAAGCACTCATGTTGCATGAAACTTGGTTTAGAGTCCTAGAAACGCGTTGTTAGATGTTTCATAAGTTCGCCAAACCTGTACAAAGCTCATTGAGACACTTATAAGCACTCATGATGCATGAAACTTGGTTTAGATTCCTAGAAACCGCGTTGTTAGGTATTTCATAAGTTCGTTAAACTTTAATAAAGCTCGTTGAGGAACTTATAAGCACTCATGTTGCATGAAATTTGGTTTAGAGTCCTAGAAACGCGTTGTTACATGTTTCATGAGTTCGTCAAACTTGTACAAAGCTCATTGAGACACTTATAAGCACTCATGTTGCATGAAACTTGGTTTAGAGTCCTTAAAAGCGTGTTGTTAGATATTTCATAAGTTCGTCAAGCTTTAATAAAGCTCATTGAGGAACTTATAAGCACTCATGTTTCATGAAACTTGGTTTAGAGTCATAGAAACGCATTGTTAGATGTTTCATAAGTTCGTCAAACTAGTACAAAGCTCATTGAGACACTTATAAGCACTCACGTTGCATGAAACTGGGTTTCGAGTCCTAGAAACGCGTTTTTAGATGTTTCATAAGTTCGTAAAACTTGTACAAAACTCATTGAGGAACTTATAAGCACTCATGTTGCAAGAAACTTTGTTTATAGTCATAGAACCGCGTTGTTAGATGTATCATAAGTTCTTCAAAATTTAAGAAATCTCATTGAGGAACTTATAAGCACTCATGTTGCATGAAACTTGTTTTATAGTCCTAGAAACGTGTTGTTAGATGTTTCATAAGTTCGTCAAACTAGTTAAAAGCTCATTTAGACACTTATAAGCACTCATGTTGCATGAAACTTGGTTTAGAGTCCTAGAAACGCGTTGATAGATGTTTCATAAGTTCGTCAAACTTTTAAAAAGCTCATTAAGACACTTATAAGCACTCATGTTGCATGAAACTTGGTTTAGAGTCCTAGAAACCGCGTTGTTAGATATTTCATAAGTTCGTTAAACTTTAATAAAGCTCATTGAGGAACTTATAAGCACTCATGTTGCATGAAACTTGGTTTAGAGTCCTAGAAACGCGTTGTTAGATGTTTCATAAGTTCGTCAAATTAGTACAAAGCTCATTGAGACACTTAAAAGCAATCACGTTGCATGAAACTGGGTTTAGAGTCCTAGAAACGCGTTGCTAGATGTTTCATAAGTTCGTAAAACTTGTACAAAACTCATTGAAGAACTTATAAGTACTCATGTTGCAAGAAACTTTGTTTATAGTCCTAGAACAGTGTTGTTAGATGTTTCATAAGTTCTTAAAACCTTAACAAATCTCATTGAGGAACTTATAAGAACTCATGTTGCATGAAACATGGTTTAGAGTCTTAGAAACGCGTTGTTAGATATTTTAAGTTCATCAAACTTGTACAAAGCTCATTGAGATACATATAAGCACTCATGTTGCATGAAACTTGGTTTAGATTCCTAGAAACAAGTTGTTAGATGTTTCATGAGTTCGTCAAACTAGTACAAAGCTCATTGAGACACATATAAGCACTCATGTTGCATGAAAGTTGGTTTAGAGTCCTAGAAACGTGTTGTTAGTTTTTTCATAAGTTTATGAAACTTGTACAAAGCTCATTGAGACACTTATAAGCACTCATGTTGTATGAAACTTGGTTTAGAGTCCTAGAAACCGCATTGTTAGATATTTCATAAGTTCGTCAAACTTTAATAAAGCTCATTGAGGAAGTTATAAGCACTCATGTTGCATGAAACTTGTTTTATAGTCCTAGAAACGCGTCACTAGATGTTTCGTCAGTTTGTCAAACTTTTACAAAGCTCATTGAGACACTTATAAGCACTCATGTTGCATGAAACTTGGTTTAGAGTCCTAGAAACCGCGTTGTTAGATATTTCATAAGTTCGTTTAACTTTAATAAACTTATTGAGGAACTTATAAGCACTCATGTTGCATGAAACTTGGTTTAGAGTCCTAGAAACCGCGTTGTTAGATGTTTCATAAGTTCCTCAAACTATTACAAAGCTCATTGAGACACTTATAAGCACTCATGCTGCATGAAACTTGGTTTAGAGTCCTAGAAACGCGTTGTTAGATGTTTCATAAGTTCGTCAAACTTGTAAAAAGCTCATTGAGACACTTATAAGCACTCATCTTGCATGAAACTTGGTTTAGAGTCCTAGAAACGCGTTGTTAGATGTTTCATCAGTTCGCCAAACCTGTACAAAGCTCATTGAGACACTTATAAGCACTCATGTTGCATGAAACTTGGTTTAGATTCCTAGAAACCGCGTTGTTAGGTATTTCATAAGTTCGTTAAACATTAATAAAGCTCGTTGAGGAACTTATAAGCACTCATGTTGCATGAAATTTGGTTTAGAGTCCTAGAAACGCGTTGTTAGATGTTTCATGAGTTCGTCAAACTTGTACAAAGCTCATTGAGACACCTATAAGCACTCATGTTGCATGAAACTAGGTTTAGAGTCCTTGAAACCGTGTTGTTAGATATTTCATAAGTTCGTCAAACTTTAATAAAGCTCATTGAGGAACTTATAAGCACTCATGTTGCATGAAACTTGGTTTAGAGTCATAGAAACGCATTGTTAGATGTTTCATAAGTTCGTCAAACTAGTAAAAAGCTCATTGAGACACCTATAAGCACTCACGTTGCATGAAACTTGGTTTAGAGTCCAAGAAACCGCGTTGTTAGATGTTTCATAAGTTCCTCAAACTAGTAAAAAGCTCATTGAGACACTTATAAGCACTCATGCTGCATGAAACTTGGTTTAGAGTCCTAGAAACGCGTTGTTAGATGTTTCATAAGTTCGTCAAACTTGTAAAAAGCTCATTGAGACACTTATAAGCACTCATCTTGCATGAAACTTGGTTTAGAGTCCTAGAAACGCGTTGTTAGATGTTTCATCAGTTCGCCAAACCTGTACAAAGCTCATTGAGATACTTATAAGCACTCATGCTGCATCAAACTTGGTTTAGAGTCCTAGAAACGCGTTGTTAGATGTTTCATAAGTTCGCCAAACTTGTACAAAGTTCATTGAGACAATTATAAGCACTCATGTTGTATAAAACTTGGTTTAGAGTCCTAGAAACGAGTTGTTAGATATTTCACAAGTTCGTCAAACTTGTAAAAAGCTCATTGAGACACTTATAAGCACTCATGTTGCATGAAACTTGGTTTAGAGTCCTAGAAACACGTTATTAGATGTTTTATAAGTTCGTCAAACTTGTAAAAAGCTCATTGAGACACTTATAAGCACTAATGGTGCATGAAACTTGGTTTAGAGTCCTAGAAACGCGCTGTTAGATGTTTCATAAGTTCGCCAAACTTGTACAAAGTTCATTGAGGCAATTATAAGCACTCATGTTGTATAAAACTTGGTTTAGAGTCATAGAAACGCGTTATTAGATGTTTCATAAGTTCGTCAAACATGTAAAAAACTCATTGACACAATTATAAGCACTCAAGGTGCATGAAACTTGGTTTAGAGTCGTAGAAACGCGTTGTTAGATGTTTCATAAGTTCGGGAAGCTTGTACAAAGCTCATTGAGACACTTATAAACACTCTTGTTGCATGAAACTTGGTTTTGAGTCCTAGAAACGCGTAGTTAGATGTTTCGTAAGTTCGTCAAACTTGTAGAAAGCTCATTGAGACACTTATAAGCACTAATGTTTCATGAAACTTGGTTTATAGTCCTAGAAACGCGTTATTAGATGTTTCATAAGTTCGTGAAACTTGTAAAAAGCTCATTGAGACACTTATAAGCACTAATGGTGCATGAAACTTGGTTTAGAGTCGTAGAAACGCGTTGTTAGATGTTTCATATGTTCGTCAAACTTGAACAAAGGTCCTTGAGACACTTATAAGCACTCATGTTGCATGAAACTTGGTTTAGAGTCCTAGAAATGCGTTGTTAGATGTTTCATAAGTTCGTCAAACTTGTACAAAGCTAATTGAGACACTCATAAGCACTCAGGTTGCATGAAACTTGGTTTAGAGTCCTAGAAACTACGTTGTTAGAGGTTTCCTAAGTTCGTCAAACTTGTAGAAATCTCATTGAGACAATTATAAGCACTCAAGGTGCATGAAACTTGGTTTAGACTCGTAGAAACGCGTTGGTAGATGTTTCATAAGTTCCTCAAACTTGTACAAAACTTATTAAGACACTTAAAAGCACTCATGTTGCTTGAAACTTGGTTTAGAGTCCTAGAAACCACGTTGTTAGATGTATCATATGTTCGTCAAACTTATACAAAGCTATTGGAGACACTTATAAGCACTCATGTTGCATGAAACTTGGTTTAGAGTCCTAGAAATGTGTTTTTAGATGTTTCATAAATTCGTGAAACTTGTACAAAACTCATTGAAACACTTATAAGCACTCATGTTGCATGAAACTTGGTTTAGAGCCATAGAAACGCGTTGTTAGATGTTTCACAAGTTCATTGAGACACTTATACGCACTCATGTTGTATAAAACTTGGTTTAGAGTCTTAGAAACGCGTTGTTAAATGTTTCATAAGTTCATCAAACTTGTAGAAAGCTCATTGTGACACTTATAAGCACTCATGTTGCATGAAACTTGGTTTAGAGTCCTAGAAACCACGTTGTTAGATGTTTCATAAGTTCGTAAAACTTGTGGAAATCTCATTTAGACAATTATAAGCACTCAAGGTACATGAAATTAACTTGGTTTAGAGTCGTAGAAACGCGTTGGTAGATGTTTCATAAGTTCCTCAAACTTGTACAAAGCTTATTAAGACACTTAAAAGCACTCATGTTGAATGAAACTTGGTTTAGAGTCCTAGAAACCACGTTGTTAGATGTTTCATAAGTTCGTCAAACTTGTACAAATCTCATTGAGACAATTATAAGCTCTTATGGTGCATGGAACATGGTTTAGAGTCGTAGAAACGCGTTGTTAGATGTTTCATAAGTTCGTGAAACTTGTACAAAGCTAATTGAGGAACCTATAAGCACTAATGTTGCATGAAACTTGGTTTAGAGTCCTAGAAACACGTTGTTAGATGTTTCATACGTTTCCCAAACTTGTACAAATCTCATTCAGACACTTAAAAGCACCCATATTGCATGAAACTTGGTTTAGAGTCCTAGAAACGCGTTGTTAGATGTTTCATAAGTTCGTCAAACTTGTAAAAAGCTCATAGAAACACTTAAAATCACTAATGGTTCATGAAACTTGGTTTAGAGTCGTAGAAACGCGTTGTTAGATGTTTCATATGTTCGTCAAACTTGTACAAAGCTCCTTGAGACACCTATAAGCACTCATGTTGCATGAAACATGGTTTATAGTCCTAGAAACGCGCTGTTAGATGTTTCATAAGTTTGTCAAACTTGTACAAAGCTAATTGAGACACTCATAAGCACTCATGTTACATGAAACTTGGTTTAGAGTCCTAGAAACCACGTTGTTAGAGGTTTCCTAAGTTCGTCAAACTTGTAGAAATCTCATTGAGACAATTATAAGCACTCAAGGTGCATGAAACTTGGTTTAGACTCGTAGAAACGCGTTGTTAGATGTTTCATAAGTTCCTCAAACTTGTACAAAGCTTATTAAGACACTTAAAAGCATTCATGTTGCATGAAACTTGGTTTAGAGTCCTAGAAACCACGTTGTTAGATGTTTCATATGTTCGTCAAACTTGTACAAAGCTCATGGAGACACTTATAAGCACTCATGTTGCATGAAACTTGGTTTAGAGTCCTAGAAATGTGTTGTTAGATGTTTCATAATTTCGTGAAACTTGTACAAAGCTCATTGAAACACTTATAAGCACTCATGTTGCATGAAACTTTGTTTAGAGTCATAGAAACGCGTTGTTAGATGTTTCACAAGTTCATTAAGACACTTATACGCATTCATGTTGTATAAAACTTGGTTTAGAGTCCTAGAAACGCGTTGTTAAATGTTTCATAAGTTCGTCAAACTTGTAGAAAGCTCATTTAGACACTTATAAGCACTCATGTTGCATGAAACTTGGTTCAGAGTCCTAGAAACCATGTTGTTAGATGTTTCATAAGTTCGTAAAACTTGTAGAAATCTCATTTAGACAATTATAAGCACTCAAGGTGCATGTAACTTGGTTTAGAGTCGTAGAAACGCGTTGGTAGATGTTTCATAAGTTCCTCAAACTTGTACAAAGCTTATTAAGACACTTAAAAGCACTCATGTTGCATGAAACTTGGTTTAGAGTCCTAGAAACCACGTTGTTAGATGTTTCATAAGTTCGTCAAACTTGTACAAAGCTAATTGAGACAATTATAATCTCTCATGGTGCATGGAACATGGTTTAGAGTCGTAGAAACGCGTTGTTAGATGTTTCATAAGTTCGTGAAACTTGTACAAAGCTCATTGAGGAACCTATAAGCACTAATGTTTCATGAAACTTGGTTTAGAGTCCTAGAAACGCGTTGTTAGGTGTTTCATAAGTTTCCCAAACTTGTACAAAGCTCATTCAGACACTTAAAAGCACTCATATTGCATGAAACTTGGTTTAGAGTCCTAGAAACGCGTTGTTAGATGTTTCATAAGTTCGTCAAACTTATACAAAGCTCATTGAGACACAGAGCCGTGCTTCAGTTTATGTAAAAGAAACCTTCGCCTATGGCATCCAATTTCTAAAAATAATTAATAGTCTATATTTCTATTATTAATATTAGTAATAATATATGATATCTATAATATATGTAATGTCATTGTATAAATTTTAATATAAGGTAATTTTTGATTAAAAAATAAAAGAAAACATTCCTATTTAATAGGATTAAAAGAAAAACGAAATTAAAAAATATAAATATAAAAAATTATTCCTAACTAATTGGGTTAAAATTAAGAAAACAAAAAATAAAAATAAATAGGTAACATAATGAAAAAAATAAAATATTATAAATATTTCAATTTCATGATAATCCATCGTACAATATTAATAGTATATTTTCATATTTTCATTTTTTTTAGGGTATTCAAATCGATAATGTAAATAAATAAAAAAGCATCCGAAAATATTTAAAAAATTTAAATTTTTAATACTTTTAGATACTTTTGCGTGACGTCATGCGCAAATTTGCGACGGGTCAAAATATATCATACATAATTTATGATTTATAAAAAATATTTATAATATTAGAACATATATATATGATTAAAATAAATTTATTTAACATGCACCAACAAAAAAAGTAATTTAAAAATAATATCAAATTAATATTTTGTAAATATTACTCTAAGAATCTAAGTATATATATATGTTGGAAGTCTAAATATGAGTAATGGGCTAAAATATATATCATATGGCATAATTTATTACTTAAAAAATTAATCAACAAAGAATCATAAAATTGAAAATTGAAAAAAATAGGGTAAAATATAAAGGGAATTGTTTGTTGTCTACTTCGTGGTAGAGACTTTAGAAATTTTGTAAAGTCATTAATTTTTCTACAACCACATAAAGAAACTAATAATGATTTGTCTTGAAAATAATTTTTAGAGATATTTTATTTTATTTTTAATTTATTTTAGCTTTGCATAGCCAGTTTTTCTAAAGCAAAAAAAAGCTTTCGTATTTCTAAAAGTCAGCGCAAAAAAATCTAAGACCAAAAAATCTACAACCTAAATCCTACAGCGAAAAAAATCAAAGTTACAACCTAACCAATCAAGCCCGATGTCTTTCTAAGATTCTATTTAACAAAAAAAAAAATTCCGATTATCTTTCAACAATCTTCAAGATACTTTAATTAATTGGGCATAATTTTTTTAATCGCTTATGAAAGAAAATTTTGGTGGCACGGCTCTGTTGAGACACTTATAAGCACTCATGTTGCATGAAACTTGGTTTGGAGTCCTAGAAACCACGTTGTTAGATGTTTCATAAGTTCGTCAAACTTGTAAAAAACTCATTGACACAATTATAAGCACTAAAGGTGCATGAAACTTGGTTTAGAGTCGTAGAAACGCGTTGTTAGATGTTTCATAAGTTTAGGAAACTTGTACAAAGCTCATTGAGATACTTAAAAACACTCTTGTTGCATATAAACTTGGTTGAGAGTCCTAGAAACGCATAGTTAGATGTTTCGTAAGTTAGTCAAACTTGTAGAAAGCTCATTGAGACACTTATAAGCACTCATGTTGCATGAAACTTGGTTTATAGTCCTAGAAACGCGTTATTAGATGTTTCATAAGTTCGTGAAACTTGTACTAAGCTCATTGAGACACCTATAAGCACTCATGTAGCATGAAACTTGGTTTAGAGTCCTAGAAATGTGTTGTTAGATGTTTCATAAGTTCGTGAAACTTGTACAAAGCTCATTGAAACACTTATAAGCACTCATGTTGCATGAAACTTGGTTTTGAATCCTAGAAATGCGTTGTTAGATGTTTCATAAGTTCGTAAAACTTGTAAAAAGCTCATTGAGGAACCTATAAGCACTCATGTTGCATGAAACTTGGTTTAGAGTCCTAGAAATGTGTTGTTAGATGTTTCATAAGTTCCCCAAACTTGTACAAAGCTCATTAAGACACTTAAAAGCACTCATATTGCATGAAACTTGCTTTATAGTCCTAGAAACGTGTTATTAGATGTTTCATAAGTTCGTCAAACTTGTACTAAGCTCATTGAGACACTTATAAGCACTCATGTTGCATGAAACTTAGTTTAGAGTCCTAGAAACCACGTTGTTAGATGTTTCATAAGTTCGTCAAATATCTACTAAGCTCATTGAGACATTTATAAGCACTCATGTTCCATGAAACTTGGTTTAGAGTCCTAGAAATGTGTTGTTAAATGTTTCATAAGTTCGTGAAACTTGTACAAAGCTCATTCAAACACTTATAAGCACTCATGTTGCATGAAATTTGGTTTAGAGTCCAAGAAATGCGTTGTTAGATGTTTCATAAGTTCGTGAAACTTGTACAAAGCTCCTTGAGGAACCTATAAGCACTCATGTTGCAGAAACTTGGTTTTAGAGTCCTAGAAACGCATTGTTAGATGTTTCATAAGTTCCCCAAACTTGTACAAAGCTCATTAAGACAAAGCTTATTGCAAAACTTGCACTCAGAAACGCGTATTGATGTTTCATGTTCGTCAAACTTGGCTTAGAGTCCTAGAAACGCGTAGTTAGATGTTTCATAAGTTCGTCAAACTTATACAAGCTCATTGAGACATTTATAAGTACTCATGTTGCATGAAACTTGGTTTAAAGTCCTAGAAACCACGTTGATAGATGTTTCATAAGTTCGTCAAACATGTAAAAAACTCATTGACACAATTATAAGCACTCAAGGTGCATGAAACTTGGTTTAGAGTCCTAGAAACGTGTTGTTAGATGTTTCATAAGTTCGGGAAACGTGTAAAGAGCTCATTGAGACACTTATAAATACTCTTGTTGCATGAAACTTGGTTTAGAGTCCTAGAAACGCGTAGTTAGATGTTTCGTAAGTTCTTCAAACTTGTAGAAAGCTCATTGAGACACTTATAAGCACTCATGTTTCATGAAACTTGTTTTATAGTCCTAGAAAAGCGTTATTAGATGTTTCATAAGTTCGTCAAACTTGTACAAAGCTCATTGAGACACTTATAAGCACTCATGTTGCACGAAACTTGGTTTAGAGTCCTAGAAATGTGTTGTTAGATGTTTCATAAGTTCGTGAAACTTGTATGAAGCTCATTGAAACACTTATAAGCACTCATGTTGCATGAAACTTGGTATACAGTCCTAGAAATGCGTTGTTAGATGTTTCATAAGTTCGTCAAACTTGTAGAAAGCTCATTGAGACACTTATACGCACTCATGTTGCATGAAACTTGGTTTAGAGTCCTAGAAACGCGTTGTTAGATGTTTCATAAGTTCGTCAAACTTGTAAAAATTTCATTGAGACACTTATAAGCACTCATGTTGCATGAAACTTGGTTTACAGTCCTAGAAACCACGTTGTTAGATGTTTCATAACTTTGCCAAACTTGTACAACGCTCATTGAGACAATTACAAGCACTAATGGTGCATGAAACTTGGTTTAGAGTCGTAGAAACGCGTTGTTAGATGTTTCATATGTTCGTAAAACTTGTACAAAGCTCCTTGAGACACTTATAGGCACTTATGTTGCATGAAACTTGGTTTAGAGTCTTAGAAACGCGTTGTTAGATGTTTCATAAGTTCGTCAAACTTGTACAAAGCTAATTGAGACACTTGTAAGCACTCAGGTTGCATGAAACTTGGTGTAGAGTCCTAGAAACCACGTTGTTAGATGTTTCATAAGTTCGTAAAACTTGTAGAAATCTCATTCAAACACTTATAAGCACTCATGTTGCACGAAACTTGGTTTAGAGTCCTAGAAATGTGTTGTTAGATGTTTCATAAGTTCGTGAAACTTGTACAAAGCTCATTGAAACACTTATAAGCACTCATGTTGCATAAAACTTGGTTTACAGTCCTAGAAACGCGTTGTTAGATGTTTCATAAGTTCGTCAAACTTGTAGAAAGCTCATTGATACACTTATATGCACTCATGTTGCATGAAACTTGGTTTAGAGTCCTAGAAACGCGTTGTTAGATGTTTCATAAGTTCGTCAAACTTGTACAAATTTCATTGAGACACCTATAAGTACTCATGTTGCATGAAACTTGGTTTAAAGTCCTAAAAACCACGTTGATAGATGTTTCATAAGTTCGTCAAACTTGTAAAAAGCTCATTGAGACAATTATAAGCACTCAAAGTGCATGAAACTTGGTTTAGAGTCGTAGAAACGCGTTGTTAGATGTTTCATAAGTTCGGGAAACATGTAAAAAGCTCATTGAGACACATATAAATACTCTTGTTGCATGAAACTTGGTTTAGAGTCCTAGAAACGCGTAGTTAGATGTTTCGTATGTTCGTCAAACTTGTAGAAAGCTCATTGAAACACTTATAAGCACTCATGTTTCATGAAACTTGTTTTATAGTCCTAGAAAAGCGTTATTAGATGTTTCATAAGTTCATCAAACTTGTACAAAGCTCATTGAGACACTTATAAGCACTCATGTTGCACGAAACTTGGTTTAGAGTCCTAGAAATGTGTTGTTAGATGTTTCATAAGTTCGTGAAACTTGTACAAAGCTCATTGAAACACTTATAAGCACTCATGTTGCATAAAACTTGGTTTACAGTCCTAGAAACGCGTTGTTAGATCTTTGTTGAATTTTAATAACTTATAAAACTTTTAATAACGCATATTTTAGGACTCTAAACCATGTTTCATGCAAAATGAGTGCTTGTAAGTCTCTCAATTATCTTTGTACAAGTTTCAAGAACTTAGGAAACGTCAAACTACGCCTATTTTAGGACTCTAAACCAAGTTTCATCAAACATGTGTGCTTGTAAAGCCCTCAAAGATATTTGTACATTTTTCACGAACTTACGAAAAATCTAACAACACATATTCTAGAACTCTAAACCAAGTTTTATGCAACATGAGTGCTTATAAGTGCCTCAATATTCTCTTTACAAATTTCAAAAACTTACGAAACATCTAACAACGCATATTCTATGGCTTTAAACAAAGTTTTATGCAACATGAGTGCTTATAAGTGCCTCATGGATCTTTGTACAAGTTTCTCGAACTTATTAAACATCTAAAAAATACATATTCTGAGACTCTAAACATAGTTTCATGCAACATGAGTGCTTAGAAGGGCCTTAATGATCTTTGTACAAGTTTCACGAATTTATGAAACATCTAACAATATGTTTCTAGGACTCTATACCAAGTTTCATACAACATGGGTGCTTATAAGTGTCTCAATAATCTTTTTAAAAGTTTCAAAAACTTACGAAGCATCTACCAACGCATATTCTAGGATTCTAAACAATGTTTCATGCAACATGAGTGCTTATAAGTGCCTGAATGATCTTTGTACAAGTTTTTAGAACTTCAATGCATCTATCAACGTGTTTCTAGGACTCCATATTTTAATAACGCATATTTTCATGCACATGTTGTAACTTAATAAGCTCATTGAGTAACTTACGAAACATCTACCAACTTGAGTAACTTATAAGCTCATTGAGTATCTTTTATCAATCTAGCTTTGATGAAACTTGGTTTAGAGTCCTAAAATAGGCGTAGTTTGACGTTTCCTAAGTTCTTGAAACTAGTACAAAGCTCATTGAGCCACTTATAAGCACTCATGTTGCATGAAACTTGGTTTAGAGTCCTAGAAACGCGTTGTTAGATGTTTCATAAATTCGTCAAACTAGTACAAAGCTCATTGAGACACTTATAAGCACTCATGTTGCATGAAACTTGGTTTAGAGTCCTAGAAACGCATTGTTAGATGTTTCATAAGTTCGTCAAACTAGTACAAAGCTCATTGAATCAATTATAAGCACTCATGTTGCATGAAACTTGGTTTAGAGTCCTAGAAAGGCGTTATTAGATGTTTCATAAGTTCGTCAAACTAGTAAAAAGATCATTTAGACACTTATAAGCACTCATGTTGCATGAAACTTTGTTTAGAGTCCTACAAACGCGTTGTTAGATGTTTCATAAGTTCGTCAAACTAGTACAAAGCTCATTGAGACACTTATAAGCACTCATGTTGCATGACACTTGGTTTAGAGTCCTAGAAACCGCGTTGTTAGATGTTTCATAAGTTCGTCAAAATAGTACAAAGCTCATTGAGACACTTATAAGTACTCGGGTTGCATGAAACTTGGTTTAGAGTCCTAGAAACGCGTTGTTAGATGTTTCATAAGTTCGTCAAACTAGTACAAAGCTCATTGAAACAATTATAAGCACTCATGTTGCATGAAACTTGGTTTAGAGTCCTAGAAACGCGTTATTAGATGTTTCATAAGTTCGTCAAACTAGTACAAAGCTCATTGAGACACTTATAAGCACTCATGCTGCATGAAACTTGGTTTAGAGTCCTAGAAAGGCGTTATTAGATGTTTCATAAGTTCGTCAAACTAGTAAAAAGATCATTTAGACACTTATAACCACTCATGTTGCATGAAACATTGTTTAGAGTCCTACAAACGCGTTGTTAGATGTTTCATAAGTTCGTCAAACTAGTACAAAGCTCATTGAGACACTTATAAGCACTCATGTTGCATGAAACTTGGTTTAGAGTCCTAGAAACCGCGTTGTTAGATGTTTCATAAGTTCGTAAAACTAGTACAAAGCTCATTGAGCCACTTATAAGCAGTCATGTTGCATGAAACTTGGTTTAGAGTCGTAGAAACGCGTTGTTAGATGTTTCATAAGTTCGTCAAACAAGTACAAAGCTCATTGAGACACTTATAAGAACTCATGTTGCATGAAACTTGGTTTAGAGTCCTAGAAACGTGTTGTTAGATTTTTCATAAGTTCGTCAAACTAGTACAAAGCTCATTGAAACATTTATAAGCACTCATGTTGCATGAAACCTTGTTTAGAGTCCTAGAAACCGCGTTGTTAGATGTTTCATAAGTTCGTCAAACTAGTACAAAGCTCATTGAGCCACTTATAAGCACTCATGTTGCATGAAACTTGGTTTAGATTCCTAGAAACCGCGTTGTTAGATGTTTCATAAGTTCGTCAAACTAGTACAAAGCTCATTGAGACACTTATAAGTACTCATGTTGCATGAAACTTGGTTTAGAGTCCTAGAAACGCGTTGTTAGATGTTTCTTAAGTTCGTCAAACTAGTACAAAGCTCATTGAAACAATTATAAGCACTCATGTTGCATGAAATCTTGTTTAGAGTCCTAGAAACCGTGTTGTTAGATATTTCATAAGTTCGTCAAACTAGTACAAAGCTCATTGAGCCACTTATAAGCACTCATGTTGCATGAAACTTGGTTTAGAGTCCTAGAAACGCGTTGTTAGATGTTTCATAAGATCGTCAAACTAGTACAAAGCTCATTGAGACACTTATAAGCACTCATGTTGCATGAAACTTGGTTTAGAGTCCTAGAAACGCGTTTTTAGATGTTTCATAAGTTCGTCAAACTAGTACAAAGCTCATTGAATCAATTATAAGCACTCATGTTGCATGAAACTTGGTTTAGAGTCCTAGAAAGGCGTTATTAGATGTTTCATAAGTTCGTCAAACTAGTAAAAAGATCATTTAGACACTTATAAGCACTCATGTTGCATGAAACTTTGTTTAGAGTCCTACAAACGCGTTGTTAGATGTTTCATAAGTTCGTCAAACTAGTACAAAGCTCATTGAGACACTTATAAGCACTCATGTTGCATGACACTTGGTTTAGAGTCCTAGAAACCGCGTTGTTAGATGTTTCATAAGTTCGTCAAAATAGTACAAAGCTCATTGAGACACTTATAAGTACTCAGGTTGCATGAAACTTGGTTTAGAGTCCTAGAAACGCGTTGTTAGATGTTTCATAAGTTCGTCAAACTAGTACAAAGCTCATTGAAACAATTATAAGCACTCATGTTGCATGAAACTTGGTTTAGAGTCCTAGAAACGCGTTATTAGATGTTTCATAAGTTCGTCAAACTAGTACAAAGCTCATTGAGACACTTATAAGCACTTATGTTGCATGAAACTTGGTTTAGAGTCCTAGAAAGGCGTTATTAGATGTTTCATAAGTTCGTCAAACTAGTAAAAAGATCATTTAGACACTTATAAGCACTCATGTTGCATGAAACATTGTTTAGAGTCCTACAAACGCATTGTTAGATGTTTCATAAGTTCGTCAAACTAGTACAAAGCTCATTGAGACACTTATAAGCACTCATGTTGCATGAAACTTGGTTTAGAGTCCTAGAAACCGCGTTGTTAGATGTTTCATAAGTTCGTAAAACTAGTACAAAGCTCATTGAGCCACTTATAAGCAGTCATGTTGCATGAAAATTGGTTTAGAGTCCTAGAAACGCGTTGTTAGATGTTTCATAAGTTCGTCAAACAAGTACAAAGCTCATTGAGACACTTATAAGAACTCATGTTGCATGAAACTTGGTTTAGAGTCCTAGAAACGTGTTGTTAGATTTTTCATAAGTTCGTCAAACTAGTACAAAGCTCATTGAAACATTTATAAGCACTCATGTTGCATGAAACCTTGTTTAGAGTCCTAGAAACCGCGTTGTTAGATGTTTCATAAGTTCGTCAAACTAGTACAAAGCTCATTGAGCCACTTATAAGCACTCATGTTGCATGAAACTTGGTTTAGAGTCCTAGAAACGCGTTGTTAGATGTTTCATAAGTTCGTCAAACTAGTACAAAGCTCATTGAGACACTTATAAGTACTCATGTTGCATGAAACTTGGTTTAGAGTCCTAGAAACGCGTTGTTAGATGTTTCATAAGTTCGTCAAACTAGTACAAAGCTCATTGAAACAATTATAAGCACTCATGTTGCATGAAACCTTGTTTAGAGTCCTAGAAACCGCGTTGTTAGATATTTCATAAGTTCGTCAAACTAGTACAAAGCTCATTGAGCCACTTATAAGCACTCATGTTGCATGAAACTTGGTTTAGAGTCCTAGAAACGCGTTGTTAGATGTTTCATAAGTTCGTCAAACTAGTACAAAGCTCATTGAGACACTTATAAGCACTCATGTTGCATGAAACTTGGTTTAGAGTCCTAGAAACGCGTTGTTAGATGTTTCATAAGTTCGTCAAACTAGTACAAAGCTCATTGCATCAATTATAAGCACTCATGTTGCATGAAACTTGGTTTAGAGTCCTAGAAAGGCGTTATTAGATGTTTCATAAGTTCGTCAAACTAGTAAAAAGATCATTTAGACACTTATAACCCCTCATGTTGCATGAAACTTTGTTTAGAGTCCTACAAACGCGTTGTTAGATGTTTCATAAGTTCGTCAAACTTGTACAAAGCTCATTGAGACACTTATAAGCACTCATGTTACATGAAACTTGGTTTAGAGTCCTAGAAACCGCGTTGTTAGATGTTTCATAAGTTCGTAAAACTAGTACAAAGCTCTTTGAGCCACTTATAAGCAGTCATGTTGCATGAAAATTGGTTTAGAGTCCTAGAAACGCGTTGTTAGATGTTTCATAAGTTCGTCAAACTTGTACAAAGCTCCTTGAGACACTTATATGCACTGATGTTGCATGAAACTTGGTTAAGACTCCTAGAAACGCGTTGTTAGATGTTTCATAAGTTCGTCAAACTAGTACAAAGCTCATTGAGACAATTATAAGCACTCATGTTGCATGAAACTTTGTTTAGAGTCCTAGCAATCACGTTTTTAGATGTTTCATAAGTTCGTCAAACTTGTACAAAGCTCATTGAGACACTTATAAGCACTAATGTTGCATGAAACTTGGTTTAGAGTCCTAGAAACGCGTTGTTATATGTTTCATAAGTTCGTCAAACTAGTACAAAGCTCATTGAGACACTTATAAGCACTCATGTTGCATGAAACTTGGTTTAGAGTCCTAGAAACCGCGTTGTTAGATGTTTCATAAGTTCATCAAACTAGTACAAAGCTCATTGAGACACTTATAAGCACTCATGTTGCATGAAACTTGGTTTAGAGTCCTAGAAACGCGTTGTTAGATGTTTCATAAGATCGTTAAACTTGTACAAAGCTCATTGAGACACTTATAAGCACTCATTTTGCATGAAACTTGGTTTAGAGTTCTAGAAACGCTTTGTTAGATATTTCATAAGTTCGTCAAACATGTACACAGCTCATTGAGACACTTATATGCATTTATGTTGCATGAAACATGGTTAAGACTCCTAGAAACGCGTTGTTAGATGTTTCATAAGTTCGTCAAACTAGTACAAAGATCATTGAGACAATTATAAGCACTCATGTTGCATGAAACTTGGTTTAGAGTCCTAGAAACGCGTTGATAGATGTTTCATAAGTTCGTCAAATTTGTACAAAGCTCATTGAGACACTTATATGCACTGATGTTGCATGAAACTTGGTTAAGACTCCTAGAAACGCGTTGTTAGATGTTTCATATGTTCTTCAAACTAGTACAAAGCTCATTGAGACACTTATAAGCACTCATGTTGCATGAAACTTGGTTTAGAGTCCTAGAAACGCGTTGTTAGATATTTCATAAGTTCGTCAAACTAGTACAAAGCTCAATGAGACACTTATAAGCACTCATGTTGCATAAAACTTGGTTTAGAGTCCTTGAAACGCGTTGTTAGATGTTTCATAAATTCGTCAAACTAGTACAAAGATTATTGAGACACTTATAAGCACTCATGTTGAATGAAACCTTGTTTAGAGTCCTAGAAACCGCGTTGTTAGATGTTTCATAAGTTCGTCAAACTAGTACAACGCTCATTGAGCCACTTATAAACACTCATGTTACATGAAACTTGGTTTAGAGTCCTAGAAACGCGTTGTTAGATGTTTCATAAGTTCGTCAAACTAGTACAAAGCTCATTGAGACACTTATAAGCACTCATGTTGCATGAAACTTGGTTTACAGTCCTAGAAACGCGTTGTTAGATGTTTCATAAGTTCGTCAAACTAGTACAAAGCTCATTGAGACACTTATAAGCACTCATGTTGCATGAAACTTGGTTTAGAGTCCTAGAAACGCGTTATTAGATGTTTCATAAGTTCGTCAAACTAGTACAAAGCTCATTGAGACACTTATAAGCACTCATGTTGCATGAAACTTGGTTTAGAGTCCTAGAAAGGCGTTATTAGATGTTTCATAAGTTCGTCAAACTAGTAAAAAGATCATTTAGACACTTATAAGCACTCATGTTGCATGAAACTTTGTTTAGAGTCCTACAAACCGCGTTGTTAGATGTTTCATAAGTTCTTCAAACTAGTACAAAGCTCATTGAGACACTTATAAGCACTCATGTTGCATGAAACTTGGTTTAGAGAGTCCTAGAAACCGCGTTGTTAGATGTTTCATAAGTTCGTAAAACTAGTACAAAGCTCATTGAGCCACTTATAAGCAACTCATGTTGCATGAAAATTGGTTTTAGAGTCCTAGAAACGCGTTGTTAGATGTTTCATAAGTTCGTCAAACAAGTACAAAGCTCATTGAGACACTTATAAGAACTCATGTTGCATGAAACCTTGGTTTAGAGTCCTAGAAACCGTGTTGTTAGATTTTTCATAAGTTCGTCAAACTAGTACAAAGCTCATTGAAACATTTATAAGCACTAATGTTGCATGAAACCTTGGTTTAGAGTCCTAGAAACCGCGTTGTTACATGTTTCATAAGTGCGTCAAACTAGTACAAAGCTCATTGAGCCACTTATAAGCACTCATGTTGCATGAAACTTGGTTTAGAGTCCTAGAAACGCGTTGTTAGATGTTTCATAAGTTCGTCAAACTAGTACAAAGCTCATTGAGACACTTATAAGTACTCATGTTGCATGAAACTTGGTTTAGAGTCCTAGAAACGCGTTGTTAGATGTTTCATAAGTTCGTCAAACTAGTACAAAGCTCATTGAAACAATTATAAGCACTCATGTTGCATGAAACTTGGTTTAGAGTCCTAGAAACGCGTTATTAGATGTTTCATAAGTTCGTCAAACTAGTACAAAGCTCATTGAGACACTTATAAGCACTCATGTTGCATGAAACTTGGTTTAGAGTCCTAGAAAGGCGTTATTAGATGTTTCATAAGTTCGTCAAACTAGTAAAAAGATCATTTAGACACTTATAAGCACTCATGTTGCATGAAACTTTGTTTATAGTCCTACAAACAGCGTTGTTAGATGTTTCATAAGTTCGTCAAACTAGTACAAAGCTCATTGAGACACTTATAAGCACTCATGTTGCATGAAAAATGGTTTAGAGTCCTAGAAACAGCGTTGTTAGATGTTTCATAAGTTCGTAAAACTAGTACAAAGCTCATTGAGCCACTTATAAGCAGTCATGTTGCATGAAAATTGGTTTAGAGTCCTAGAAACGCGTTGTTAGATGTTTCATAAGTTCGTCAAACTAGTACAAAGCTCATTGAGACAATTATAAGCACTCATGTTGCATGAAACTTGGTTTAGAGTCCTAGCAACCACGTTTTTAGATGTTTCATAAGTTCGTCAAACTTGTACAAAGCTCATTGAGACACTTATAAGCACTCATGTTGCATAAAAACTTGGTTTAGAGTCCTAGAAACCGCGTTGTTATATGTTTCATAAGTTCGTCAAACTAGTACAAAAGCTCATTGAGACACTTATAAGCACTCATGTTGCATGAAACTTGGTTTAGAGTCCTAGAAACCGCGTTGTTAGATGTTTCATAAGTTCATCAAACTAGTACAAAGCTCATTGAGACACTTATAAGCACTCATGTTGCATGAAACTTGGTTTAGAGTCCTAGAAACGCGTTGTTAGATGTTTCATAAGATCGTTAAACTTGTACAAAGCTCATTGAGACACTTATAAGCACTCATTTTACATGAAACTTGGTTTAGAGTTCTAGAAACGCTTTGTTAGATATTTCATAAGTTTCGTCAAACATAGTACACAGCTCATTGAGACACTTATATGCATTTATGTTGCATGAAACATGGTTAAGACTCCTAGAAACGCGTTGTTAGATGTTTCATAAGTTCGTCAAACTAGTTCAAAGCTCATTGAGACAATTATAAGCACTCATGTTGCATGAAACTTGGTTTAGAGTCCTAGAAACGCGTTGTTAGATGTTTCATAAGTTCGTCAAACTAGTACAAAGCTCATTGAGACACTTATAAGCACTCGATGTTGCATGAAACTTTGTTTAGAGTCCTAGAAACGCGTTGATAGATGTTTCATAAGTTCGTCAAACTTGTACAAAGCTCATTGAGACACTTATATGCACCGATGTTGCATGAAACTTGGTTAAGACTCCTAGAAAGCGCGTTGTTAGATGTTTCATATGGTCGTCAAACTAGTACAAAGCTCATTGAGACACTTATAAGCACTCATGTTGCATGAAACTTGGTTTAGAGTCCTAGAAGCGCGTTGTTAGATATTTCATAAGTTCGTCAAACTAGTACAAAGCTCAATGAGACACTTATAAGCACTCATGTTGCATAAAACCTTGGTTTAGAGTCCTTGAAACCGTGTTGTTAGATGTTTCATAAATTCGTCAAACTAGTACAAAGATTATTGAGACACTTATAAGCACTCATGTTGACATGAAACCTTTGTTTAGAGTCCTAGAAACCGCGTTGTTAGATGTTTCATAAGTTCGTCAAACTAGTACAAAGCTCATTGAGCCACTTATAAACACTCATGTTACATGAAACTTTTGTTTAGAGTCCTAGAAACGCGTTGTTAGATGTTTCATAAGTTCGTCAAACTAGTACAAAGCTCATTGAGACACTTATAAGCACTCATGTTGCATGAAACTTGGTTTAGAGTCCTAGAAACGTGTTGTTAGTTGTTTCATAAGTTCGTCAAACTAGTACAAAGCTCATTGAAACAATTATAAGCACTCATGTTGCATGAAACTTGGTTTAGAGTCCTAGAAACGCGTTATTAGATGTTTCATAACTTCGTCAAACTAGTACAAAGCTCATTGAGACACTTATAAGCACTCATGTTGCATGAAACTTGGTTTAGAGTCCTAAAAACGCGTTATTAGATGTTTCATAAGTTCGTCAAACTAGTAAAAAGCTCATTTAGACACTTATAAGCACTCATGTTGCATGAAACTTGGTTTAGAGTCCTAGAAACCGCGTTGTTAGATGTTTCATAAATTCGTCAAACTAGTACAAAGATTATTGAGACACTTATAAGCACTCATGTTGCATGAAACCTTGGTTTAGAGTCCTAGAAACCGCGTTGTTAGATGTTTCATAAGTTCGTCAAACTAGTACAAAGCTCATTGAGCCACTTATAAGCACTCATGTTGCATGAAACTTGGTTTAGAGTCCTAGAAACGCGTTTGTTAGATGTTTCATAAGTTTGTCAAACAAGTACAAAGCTCATTGAGACACACTTATAAGAACTCATGTTGCATGAAACTTGGTTTAGAGTCCTAGAAACGACGTTGTTAGATGTTTTATCAGTTCATTAAACTTGTACAAAACTCATTGAGACACACTTATATGCCCTCATGTTGAATGCAACTTTGTTAAGACTCCTAGAAACGAGTTGTTAGATGTTTCATAAGTTCGTCAAACTAGTACAAAGCTCATTTGAGACACTTATAAGCACTCATGTTGCATGAAACTTGGTTTAGAGTCCTAGAAACGCGTTGTTAGATATTTCATAAGTTCGGCAAACTAGTACAAAGCTCATTGAGACACTTATAAGCACTCATGTTGCATGAAACCTTGGTTTAGAGTCCTAGAAACCGCGTTGTTAGATGTTTCATAAATTTCGTCAAACTAGTACAAAGATTATTGAGACACTTATAAGCACTCATGTTGCATGAAACCTTGGTTTAGAGTCCTAGAAACCGCGTTGTTAGATGTTTCATAAGTTCGTCAAACAAGTACAAAGCTCATTGAGCCACTTATAAGCACTCATGTTCCATGAAACTTGGTTTAGAGTCCTAGAAACGCGTTGTTAGATGTTTCATAAGTTCGTCAAACTAGTTCAAAGCTCATTGAGACAATTATAAGCACTCATGTTGCATGAAACTTGGTTTAGAGTCCTAGAAACGCGTTGTTAGATGTTTCATAAGTTCGTCAAACTAGTACAAAGCTCATTGAGACACTTATAAGCACTCGATGTTGCATGAAACTTTGTTTAGAGTCCTAGAAACGCGTTGATAGATGTTTCATAAGTTCGTCAAACTTGTACAAAGCTCATTGAGACACTTATATGCACTGATGTTGCATGAAACTTGGTTAAGACTCCTAGAAAGCGCGTTGTTAGATGTTTCATATGGTCGTCAAACTAGTACAAAGCTCATTGAGACACTTATAAGCACTCATGTTGCATGAAACTTGGTTTAGAGTCCTAGAAGCGCGTTGTTAGATATTTCATAAGTTCGTCAAACTAGTACAAAGCTCAATGAGACACTTATAAGCACTCATGTTGCATAAAACCTTGGTTTAGAGTCCTTGAAACCGTGTTGTTAGATGTTTCATAAATTCGTCAAACTAGTACAAAGCTCATTGAGCCACTTATAAACACTCATGTTACATGAAACTTTGTTTAGAGTCCTAGAAACGCGTTGTTAGATGTTTCATAAGTTCGTCAAACTAGTACAAAGCTCATTGAGACACTTATAAGCACTCATGTTGCATGAAACTTGGTTTAGAGTCCTAGAAACGTGTTGTTAGTTGTTTCATAAGTTCGTCAAACTAGTACAAAGCTCATTGAAACAATTATAAGCACTCATGTTGCATGAAACTTGGTTTAGAGTCCTAGAAACGCGTTATTAGATGTTTCATAACTTCGTCAAACTAGTTAAAAGCTCATTGAGACACTTATAAGCACTCATGTTGCATGAAACTTGGTTTAGAGTCCTAAAAAGGCGTTATTAGATGTTTCATAACTTCGTCAAACTAGTAAAAAGCTCATTTAGACACTTATAAGCACTCATGTTGCATGAAACTTGGTTTAGAGTCCTAGAAACGCGTTGTTAGATGTTTCATAAATTCGTCAAACTAGTACAAAGATTATTGAGACACTTATAAGCACTCATGTTGCATGAAACCTTGTTTAGAGTCCTAGAAACCGCGTTGTTAGATGTTTCATAAGTTCGTAAACTAGTACAAAGCTCATTGAGCCACTTATAAGCACTCATGTTGCATGAAACTTGGTTTAGAGTCCTAGAAACGCGTTGTTAGATGTTTCATAAGTTTGTCAAACAAGTACAAAGCTCATTGAGACACTTATAAGAACTCATGTTGCATGAAACTTGGTTTAGAGTCCTAGAAATACGTTGTTAGATGTTTTATCAGTTCATTAAACTTGTACAAAACTCATTGAGACACACTTATATGCCCTCATGTTGAATGCAACTTTGTTAAGACTCCTAGAAACGAGTTGTTAGATGTTTCATAAGTTCGTCAAACTAGTACAAAGCTCATTGAGACACTTATAAGCACTCATGTTGCATGAAACTTGGTTTAGAGTCCTAGAAACGCGTTGTTAGATATTTCATAAGTTCGGCAAACTAGTACAAAGCTCATTGAGACACTTATAAGCACTCATGTTGCATGAAACTTGGTTTAGAGTCCTAGAAACGCGTTGTTAGATGTTTCATAAATTCGTCAAACTAGTACAAAGATTATTGAGACACTTATAAGCACTCATGTTGCATGAAACCTTGTTTAGAGTCCTAGAAACCGCGTTGTTAGATGTTTCATAAGTTCGTCAAACAAGTACAAAGCTCATTGAGCCACTTATAAGCACTCATGTTCCATGAAACTTGGTTTAGAGTCCTAGAAACGCGTTGTTAGATGTTTCATAAGTTCGTCAAACTAGTACAAAGCTCATTGAGACACTTATAAGCACTCATGTTGCATGAAACTTGGTTTAGAGTCCTAGAAACGCGTTGTTAGATGTTTCATAAGTTCGTCAAACTAGTACAAAGCTCATTGAAACAATTATAAGACTTCATGTTGCATGAAACTTGGTTTAGAGTCCTAGAAACGCGTTATTAGATGTTTCATAAGTTCGTCAAACTAGTACAAAGCTCATTGAGACACTTATAAGCACTCATGTTGCATGAAACTTGGTTTAGAGTCCTAGAAAGGCGTTATTAGATGTTTCATAAATTCGTCAAACTAGTAAAAAGCTCATTTAGACACTTATAAGCACTCATGTTGCATGAAACTTGGTTTAGAGTCCTAGAAACGCGTTGTTAGATGTTTCATAAATTCGTCAAACTAGTACAAAGCTCATTGAAACATTTATAAGCACTCATGTTGCATGAAACCTTGTTTAGAGTCCTAGAAACCGCGTTGTTAGATGTTTCATAAGTTCGTCAAACTAGTACAAAGCTCATTGAGCCACTTATAAGCACTCATGTTGCATGAAACTTGGTTTAGAGTCCTAGAAACGCGTTGTTAGATGTTTCATAAGTTCGTCAAACTAGTACAAAGCTCATTGAGACACTTATAAGTACTCATGTTGCATGAAACTTGTTTTAGAGTCCTAGAAACGCGTTGTAAGATGTTTCATAAGTTCGTCAAACTAGTACAAAACTCATTGAAACAATTATAAGCACTCATGTTGCATGAAACTTGGTTTAGAGTCCTAGAAACGCGTTATTAGATGTTTCATAAGTTCGTCAAACTAGTACAAAGCTCATTGAGCCACTTATAAGCACTCATGTTGCATGAAACTTGGTTTAGAGTCCTAGAAACGCGTTGTTAGATGTTTCATAAGTTCGTCAAACTAGTACAAAGCTCATTGAGACACTTATAAGTACTCATGTTGCATGAAACTTGTTTTAGAGTCCTAGAAACGCGTTGTTAGATGTTTCATAAGTTCGTCAAACTAGTACAAAACTCATTGAAACAATTATAAGCACTCATGTTGCATGAAACTTGGTTTAGAGTCCTAGAAACGCGTTATTAGATGTTTCATAAGTTCGCCAAACTAGTACAAAGCTCATTGAGACACTTATAAGCACTCATGGTGCATGAAACTTGGTTTAGAGTCCTAGAAAGGCGTTATTAGATGTTTCATAAGTTCGTCAAACTAGTAAAAAGATCATTTAGACACTTATAAGCACTCATGTTGCATGAAACTTTGTTTAGAGTCCTACAAACGCGTTGTTAGATGTTTCATAAGTTCGTCAAACTAGTACAAAGCTCATTGAGACACTTATAAGCACTCATGTTGCATGAAAAATGGTTTAGAGTCCTAGAAACAGCGTTGTTAGATGTTTGATAAGTTCGTAAAACTAGTACAAAGCTCATTGAGCCACTTATAAGCAGTCATGTTGCATGAAAATTGGTTTAGAGACCTAGAAACGCGTTGTTAGATGTTTCATAAGTTCGTCAAACTTGTACAAAGTTCCTTGAGACACTTATGTGCACTGATGTTGCATGAAACTTGGTTAAGACTCCTAGAAACGCGTTGTTAGATGTTTCATAAGTTCGTCAAACTAGTACAAAGCTCATTGAGACAATTATAAGCACTCATGTTGCATGAAACTTGGTTTAGAGTCCTAGCAACCACGTTTTTAGATGTTTCATAAGTTCGTCAAACTTGTACAAAGCTCATTGAGACACTTATAAGCACTCATGTTGCATAAAACTTGGTTTAGAGTCCTAGAAACGCGTTGTTATATGTTTCATAAGTACGTCAAACTAGTACAAAGCTCATTGAGACACTTATAAGCACTCATGTTGCATGAAACTTGGTTTAGAGTCCTAGAAACCGCGTTGTTAGATGTTTCATAAGTTCATCAAACTAGTACAAAGCTCATTGAGACACTTATAAGCACTCATGTTGCATGAAACTTGGTTTAGAGTCCTAGAAACGCGTTGTTAGATGTTTCATAAGATCGTTAAACTTGTACAAAGCTCATTGAGACACTTATAAGCACTCATTTTGCTGAAACTTGGTTTAGAGTTCTAGAAACGCTTTGTTAGATATTTCATAAGTTCGTCAAACATGTACACAGCTCATTGAGACACTTATATGCATTTATGTTGCATGAAACATGGTTAAGACTCCTAGAAACGCGTTGTTAGATGTTTCATAAGTTCGTCAAACTAGTACAAAGCTCATTGAGACAATTATAAGCACTCATGTTGCATGAAACTTTGTTTAGAGTCCTAGAAACGCGTTGTTAGATGTTTCATAAGTTCGTCAAAATAGTACAAAGCTCATTGAGACACTTATAAGCACTCATGTTGCATGAAACTTTGTTTAGAGTCCTAGAAACGCGTTGATAGATGTTTCATAAGTTCGTCAAACTTGTACAAAGCTCATTGAGACACTTATATGCACTCGATGTTGCATGAAACTTGGTTTAGAGTCCTTGAAGCGCGTTGTTAGATGTTTCATAAATTCGTCAAACTAGTACAAAGATTATTGAGACACTTATAAGCACTCATGTTGAATGAAACCTTGTTTAGAGTCCTAGAAACCGCGTTGTTAGATGTTTCATAAGTTCGTCAAACTAGTACAAAGCTCATTGAGCCACTTATAAACACTCATGTTACATGAAACTTGGTTTAGAGTCCTAGAAACGCGTTGTTAGATGTTTCATAAGTTCGTCAAACTAGTACAAAGCTCATTGAGACACTTATAAGCACTCATGTTGCATGAAACTTGGTTTAGAGTCCTAGAAACGCGTTGTTAGATATTTCATAAGTTCGGCAAACTAGTACAAAGCTCATTGAGACACTTATAAGCACTCATGTTGCATGAAACTTGGTTTAGAGTCCTAGAAACGCGTTGTTAGATGTTTCATAAATTCGTCAAACTAGTACAAAGATTATTGAGACACTTATAAGCACTCATGTTGCATGAAACCTTGTTTAGAGTCCTAGAAACCGCGTTGTTAGATGTTTCATAAGTTCGTCAAACAAGTACAAAGCTCATTGAGCCACTTATAAGCACTCATGTTCCATGAAACTTGGTTTAGAGTCCTAGAAACGCGTTGTTAGATGTTTCATAAGTTCGTCAAACTAGTACAAAGCTCATTGAGACACTTATAAGCACTCATGTTGCATGAAACTTGGTTTAGAGTCCTAGCAACCACGTTTTTAGATGTTTCATAAGTTCGTCAAACTTGTACAAAGCTCATTGAGACACTTATAAGCACTCATGTTGCATAAAACTTGGTTTAGAGTCCTAGAAACGCGTTGTTATATGTTTCATAAGTTCGTCAAACTAGTACAAAGCTCATTGAGACACTTATAAGCACTCATGTTGCATGAAACTTGGTTTAGAGTCCTAGAAACCGCGTTGTTAGATGTTTCATAAGTTCATCAAACTAGTACAAAGCTCATTGAGACACTTATAAGCACTCATGTTGCATGAAACTTGGTTTAGAGTCCTAGAAACGCGTTGTTAGATGTTTCATAAGATCGTTAAACTTGTACAAAGCTCATTGAGACACTTATAAGCACTCATTTTACATGAAACTTGGTTTAGAGTTCTAGAAACGCTTTGTTAGATATTTCATAAGTTCGTCAAACATGTACACAGCTCATTGAGACACTTATATGCATTTATGTTGCATGAAACATGGTTAAGACTCCTAGAAACGCGTTGTTAGATGTTTCATAAGTTCGTCAAACTAGTTCAAAGCTCATTGAGACAATTATAAGCACTCATGTTGCATGAAACTTGGTTTAGAGTCCTAGAAACGCGTTGTTAGATGTTTCATAAGTTCGTCAAACTAGTACAAAGCTCATTGAGACACTTATAAGCACTCATGTTGCATGAAACTTTGTTTAGAGTCCTAGAAACGCGTTGATAGATGTTTCATAAGTTCGTCAAACTTGTACAAAGCTCATTGAGACACTTATATGCACTGATGTTGCATGAAACTTGGTTAAGACTCCTAGAAAGGCGTTGTTAGATGTTTCATATGGTCGTCAAACTAGTACAAAGCTCATTGAGACACTTATAAGCACTCATGTTGCATGAAACTTGGTTTAGAGTCCTAGAAGCGCGTTGTTAGATATTTCATAAGTTCGTCAAACTAGTACAAAGCTCAATGAGACGCTTATAAGCACTCATGTTGCATAAAACTTGGTTTAGAGTCCTTGAAACGTGTTGTTAGATGTTTCATAAATTCGTCAAACTAGTACAAAGATTATTGAGACACTTATAAGCACTCATGTTGAATGAAACCTTGTTTAGAGTCCTAGAAACCGCGTTGTTAGATGTTTCATAAGTTCGTCAAACTAGTACAAAGCTCATTGAGCCACTTATAAACACTCATGTTACATGAAACTTTTGTTTAGAGTCCTAGAAACGCGTTGTTAGATGTTTCATAAGTTCGTCAAACTAGTACAAAGCTCATTGAGACACTTATAAGCACTCATGTTGCATGAAACTTGGTTTAGAGTCCTAGAAACGTGTTGTTAGTTGTTTCATAAGTTCGTCAAACTAGTACAAAGCTCATTGAAACAATTATAAGCACTCATGTTGCATGAAACTTGGTTTAGAGTCCTAGAAACGCGTTATTAGATGTTTCATAACTTCGTCAAACTAGTACAAAGCTCATTGAGACACTTATAAGCACTCATGTTGCATGAAACTTGGTTTAGAGTCCTAAAAAGGCGTTATTAGATGTTTCATAAGTTCGTCAAACTAGTAAAAAGCTCATTTAGACACTTATAAGCACTCATGTTGCATGAAACTTGGTTTAGAGTCCTAGAAACGCGTTGTTAGATGTTTCATAAATTCGTCAAACTAGTACAAAGATTATTGAGACACTTATAAGCACTCATGTTGCATGAAACCTTGTTTAGAGTCCTAGAAACCGCGTTGTTAGATGTTTCATAAGTTCGTAAAACTAGTACAAAGCTCATTGAGCCACTTATAAGCACTCATGTTGCATGAAACTTGGTTTAGAGTCCTAGAAACGCGTTGTTAGATGTTTCATAAGTTTGTCAAACAAGTACAAAGCTCATTGAGACACTTATAAGAACTCATGTTGCATGAAACTTGGTTTAGAGTCCTAGAAATACGTTGTTAGATGTTTTATCAGTTCATTAAACTTGTACAAAACTCATTGAGACACACTTATATGCCCTCATGTTGAATGCAACTTTGTTAAGACTCCTAGAAACGAGTTGTTAGATGTTTCATAAGTTCGTCAAACTAGTACAAAGCTCATTGAGACACTTATAAGCACTCATGTTGCATGAAACTTGGTTTAGAGTCCTAGAAACGCGTTGTTAGATATTTCATAAGTTCGGCAAACTAGTACAAAGCTCATTGAGACACTTATAAGCACTCATGTTGCATGAAACTTGGTTTAGAGTCCTAGAAACGCGTTGTTAGATGTTTCATAAATTCGTCAAACTAGTACAAAGATTATTGAGACACTTATAAGCACTCATGTTGCATGAAACCTTGTTTAGAGTCCTAGAAACCGCGTTGTTAGATGTTTCATAAGTTCGTCAAACAAGTACAAAGCTCATTGAGCCACTTATAAGCACTCATGTTCCATGAAACTTGGTTTAGAGTCCTAGAAACGCGTTGTTAGATGTTTCATAAGTTCGTCAAACTAGTACAAAGCTCATTGAGACACTTATAAGCACTCATGTTGCATGAAACTTGGTTTAGAGTCCTAGAAACGCGTTGTTAGATGTTTCATAAGTTCGTCAAACTAGTACAAAGCTCATTGAAACAATTATAAGACTTCATGTTGCATGAAACTTGGTTTAGAGTCCTAGAAACGCGTTATTAGATGTTTCATAAGTTCGTCAAACTAGTACAAAGCTCATTGAGACACTTATAAGCACTCATGTTGCATGAAACTTGGTTTAGAGTCCTAGAAAGGCGTTATTAGATGTTTCATAAATTCGTCAAACTAGTAAAAAGCTCATTTAGACACTTATAAGCACTCATGTTGCATGAAACTTGGTTTAGAGTCCTAGAAACGCGTTGTTAGATGTTTCATAAATTCGTCAAACTAGTACAAAGCTCATTGAAACATTTATAAGCACTCATGTTGCATGAAACCTTGTTTAGAGTCCTAGAAACCGCGTTGTTAGATGTTTCATAAGTTCGTCAAACTAGTACAAAGCTCATTGAGCCACTTATAAGCACTCATGTTGCATGAAACTTGGTTTAGAGTCCTAGAAACGCGTTGTTAGATGTTTCATAAGTTCGTCAAACTAGTACAAAGCTCATTGAGACACTTATAAGTACTCATGTTGCATGAAACTTGTTTTAGAGTCCTAGAAACGCGTTGTAAGATGTTTCATAAGTTCGTCAAACTAGTACAAAACTCATTGAAACAATTATAAGCACTCATGTTGCATGAAACTTGGTTTAGAGTCCTAGAAACGCGTTATTAGATGTTTCATAAGTTCGTCAAACTAGTACAAAGCTCATTGAGCCACTTATAAGCACTCATGTTGCATGAAACTTGGTTTAGAGTCCTAGAAACGCGTTGTTAGATGTTTCATAAGTTCGTCAAACTAGTACAAAGCTCATTGAGACACTTATAAGTACTCATGTTGCATGAAACTTGTTTTAGAGTCCTAGAAACGCGTTGTTAGATGTTTCATAAGTTCGTCAAACTAGTACAAAACTCATTGAAACAATTATAAGCACTCATGTTGCATGAAACTTGGTTTAGAGTCCTAGAAACGCGTTATTAGATGTTTCATAAGTTCGCCAAACTAGTACAAAGCTCATTGAGACACTTATAAGCACTCATGGTGCATGAAACTTGGTTTAGAGTCCTAGAAAGGCGTTATTAGATGTTTCATAAGTTCGTCAAACTAGTAAAAAGATCATTTAGACACTTATAAGCACTCATGTTGCATGAAACTTTGTTTAGAGTCCTACAAACGCGTTGTTAGATGTTTCATAAGTTCGTCAAACTAGTACAAAGCTCATTGAGACACTTATAAGCACTCATGTTGCATGAAAAATGGTTTAGAGTCCTAGAAACAGCGTTGTTAGATGTTTGATAAGTTCGTAAAACTAGTACAAAGCTCATTGAGCCACTTATAAGCAGTCATGTTGCATGAAAATTGGTTTAGAGACCTAGAAACGCGTTGTTAGATGTTTCATAAGTTCGTCAAACTTGTACAAAGCTCCTTGAGACACTTATGTGCACTGATGTTGCATGAAACTTGGTTAAGACTCCTAGAAACGCGTTGTTAGATGTTTCATAAGTTCGTCAAACTAGTACAAAGCTCATTGAGACAATTATAAGCACTCATGTTGCATGAAACTTGGTTTAGAGTCCTAGCAACCACGTTTTTAGATGTTTCATAAGTTCGTCAAACTTGTACAAAGCTCATTGAGACACTTATAAGCACTCATGTTGCATAAAACTTGGTTTAGAGTCCTAGAAACGCGTTGTTATATGTTTCATAAGTACGTCAAACTAGTACAAAGCTCATTGAGACACTTATAAGCACTCATGTTGCATGAAACTTGGTTTAGAGTCCTAGAAACCGCGTTGTTAGATGTTTCATAAGTTCATCAAACTAGTACAAAGCTCATTGAGACACTTATAAGCACTCATGTTGCATGAAACTTGGTTTAGAGTCCTAGAAACGCGTTGTTAGATGTTTCATAAGATCGTTAAACTTGTACAAAGCTCATTGAGACACTTATAAGCACTCATTTTGCTGAAACTTGGTTTAGAGTTCTAGAAACGCTTTGTTAGATATTTCATAAGTTCGTCAAACATGTACACAGCTCATTGAGACACTTATATGCATTTATGTTGCATGAAACATGGTTAAGACTCCTAGAAACGCGTTGTTAGATGTTTCATAAGTTCGTCAAACTAGTACAAAGCTCATTGAGACAATTATAAGCACTCATGTTGCATGAAACTTTGTTTAGAGTCCTAGAAACGCGTTGTTAGATGTTTCATAAGTTCGTCAAAATAGTACAAAGCTCATTGAGACACTTATAAGCACTCATGTTGCATGAAACTTTGTTTAGAGTCCTAGAAACGCGTTGATAGATGTTTCATAAGTTCGTCAAACTTGTACAAAGCTCATTGAGACACTTATATGCACTCGATGTTGCATGAAACTTGGTTTAGAGTCCTTGAAGCGCGTTGTTAGATGTTTCATAAATTCGTCAAACTAGTACAAAGATTATTGAGACACTTATAAGCACTCATGTTGAATGAAACCTTGTTTAGAGTCCTAGAAACCGCGTTGTTAGATGTTTCATAAGTTCGTCAAACTAGTACAAAGCTCATTGAGCCACTTATAAACACTCATGTTACATGAAACTTGGTTTAGAGTCCTAGAAACGCGTTGTTAGATGTTTCATAAGTTCGTCAAACTAGTACAAAGCTCATTGAGACACTTATAAGCACTCATGTTGCATGAAACTTGGTTTAGAGTCCTAGAAACGCGTTGTTAGATGTTTCGTAAGTTCGTCAAACTAGTACAAAGCTCATTGAAACAATTATAAGCACTCATGTTGCATGAAACTTGGTTTAGAGTCCTAGAAACGCGTTATTAGATGTTTCATAACTTCGTCAAACTAGTACAAAGCTCATTGAGACACTTATAAGCACTCATGTTGCATGAAACTTGGTTTAGAGTCCTAAAAAGGCGTTATTAGATGTTTCATAAGTTCGTCAAACTAGTAAAAAGCTCATTTAGACACTTATAAGCACTCATGTTGCATGAAACTTGGTTTAGAGTCCTAGAAACGTGTTGTTAGATGTTTCATAAATTCGTCAAACTAGTACAAAGATTATTGAGACACTTATAAGCACTCATGTTGCATGAAACCTTGTTTAGAGTCCTAGAAACCGCGTTGTTAGATGTTTCATAAGTTCGTCAAACCAGTACAAAGCTCATTGAGCCACTTATAAGCACTCTTGTTGCATGAAACTTGGTTTAGAGTCCTAGAAACGCGTTGTTAGATGTTTCATAAGTTCGTAAAACTAGCATAAAGCTCATTGAGACACTTATAAGCACTCATGTTGCATGAAACTTGGTTTAGAGTCCTAGAAACCGCGTTGTTAGAATTTTCATAAGTTCGTCAAACTAGTACAAAGCTCATTGAGCCACTTATAAGCACTCATGTTGCATGAAACTTGGTTTAGAGTCCTAGAAACGCGTTGTTAGATGTTTCATAAGTTCGTAAAACTAGCCTAAAGCTCATTGAGACACTTATAAGCACTCATGTTGCATGAAACTTGGTTTAGAGTCCTAGAAACGCGTTGTTAGATGTTTCATAAGTTCGTCAAACCAGTACAAAGCTCATTGAATCAATTATAAGCACTCATGTTGCATGAAACTTGGTTTAGAGTCCTAGAAACGCGTTATTAGATGTTTCATAAGTTCGTCAAACTAGTACAAAGCTCATTGAGACACTTATAAGCACTCATGTTGCATGAAACTTGGTTTAGAGTCCTAGAAACGCGTTGTTAGATGTTTCATAAGTTCGTCAAACAAGTACAAAGTTCATTGAGACACTTATAAGAACTCATGTTGCATGAAACTTGGTTTAGAGTCCTAGAAATACGTTGTTAGATGTTTTATCAGTTCATTAAACTTGTACAAAACTCATTGAGACACTTATATGCCCTCATGTTGAATGCAACTTTGTTAAGACTCCTAGAAACGAGTTGTTAGATGTTTCATAAGTTCGTCAAACTAGTACAAAGCTCATTGAGACACTTATAAGCACTCATGTTCCATGAAACTTGGTTTAGAGTCCTAGAAACGCGTTGTTAGATATTTCATAAGTTCGTCAAACTAGTACAAAGCTCATTGAGACACTTATAAGCACTCATGTTGCATGAAACTTGGTTTAGAGTCCTAGAAACGCGTTGTTAGATGTTTCATAAATTCGTCAAACTAGTACAAAGATTATTGAGACACTTATAAGCACTCATGTTGCATGAAACCTTGTTTAGAGTCCTAGAAACCGCGTTGTTAGATGTTTCATAAGTTCGTCAAACTATTACAAAGCTCATTGAGCCACTTATAAGCACTCATGTTGCATGAAACTTGGTTTAGAGTCCTAGAAACGCGTTGTTAGATGTTTCATAAGTTCGTCAAACTAGTACAAAGCTCACTGAGACACTTATAAGCACTCATGTTGCATGAAACTTGGTTTAGAGTCCTAGAAACGCGTTGTTAGATGATTCATAAGTTCGTCAAACTAGTACAAAGCTCATTGAAACAATTATAAGCACTCATGTTGCATGAAACTTGGTTTAGAGTCCTAGAAACGCGTTATTAGATGTTTCATAAGTTCGTCAAACTAGTACAAAGCTCATTGAGACACTTATAAGCACTCATGTTGCATGAAACTTGGTTTAGAGTCCTAGAAAGGCGTTATTAGATGTTTCATAAGTTCGTCAAACTAGTAAAAAGCTCATTTAGACACTTATAAGCACTCATGTTGCATGAAACTTGGTTTAGAGTCCTAGAAACGCTTTGTTAGATGTTTCATAAATTCGTCAAACTAGTACAAAGATTATTGAGACACTTATAAGCACTCATGTTGCATGAAACCTTGTTTAGAGTCCTAGAAACCGCTTTGTTAGATGTTTCATAAGTTCGTCAAACTAGTACAAAGCTCATTGAGCAACTTATAAGCACTCATGTTGCATGAAACTTGGTTTAGAGTCCTAGAAACGCGTTGTTATATGTTTCATAAGTTCGTCAAACTAGTACAAAGCTCATTGAGACACTTATAAGCACTCATGTTGCATGAAACTTGGTTTAGAGTCCTAGAAACCGCGTTGTTAGATGTTTCATAAGTTCATCAAACTAGTACAAAGCTCATTGAGACACTTATAAGCACTCATGTTGCATGAAACTTGGTTTAGAGTCCTGGAAAGGCGTTGTTAGATGTTTCATAAGATCGTTAAACTTGTACAAAGCTCATTGAGACACTTATAAGCACTAATGTTGCATGAAACTTGGTTTAGAGTTCTAGAAACGCTTTGTTAGATATTTCATAAGTTCGTCAAACATGTACACAGCTCACTGAGACACTTATATGCATTTATGTTGCATGAAACATGGTTAAGACTCCTAGAAACGCGTTGTTAGATGTTTCATAAGTTCATCAAACTAGTAAAAAGCTCATTGAGACACTTATAAGCACTCATGTTGCATGAAACTTGGTTTAGAGTCCTAGAAACCGCGTTGTTAGATGTTTCATAAGTTCGTAAAACTAGTACAAAACTCATTGATCCACTTATAAGCACTCATATTGCATGAAACTTGGTTTAGAGTCCTAGAAACGCGTTGTTAGATGTTTCATAAGTTCGTCAAACAAGTACAAAAGCTCATTGAAACACTTATAAGAACTTATGTTGCATGAAACTTGGTTTAGAGTCCTAGAAATACGTTGTTAGATGTTTTATCAGTTCGTTAAACTTGTACAAAACTCATTGAGACACTTATATGCCCTCATGTTGAATGCAACTTTGTTAAGACTCCTAGAAACGAGTTGTTAGATGATTCATAAGTTCGTCAAACTAGTACAAAGCTCATTGAGACACTTATAAGCACTCATGTTGCATGAAACTTGGTTGAGAGTCCTAGCAACCACGTTTTTAGATGTTTCATAAGTTCGTCAAACTAGTACAAAGCTCATTGAGACAATTATAAGCACTCATGTTGCATGAAACTTGGTTGAGAGTCCTAGCAACCACGTTTTTAGATGTTTCATAAGTTCGTCAAACTTGTACAAAGCTCATTGAGACACTTATAAGCACTCATGTTGCATGAAACTTGGTTTAGAGTCCTAGAAACGCGTTGTTATATGTTTCATAATTTCGTCAAACTAGTACAAAGCTCATTGAGACACTTATAAGCACTCAAGTTGCATGAAACTTGGTTTAGAGTCCTAGAAACCGCGTTGTTAGATGTTTCATAAGTTCATCAAACTAGTACAAAGCTCATTGAGACACTTATAATCACTCATGTTGCATGAAACTTGGTTTAGAGTCCTAGAAACACGTTGTTAGATGTTTCATAAGATCGTTAAACTTGTACAAAGCTCATTGAGAAACTTATAAACACTCATGTTGCATGAAACTTGGTTTATAGTCCTAGAAACGCTTTGTTAGATGTTTCATAAGTTCGTCAAACTTGTACACAGCTCATTGAGACACTTATATGCACTGATGTTGCATGAAACTTGGTTAAGACTCCTAGAAACGCGTTGTTAGATGTTTCATAAGTTCGTCAAACTAGTACAAAGCTCATTGAGACAATTATAAGCACTCATGTTGCATGAAACTTGGTTTAGAGTCCTAGAAACGCGTTGTTAGATGTTTCATAAGTTCGTCAAACTAGTACAAAGCTCATTGAGACGCTTATAAGCACTCATGTTGCATGAAACTTTCTTTAGAGTCCTAGAAACGCGTTGTTAGATGTTTCATAAGTTTGTCAAACTTGTACAAAGCTCATTGAGACACTTATATGCACTCGATGTTGCATGAAACTTGGTTAAGACTCCTAGAAACGCGTTGTTAGATGTTTCATAAGTTCGTCATACTAGTACAAAGCTCATTGAGACAGCTTATAAGCACTCATGTTGCATGAAACTTTGTTTAGAGTCCTAGAAACGCATTGTTAGATGTTTCATAAATTCGTCAAACTAGTGCAAAGATTATTGAGACACTTATAAGCAATCATGTTGCATGAAACTTGGTTTAGAGTCATAGAAACGCGTTGTTAGATGTTTCATAAGTTCGTCAAACTTGTACAAATCTCCTTGAGACACTTATATGCACCGATGTTGCATGAAACTTGGTTAAGACTCCTAGAAACGCGTTGTTAGATGTTTCATAAGTTCGTCAAACCAGTACAAAGCTCATTGAGACAATTATAAGCACTCATGTTGCATGAAACTTGGTTGAGAGTCCTAGCAACCACGTTTTTAGATGTTTCATAAGTTCGTCAAACTTGTACAAAGCTCATTGAGACACTTATAAGCACTCATGTTGCATGAAACTTGGTTTAGAGTCCTAGAAACGCGTTGTATATGTTTCATAAGTTCGTCAACTAGTACAAAGCTCATTGAGACACTTATAAGCACTCATGTTGCATGAAACTTGGTTTAGAGTCCTAGAAACCGCGTTGTTAGATGTTTCATAAGTTCATCAAACAAGTACAAAGCTCATTGAGACACTTATAAGCACTCATGTTGCATGAAACTTGGTTTAGAGTCCTAGAAACGCGTTGTTAGATGTTTCATAAGATCGTTAAACTTGTACAAAGCTCATTGAGAGAATTATAAGCACTCATGTTGCATGAAACTTGGTTTAGAGTCCTAGAAACGCTTTGTTAGATGTTTCATAAGTTCGTCAAACTTGTACACAGCTCATTGAGACACTTATATGCACTGATGTTGCATGAAACTTGGTTAAGACTCCTAGAAACGCGTTGTTAGATGTTTCATAAGTTCGTCAAACTAGTACAAAGCTCATTGAGACAATTATAAGCACTCATGTTGCATGAAACTTGGTTTAGAGTCCTAGAAACGCGTTGTTAGATGTTTCATAAGTTCGTCAAACTAGTACAAAGCTCATTGAGACACTTATATGCACTGATGTTGCATGAAACTTGGTTAAGACTCCTAGAAACGCGTTGTTAGATGTTTCATAAGTTCGTCATACTAGTACAAAGCTCATTGAGACACTTATAAGCACTCATGTTGCATGAAACTTTGTTTAGAGTCCTAGAAACGCGTTGTTAGATGTTTCATAAGTTCGTCAAACTTGTACAAAGCTCATTGAGACACTTATATGCACTGATGTTGCATGAAACTTGGTTAAGACTACTAGAAACGCGTTGTTAGATGTTTCATAAGTTCGTCATACTAGTACAAAGCTCATTGAGACACTTATAAGCACTCATGTTGCATGAAACTTGGTTTAGAGTCCTAGAAACGCGTTGTTAGATGTTTCATAAGTTCGTCAAACTAGTACAAAGCTCATTGAGACACTTATAAGCACTCATGTTGCATGAAACTTGGTTTAGAGTCCTAGAGACGCGTTGTTAGATGTTTCATAAGTTCGTCAAACTAGTACAAAGATTATTGAGACACTTATAAGCACTCATGTTGCATGAAACCTTGTTTAGAGTCCTAGAAACCGCGTTGTTAGATGTTTCATAAGTTCGTCAAACTAGTACAAAGCTTATTGAGCCACTTATAAGCACTCATGTTGCATGAAAGAAACGCGTTGTTAGATTGGTTTAGTTCGTCAGTCCTACAAAGAAACGAGACACTTGTTAGACTCATGTTGCATGAAACATTGGTTTAAGTTCGTCAGTCCTAAAACGCGTTGTTAGATGTTTCATAAGTTCTTCAAACTAGTACAAAGCTCATTGAAACAATTATAAGCACTCATGTTGCATGAAACTTGGTTTAGAGTCCTAGAAACGCGTTATTAGATGTTTCATAAGTTCGTCAAACTAGTACAAAGCTCATTGAGACACTTATAAGCACTCATGTTGCATGAAACTTGGTTTACGTCCTAGAAACCGCGTTGTTAGATGTTTCATAAGTTCGTAAAACTAGTACAAAGCTCATTGAGCCACTTATAAGCAGTCATGTTGCATGAAAATTGGTTTAGAGTCCTAGAAACGTGTTGTTAGATGTTTCATAAGTTCGTCAAACAAGTACAAAGCTCATTGACAAACTTATAAGAACTCATGTTGCATGAAACTTGGTTTAGAGTCCTAGAAATACGTTGTTAGATGTTTTATAAGTTCGTCAAACTTGTACAAAACTCATTGAGACACTTCTATGCCCTCATGTTGAATGCAACTTTGTTAAGACTCCTAGAAACGAGTTGTTAGATGTTTCATAAGTTGGTCAAACTAGTACAAAGCTCATTGAGACACTTATAAGCACTCATGTTGCATGAAACTTGGTTTAGAGTCCTAGAAACGCGTTGTTAGATGTTTCATAAGTTCGTCAAACTAGTAAAAAGCTCATTTAGACACTTATAAGCACTCATGTTGCATGAAACTTGGTTTAGAGTCCTAGAAACGCGTTGTTAGATGTTTCATAAGTTCGTCAAACTAGTACAAAGTTCATTGAGACACTTATAAGCACTCATGTTGCATGAAACTTGGTTTACGTCCTAGAAACCGCGTTGTTAGATGTTTCATAAGTTCGTAAAACAAGTACAAAAAGCTCATTGAGCCACTTATAAGCAGTCATGTTGCATGAAAATTGGTTTAGAGTCCTAGAAACGCGTTGTTAGATGTTTCATAAGTTCGTCAAACAAGTACAAACTTCATTGACAAACTTATAAGAACTCATGTTGCATGAAACTTGGTTTAGAGTCCTAGAAATACGTTGTTAGATGTTTTATAAGTTCGTCAAACTTGTACAAAACTCATTGAGACACTTATATGCTCTCATGTTGAATGCAACTTTGTTAAGACTCCTAGAAACGAGTTGTTAGATGTTTCATAAGTTGGTCAAACTAGTACAAAGCTCATTGAGACACTTATAAGCACTCATGTTGCATGAAACTTGGTTTAGAGTCGTAGAAACGCGTTGTTAGATGTTTCATAAGTTCGTCAAACTTGTACAAAGCTCCTTGAGACACTTATGTGCACCGATGTTGCATGAAACTTGGTTAAGACTCCTAGAAACGCGTTGTTAGATGTTTCATAAGTTCGTCAAACTAGTACAAAGCTCATTGAGACAATTATAAGCACTCATGTTGCATGAAACTTGGTTTAGAGTCCTAGCAACCAAGTTTTTAGATGTTTCATAAGTTCGTCAAACTTGTACAAAGCTCATTGAGACACTTATAAGCACTCATGTTGCATGAAACTTGGTTTAGAGTCCTA
This sequence comes from Cochlearia excelsa, assembly GCA_963556525.1. Taxonomy (NCBI): domain Eukaryota; kingdom Viridiplantae; phylum Streptophyta; class Magnoliopsida; order Brassicales; family Brassicaceae; genus Cochlearia; species Cochlearia excelsa. The sequence goes on along the minus strand of OY748330.1, from coordinate 15,553,730 downwards.
GAAACGCGTTGTTATATGTTTCATAAGTTCGTCAAACTAGTACAAAGCTCATTGAGACACTTATAAGCACTCATGTTGCATGAAACTTGGTTTAGAGTCCTAGAAACCGCGTTGTTAGATGTTTCATAAGTTCGTCAAACTTGTACAAATCTCCTTGAGACACTTATATGCACTCGATGTTGCATGAAACTTGGTTAAGACTCCTAGAAACGCGTTGTTAGATGTTTCATAAGTTCGTCAAACCAGTACAAAGCTCATTGAGACAATTATAAGCACTCATGTTGCATGAAACTTGGTTTAGAGTCCTAGAAACACATTGTTAGATGTTTAATAAGATCGTTAAACTTGTACAAAGCTCATTGAGACACTTATAAGCACTCATGTTGCATGAAACTTGGTTTAGAGTCCTAGAAACGCTTTGTTAGATGTTTCATAAGTTCGTCAAACTTGTACACAGCTCATTGAGACACTTATATGCACCGATGTTGCATGAAACATGGTTAAGACTCCTAGAAACGCGTTGTTAGATGTTTCATAAGTTCGTCAAACTAGTACAAAGCTCATTGAGACAATTATAAGCACTCATGTTGCATGAAACTTGGTTTAGAGTCCTAGAAACGCGTTGTTAGATGTTTCATAAGTTCGTCAAACTAGTACAAAGCTCATTGAGACACTTATAAGCACTCATGTTGCATGAAACTTGGTTTAGAGTCCTAGAAACCGCGTTGTTAGATGTTTCATAAGTTCGTAAAACTAGTACAAAGCTCATTGAGCCACTTATAAGCACTCATGTTGCATGAAACTTGGTTTAGAGTCCTAGAAACGCGTTGTTAGATGTTTCATAAGTTCGTCAAACAAGTACAAAGCTCATTGAGACACTTATAAGAACTCATGTTGCATGAAACTTGGTTTAGAGTCCTAGAAATACGTTGTTAGATGTTTTATCAGTTCGTTAAACTTGTACAAAACTCATTGAGACACTTATATGCCCTCATGTTGAATGCAACTTTGTTAAGACTCCTAGAAACGAGTTGTTAGATGTTTCATAAGTTCGTCAAACTAGTACAAAGCTCATTGAGACACTTTTTTTTTTGTCAACAACTCATTGAGACACTTATAATCACTCATGTTGCATGAAACTTGGTTTAGAGTCCTAGAAACGCGTTGTTAGATGTTTCATAAGTTCGTCAAACTTGTACAAAGCTCCTTGAGACACTTATATGCACTCGATGTTGCATGAAACTTGGTTAAGACTCCTAGAAACGCGTTGTTAGATGTTTCATAAGTTCGTCAAACTAGTACAAAGCTCATTGAGACAATTATAAGCACTCATGTTGCATAAAACTTGGTTGAGAGTCCTAGCAACCACGTTTTTAGATGTTTCATAAGTTCGTCAAACTTGTACAAAGCTCATTGAGACACTTATAAGCACTCAAGTTGCATGAAACTTGGTTTAGAGTCCTAGAAACGCGTTGTTAATGTTTCATAAGTTCGTCAAACTAGTACAAAGCTCATTGAGACACTTATAAGCACTCATGTTGCATGAAAGTTGGTTTAGAGTCCTAGAAACCGCATTGTTAGATGTTTTATAAGTTCATCAAACTAGTACAAAGCTCATTGAGACACTTATAAGTACTCATGTTGCATGAAAATTGGTTTAGAGTCCTAGAAACGCGTTGTTAGATGTTTCATAAGATCGTTAAACTTGTACAAAGCTCATTGAGAAACTTATAAGCACTCATGTTGCATGAAACTTGGTTTAGAGTCCTAGAAACGCTTTTTTAGATGTTTCATAAGTTCGTCAAACTTGTACACAGCTCATTGAGACACTTATATGCACTAATGTTGCATGAAACTTGGTTAAGACTCCTAGAAACGCGTTGTTAGATGTTTCATAAGTTCGTCAAACTAGTACAAAGCTCATTGAGACAATTATAAGCACTCATGTTGCATGAAACCTTGTTTAGAGTCCTAGAAATGCGTTGTTAGATGTTTCATAAGTTCGTCAAACTAGTACAAAGCTCATTGAGACGCTTATAAGCACTCATGTTGCATGAAACTTTCTTTAGAGTCCTAGAAACGCGTTGTTAGATGTTTCATAAGTTTGTCAAACTTGTACAAAGATCATTGAGACACTTATATGCACTCGATGTTGCATGAAACTTGGTTAAGACTCCTAGAAACGCGTTGTTAGATGTTTCATAAGTTCGTCATACTAGTACAAAGCTCATTGAGACAGTTATAAGCACTCATGTTGCATGAAACTTTGTTTAGAGTCCTAGAAACGCATTGTTAGATGTTTCATAAATTCGTCAAACTAGTACAAAGATTATTGAGACACTTATAAGCAATCATGTTGCATGAAACTTGGTTTAGAGTCCTAGAAACGCGTTGTTAGATGTTTCATAAGTTCGTCAAACTTGTACAAATCTCCTTGAGACACTTATATGCACCGATGTTGCATGAAACTTGGTTAAGACTCCTAGAAACGCGTTGTTAGATGTTTCATAAGTTCGTCAAACCAGTACAAAGCTCATTGAGACAATTATAAGCACTCATGTTGCATGAAACTTGGTTGAGAGTCCTAGCAACCACGTTTTTAGATGTTTCATAAGTTCGTCAAACTTGTACAAAGCTCATTGAGACACTTATAAGCACTCATGTTGCATGAAACTTGGTTTAGAGTCCTAGAAACGCGTTGTTATATGTTTCATAAGTTCGTCAACTAGTACAAAGCTCATTGAGACACTTATAAGCACTCATGTTGCATGAAACTTGGTTTAGAGTCCTAGAAACCGCGTTGTTAGATGTTTCATAAGTTCATCAAACAAGTACAAAGCTCATTGAGACACTTATAAGCACTCATGTTGCATGAAACTTGGTTTAGAGTCCTAGAAACGCGTTGTTAGATGTTTCATAAGATCGTTAAACTTGTACAAAGCTCATTGAGAAAATTATAAGCACTCATGTTGCATGAAACTTGGTTTAGAGTCCTAGAAACGCTTTGTTAGATGTTTCATACATTCGTCAAACTTGTACACAGCTCATTGAGACACTTATATGCACTGATGTTGCATGAAACTTGGTTAAGACTCCTAGAAACGCGTTGTTAGATGTTTCATAAGTTCGTCAAACTAGTACAAAACTCATTGAGACAATTATAAGCACTCATGTTGCATGAAACTTGGTTTAGAGTCCTAGAAACGCGTTGTTAGATGTTTCATAAGTTCTTCAAACTAGTACAAAGCTCATTGAGACACTTATATGCACTGATGTTGCATGAAACTTGGTTAAGACTCCTAGAAACGCGTTGTTAGATGTTTCATAAGTTCGTCATACTAGTACAAAGCTCATTGAGACACTTATAAGCACTCATGTTGCATGAAACTTTGTTTAGAGTCCTAGAAACGCGTTGTTAGATGTTTCATAAGTTCGTCAAACTTGTACAAAGCTCATTGAGACACTTATATGCAGTGATGTTGCATGAAACTTGGTTAAGACTCCTAGAAACGCGTTGTTAGATGTTTCATAAGTTCGTCATACTAGTACATAGCTCATTGAGACACTTATAAGCACTCATGTTGCATGAAACTTGGTTTAGAGTCCTAGAAACGCGTTGTTAGATGTTTCATAAGTTCGTCAAACTAGTACAAAGCTCATTGAGACACTTATAAGCACTCATGTTGCATGAAACTTGGTTTAGAGTCCTAGAGACGCGTTGTTAGATGTTTCATAAGTTCGTCAAACTAGTACAAAGATTATTGAGACATTTATAAGCACTCATATTGCATGAAACCTTGTTTAGAGTCCTAGAAACCGCGTTGTTAGATGTTTCATAAGTTCGTCAAACTAGTACAAAGCTTATTGAGCCACTTATAAGCACTCATGTTGCATGAAAATTGGTTTAGAGTCCTAGAAACGCGTTGTTAGATGTTTCATAAGTTCGTCAAACTAGTACAAAGTTCATTGAGACACTTATAAGCACTCATGTTGCATGAAACTTGTTTTAGAGTCCTAGAAACGCGTTGTTAGATGTTTCATAAGTTCTTCAAACTAGTACAAAGCTCATTGAAACAATTACAAGCACTCATGTTGCATGAAACTTGGTTTAGAGTCCTAGAAACGCGTTATTAGATGTTTCATAAGTTCGTCAAACTAATACAAAGCTCATTGAGACACTTATAAGCACTCATGTTGCATGAAATTTGGTTTACGTCCTAGAAACCGCGTTGTTAGATGTTTCATAAGTTCGTAAAACTAGTACAAAGCTCATTGAGCCACTTATAAGCACTCATGTTGCATGAAAATTGGTTTAGAGTCCTAGAAACGTGTTGTTAGATGTTTCATAAGTTCGTCAAACAAGTACAAAGCTCATTGACAAACTTATAAGAACTCATGTTGCATGAAACTTGGTTTAGAGTCCTAGAAATACGTTGTTAGATGTTTTATAAGTTCGTCAAACTTGTACAAAACTCATTGAGACACTTCTATGCCCTCATGTTGAATGCAACTTTGTTAAGACTCCTAGAAACGAGTTGTTAGATGTTTCATAAGTTGGTCAAACTAGTACAAAGCTCATTGAGACACTTATAAGCACTCATGTTGCATGAAACTTGGTTTAGGGTCCTAGAAACGCGTTGTTAGATGTTTCATAAGTTCGTCAAACTAGTAAAAAGCTCATTTAGACACTTATAAGCACTCATGTTGCATGAAACTTGGTTTAGAGTCCTAGAAACGCGTTGTTAGATGTTTCATAAGTTCGTCAAACTAGTACAAAGTTCATTGAGACACTTATAAGCACTCATGTTGCATGAAACTTGGTTTACGTCCTAGAAACCGCGTTGTTAGATGTTTCATAAGTTCGTAAAACTAGTACAAAGCTCATTGAGCCACTTATAAGCAGTCATGTTGCATGAAAATTGGTTTAGAGTCCTAGAAACGCGTTGTTAGATGTTTCATAAGTTCGTCAAACAAGTACAAACCTCATTGACAAACTTATAAGAACTCATGTTGCATGAAACTTGGTTTAGAGTCCTAGAAATACGTTGTTAGATGTTTTATAAGTTCGTCAAACTTGTACAAAACTCATTGAGACACTTATATGCCCTCATGTTGAATGCAACTTTGTTAAGACTCCTAGAAACGAGTTGTTAGATGTTTCATAAGTTGGTCAAACTAGTACAAAGCTCATTGAGACACTTATAAGCACTCATGTTGCATGAAACTTGGTTTAGAGTCGTAGAAACGCGTTGTTAGATGTTTCATAAGTTCGTCAAACTTGTACAAAGCTCCTTGAGACACTTATGTGCACTACTGTTGCATGAAACTTGGTTAAGACTCCTAGAAACGCGTTGTTACATGTTTCATAAGTTCGTCAAACTAGTACAAAGCTCATTGAGACAATTATAAGCACTCATGTTGCATGAAACTTGGTTTAGAGTCCTAGAAACACGTTGTTAGATGTTTCATAAGTTCGTCAAACTAGTACAAAGCTCATTGAGACACTTATAAGCACTCATGTTGCATGAAACTTGGTTTAGAGTCCTAGAAACCGCGTTGTTAGATGTTTCATAAGTTCGTAAAACTAGTACAAAGCTCATTGAGCCACTTATAAGCACTCATGTTGCATGAAACTTGGTTTAGAGTCCTAGAAACGCGTTGTTAGATGTTTCATAAGTTCGTCAAACAAGTACAAAGCTCATTGAGACACTTATAAGAACTCATGTTGCATGAAACTTGGTTTAGAGTCCTAGAAATACGTTGTTAGATGTTTTATCAGTTCGTTAAACTTGTACAAAACTCATTGAGACACTTATATGCCCTCATGTTGAATGCAACTTTGTTAAGACTCCTAGAAACGAGTTGTTAGATGTTTCATAAGTTCGTCAAACTAGTACAAAGCTCATTGAGACACTTTTTTTTTTTTGTCAACAACTCATTGAGACACTTATAATCACTCATGTTGCATGAAACTTGGTTTAGAGTCCTAGAAACGCGTTGTTAGATGTTTCATAAGTTCGTCAAACTTGTACAAAGCTCCTTGAGACACTTATATGCACTCGATGTTGCATGAAACTTGGTTAAGACTCCTAGAAACGCGTTGTTAGATGTTTCATAAGTTCGTCAAACTAGTACAAAGCTCATTGAGACAATTATAAGCACTCATGTTGCATAAAACTTGGTTGAGATTTCTAGCAACCACGTTTTTAGATGTTTCATAAGTTCGTCAAACTTGTACAAAGCTCATTGAGACACTTATAAGCACTCAAGTTGCATGAAACTTGTTTTAGAGTCCTAGAAACGCGTTGTTATATGTTTCATAAGTTCGTCAAACTAGTACAAAGCTCATTGAGACACTTATAAGCACTCATGTTGCATGAAAGTTGGTTTAGAGTCCTAGAAACCGCATTGTTAGATGTTTTATAAGTTCATCAAACTAGTACAAAGCTCATTGAGACACTTATAAGTACTCATGTTGCATGAAACTTGGTTTAGAGTCCTAGAAACGCGTTGTTAGATGTTTCATAAGATCGTTAAACTTGTACAAAGCTCATTGAGAAACTTATAAGCACTCATGTTGCATGAAACTTGGTTTAGAGTCCTAGAAACGCTTTTTTAGATGTTTCATAAGTTCGTCAAAGTTGTACACAGCTCATTGAGACACTTATATGCACTGATGTAGCATGAAACTTGGTTAAGACTCCTAGAAACGCGTTGTTAGATGTTTCATAAGTTCGTCAAACTAGTACAAAGCTCATTGAGACACTTATAAGCACTCATGTTGCATGAAACTTTTTTTAGAGTCCTAGAAACGCGTTGTTAGATGTTTCATAAGTTCGTCAAACTTGTACAAAGCTCATTCAGACACTTATATGCACTGATGTTGCATGAAACTTGGTTAAGACTCCTAGAAACGCGTTGTTAGATGTTTCATAAGTTTGTCAAACTAGTACAAAGCTCATTGAGACACTTATAAGCACTCATGTTAAATGAAACTTGGTTTAGAGTCCTAGAAACGCGTTGTTAGATGTTTCATAAGTTCGTCAAACTAGTACAAAGCTCATTGAGACACTTATAAGCACTCATGTTGCATGAAACTTGGTTTAGAGTCCTAGAAACGCGTTGTTAGATGTTTCATAAATTCGTCAAACTAGGACAAAGCTCATTGAGACACTTATAAGCACTCATGTTGCATGAAACTTGGTAAGTCCTAGAATCGCGTTGTTAGATGTTGCATAAGTTTGTAAAACTTGTACAAAGCTCATTGAGACACTTATAAGCACTCATATTGAATGAAACTTGGTTTAGAGTCCTAGAAACGCGTTGTTAGATGTTTCATAAGTTCGTCAAACTAATACAAAGCTCATTGAGACACTTATAAGCACTCATGTTGCATGAAACTTTGTTTAGAGTCCTAGAAACGCGATGTTAGATTTTTCATAAGTTTGTCAAACTAGTGCAAAGCTCATTGAGCCACTTACAAGCACTCATGTTGCATGAAACTTGGTTTAGAGTCATAGAAACGCGTTGTTAGATGTTTCATAAGTTCGTCAAACAAGTACAAAGCTCATTGAGACACTTATAAGTACTCATGTTGCATGAAACTTGGTTTAGAGTCCTAGAAACGTGTTGTTAGATGTTTCATAAGTTCGTCAAACTTTTACAAATCTCATTGAGACACTTATAAGCACTCGTGTTGCATGAAACTTGGTTTAGAGTCCTAGCAACCACATTATTAGATGTTTCATAAGTTCGTCAAACTAGTAAAAAGCTCATTTAGACACTTATAAGCACTCATATTGCATGAAACTTGGTTTAGAGTCCTAGAAACGCGTTGTTGGATGTTTCATAAGTTCGTCAAACTAGTACAAAGCTCATTGAGATACTTATAAGCACTCATGTTGCATGAAACTTGGTTTAAAGTCCTAGAAACCGCGTTGTTAGATGTTTCATAAGTTCGTAAAACTAGTACAAAGCTCATTGAGCCACTTATAAGCACTCATGTTGCAGGAAACTTGGTTAAGAGTCCTAGAAACGCGTTGTTAGATGTTTCATAAGTTCGTCAAACAAGTACAAAGCTCATTGAGACACTTATAAGAACTCATGTTGCATGAAACTTGTTTTAGAGTCCTAGAAATACGTTGTTAGATGTTTTATCAGTTCGTTAAACTTGTACAAAACTCATTGAGACACTTATATGCCCTCATGTTGAATGCAACTTTGTTAAGACTCCTAGAAACGAGTTGTTAGATGTTTCATAAGTTCGTCAAACTAGTACAAAGCTCATTGAGACACTTATAAGCACTCATGTTGCATGAAACTTGGTTTAGAGTCCTAGAAACGCGTTGTTAGATGTTTCATAAGTTCGTCAAACTTGTACAAAGCTCCTTGAGACACTTATATGCACTCGATGTTGCATGAAACTTGGTTAAGACTCCTAGAAACGCGTTGTTAGATGTTTCATAAGTTCGTCAAACTAGTACAAAGCTCATTGAGACAATTATAAGCACTCATGTTGCATGAAACTTGGTTGAGAATCCTAGCAACCACGTTTTTAGATGTTTCATAAGTTCGTCAAACTTGTACAAAGCTCATTGAGACACTTATAAGCACTCATGTTGCATAAAACTTGGTTTAGCGTCCTAGAAACGCGTTGTTATATGTTTCATAAGTTCGTTAAACTAGTACAAAGCTCATTGAGACACTTATAAGCACTCGATGTTGCATGAAAGTTGGTTTAGAGTCCTAGAAACCGCATTGTTAGATGTTTCATAAGTTCGACAAACTAGTACAAAGCTCATTGAGACACTTATAAGCACTCATGTTGCATGAAACTTGGTTTAGAGTCCTAGAAACGCGTTGTTAGATGTTTCATAAGATCGTTAAACTTGTACAAAGCTCATTGAGAAACTTATAAGCACTCATGTTGCATGAAACTTGGTTTAGAGTCCTAGAAACGCTTTTTTAGATGTTTCATAAGTTCGTCAAACTTGTACACAGCTCATTGAGACACTTATATGCACTCGATGTTGCATGAAACTTGGTTAAGACTCCTAGAAACGCGTTGTTAGATGTTTCATAAGTTCGTCAAACTAGTACAAAGCTCATTGAGACAATTATAAGCACTCATGTTGCATGAAACTTGGTTTAGAGTCCTAGAAACGCGTTGTTAGATGTTTCATAAGTTCGTCAAACTAGTACAAAGCTCATTGAGACATTTATAAGCACTCATGTTGCATGAAACTTTGTTAAGAGTCCTAGAAACGCGTTGTTAGATGTTTCATAAGTTCGTCAAACTTGTAGAAAGCTCATTGAGACACTTATATGCACTCGATGTTGCATGAAACTTGGTTAAGACTACTAGAAACCGCGTTGTTAGATGTTTCATAAGTTCGTAAAACTAGTACAAAGCTCATTGAGCCACTTATAAGCACTCATGTTGCATGAAACTTGGTTTAGAGTCCTAGAAACGCGTTGTTAGATGTTTCATAAGTTCGTCAAACAAGTACAAAGCTCATTGAGACACTTATAAGAACTCATGTTGCATGAAACTTGGTTTAGAGTCCTAGAAATACGTTGTTAGATGTTTTATCAGTTCGTTAAACTTGTACAAAACTCATTGAGACACTTATATGCCCTCATGTTGAATGCAACTTTGTTAAGACTCCTAGAAACGAGTTGTTAGATGTTTCATAAGTTCGTCAAACTAGTACAAAGCTCATTGAGACACTTTTTTTTTTTTTGTCAACAACTCATTGAGACACTTATAATCACTCATGTTGCATGAAACTTGGTTTAGAGTCCTAGAAACGCGTTGTTAGATGTTTCATAAGTTCGTCAAACTTGTACAAAGCTCCTTGAGACACTTATATGCACTCGATGTTGCATGAAACTTGGTTAAGACTCCTAGAAACGCGTTGTTAGATGTTTCATAAGTTCGTCAAACTAGTACAAAGCTCATTGAGACAATTATAAGCACTCATGTTGCATAAAACTTGGTTGAGATTTCTAGCAACCACGTTTTTAGATGTTTCATAAGTTCGTCAAACTTGTACAAAGCTCATTGAGACACTTATAAGCACTCAAGTTGCATGAAACTTGTTTTAGAGTCCTAGAAACGCGTTGTTATATGTTTCATAAGTTCGTCAAACTAGTACAAAGCTCATTGAGACACTTATAAGCACTCATGTTGCATGAAAGTTGGTTTAGAGTCCTAGAAACCGCATTGTTAGATGTTTTATAAGTTCATCAAACTAGTACAAAGCTCATTGAGACACTTATAAGTACTCATGTTGCATGAAACTTGGTTTAGAGTCCTAGAAACGCGTTGTTAGATGTTTCATAAGATCGTTAAACTTGTACAAAGCTCATTGAGAAACTTATAAGCACTCATGTTGCATGAAACTTGGTTTAGAGTCCTAGAAACGCTTTTTTAGATGTTTCATAAGTTCGTCAAAGTTGTACACAAGCTCATTGAGACACTTATATGCACTCGATGTAGCATGAAACTTGGTTAAGACTCCTAGAAACGCGTTGTTAGATGTTTCATAAGTTCGTCAAACTAGTACAAAGCTCATTGAGACACTTATAAGCACTCATGTTGCATGAAACTTTTTTTAGAGTCCTAGAAACGCGTTGTTAGATGTTTCATAAGTTCGTCAAACTTGTACAAAGCTCATTCGACACTTATATGCACTCGATGTTGCATGAAACTTGGTTAAGACTCCTAGAAACGCGTTGTTAGATGTTTCATAAGTTTGTCAAACTAGTACAAAGCTCATTGAGACACTTATAAGCACTCATGTTAAATGAAACTTGGTTTAGAGTCCTAGAAACGCGTTGTTAGATGTTTCATAAGTTCGTCAAACTAGTACAAAGCTCATTGAGACACTTATAAGCACTCATGTTGCATGAAACTTGGTTTAGAGTCCTAGAAACGCGTTGTTAGATGTTTCATAAATTCGTCAAACTAGGACAAAGCTCATTGAGACACTTATAAGCACTCATGTTGCATGAAACTTGGTAAGTCCTAGAATCGCGTTGTTAGATGTTGCATAAGTTTGTAAAACTTGTACAAAGCTCATTGAGACACTTATAAGCACTCATATTGAATGAAACTTGGTTTAGAGTCCTAGAAACGCGTTGTTAGATGTTTCATAAGTTCGTCAAACTAATACAAAGCTCATTGAGACACTTATAAGCACTCATGTTGCATGAAACTTTGTTTAGAGTCCTAGAAACGCGATGTTAGATTTTTCATAAGTTTGTCAAACTAGTGCAAAGCTCATTGAGCCACTTACAAGCACTCATGTTGCATGAAACTTGGTTTAGAGTCATAGAAACGCGTTGTTAGATGTTTCATAAGTTCGTCAAACAAGTACAAAGCTCATTGAGACACTTATAAGTACTCATGTTGCATGAAACTTGGTTTAGAGTCCTAGAAACGTGTTGTTAGATGTTTCATAAGTTCGTCAAACTTTTACAAATCTCATTGAGACACTTATAAGCACTCGTGTTGCATGAAACTTGGTTTAGAGTCCTAGCAACCACATTATTAGATGTTTCATAAGTTCGTCAAACTAGTAAAAAGCTCATTTAGACACTTATAAGCACTCATGTTGCATGAAACTTGGTTTAGAGTCCTAGAAACGCGTTGTTGGATGTTTCATAAGTTCGTCAAACTAGTACAAAGCTCATTGAGATACTTATAAGCACTCATGTTGCATGAAACTTGGTTTAAAGTCCTAGAAACCGCGTTGTTAGATGTTTCATAAGTTCGTAAAACTAGTACAAAGCTCATTGAGCCACTTATAAGCACTCATGTTGCATGAAACTTGGTTAAGAGTCCTAGAAACGCGTTGTTAGATGTTTCATAAGTTCGTCAAACAAGTACAAAGCTCATTGAGACACTTATAAGAACTCATGTTGCATGAAACTTGTTTTAGAGTCCTAGAAATACGTTGTTAGATGTTTTATCAGTTCGTTAAACTTGTACAAAACTCATTGAGACACTTATATGCCCTCATGTTGAATGCAACTTTGTTAAGACTCCTAGAAACGAGTTGTTAGATGTTTCATAAGTTCGTCAAACTAGTACAAAGCTCATTGAGACACTTATAAGCACTCATGTTGCATGAAACTTGGTTTAGAGTCCTAGAAACGCGTTGTTAGATGTTTCATAAGTTCGTCAAACTTGTACAAAGCTCCTTGAGACACTTATATGCACTGATGTTGCATGAAACTTGGTTAAGACTCCTAGAAACGCGTTGTTAGATGTTTCATAAGTTCGTCAAACTAGTACAAAGCTCATTGAGACAATTATAAGCACTCATGTTGCATGAAACTTGGTTGAGAATCCTAGCAACCACGTTTTTAGATGTTTCATAAGTTCGTCAAACTTGTACAAAGCTCATTGAGACACTTATAAGCACTCATGTTGCATAAAACTTGGTTTAGCGTCCTAGAAACGCGTTGTTATATGTTTCATAAGTTCGTTAAACTAGTACAAAGCTCATTGAGACACTTATAAGCACTGATGTTGCATGAAAGTTGGTTTAGAGTCCTAGAAACCGCATTGTTAGATGTTTCATAAGTTCGACAAACTAGTACAAAGCTCATTGAGACACTTATAAGCACTCATGTTGCATGAAACTTGGTTTAGAGTCCTAGAAACGCGTTGTTAGATGTTTCATAAGATCGTTAAACTTGTACAAAGCTCATTGAGAAACTTATAAGCACTCATGTTGCATGAAACTTGGTTTAGAGTCCTAGAAACGCTTTTTTAGATGTTTCATAAGTTCGTCAAACTTGTACACAGCTCATTGAGACACTTATATGCACTCGATGTTGCATGAAACTTGGTTAAGACTCCTAGAAACGCGTTGTTAGATGTTTCATAAGTTCGTCAAACTAGTACAAAGCTCATTGAGACAATTATAAGCACTCATGTTGCATGAAACTTGGTTTAGAGTCCTAGAAACGCGTTGTTAGATGTTTCATAAGTTCGTCAAACTAGTACAAAGCTCATTGAGACATTTATAAGCACTCATGTTGCATGAAACTTTGTTAAGAGTCCTAGAAACGCGTTGTTAGATGTTTCATAAGTTCGTCAAACTTGTAGAAAGCTCATTGAGACACTTATATGCACTCGATGTTGCATGAAACTTGGTTAAGACTCCTAGAAACGCGTTGTTAGATGTTTCATAAGTTCGTCAAACTAGTACAAAGCTCATTGAGACACTTATAAGCACTCATGTTGCATGAAAGTTGGTTTAGAGTCCTAGAAACCGTGTTGTTAGATGTTTCATAAGTTCATGAAACTATTACAAAGCTCATTGAGACACTTATAAGCACTCATGTTGCATGAAACTTGGTTTAGAGTCCTAGAAACGCGTTGTTAGATGTTTCATAAGATCGTTAAACTTGTACTAAGCTCATTGAGAAACTTATAAGCACTCATGTTGCATGAAACTTGGTTTAGAGTCCTAGAAACGCTTTGTTAGATGTTTCATAAGTTCGTCAAACTTGTACAAAGTTCATTGAGACACTTATATGCACCGATGTTGCATGAAACTTGGTTAACTTAACTCATTTGAGACGCGTTTGTTAGATGTT